>JAHQRK010000016.1:1200000-1903443 GCA_019828595.1 Aphanomyces cochlioides
TTGCCTCCGATCGTCGAGCAATATGAGGCGATCCAAGCAGATGCTCGTGCTCACATTGCATTTTTGCAAGAAGAATCTCGCGGAAAAGGCAACTTTAAGAGAAGTACGTACAAGAAAAAGAAGGAATGGTCTATGGTCTCGACCAATATGCATGCACAAGTGATGCAAGTGTACAATGGAAATGACATCATGGCCTCATATACAACCATCACGATGGGTGCCGTGGCTGTACACACGAAAGGTTTTGCAAACGGTGGTGGTTATCGAATGAAGGAAACCCTTGTCGAAGTGCTGGAAGAGGCGAATCGAATGCGGAAGACAAAGTCGAAAGAGCAAGACCCGCTCATGGTGTTTGAATTATTCCACATTCCAGTCGGTCTACTCAGTTCAGCTGGCGGCACTGTGAACGGCAACAAATCGTACGATCCTATTTCAGTCGCCCGCAAAGCCTGGTTTGAGCTCGAGAGACGTCACCATTCCCTTTGCATCCAAATCTTGTCGGCAACTGCTGCTCAGATTTGCACCATGTTGGAGCTTGCGGCAATGGGCAGTATTTACCACACAATGGTCTGGCGCGTTGTGTTACGTAATAACTTGCTTCTCAACTTTGAATCGCTTTTGAGTACTCAAGGCAATGAAGGAGGCATGCTTGAAGACTTTCGAGTGGCGTGTAAATGGCTTGAAGGCGTTTTCTTCACGTTTGAAGTGAGTCCGAATATGTCTGAAGCCATCTCATATCGCATCACGCGTGAAAACAATTATTTGACGGTCACCATGCGCATCCCTGTCACGTTTGCCGAAGCATTGCCTAAGGACCTCGCTACGGGCAAGAAAAAATTCCGCGTCCTGGCTGTCATTTTTACGCAAGGCGTGAACGAAATGCAAAGTTTGGCTCATGCAATGCACAGCTCGCATACACAAATCCAAGATCAGATCAACCAAGAAAGCTTTGCTCGTCTTGGTCATTACTACGCACACTTCAAAAATAACAAATGGGAAAAACTTGCCGTACCGGAAGCAGGCTACGGCAGTCCCTTCCGTCCCAACATCGAAGAGCTCGATTCCATGTGGAAAGAGATTGAAACAGATATCATGAACCCATTGCACAAGAAGAATGTGCGATTGCTCATGACGACATCCGAATTCTGCCGTGCATTGGGCGGTGGCCGTGTCACGTGTTGTAAGAGTGGCAAGGATCGCACTGCCATGTCCATGACGTTGGAACAAGGCCGAATATTAGTCCAAGAGGCTAAGGTATGGAACAGAAACTCCCAGTACAATGAATTTACTCTGATATTAGGCTCTTAACCTCAAGCACATGGTGGAAACGATGCGGTCATGCGGCGTGCGCCGTGAAAACGTCTTCAAGAATATTCAAACTCACACATATGCGTTCAACGAACTCCAACGCAAATTATTACCCGAGTGCTACAAGCCTCCCATCGGGACATACAAGAAAGGCACAACGTAAACGGTCGCAAATTGTTGTATATGTCACCACTTATTTGCTTCACCCCGTGCAGTGTTTCTGTTTCATTTGGTCTTCCATCGTCCGATCGACATCGCATTTCTGTAGCCAGATGCCCATGTCAGGTGTGAGGAATGTCGCGACATGGTTCACTTTGCTAGGTTTTATTGGTTTATCGTCTGCTTGAGGAGTCCATCTCGATCTCATTGACGACTTTGATTCCTACATGTGGAGGTTGTGGGGAGTCCATCATCAAACTTCGTGTTGGACTTATCAGAGGCTGCACTCTGGAGGGGCTCAGCTTCGAAATCAACCGATTCATTCCAGTCGGACAGCTATGTCGTTCTTGGGCAACGAAATCAGGGGAAGTCGTGATAGTTGTGACATCATCATGAAACCCAGTACGTCTTCCAGCGCAGAGTGATCTGGAATGTCCAAGGCAGCTTGCAGAGCTGCTTGGCTGTCTCCCAAGCACGAAAGAGCGGTAGATTCAACGCGACATTCTCCAAATGCTGCTACTGCACACGCTGTGAAGAGCTCAAACTTTTACTCCACAGCTTCAAGCTTTCCTTCTCACAGCTTTCCATTTCGTCTCGGTTGTCGGTGTCGTGATTGTTCCCTGAGCCGCTTCCTTGATCATTGAATGATGCTCCTTGAGGGGTCCACAGATGCGCCGCCGTCCCGACACAATTCAATCGATCGCTTCGTTTCGGTGACTCCGACAAAGAAAGAAAGGGACAGCGTAGACGATCGCAACTAGTTTACATCGTTTCCTTATTTGCTTCCCTCGTTCAGTGTGTCAACGCCGCCGGTCGCTTGATTTGTTTCACTTGGTCCTCCATCGTCAAGACAACGTCGCGTTTCGGTTTGACTTTGAACATGCCGCATTTCTTGAGCCAGACAGTCATTTCAGGCGTGATGAAGGTCGCTACATGATTTAGCTTGCAAGGCTTTGTCGGCTTGTCATCTGCTGTTGGCGTCTTGAGGCCATGGACGACTTCATCTCTTTGACGTGGAGGGCTTGGGGGTCGTGGAGGATCCACGGTGAGCCTCATGTTGATTGTAATCTTGCGTGCTGGGGATTCTTCAAGGGCTGCAATCTTGGGGGGCTCCATGGGGGCATCTTGGTCGTGGACGGATTCCCCACTTTCAGACGACGGCTCGGATAAATCATCGTCCGCCCCGCCAAGCACCAAGTCGGGCGAGGTTGAGATCGTGGCGATGTAGCGTCTGGAGGCGACGACAGAGGCAATTGGTTTGAGATCGTTCAATTTGTGGAGAATGTCAAGTTTGCGCAGCGATGAGGGACGTTCGAGCGTTTGGCATTCGGACGTCGTGGCATGACGAGTCCAAGTCGCATGGGATGTTTTCCTACACTTGGCGTGACACCAACGTCAGTGTGCAGCAGTACCAAGTGCGCTTGATTCGCTTCTTGCGCCTTTTCTTCCTTTTCTTCTTGGTTGTTGTCGGGATTGTCGTCGCAGGGGGAACGATTGACGGCATGGATCGTCTTGGTGGAGGCCTTAATGATGCCAAGTGCTCCGTGGGGACTGACATGCGTCTTGGTATCGAGGGGGGGTCGATCTCATCCTGTGGTCTTGGCAACGCAGCCACTGCCACTGCAGCAGAAGCGCTGTCTGCCTTCTTATTCTCGTGATGACTGTCGTTGTGGTGGCTCCCATGCTCATCGTCGACGTTGAGATGAGCGATGTGCTCCACCGTCGCTAGCATGCAGACGAAACGTTGCCCCAAGTTGGTTTGGAGTCGACGGTGGGGAGACAAACTCTCACGTTTTACCACCGCCATCGCTGTCGAGTCGTGGTGAGCATGACTGCGCTCTGAAATCAACCCAAACGTCGGCTGGACAGTCGGTCGATACGATACTTTCGGCATGCACAAATATATCAACACACATTCAAAGTTGAAACTGCTGCCTTGACAACATTAGAGTAAGCCACGGCCCCACCATCCGTCTCTTTGCCATGCTCACGTGCGACGCCTCCGCTCGATTGCATCGAGATCCATTGGGCGGCTAGTTCGTTGTCTGGCCCAACGAGGAGGACAAATGGTCGACCGATTGCAAGCCGTGGCGATCCATGCTAGTTGGCAGGTCTTGAGGTCGGTTGTGAACGAGCGAAGGCGACGCAGGTGGGGGTTTGGCAAAGAGGGATGGTGGGGTACATGACTCAAGCGAGAGTTATTGCGTCATGGAGGGTGGGTTTCGTCATGGCAGGAACGGTGAAAGTCATGCACGAGGCAGTAGAAGCCTTGACTCTGGTAGAAATCGTTGGGGGGGGCTTCGTGGGGGGGAGGGGCGATCAGTGAAAACAGTGTTCAGCACTCTCTTGGTTAAGTGGTTAAGGGCATTCAACACGCTAGATGGGCTTTGGACTCGTGCGTGGGATGGTTCAAGTCTTCGTTGAAACAGTCAAGGGGGGGGACTAGAGGGACTCTTGTCTTGTGCCGTGAGCTCCATACTAGAGCCCGTTGAACCCTCAGCAGTGTTGTTCAACCGGCCAGGCGACGGACTGAATTAATTGAAGCAATCCAGAGTTTAGAGTCGAATCCCCTCTAGCATCTACTGTAGAAGTCGCTGAGGGGCACCTGGGGGGGGCAATAAATGCACACCATGTCGACGTCTATCGATCCCACGACCTGCTCTTGCCACACACTACAGCATTGACACTCTCAGTAGGGTTCAGGTGCGTCTGAGGAGCCTCCCCCTCGACGTTTGCATTCGGTCGCCCCTTGACGCTCCTTGACAGTTTCTACGTCAGCCAAGACTTCTACAGCCTCGTGCATAATCCGCTCCCGTCATTTCTGAAGTCGACCTTCATGACGCAACAACTCGTTCTTGTCTACCTCCTTTGCTCTCTCTTGGCATACGTCG
The DNA here is from genome assembly GCA_019828595.1 of Aphanomyces cochlioides. Lineage (NCBI taxonomy): Eukaryota > Oomycota > Saprolegniomycetes > Saprolegniales > Verrucalvaceae > Aphanomyces > Aphanomyces cochlioides. The sequence continues at coordinate 1,204,359 of JAHQRK010000016.1, forward strand.
GTGTGTTTGCATCGGCGCCGCATCGCCTCCGAGCGACTGGCAGTGAACCAACGACGACGACGCCAACCAACTCGACAACTCCGCTTCCTCAGACGGAGGCGAATACGGTCAGTTTAAGCCAGTGGTTGATTATGTGCGCTGTGGCAGCCGTGCCAGTGACCATGTTAATCATCTTGGCGTTCAAGTGTCGTGGGTACTTGGCACTTACAAGCAAGCAGCCAGCGAACTCGCTCACCCGTCAGCCCATTTCGACGACCAGCCTCGAAACCCCCCCGTCGACTTGCACGGATCGCCATGACTTGCAATCTCGTCAACGTTTGTCCTCCTCGTTGGACATCTCGACACCGACGCCAGCGACACCGATGGGTACTTCGTTTATGAAATATCTTGGAGACAACGAGAGCCCTCAACTCAGTCGATCCTTCTCCTTTACGACTCTTCCGCTCGATCTCAATGAGCCAGACGACGACGATCCAGCCAGCCAACGGATCTCGATGCAATTGACCGGAGGCGACGTGAGTGATCGCGGCAAAGGGGGACAGTGGGGCCGTGGCTCCTACCTTGTCCTCTAATGTTGTCCCATCTGTAGTTTCACCTTGTAATGTGTTGATATATTTGCCAAAGAGTATCGTACGCTCTTTCCCGATGCCATGGGCGACTCCTGCCGAGTTTGATGGCCTCTTGAGTTGCCAGGGGGGGCTCAAGGCGGGGGCTCCTACGACTCAGCCAACCCAACAAACTACACCGGCAACATCTTTGCCCGTTGGCTGCACCACGAAATCCCCCCGTGCCCCATAGCCTTACCCCACTGCCTGAAGGAAAACAAGCCTCTATCTCGTGTCTGCTTACGACAACCCAAAGCTCATCCCAGGATGGAGGACGATTGCTTGTTGCTCGAGGGGGGGGGCGAGCTCGGGGGGGGGGGGGCTTTCTAGGTTTATCGTAGAGTACGGGGGGTTTGTAGAAGCTATTGCTGACGCCACACTGCGAGACCACAGAGGCAACTTGAGGGCTCCAGCGAGGATGTATCAAGTGGGGATGCGGACGACCAAGCGCGGTGTATGGAACATTTCAAGGCATGCAGCGAAACAGTCTCGAAACGGCACCCGAAGCGTCTCGATGCTCTTGCGCGAACGATGTCTCGTCACGCTCAGCGCCGTCTTGGTGCTTGAGCTAGAAGGCATGGCAGACTTGAAGGCACTCGACACCATGCCTCTCTGCGTCCACGTCAGCCTCTTGTACGATCGAGCGCCTTGAGAACAACTTTTTTTCCCAATGTGTCTATGTCTAGACCGACACATCTCAAGCTCGACTTGCTCTCGTTGGTCATCCAGTCGCCAGTGTGCTCTGCAGCCGTCCTCGCCACGCTTCTAGCCAGCGACATGGACCGCCTCGAGCTGGAGGGATACAATCTAAACGACACGTCGGCTCTCGAACGAGCTTGGACATTTCGACAGATGGGCGACAACGTCACGCACATCCATGTCGGAGGGCTGGCCCTCCAAGCGTCCGACTTTGACGCGCTCATCCACCGCGTTCCTCAGCTCCAAGCGTTGGATGTGTCGTACAACAAGCACTGGCACGACAAACACACGCTCAACGTGCTACTTGGCGCGCGTCAACTCGTCGAGATGAATTTGAACTGGTGCCACAATGTCACCGACGTGTCGGCTAGCCACATTGCTCGCCGTGGCTCCAACTTGAAGCGCCTTGGGCTCACTGGCACGTCCATTTCCTCGGTTGGCGTCGTCAAACTGCGCTGCTGCACTCTCCTCGAGGAACTTTCACTGCAAGGTGTGCCAACTCGCATTCTCTGTCGCTCTCATCATGCTGCCATAGCGTGTGACGCCGTCGACACACTCCCTCGAGACCTACTCCACCTCCAAGCCATTGATCTCCGAGGACTTAGCTACATCCCAGAGCGCACTCTGGTCGACTTCATCGCTCGTACTACATCCCTGTCGTCGTCATGGAGTGGTGACGTTCTTGCTGTAGCTGTGTGGCGTCGACTGCGTCAAGCGAATCTTGGCGAGAGCAATCTATCGTCTGCGTCCCTCGCTGACCTCTTTCGCCATGGAGAGTGCCCACTCCTCGAGGTACAAAGCTCCACCGGCTGTCGCTCCACGGCAATCCATAGAGTCTCGATCTCTCGTGGTGTTTCCAGCTCACGAACAACGCGATTCTTGCTTGTTTCGAGCACGCCCCGTCGTTGAAAACGATCAAACTGCGCTGTGTCGATGTCGACAACTCGTGCCTCTTGGCTATCGGTGCGCTGCGACCGCTGAATCGTCTCATGGACTAAATCTTCCTTGCCTTCGTAGGAAAATCATGCCGACAGCTTGTCAAACTCAACGTCGCGCGGTGCCGCAATCTCACGGACCACGGGCTGGTGACCATTTTGAAAAATTGCCGACAGCTTCGCGAGATTGATCTCTCGTGGAGTCTCGTCTCGAATGCCGCCGTGGTCGAGCTCGTGAGCGCATGTCCGCATCTCGCGCGGATTCGTCTCCAGGGGTGCAAATGCCTCACGAGACATCTCATGCACGATCTCGTCCAGCGCAAGTCGCTCGCGGCGCTCCAGTACATGGACCTCTCCTGGGTCGACGACATTGTCGCGGACGACATTGCTCAAGTCGTCGCGCGCCATCCGTCGCTCCAGATCAAAGGATATTTTGGAGAAATATACCACGACGACATGTCTTGTTACTTTCGCTTGGTGAATCGATCACTGATCGCTTCAAACGCCTTGTTGTCGGCAAGTTTGCCGTCCATGGCGGCGAGACAGATTGCAAATGCCTGCATGGCGGACAGCGGGTACTACTCGGGACAACCAGGAGCGCCATTCGTTCGCCCGTCGTCGGGGGACGATGCCTACCTTGAAATCCAAGTGGAATCTGTTCTTGTGGCACGAGCACTGCTCGTGCGGCCCTGGTGGCTGGCACGACACGCGTCCAAATTGTAAAATTACGTCGTTGCTGTCGTCGGGTTCGTTCGCGTCGTGGTTGTCGCCCTCGAGTTGAAAGTTCTTGGTGGACGACATGGTGACCCGGCCGCCAAAGTTGAGGACGTGGCCACGGGCCTTTTCATCGTATTTCGGGCGCTACGAGCGCATAACCACCGAGGTAGACGATCACGCTATACCTTGTTGCGTAGCTTGAGGCAGTTGTCCTCCATGAGTTTGTCCAGTTCCTCGCCGTCGCTGCCGTCGTTGCATAATTTGTCCCGGATGGTTGCCGGCACGCCGACGCTGTTGACTTTGGGGACACGGATCTACAAGCAGAGCTCTACTAGCTTGTTCTTGTGTGGAGATCGTACAGCCATGCGTCCAGGGCCCATCTTGTCGTACGTAAAGTCGATCGTGCCGAGGAGACATCGGACATTTGAATCGAGTGAAGATTTGTTGGGATTCAAACCATGGTCGTAGATCGTGTAGGACGCTCCCGACTACGTCGCTTGAGCGATCGCTTTCAAGAGGAGAGAGACGAACCCAATTGCTGCGGAGTTTGCCGACGATCAACGCACTGCGTCGGTCGGTCGGACTGCGATCCATGGAGAGGAGGTAGTTGGACGTTTTGTTCTTGCTTCGTTTCTAGACATGCAAGGATGAGCCCCTCTTGGTGATAGCGTACTTGAGCGCCGAGGAGGAATTGGTTGCTATCGTTGAGAAAGAGCCGATAGATTGGCCGCATCATGTTGACGCCGCTCTTGTCGCGCTCGACGTAGCACTGCATACATGGTGGCGTCAAAGTCGAGTCGTCGCGTGCGTGGGGGGGCGCGCACCTGGATCGTGGGCGAGTTTTTCAACGGAGCTCGACTCACAAACGAGCGCAACGCATTGAGATCGCTGCTGATTTCGGGCACGCCGCTCCGTGGCTTGTCGACAAAGTCAAACCTACCACCCAAGTCAATCGGACGACAGGACAAAGCTATACCCTCGCTTCATACACGTCACTCGAGCCGCTACATCCTCGGCGATGAGCTACCACACACTCGTCGTCGTTGTCGTTTTACCTATGCTCTCGTCGTCTGAATCGTCGTCACTCGCATCGTCGTCTGAATCGTCGTCATCGCTGTCTGCTCTAGCTTTGGCCAATTTCGACATGCGGTCAGGCATCCCTTTTGGCTCCGGTGCGACATCGGTGGTCCAACCGCCGCCATCGTCCATCTCGTCGTCGATTTCAGCCATCATAGACGCTTGCAACTTGCTCGACGGTGATGTTCGCGGCACTGTACCCCACTTTTCACTGCTCTGGTTCATCTCGCGCCTCCCCCCCGTTGAGCCGCCCAACTCAATGATGACTGCAAAGTTTGTTTTTCCCTCCATGCAACCGTCGTTCATGCCATGGCTATATTTGGCACTCTCGCGACTCCCGCAAACTTGAATTCCTCCATGAATGTCCTCGTTCTCCGTCGTAAGATCCTCCACGATCAACGCAGTGTCGGACACTTTTAAGAACTCATCCACGACCAACTTCATGAATCGACGACATGGTGTTTGCTACGTACTGCAAGGGGCCAAAGTCCACCTTGCGTCTTTGAAACATTTCCAACCGACGAGCAAACGTGTTGACGTCCAGTTGATCGCGACAGGATGCGTTTTGTACCCGTGAATCCTGTGCTGCTGCTACTGCTGCCAAGTCCATGCGCAACATGTTTTACACCGCGTGGAGTTTATGCTAGAACTTGGGAGGACAGACGAGAGATTGAGCCATCTGTGTCGAGTCCAAAGTTGAATCCACGTGTAATGGAGCAGGATCGCGCGTGTAATCGAGACTATGGGTCACTCGATGTTCCATCGCAGTTGTCCATGAAGAAATCGGTCACGAGGTTCGATATGGACCGCCTCTACAACGTATTGATCGACCACCTTCCACATGGTGATTCGACTCTTCTAGTCGAAACATTTCACACACACACTTGGACCATCCAAAACTTCCATCTCGGGTCAATATTTGCCGGACGCTCGACGTCAACACGCCGCCGACATGCTTTTCTGGCCTACGCTCTTGTCCTAGGCATGGAATCTATGCACTGCTGTGGATCATGCTAGAGCTGGCGAGAGATATATGGTTTCAACTTGCTTGGACTCTACCACCCAAAAACCACCGGTGGGATATTCCATCTGTGTGATACACAAACTGCACAGTGCACTACTTGGGTGAACTCGGTACCTTGGCGCTTCGAACTTGCATGTCGTGGCTGGGAAAGCGCGCGAGAGAGAGCGCACGCTAGCTCTCTCGATGGATTCAAACGTTCTTCGATGGTGTGCTCCGACTTGCTGCAACGCGCGGCGATGCAGGAGACGATCGAGTTCGTTGGGTTGACGATGTGTTCCATGACTGGGTAACCAACGGTGGCACTTTTTCACACCGCCGCCCTGAATTTACATTTTGCTTCGACCGGATGTTGTTGCATCCGCTTCTCTGTTGGTGTGAGCAAGTAAGTTTCATTTTGAAAAAGCATTCGCATGGTGCGCATCTCGCTTGCGATCGGTGTCTTGGCCGCCGCCACCGCCGTCGCCCAACAACAGGACGGACCCAACACATCGGACCAGAGCTTCCTCTCTCGATTTGCTCAACCGTCTGGTGACAACTCGAACGAAGGCTATGCGCGACATGGCGTCGAACGCAGCTTCCAAATCGCGAGCGAAAACAACGGCGCTGTCTCGGAATTGAGCAGCGACACCGACACCACCTCGCAAGAATCGGCCTTCGTCGTCGTCGAACCGGAACACCCGATTTTCACCATTGACAACTCGGAAACGACCGAGTCGACTTCGAATGATGTCGTGTCGGAATCGACCGACTCGTCCGCTGGTGTCAGCAGCTACAAGAACTCCAAGGACTACATTGCTCCTGCGCACGTCGATGCGACGGAAAACATCGCCGTCGCGGAAGAAAACCCGACGGTGATTAGCGAACCTGTGCCTCCAGTCTACGACAACACCGAAGACAAGTACAACGGCGACTTTGACCAAGATGAAGAACCTACGGAAGTTCCTGAAGAACCAACGGATGCTCCTACAGATGAAGCGCCCACTGAAGCTCCTGAAGAACCAACGGATGCACCTTCGGATGAAGAACCCACTGAAGCTCCTTCCACTGAAGAACCAACGGATGCTCCCGTCGACGTGGAAGAGCCCTCCAAGGACTTTGTCGCCCCTGTCGTGTACCATGGTCAATCCAACGACACCCCTGCTGCCGACTCTGCCTCCCAAGAAGGGTTCTTCATCAACAGTGAACCTGTTGTTGAATCCACGGAATCGACCGACTCGACCGACTCGGCCTCCCAAGAAGGGTTCTTCATCAACAGTGAACCAGTCGCCGACTCCACTGAATCCTCCGTCTCGGACGATGTTGTTGCTGAGTCGACGGATGCCCCCACTGATGCCCCCACTGATGCCCCTGCTGAAGTGAGCAGCTACAAGAACTCCAAGGACTACATCGCCCCTGCGAACGTCGACTCGACTGAAAGCATCGCCCTGGCAGATGAAAACCCAATCATCAGTGAAGCTGTCCTCCCCACCTACACTGACGACGATACCTCCAGCGAAGACAAGTACGACGGTGACTTTGACCAGGACGATGTCGCCACGGACGCCCCTACTGATGCCCCTACGACGGATTACTCGTACAAGATCTCCAACGACTTCAACGCTGGCTCGGATGACAGTGCCGCCTCGATTGAATCCGCTTCTGTTGACTCCATTGAAGGCCAAGAAACCACCGAGTTGATCAGTGAACCTGTGCTTCCAGTCTACGACAACTCCGATGACAAGTACAACGGCGACTTCGACCAAGATAAAGAACCTACGGAAGCTCCTGAAGAACCAACGGATGCTCCTTCGGTTGAAGAGCCGACTGAAGCTCCTGAAGAGCCAACGGACGCCCCTTCGGATGAAGAGCCCACTGAAGCTCCTTCCACTGAAGAACCAACGGATGCTCCCGTCGACGTGGAAGAGCCCTCCAAGGACTTTGTCGCCCATGTCGTGTACCATGGTCAATCCAACGACGCCCCTGCTGCCGACTCGGCCTCCCAAGAAGGGTTCTTCATCAACAGCGAACCTGTTGTTGAATCGACCGACTCGACCGACTCGGCCTCCCAAGAAGGGTTCTTCATCAACAGTGAACCTGTTGTTGAATCCACGGAATCGACCGACTCGACCGACTCGGCCTCCCAAGAAGGGTTCTTCATCAACAGTGAACCAGTCGCCGACTCCACTGAATCCTCCGTCTCGGACGATGTTGTTGCTGAGTCGACGGATGCCCCCACTGATGCCCCCACTGATGCCCCTGCTGAAGTGAGCAGCTACAAGAACTCCAAGGACTACATCGCCCCTGCGAACGTCGACTCGACTGAAAGCATCGCCCTGGCACATGAAAACCCAATCATCAGTGAAGCTGTCCTCCCCACCTACACTGACGACGATACCTCCAGCGAAGACAAGTACGACGGTGACTTTGACCAGGACGATGTCGCCACGGACGCCCCTACTGATGCCCCTACTGATGCCCCTACGACGGATTACTCGTACAAGATCTCCAACGACTTCAACGCTGGCTCGGATGACAATGCCGTCTCCGATATTGTTGCTTCCGATGACAGCACCACCACTGACTACACTGTCCCTGAAAGCGGTGTCGTCGAACCCTCCAAGGACTTCGTCGCCCCAGTCTACTACCACGGAGAACAGGTGCGTGGTGTCGACGGTGACTTTGGCAGCGATATCGGTGCCGGTGATAACACAACATCGGAAGTCAAGAGCTACTCGGCTTCCGTCGCATCGGATAGCGGCGTCGTTTCGTCGTCGTCGGTTGACTCTGGTTCGAACGCCCTCGTGGTTGGCGGTATCGTCCTTGGCTGCGTTGCCGTCTTGGCCGTCGCTATCGTCGCCCATCGCATGCGCCGCCGCAACAACACCCAGGCCTCTGAAACACAGCCCGTCATGACGTCGGATGTATACAGTGATGACATTGCCACGCGCGGCAACAACACGGGCGGCAAGAACGAGATTTTCCGATTCTAAACTTGGATGTCGTGGATAAGAGTAGATCTCTGAGGTTTAGTGATGATGTACTTAAGGTGTGATGTATGAATTTCTTCTTGCCTTGCCTTCTCCCCTTCATCGTTCCCCTTGTGTCCCCCCCGCAAGAGGCTCATCCCTACAGCTTTCCATCTTTCATGCCATTCTAATCTCCATCGTTTCCCCCAGTCCCCCCTTCAATTGCCCCTTGAAACTCCACTTAGCCGAGAGAGGCGGAATGGGGGGAATTGCCCAAAAGTGTCGGGGAAAATGCGAAATTGACGTATGATTTCAAGGTATACACATGCTATGTTCTGGTTGTTTTTATCTCCAAGCTCGAGGAGCAAGACATGATGACGACGACTTAGAGCTGCAAGCCCAAATCTTTGGCAATCATCTTGCGAGCAATCGGATGATAGTTGTCTTTCCACTCGAGGAAAATACGACGTGCGGCCTCGCTGCCGAATTTGGACTTGTACAAGTCGCGGTACAATGGCCGGACAAACTTCATGCGGCCTTGTTCTTTCAAAAACACTTCGACTTGAGGAAGAATTGCCCCGTGCTCGGCACGAATGCAGAGCGTCTGGTATCGCAAGCGCACTTCCGAGTTCTTTGTCGTGGTCAATTTGTACAGCGTGCCAAGTTTTTCGAGCGTCGCGCTGTCCAAGAATCGCTTTTGTTCCGTGCACAATTCCAAAATACGTTCGAGCATGACAACATATTGCGACGATGTCCAGCCTTCGACGTCCGAGGAGGCAAAGTTGCCACTGCCTTGTACCCAACGGTCAGCGAGCGATTCCGAGGCAGCGCTGATCGTCGTGTCAAAGGCAGGACGGGTGGGCATACCAGGTGCGTAGAACAAATGGTTCCAGTCGATCGTGGCGAGTTGAGCAGCATGAGTCGCCGAGAAGTGAGAAAGGAAAAGCGTTTTGAACTCGTCGCTCGTGACAGTCTTGTACTTGAAATGTTGGACGTACACTTTCGCAAATTGGGCAAAGTTGTCGTCGCCGACCAATTTCGACAAGTAGTAGAGCAAGTTGAAACCCTTTTCGTAAGGAACGCTCGAGAACGAATCATCAGGATCGACGCCATCCAACGTGGGAACCAACTTTGTAAATTCGTGGTCAGCACCATAACCATCGACGGAGTCTTGCAAGGCGCTCCATCCAATGATCGCGTCAAAGTCAAAGTGAAGATCGGTGTGGATCTTCGCCATGATCTTGCGCTGGAGCCACATGGTCCAACCTTCGTTCAACCAAAAGTGTTCCCACGTTTGGTTTGTGATCAAGTTGCCCGTCCAGCTATGAGCAATTTCATGAGCAATGACATCCGCCAAGGATCGGTCGCCAGCAATGAGCGTCGGGGTGGCAAACGTCAAGCAAGGGTTTTCCATACCGCCGTATGGGAACGAAGGAGGCAAGCTCACAAGATCGTAGCGACCCCAGACGTACTCTTGACCCATGATTTCTTCAGCATTCTTCAAGAAATCCTCTGTTTGCGCAAATTCGTACGCCACCGCCTCGACTTGGCTAGGTTCACTCCACACGCGGCTGCGGGGTCCGACTTCGCGGCTTTCCAAACGCCCCACAACAATGGCAATCAAGTAGGATGGCACGGCGACGTTTTGTTCGTAGAAGAACGTCGTGGTGGTTCCCTGGGGAGCAGGATCTGCCGATGCAACGGCACTCATGAGGCACGTCGCCCACGATGGAACGGTAATGGCGGCCTTGTACATCGTAGTAACCATGGGAACATCTTGGCATGGAAGAAGCGAACGAGCGTGGATGGCTTGGCATTGCGTGAACAAGTATGGGTGTGTTTTGTCTGCCGTTTGTTCCTTGGGGAGCCACTGGATCGCCGAGCTGTCAGGGGTCGTTTCGTAATACACACGGGCAGTGAACGTCGATCCAAACGTGCGCAAGCCGACAGGGAGGGGCAAATGGAGCGCCGTTCCAAACGTTTTGTCTTCGACTTGGGTCGTCAGGACATGTTCGCCATTGATGGTCGCTTTCTGGATGAAAAGTGCTCGCGTGTCCAAGACAAATTCCGTCGTGGCGGCGAGGACTTTGGCGGCAATATCGACATAGCCGTGGAGCACTTGACGGTCAAAGTCAGCAGAGAGATGCAACTCAATGCTTGTGCTCACAATCGCTTCAATGTTGGCGAGAGAATGCTTGTCCACACGAACCATCTCTTTGGGAACGCCAGGGAAAATCCGAAAATGATTCCAAGTGCACTTTGGCTTGACCAGGAGAAAGGACGAGATCTACGACGACTAACTGCATGATATCATGTTGACACAACCAGCAGTATTTCATACAGATCTTGCGAATGCATCGATTTATCAATCCTCTCGACGACAATTTAATGCCTTTAACAGCTGAGGAATGTAAGTGCAGCAATTTTTCATCTCCACGTGTGTCCAAAGCGGTTGAAAAATCTTGCCAAACCTTTGTCGTCGTGACATTGCCGGTGGTTGTACAATAATGGTGTGTCGTTGATATGAAGGATATTATATGAGAATTTGTATGTACGGCTCCTTTCCGCTAGAGTTTTTCTCAGTTTTGACGTTTATCTTTTATTAGTACTACTAACTGGATGCAGAACAGTCGGCTTAGTAAATTACAGTACGACGTCGGACGTGCCGTCTTCCTCTGCCTTTTGACGCCTCTCTAAGACGCTCTAGAGCTATTTTAGCTGTTCAAATAGAGCTCCTAAGGGCGGTCTCAAGGTATCCAACGAATATCCCGTTAAATGCCTGACATAGTGTTGTCATTCCATTGAGAAAATCAGCGTGGATCGGAAAGCGTGTTTTGCGAAACTTCTCATCTTGCTAACGTCGTAAGTCAATAGAACTTTGAGTTATGACTGGATTAGACCCACTTCAGTGGAGATAGAGCTTAGTTTACGGTCAATTTTGCATTGTGGCAGCGTGAAACGCAATCGAATTGGTGGTCCCCATTTATACTCACCGGTCAATGTGTCCTTTTTATTTTAGTACTCCTTCCATATATTTAGTAATCCTATGGTGGTAAGAACTTCGACTTGAACTTCGATTGCTCCATCCATCGATCTTGAATGAGGCTGCCGCGAAGATGCGACGACTCTGGGCTTTCCATGAAGGTCAGGGATACCCAAAGCTCTAAAACATCGAGTATTCGTCTTACTTAGCTCGCCTGGGGCTCGTCATTCTGTCAGAATCGAAGGAGGCAACGTCGGAGTCCAGCCGCGCCAGCACTGCGACAACCACAGCCAAGAAGCAGAAGATAGAATATGCGCATCCAGCTGAGTCATTTTACGCTGGATTTTCGACGGAAATGGACGGCTTATCGAGCTCAACGCCGTGGAAGGCCAATGATGAGAACCATTTGGATGATGTGAAGTTGAACGGTCGAAGTTGAATGTCTTTTCGCTTCGATTTGCAAAACTTATTGGACGTGGACGAACCATGGCGACGACGGCGGAACCTGTGGAATATGTGTGTCGAATGTGCCGCACAAAGCTCTTTACGAGCGAAGATTTGATGGAGCATGAGCCACAGAAGCATCAGATCTCGACGCGAAAGGTTCAGCTCTCACTTTGTGTCTGGTGTAGCTCAAACGTGGCTCTGTAGAAGCTGAAAGAAGGCAAGATTGGCATCGTGGATTGCAACTCGTTTTTCCTCGCCGAGACAAAAGAATGGATGGACGAAGCACACTTGGCAGAAGGCAAGTTGTTTTGTCCAGTGGCGAAGTGCAATTCGCGTCTTGGGTCGTTTGAATGGAGCGGTAGTCAATGTTCCTGTGGGACGTGGGTCACGCCGTCCATCCAAATCACGAAAAGCCGCGTCGATCCCAAGATCAAGATGCACATCCCGTCTGTCTTCGTTCCCGTGATTGCTCCGACTGTCGCTGCAACCGAAGAGGTCAACCAAGCCGTTGAATCAACCGAGACGTAGTCTCCCTTTACTTTATTCGTTCCTGTGTTTCCTCAAGCGAGATCTTTGGCGACCATTTTCACGCAGATCGGATGGTAGTTGTCCTTGGCTTCGACAAAGATTCGGCGTGCGGTCGCGCTGCCAAATGTCGACTTGTACAAGTCGCGGTAGAGCGGACGGACGTATTTCATGCGGCCTTGTTCTTTCAAGAAGGCTTCGACATGCGGGAGGATAAAAGATGCTTCGGATTGAATGCACAGCGTGTGGAAGCGCATGCGGACTTCAGAATTCTTCGTCTCGATGAACTTGTACGCCTCGCCCATCTTGAGTAGAACGTCGGGGCTTACATAACGGTGGCGAGCTGCACATCCGTCGATGATGGATTCAACCATAGCAACGAGTTGGGACGACGTCCATCCCTCGACATCGGCCGCAGAGAATGCTTGGCTCAATGCGTCCTCTTGGAGCCACTTGCTGGCTAGAGCTTTCGACGCTTGGATGAGCGTCGTGTCAAAGTCTGGCTTGAGCGGCATGCCAGGGGCAAAGAATCAACGATGCCAGTCAATCGCGGCGATTTCATCTGCCTTGGTCGGGGTGAAATGCGCAATGAAAAAGTCTTGGAACTGCGCGCTTGTGACCGTTTGGTTCTTGAAACGAGCGACGTACGCTTGGGCAAACGCTTCAAAGGCGTCGTCGCCGACGACGGTCGACAAGTAGTAGAGCAGGTTGAAGCCTTTTTCATACGGCACGCGCGAAAACGAGTCGTCAGGATCGCACTTGTCGAGCGTCGGGACCAACTTTGTAAATTCATGGTCGTAGCCGTACTGCTGCACGGATTGCTCAAGGGAGTTCCATCCCAAAATCGCATCAAAGTGGAAATGAAGCATCGTGCCATGGATCCGCGCCATGATCTTGCGCTGAAGCCACATCGTCCATCCTTCATTGAGCCAAAAGTGTTCCCAAGTGGCGTTTGTGATCAAGTTGCCTGTCCAGCTATGCGCGATTTCATGCGCAATGACGCTGGCGAGCGAGCGGTCGCCCGCAAGAAGCGTCGGGGTCACAAAAGTCAAGCATGGGTTTTCCATGCCGCCCAGGGGAAACGAAGGAGGAAGACAGACCAAGTCGTAGCGACCCCAGACGTAAGGCTGCTTCATGATAGCCTCGGCGTGCTGGATAAACTCTTCCGTCTGAACAAACTCAAACGCAGCGGCGTCGACCATACTCGCCTCACTCCACACTCGGCTTCGAGGGCCAATGTCGCGGCTTTCGACCTTGCCCACGACCATTGCGATCAGGTAGGACGGTACCGGGATGGCTTGCTCATAGTAAAACGTTCTTGACTCGGACGCTGTTGCCACTGGATCGGCCGAAGCGACGGCGCTCATGAGGCACGTTGCCCAGGATGGAACAGTGACAGCTGCGCTGTAGACACAGCTTGCAAGTGGAGCATCTTGGCACGGAAGAAGCGATCGAGCGTGGACAGCTTGGCATTGCGTGAACAAATACGGATGCGTTTTGCCAGCCGTCTGTTCTTTCGGAAGTCATTGAACGGCTGTGCTTTCGGGAGTCGTCGAGTAGTAGACTCGAGCGCGGAACGATGCTCCAACAGCAAGAGGGGGGAGAGCCACATGCAACGCCGTGCCAAATATGGCATCGTCTACCAAATGAAAGGTGACGTCCGAGTCGTCGATCGTCGCTCTCTCGACAGTCAGCGCTCTCGTGTCGAGGATAAAAGTCGATGTGGTGTTCAAGAGCGTCGCGTCGAATTCAACGTAGCCGTGGATGGCGTGGCGGTCAAAGTCCACGGACACATTTAGAGACAGCTTGGAGACATGGACAACATCGACATTCGCGAGCGAATGCTTATCCTTGCGGCTAGCGGTACTACTCATTCGCAGATTTGCGATAAAAATGACAAAATTTGTCATTTTTGTATTGTTGATTTGAAACGAATTTCCAGACCCCGTTCAATCGAATCACGCCGGCGGATCGATTCACCAATCGACGCCATTGGCTAATAAATATTTAGGGCGATTTTGATTGGCTGAATAAAATTTTAAAGAAAGTACAGTTCCCATGAGAGAAAGTACTGTTCTAATTTTCATTCATCCAATGTATTGGCGCGATTGGAGATTGATACAAAAACGAATCCAAATTGGGAAATTTCTAGCGAATCCACAATACTACGTAGTACAAATTTGTCCTATGACACCATGGGACCAACAGTGTGCAATGAACTGCAAATAAGTCAATGGCAGAGAGTTTTCGGAAACACAAAATTTTAGATTCAGATTCAGATCCGATCTTGATGCGGGCCAAACGTGTACTAGTATTTTGGAAGGTTTTTAGATTCGATTTCAGATTGAAAACGGGCTTTTGTCATTAACCAATCAGAAGGCAATTATCCTACCTGAAATCTAAAATCTGGTTTCAGATCCAGACGCTGTATCTCGAAAATGTAGACAAGATTCAGATCACCCATGTGTGTGTACCAACGTGTATTTGGGGCAGTTGTTTGGGGCAAACTAAATCTTGAGAACAATTTTATACAGGAAATATTATTTTACAGAGGAAATAGCTTGAATATGAACTGAAAAACGCGTCCGAAAACTCTCTAATTTGCTTTATCATTGAGATGGAAAAGTCTACTGGGTTGATTCCGCACTGTCAAGCTTTCTGGCTCATCAGAAGGTCGACACCTCTCCGAGTTGGTAGGATCAAGGTGAATGCCACAGCGTGGTTGAGGCGATTACCACGACCGTGAGCCTTGAGTGACAGTTCTACTGGAAGCCGAGGTATACTCTGTACGCAGCTACGCACTTGAAGCTCACTCAACAAATCAAACTTATAGGAACAGCGCAAGTGAGCTGAGAAATAATTCCACCAGGTAGAGCGCTACTTGCCTGACATTAACATTGGTGGCGTTCCAACGATCGTTAGACGCTACGACACAAGCTTAAACGTCAAGGACGGGGAGTAAAATGATATGCTTGGAACTCACTATCCTTGGATGGCAAATAGACAAGAGAATGAATTTATTACAGCTATTATGTGGTATATTCTTCAAGTTGGGAGTCAACAACAATGGCGTGATCCTACTGCAATGGATTCTGGTTTGCGAGAATACAGAGAGCCTTCGCTGCACGCACGACCTTCATGACTTCTCGTCGGTTTTCCCAGCTCCAAACGCACATGTCAACTAGAAGGCGGCAGCACCATACTCAAGAAGATCAAGACTTCCAATCAAAGCAATGCCTGCTCCAAGCGCTCGTGCCCATTCGACGAGGACAATGCAATTAATCGCCAACTAGTTCCAAACAAGAACGCCCACTTGAAGACAGCAATGCAACTCGCGAGAACGTCAAAACGTCCGCCCAAACCCAACCAAAGCACGTCCGCTTCACAACTCAAACCACCTTCCTTTTCGAGGTCGACGTCGGTCGGTGCACAATTCCACGTCAAGGCGCTTTGCTCGGCATGAAGTTCAAGCATTTTGACATGCAACAAGGCGATGTGGCCGAAGATACAACTCACTCCACGAGAACCCTCTACGTCGAAGATGCCGAGCGACGTCAACGAATCCTGGCGACAGGAGTGACAGAGGACGACATCTTTGCTGTTCACTTCAAGTCTACCAAGATCTATGAAGGCCAAGTGTAAACTGATGGTGAAGTAGAGGACGATGACATCAAAGAGCGTCGCGTCCGGAAGAACCGCAAGTTCGGTCGTCCACACAACTATTAAACACCTGCAAGAATTTCCCGACGAAGTCAACCAAAGGTGGCAAGCTATTCCCCTCACGAAAGTTGTGCGAAGCCGCCATCCATCTCGACATCAAGAACGTCAGGAAGACCAACAAGAGCGCCAGCGACACGAAGACCCGAACAGCGACCAATACGAATCTTCAACGGCCACCCAAGCACGATCGCTTACGAGGAGCAAGTCCACGCTGGGATTGATTCCACCGAACGACCTCCGAAACAAGTACGTGGTGACCGTCGAAAATTGGACTTGCTTGGGGGTGAAGATTCGTATTGGTCGCTGTTCGGGGTCTTCGTGTCGCTGGCGCTCTTGTTGGTCTTCCTGACGTTCTTGATGTCGAGATGGATGGCGGCTTCGCACAACTTTCGTGAGGGGAATAGCTTGCCACCTTTGGTTGCCTTCGCCGGGAAATTCATGCAGGTGTTTGATAGTTGTGTGGACGACCGAACTTGCGATTCTTCCGGACGCGACGCTCTTCGAGGTCCTCTTTCTCTATTCCACCATCGGTTTGCACTCGACCTTCATAGATCTAGGTGGACTTGAAGTGAGCATGAAAGATGGCGTCCTCTGTCACTCCTGTCGCCAGGATTCGTCGACGTCGCTCGGCATCTTCGACGTAGAGGGTTCTCGTGGAGTGAGTTGTATCTTCGGCCACGTCGCCTTGTTGCATGTCGAAATGCTTGAACTTCATGCCGAGCGAAACGCCTTGGCGTGGAATTGTGCATCGACCGACGTCGACCTCAAACAGGAAGGTCGTTTGAGTTGTGAAGCGGACGTGCTTGGACTCGCTTTGTGCGTACGTCTTGTCGTTGTCGCGCTTTGCATTGTGGTCGTCAAGTGAGAACTCGTCCTTGGTGTTGGGAAGCGGGGTCGCGATTGTCTTGAGTTTCTTGATAGTTGCATTGCCCTCGTCGAATGGGCACGGGCGCTTGGAGCTGGTTTTGCTTTGATCGGAAGTCTTGAACTTTTTAAGGATGGTGTTGCCGTCTTCGAATGGACATGTGCGTTTGGAGCTGGTTGTGGAATTGCGGGCGAGATCTTGCGATTCTTGGATTTGAGGTGTAAATGTAATACTTGCATAAGATGATATTGTTCGCAGTATCGGATATCAGAGGTATTCCTCGACTTGAGTCGAAGATGACAGCTCTCTCGGGACAAACAACTAGAAGATCTGAAGTTTGAGGGTTAAGACAATCAATATATCTACTTAGATGTCTAATCTTTCTGTATGGTCCTTCCTTGATGCATGCGCAGCGATCTGAGCCACGAGACGTCTTCTGAGCATTGACTCGTAAAATCAATACTACTCTGGTCCGAAATAATTGTCACATTTGACTTTTCAGTGGAGTTTCGTTAGTCCTCTTTGAGGAATTCTACATTTGATTGGTGCAAATGAAAGTGCTTTATCTCCTCTTTGATTGGATATATTTATTCAGGCGAAATTCATTGCCATGCAGGAGAAACAATAGAGAGTTTTCGAAGCACCAAATTTTGGGTTCACATTTTGGGTTTCTTGTATAAAATGATAAACCTCTAAAACATTATTCCTGAAGGAGGAGTGAAACCTGAACTCACTTCAGGTTTTGCATGACGAAAGCTGAAAACTTGTTCGTTGGTTGGGATTCGGTGAGAAGTCGTATCCGTACATTTAATACATATCCGTATTGAAAAAGCACTTGTGTGTTGACCAGTGTAGAAGTCATGCCAAGAGAAGACAAAGAAGCGCATGACTCCGAACATGTCGAGCCATCCTTTGGCAAGTTTGCGTGCCGCCACGACATCGCCTTGCTCCGTCAAGTTGTTCATGAGAAGCCATGGGAGGCTGACCATGGCTTCGTCATGGAGAAGTGGTCACGAATTGCCGACGACCTAAATCGGCGGCAAGACTTTGATATGCCGAAGAAAGGAACGAATCTCAGGGCTCGATTCGACCTGCTGCTGAAGCGCTTCCAACTCAATGAAACGCGGTCCAAGCGCAAGTCTGGTACGACGGAAGAATACAACGAGCGTGATCAACTTTTGACTGATATCAAGAGCCGAATGGATGACCATGCATCGCAAACCGAAACGCTGAAAGAGCGGGCTAAACGCAAAGCCGAAGGCATCGAATACTCGGGCTTGCTCATGCGCCAAATGGCATGAAAGAGATCATTCAAGGCGATAGCAACAACAAGCCGAAAAAGCAACGCGCAAAGCCTTCGCTTCCAGACGCGAACGCGCTGCTCGACACCATCCAACGAGGTATCCAGCAAAAACAAGAAAACGAGGCAAAACTTGTCCAACTCATGCAAGACCGTCTTGAATTTGACAGAGAGCAAGCGACACAGCAGGCTGAGCAGCACGCTGCAATGCAAGAAATGATACTTGCACTTCTCCAAAGACAACCAAAGTAACAATAAAAATATACACTGACATTCATTCATAAATAAGACATGAACTCACCAACATTACCGCCACATCGGTCGAGAGCACTTGTCACTAGAGCAAGGAACTCGGCGTTGCTCATGGGACTGACGCTCATGTTGAATGAATGGAGCAAATTATCCGGTGATAACATCCGGAATCCAAAATAAAGGATTTCCGAAAAACAGACAAATTTGAGTTTTGGATTGAAACAAAAACTTGAAATTTTCGTCGAAAAATCTTGCATTCAAAATTTCAGGTAAAGTTTTTGGGCGAAATCGAATCCAAAAATTTGGGTTTTTGAAAACTCTCTAATGCCTCAAAGTTTGTCCTCTGATTCAAATTACAGAAAATCTTACGCCAGTGAATCAAATCGCAATGAAACGCGGTCCCACCGCACACACAAATAGATCACTTAGTCTCCGATATATTAACGGTATTCTTGAGAGACATTCGATCTAGATGCTCAAATTCGATGCTCACAACTCAAACCGAATGGTCTGACTTAGGGTTCGGAAGTATACGAGTATAGTTTGATTCATTATACACGCTATACATATTATACCATGTATAGTGGACGTATATTATACGATGTATTGCATTCCATGTTGATCCATTCTGAACCTGGACTGCACACTTAAAAAAGAAAATCCAAGACGTCGTCCATGTAGATGACTTATTGTCGTAACAGTTGACTTTCCTTTATACATTGTGATTGGTGTAAATCGATTAGCCTCTCATGCCCATTTTACTTTCTTCGTCACCAGTTCGTCTTAATGCTAGAGAGGAGTTCTGCTCCCCCACAGCTTCACCATCCTAGACTTTGGGGGCCACTGGAGCAAACTCCATACAAGGGAAAGGCCATTGCACTGTGTCAAAGTTGCTCTTGCTGTGCAAGAATACTAAGCTATTTCTGGTAAATATTGTGGCTACAAAACTCATTGGTGTGAAGCTCAGTGCTACCTCAGCGCGACTTATTTGCCACTACAATAAGGTGGCGAGATGTACACTGACGACACGAGAACGACCAGCTCTTGTTTAAGGAAGTGCAAGTCGATCCTTGCGGGATCCATCGGAGCCGCGGTGGTTAAACGACTCCTCAAAGCAACACATGCACAGTGTATACTAAATAATGGTATACAAATTATACGTGTATAAAGACGTATAGTGCTCTATACACGTATAAGTATAAGGCGAACCCTAGTCTGGCTCTAAGGCCCTTTTCCGGCGACCCTGTGAGCTCCTGCGTCCGTCCACGCATCACTGGAGCATATTGAATAAGTTTGTATGCATTTGCAGGACCAAATATGGCGCCTAGAGACGTGAGCAAAGCTAAATGTGATGAGGTCTCCAATATCGTTAGGTCATACGTATATTTACTATTTTGTATGCCAATTTTATCTTTTATGAATAATACTTTAATACTACTCCGTCCGGCTTCAATTGTCCACTTTGGAAAATCGACTTGTCCGGGTTAACTTGTCCACTTTAGATATTGTCTAATCCATTCAAAACTGGAGCTGGCTGTTCAAGAAAATCGCGTAACAGAATCTCCTAATAAACCTCCTAAGCCAATCAAATCGTCCCAAAGCAAAACATTTCTAGTCAATCAAATTCATCCATCTACCCTGTCTGCAAGTGCAGTCACTTAGACCTGTCGCTTGGCATTCCAACATGTTCACTGAGATGCTGAACCGTCCCAATACGCCCCCCACGCATCGATACCAAACGCGCTCATCTCAGTCGCCGCCTCAAGTCCAACGAGAAGCAACCAGCCAATCCAGCCGCAGCCACGCACCTCGGTACCAAATGCGTGCAGATATTGTCGTCAAGGAAACGGTTTATGGTCGCGATCACAACGGCAAGCGCCTTCAGCCCCAAGTGTCTGAAGGAGACTCGTGGGAAGAAGTTCAGCATTGCATCTTCAACTTCGTGCGTCCTCACTTGAGTTCATTGGCAAGTCACGTCTCGAACCCACGTGAGTGGTCCGTGTCGACACAAGAGCCGACAATTGCCTACTTGGACAGCTATGTGTCCATCAAGACTGGGCGCAATCACTTCAGGCCAGTAAGCGCCAGCAAAGCCCAGCAGTACTTAGCCGACCATGTCCAACAAACATTCAACGTCTCTGTCTTCAAGTGGGGCAACAACATCAATTCAGCTGCCGATCTACAAGAAGTCCAGCTACAGTGTGTCTCGCCCCAGGCTCAAGATCGTGCTGGGGCAGCCGCTGAAGTATTGCATCAGAAGACAGTCTCTTCCCTCAAGAGCAAGTGGGGTGATGTTTACACCGCTTACGAGGCTACATGGAGAATGTGGGCAGCCAACATTTTGAGGCGACCAAGTCACGAGCATGAAAGCCTGATTGCCACCCACCCACCGGTCCAATTGATCCACTTGTTTCAATCCGTGCCAAATGGGGCGCAGGTTCGAAATGAATCCTTTCAACAAAGTCTGTCTTTGACTCGTGATGTGGTGACTGCATGCATTGAGGATGTTGCTGCTCTTCACCGAGAATCATCGGACCTGACATTACGACTTCAATCCTGCTTGGAAGCGTTGAAATCCAAGCAATCTGTGATTGAAAGCATGGAAAGACAAGTTCGACCACAAAATCCTGTTGATGGAATTGTGGGTTTGCTGGAATCAATGCCAAACACGAACGATGTTGATCATGAAGAAGCAAAATCTCCATAAACACAAAATACGATTCATTTTGATGACTTATTCATCTGCTGTAGTCTCATTGAAGTCAGTGAACCCAAGGAGGGTGTCGTTGAGAGTGGATCTATTTGTCGAGTGTGCACTCGACAATTGCTTCCCAAAAACGACCTTGAATTGAGTAGCCGCAGTGCTTGTAGATGCCAGACATGTCGTATCTTCGAAAATGCTGCATGACGCCAAGAATGAAAGCTAGCAAATCCTTCTTCGAGTTCTCTTTATACTTGCGCCGGAACAGCTTTTTCACAAGGCCAAAAACGTACTCGATTGGATTGAAAAACGGACAGTACGCAGGCAGAAAAATAGGTACAATTCCAACCGAGCGTAGATAGTACACAATGTCCGGGTGACAATGGATGCTGGCGCCGTCCAGGATCCACACCGAGCTTCGTCCAGGATACTGTGAACAACTCTTGGCGTGAACAGCACAACATTGGACAAAGGCATGGCGATCAAAGGTTCCAAGGGTGTCGAATACCTGTGCCACACCTTTGACGTCGATGAAACAAAGCAACAAAACCCGTGGCTTTCGATCAAACTCGCCCCGGAAGCATAGTTTCTCACCCCGCATTGAGTACCCACGCTTGCGCAACATACCACGCGAGTCAAAGCTCACTTCGTCAAGAAAGACGAGGTTTTGGTGCGCCCAGTCGATCGAGGCAAGTTCGTTGAAAAAGCGAAAAACATCGTCTTGACGAACTTGCATAGCACGTCGCTCCAGCACCTTCCACGTAAGGCCAAAGCTGTGTATGATCCGCCAAACCGTGGTCACCGAGATGTACTTCTTGAAGTGCGTTTCAAAGGCTCGCTTGGCTTCGTCCAGGTACGCGACAGGGTTTGCCTTGTAGTAGCTCACGACCCAGTTTTTGTGCTCGTCGCTGAATGAGCCCACGACTGCTGCCACTTTGCGGTCGTAGTCGGACGTATTCTCATAACGCTCAATCCAGCTGGAAATGGTTGACACAGACTTGTGGAACAGCCGTGCGATGACTACGCGCTTGGCCCCGAGAAAGTAGTAGATGAAGAGGGCGTGGATGATGGTATTCTTCGACGCATGCTTGTGCTGGACGTGGCGAAGGATCATTCCTGTGACGCAGAAATCGAATGTACTATGAATTGTATAGTATATTGTGGACAATATATTTTGCACATAATACGTTCCAAAGCGGTTTGTTCCTGCAGAGTCCAAATTTAGGCGGAAAGACAATATGATTGGATGAAAATCAACTCTGTTTGATCTAATTGGTAGATATTTGAGTCCTATTTGTGATGAAAGTGGTGTGGTTCACAGGACGACGGATCGGCGTCAGAGTGAACACTATCATAGCACGGGTCATCAGGTCTATCCTCTCGACTCTCTGTCTGTAACATGAGTACTTTGCTCAAAACCATCTATTTTGCCTAACAATGCGTTTGAAAACTCTGTAGATTACTCAAAGTCGTGTCGACGTTTGCCTGTGACAACACCTCTTGGTATTCACAGAGATGCCACATCAAAACTTGGGTCGATGCCGCCACCATGATGCGAAGTATACATCATGCATGTGTGTTTGTATGTAGTCTTGCTGATTTCGGCTAAGACAGGGCTATGCACAATGCGATCTCAGGCTGAACTGTGTTTGAGGTCGGGGGTGCAGTGGTTATGCTTAAGGGGTTTGGGGGTTAATTGCATACATTTATCAAGTCAACTTTTTGAACATGGATATCTCATCCAATTCGACATAAATCTTCGAAATTCTTTGCGTAATCCAATCGCCTTTGTAATGGCAATCATTTAGAACCAATCATAGCTTCATAAAAAATTTCTCTGATTTTTGCGGTCATCCCAAAGTCAAAGTGGACAATTGAAGCCGGACGGAGTAGTATAAATTTGTTAAAATTTGATGAGTTCTTCAAACTGTTTCATACTAAAACCAAGTTAACAAGAATTGTATCCCCAAAAATATGCCATATGACAATTATTTCGGACCAGAGTAGTAAATTTTATTCAGCCAATCACAATCGCCCAAAATATTTATTAGCCAATGGCGTCGATTGGTGAATCGATCCGCCGGCGTGATTCGATTGAACGGGGTCTGGAAATTCGTATCAAATCAACAATACTTTAATTTAAATAATATTAAAATTTGATAAATTCTTCAAACTGTTTCATACTAAAACCAAGTTAACAAGAATTGTACTCCAAAAAATATGCAATGTGACAATTATTCCGGACCAGAGTACCTGTCTCGCTCGATCTTTCGCCCATGAAACTTGGTTGTCCGGGTGACAAAAGAGGGACTTCGTTGGACATTTGGAGGTGTGCAATTGATTACGGATATACCGGATACACACAACCAAGTCGACAACGTTGTGACGCACACGTCCTTGTTGGCTCCATGGCCCACCAACTGGAAGCTTGGCTGCCTTGCAGGTCAACATGCCGATGTGAGACGATGCTGCTCGACACTGACGTCGCGAAAAGAAGCATGATATTCAGGAGAACCACAAGCTACGACCCAAGTTGATGAATATGGTATGTTTCAGGCATTGAGCCCATGCACTCCGCCTTGCAAAAAAAGACAGCGGTTAGCAGTAAGATGTTCAGGATCATTAACCTCCTCGCGGAGTTGGAGTCAGACTTGACTTCACCAACTTGGCAAGAATACAGCCTTGCAAGCCCATGCTACACTTCGTGTCGCAGCGATTCACGGGAATTGCGGATTGCCAGTACCGCCGTCTTCACTCCGTCATGGCGAGCGCTTGTCAATTTGATGATACAGATGACGATTCCATTCGAGTGCGAACCATGGTCCAATGCGACGGAATTGTGCTCATTCAAGCCGTCTACCGCCACGCAAGCAATCCATGCTCCATTCCGTCCAGTTGGTAAAGCTCGCTGGGATGCATTCAACAGCGTCAATTGTTCAAAGTTATCTCGCGAGCTGGTATTTTGAGATGCTTGAATTCCAGTGACCATCGACTAGGAATCCCAGAATATCGACGAGCATACAGTCTGTCGCACGCTTCGACAAACGAATGCCACGGGGGAAATCCATTCTTATTACCTTGTTCGACCATATTGTCCTACTGACAATCGAGAACTAGTGTTCTGGAGCACTGAGTTTAACGACGAACATATCCCTCACATGGACCACAGCGCTGTTAACAACGAAAGAGGATGGTGATAACTTGCGCAGATTGTCAACCGAGACTGAATTGTTGAGCTCGTGGTCGAGGCAAAGGAAAGTGTGCCAGCAGATCCGAGCTCTCAAGTACAGTTCTCCACATTGCATGTCAATTTTCGGATTGGAAGCTAGCATTATGGGATGGTGTGACTGTGGCCATTAATAGACGGAGGAGTTGAGCCAGCTCATTGTGCTGACAAAATACCCCGTAACTCAAACCTGGCTGCTCGGAGATACAAAGCCCCCCCAGAGCGACGGACCCAATCAAAGAGTTCGTCCATGGCAGAATACAAAGAGTTCGTCCATGGCAGAATACAAAGAGTTCGTCCATGGCAGAATAATATCGAAACCATAGGAATGGAAGACGCATGTGGATGTACGAACTGCCCGAGTGGCCATAATCATGAAGCCAACAACGCAAGAAGGAATAAGGTGAAGTGGGAAATGCTTTAGGAGATAGTTAGAGCACTCTATGATGGATGCTTGTTTTTGAATAACCAATTAAATAGCTTGCTTGATAAGACGCACTCAGACGGATGTGACAGCCTGAAAGTCTGAGTCGACCAACAGTGCATCGATGATGTTTTGCTCCAGTTCGACGTCATCAAACACCAAATTCATATCGATGTCAAAGTCAAAGTCGGGCAGTGCGAGTGCGTCGTCTTCTGCGTTGGCGCTACTGCTGTGGCGTGTGCAGTACCCGAGCATTACCAGAGCATCCTTCAAAGCGACACGGCCTCCGGCCTCCATGACGAATGCAATGACCGCGGGCGTAGACTTGGTTGTGGCAATCAGGAGCGCCACAAATGCCTTTCTTGGCGTGGAATGTGTATTTGAGTTTGCCAGGTGCGGCGACTGGATTCGGGCAATCTTTGAAAAAGCACGTGCTGTCCATGGTGAGGGATTTTGTCAAGTGAGTGGTAATCAACAAGCGCAACATCCAAAGCCCTGGGACGCAGTGGTGTCCTTCATTACCCTCGTTGCCACGAGAATGTTGTTGCGAAATTGCTATCATGCTGTCGACTTGTTCAAGGATTTATTTGTCTGCCACCTGGTTGGTCAAAAGTCTCAACATCCGTGTCATCCACAGTGGATTCAACGAGCGTGCGACAGCCCAAACACGATGCCAAAGTAAGCCTTGTGGCAAAGTTGAGACGTCCACGATGACATTTTCAGAGCTTGCGTGAAGGGTAGAGCCGATTGCAGCTTGAGTTTATCTGCATGGGGCTTAAATATGCCGAGGGCAGCGCGTGGACAGTCTTGCTTGAGGAACGTTGGGGGATCGTACACTGGAATTGAGCTGTACGGTATCCAGTGGACGACACTCGGGCAACTTTTTGAGCTTGGTGACCTGGGTGTAGGTCGAATATTTCCAGCCCGTGCGTTTGACAGAGAATTTGCTGGCATGCCTTTAATGGATCTTTCGACGTACCCACGCTTGAAAGTTGCCCCAGTCTTTCTAGGTCTGGAGGATCAAGTGTGCTCTGAAACATAGGTACGTTTACGCCTGATGTATCTTCTCTGCAAACTGTATCGCCAGCATGTCAAGACACGGGCTTGCATGATGTATATCTTGACATACTTCGAGCAAAGTGGGGCTCGACTATCATTGTGCTGGTGTCTGTGCCTGAAGCAACAAGGGTCATCTGAGTGACTCTTGTCGGCCGTCAAAGTCAAGTTCTTAGGGATGGTCTAGACACAGCATTAAGACCGGAGAGATGGACGCCGTACTACTAATGACGTGGCATCGTGTGCGCATCAGGATTGTGCTGGCTGCCTTTTGCATTTCGCCAGTCGCATGCTCGTCACATCTCGGTCAACTATGTTGCCACAAAGTTGCTGATGTTTGATTGGTTCATAAATTTGTCCGTTTAAATTTTAGCCAATAAAAGCTCGTCATTGTGTCGAAACAAAATTGCCACAGAGCCTCGGATGCGATGGATAGCTAAGACACCATGAAGCTCACAAGCGAAAGGAGAGAGCTTGGCTTACAAATACCGTGGTTATAAGGGCTAAGGGATTCTACTATCCCTTTGTTGAAGGGGGCAATCAGGGAAAAGCTGTGGTAGGTTGATTGTCTTGACAACCAAGGCTTGGGAACAATAAATGGAAAATCCCGTATATGGCCTTAATTTATATGGCGTAATTGAGGGCGCCCGCTTCTTTGTCACCCGTAATAATGGCCATCATGGCCCAACATGGACATAGTTATTGCAGTCACAAGTGAAAAGGGCCCTGATAATCGGCATCATGGCTGAAAATATCATATTTATTGTACTCTTGGTCATTTCGGCCCTAAACATGCAACTTGATAATGGGCCCCCCTCATACAAGGGTAGGGTAGCTTGTGGTAGCTAATGATAACGAGCAACGCATTCTCATACTATTTATTAAATACAGTTGAGTATGTCTTGTGCACCACAGGTATTTGTGTGCGAGCTGCGCTTTTCACGCTGGCTCATTGCACTCGTATTCTACACTTAAGATTTCAGGACAATCCATTTTACTTCGCATATACTCTACACCTTAAACTACCCGGTAAAGTTGTCCATGACAACTTTGCTGTCAACAAGTTGAATCGATATTATAGTCCAAATCGCTCGTCCAGGCGCCGATAGGACACCGCTTTAGGTGTGGCAAGTGGAAGGGTGGGAATAGGCAGCTTCTCGAGCTACGACCAGCTTGTCGAATGCCGAAAAAGTTTGCCTTGGTAGCACGAGTTGTTGAGCTTGAGGCATCACAATGAATAACCGGAAATCAATAGCATTATCCGGTGACGATCTTCTTGGCGATGGAGAAATTGCTCCTGTCATGCGAGACGCCGGCACAAGTTGATGAGATTCTCGAGCGATCGTTTTCCATAATGCTGCATGGAAGCAATATAAAAGACCCCCACTTGGACATTGCTCAAAAGGAACTCCAGTGTATTGTGACAGCAGCGATGTCTCCAGATGACTCTCCATATCTATCGGATAATCTGGCTTCGATGGTCCAGAACGCCAAGTTGCAAGGACTGCTCGGCGAACTTCTCCACTCAGCTCGACGTCAACTATGGCGAGATATTGCGACTCGTTCGGAGTCCTTTCCGTCTCCTCCACGATTGCTCGATGTTGTATGGCGAGTCGACATGCCAGTGGCTGCTGACACGACCCAAAAGCGGGATCCAACAGCCCATGTAGACTTGACGATCCAAAATATGCCGAATCGTGTGGATGTGTTTCCTCCATTGCGACACATTGTTTTCAAACTCGACCGCGGTAATCCTTCCACGTCACATATGGCTCAAATGCCATCTAGATGCTCTAGATTCTGTCGTTCATGAACTCCACAACATCCGCGACCAAATCCAACGCCTCCACAACACAACAGAATCTGCACATGCTTGATCATTCCATTTATTTTAGTTGTCGGAATCGTAGTTTGTATGAACACTCGATTGAATGCTTGAAGTCTTCTACTCCATCTTTAAGCTAATGAGTTAAAGAGAGAGCTTAATACCTGGCGTGATGGTGAAGGATCTTCGTCGTCGTCGGCCGAGTCGATAGCTCCTATTTTGGCGAGTCGACGGGCAAGCTACAGACAGCATTAATTTCTCAAGCAGTCAGTCTTAGTTTACATTGACAGTGGGGAATTCGTCTTCGGCGCCAGCACGAACTCCGTCCGTAAGTCCCTCGAAGCCGATGATGCGATTGGAGTTTGCCACACCTTCTTCGAAAAGGATGATTGTGGGGAGAACGCGCACAATGAGCTTAGAGACGAAAAATGGCGCCTTCTCCGCATCGATCTTGAGCACTTTGCATTCGATGTGTCGTTTAGCAATTTTCGCCAAGTGCTACAAATTGCTTGAGCCTCAGATGACAACCTAAAACTCGATTACCATATCGATAATCTTACATCGCTCGAAGTCGCGGTGGTAGAAATGAACAATCACACGGGGACTGGATGTGACTTCCTTGAGGAATTCATCTTGGACAATTTCACTACAAGTCTCATTGAACATCCGAGCACTTCAGTGAGATCTTACCGATATTCGCCATGTCCTTTCGCTAGATTTTCTTGTTTGATTTTGTACTGGTCTTGTAGTTGCTTAAGTCGCAATTCGCGCAGCCTGGGCACTTACCACTTTAACATTCACATGGTTCAATATACCTCATAAAATCGGGATCTTGATCGAGCTCATCAAGGAATTCATCATCGTCGTCGTCTTCGCTCGCATCTTTCGGAGGTTGGAGCGCACTTGGCTCATAATGCTCTGGCCGGATGGTGTCCTTGATATGTTGGTTCACGATCGCATCGAGCTCCACCGCACGTTTCTTTTCTTGAGCGAGCTGAGCTTGTCTTTGCTGCTGTGCATCGTGCTCTTCTCGGATTTTGAGTTCTTCCATCGCATGGCCCATGCGTTCCGAAGCTTCGACATGATCTTCTGCGCCAAAGAGGCCCGATCCCCCCGCCATGCTAAATTTCCCCGCCATCTTCACCAAAATGGAAGTTTCAAAAAGTGCGATATATTAGAAATTATGTAAAGATCAATGATTTAAAGGGTTTATACTTGATTTGAGTATTTACAAATGAGAAAATCCTATTTTTCTGAAATTTATTTTCTATTTATGAGAAATATCCGGACATCCGGATATTTTCCACAGTTTTGTCCATCAAAATTTGGCGGCGACACAATGAGGTGAAGCACTTGAACACCGACGGCCGAAGCTGATTCTCTACGTAGCGCATCTTACGACGAGATCTGCGAGCAAGGCAAAGCAGAAGCAGAGCAGCGTCTCATTGATCACTTTGTCGGTTTTTGCTTCAATATTCGCTTCTGATTCGTGAGTAGAAAGATAATGGAGGTGAAGTGTGGACGATTCGATCTGGTTGCATGGGATGCAAAGCAGTAAAAGAATCTCTCAAGGTGTCAAGATGCTTTTTATTGTACTCAAGAATTCGAGATAGACATGTAGCCAATGCAAGACTGCACTCTTTTGTAGCAAGGATTGCCAAACGCGAGCCTGGAAGACACATAAACACGAGTGTTTGATTATTGCGACCCTGTCCGAGAAAACTATCGACGATACCGCGGTCAAACACACGTACTTGCCAATCACCAGCTCGCCTAATGTCGTCCAACAGGATTCAAACCGCACTAGAGACTCTCTCGTGGAGCCAAGAAGACAAGACGACGCCGGATGCTGCGTTGATTAAGGTCGCCGCCAGCATTGGCCTGTCTGGCTCGACATTTCCTGGCTGGTTTTGCACCATCAATTTTGTCGAAGTAAACCACCTCGATTGCAATTCAATGCTTTATTGTGTCGCTGTAGCGTCCTGCGCGTCAATCTATCCATGTCAAGGCAATCGTCCAGTTGTACGCTCTCCTTCGGGATGAGCAATGCTGGTTGGTGGCTACTGAGATTCTTTACTGACAAGACACCCAGGGTTCGAGACACGGACAGTTTTCCTCGTTCGTCGTACACATTTGCTTCGGTATGGTTTGTTCAGCTGAGATCGTCCGCTCATCATGCTAAGTAGACGATTCCAAAGACGTCTGCTGTGCGGAAAGAAGCCATCGATGCATTTCTGAAGCTCCAGGGGCCTCTCGTTGTTTTCTCAGCCTGGTTGCAAGACCCTCAGCCACCAGCTATCCAAACAATTCCGTTTGAGAAGCGTTTGATTCATGGCCTCTTGGATTCTCTGCTCCAGATCGAGTAAGTCCATCTTTTTTGCTCACGTGGTCATACTACCATTGCAGGGAAATTCGTCAAGCAATCGATGATTTCATGGACTCCAAGCAGGGATAAAGTATACACGATGCGTTTGGCATTCCCATCATTATCCCAATGAAGGGGATAATATTTCTAAATACGATTCGATTCTAATGTTGTTGGATGGATGGCGTGGGCACGCGTCGTTGGGTGGGCTTCTTCAGGGTGCTATCGACGAGGGGCTCAAACTCTTCGGTGTCTTCTAAATCTTCATAAGACAATTTCGTGCCGAATAGTTCAAAAGGCGCTGCGTCTTTCAGTCCTGCCACATGCCCTCTCGCTTGCTCTCGTCGCCACATGATCAATGAGCCGAAAAACACCCCCGCATAGAGTCCAGCTAGAGATCCACTAATATCAGTCTGGTGTCCTGTGAAATAGATTATCATGACGCACCTGATACAAAGCACGAATTCGATGACGACTTTGGAGTATGCGCTCGCGGCAAGAACTCTGGCTGGAGTCGAAGGATTGCGCCGAGACAGAGCTAGGTCTCAATGAGACGACCTGTTGTTTCAGCGCACGACGTACCAAGAACATACATCCTGCGAACGAAAAGATGGTGCAACACAGGTAACCTAGGCATATATCGGTGACAAAAGCCCTAGTAGCATATCCACGGACTCATAAAGCTGCTTCTCGCGTCTGTCTGCGTCGTCCGTGGCTTGAGGGGAGGCTGGTTGTGGAACGAATTACAGCTGTACCTTCGAATCCTGAATAAATCGAAGAAATAAATAGTCTTTTCAGAATGTATGTTTTATCTTAGCGAAAAAGTCACTTTGTTTGAATGTCGTTTTTAACTTGTTTAAAGAATAGTCAATGAACAACCGAGCGACATTCGGGATTGAATTTCAACCAATCAAATACCTTGGAAGTTCTCGCCATATCAGTCAGATACCATCAAGAAGACGCATTTGCAAGATGAAATTGACAAGCTGAACATGGTAATTTATACTTATTCTTCAATCTGAAACATGCCGCAGTCGGAAATCACGACGGGGACAGTGGGTTTGTCGCCCTTGTCGGTTTCCAACGCCTCAATCTTCTTGACTACCTCCATACCATCCATGACGCGGCCAAAGACGACATGTTTGCCATCCAAATGGGGGGTGGGCACTGTCGTGATGAAAAATTGAGATCCGTTCGTGCCAGGTCCAGCATTCGCCATGGACAACAAACCAGCTTGTGTATGCTGAATCTTGAAGTTTTCATCTTCAAACTTTTCGCCATAGATACTTTCGCCGCCCGTGCCATTGCCAGCCGTGAAGTCACCACCTTGCAACATGAAGTCCTTGATGACACGGTGGAAGGTCGAGCCCTTGAAATGCAAAGGCTTGCCAGACTTGCCAATGCCAGCTTCACCCGTGACCAATTGACGGAAGTTTTCAGCAGTCTTGGGCACGATATTGGCGTACAATTGCAAGTGGATTCGGCCAGCTGGCTCACCATTGATTGTAATATCAAGCCACACAAATGGATTGCTTTCGTCGTCGGCATCGTCGACAGACACATTGCGGATCACAACTTCCTTTTCCGCATACATCGACACCTTATCGAAAAGTCCACCAAACACGCTCTTTTGCACCTTCTTGGCTTCGGCCAGCTTTTCCTTGAGGACGCCCAATTCACGACGGACATCGCGATTTTGTGGTTCAAGCTTGAGGGCAGCGATCAAATCTTCCTTGGCACGATCCAAGTCATTCCCATGCATTAAGGCAACACCACGGCGGTAAAGAGCCTTGACATTGCTCTTGTCGTTCTTCAAAGCCTTTGTGGCAGAGCTGGAGGCTCCAGCGTAATCTCCAGCCTTGAGGCATGCCATGGCACTGTTCAGATACAAAACTGTTTGGACATCTTTCATGGAGCTCTTTTCGTCATCCGTCGACTCATGGTCGCTTTCGGTGTAGCGTGCACCTTCGAGGTAGGCTTCATTGGCTTCAGCGTATTTTCCAGCCTTGAAGAGAGCAGTTCCCTGTTGCTTGGCCGCATCAGCTTCCTTGAGCTTTTCTTCAACGGACATTTCCCACATTTCTTTCTTCTTGGGGGCAAAACCGAGCAATTCGACATCAAACTTCAATGTCGCATTGGGTGGGATCTTGGGAGGGCTTCCGGACGCACCGTAAGCGTATTCAGAAGCACATGTGAGGATAGCACGTTCGCCAACTTTCATCGTAGCGAAACCCAAATCCCACGCCTTGATGACGTTGCCCTTGCCCAAGACAAACGTAAACACTTGGTTGCGATCGCGCGAGCTGTCGAATTTCGTTCCGTCTAGCAGGGTGCCCGTGTAATGTGCTACAATACCAGTCCTCAATCCACGCCAAGACAACGATCACTCGTACCTCGAATTTCATATCCCTTGGGCGGGAAATCGCCAGTTCCTTCTGTGAGGATTTCCTTTGTGACGCCACCGTCATTGCTCAAATCAATCACGGCCATGTTGCTTCGATCTTGCAATTTTGAGAATGCGGCGGGGATGCATCCACCGAAAGTGATGGGAAATACAAATCCTAAGTTATTATCTTGATTTTTGTATGCTTTTTCGAGTACTTTCGATCATCCGGATACTAAACAACAGTTTATCCGGATGATATCTACAGGCTGATGACTCACAATCCAACGACGCCAGTTCAGACAATGCATTTGAAAGGGTCGCATCGATGGAATTTCCGACTTATTTTCCTTAGCGACAAAGTTACTCCCACAAATTAAATTGATTTAAGCTGGAGTCAGCAATCTTTTGTGCCACAATCGCTCTTAATTGTTTGCATTGTCGGTGCAAGTGGGATGTGTTTTATCCTGGAACTCTATCCTTGCCTCTGGTCTCCGAACAATCCGTTCATCCCATCTCCTTGCTTGCGCAGTCGTCAGCCACCGTGGGCAAGGAGATAAGATGAGAGACTTCCTTGACAAAGTTGCACCAGCTCTAGATGCAGGAAAAATGCTTAACCATGATTCACTGGCGTGATAGTTTCTGCAATAGATAAAGAGTAATTGACGGGAAGACGCGCATGATTCCTCGAAATGTCAACTTGACATGAAGAGAGAAGACACTGAAACGAGCGCTTGACTTTGTTGATGTGTCAATGCGCCAAATCTAGCGGAGCAAGTTGAATTTCTCCATCGTTGCTGTCAAGCTCAAATTGCATTCTTCTTTGATCCTCTCGATTTGAGTTCTGTACATTTCGCGTTCTACATTGTACTGATGCTGCAACCTCTTCCGCGTGACCTCTGACTTCACATGCTCGATAGCATAGCTTCGTCCCTGCTCACGCTCTAATTCTTCTTGGATGACAGTCTCTAGCTGATGCTTGTACTCGGACTTCATCTTCTCCAACAGTTGAATTTGAATTCGCCTCTTCTCGTCAGGCGATAAGGATGAATCTTCCAACTGCCTTCGAAGGTGGCGAACAGATTCTTGCCGCCTTTTCTCCCATTTCTACCCCAGGCACTTTGGCTAAGGTTGCTGCCTCAAGAGAAACCTACCAAACGTCGTTTCTCGGCTTGTTTTTCCCATTCTACGGACGTTCCCAACTTGCGAGTAGACTGTGTCACCCCTTGTTTCCCCACAGAGTAAGGTGTAAACATTCCAACCTTCTCATACGTAGAAATCAAGGGAAGACACTGAGGTTGCGCTTCGTGATCCACTGCAGCTTTCGGTAACGGAACCTCAATCCACTCGCCTGGGAAATTCAGTCGATTCAACTACGAATACAAGGAAGTACATACCTGTTTCTGCATCCCGCACCACCGTGAATTCCATCGTCCTTTTCAACCAAATCCAGCAGATCTATCTATTTTTAGTTGGAAAAGTTGAGTGCGACAGCTCTCGCTGGATTCCAACATCATACTTGACGAGAAAGATGGACTAAATGGTCATCTCGTGCACTTCTTTACCAAGTCCTCTCAATGAAATTCTCTCATTGGCTTCATCAATGTCAGCATCTTCGAATTTGCTCAACAAAGGTGGCGTTGCATGCATCAAATTCAGCTTCTGTTGCAATAATTCTTCGTCGATACCATGACCGTCTTCGACCGTGACATCATGTCTTCCTTCATGTGATTCGTTCTTTCAGCGCTGTGTCTTCACAACATCAGGGGCATTTTCACCACTGTCTTGATCTTCAATCTTGCGTTCATTATTATCAGCCAGAGTAATACATTCGCGTCGATGGTTGCCAGCGTACTTGTTCCCGGGCTGTTTAACGACAATCTTGCTCTTGCTTAAGCGATTGAATTGTATAACAATTATTGAATTGTATAACAATTCAATCGCTTAAGCAAGAGCAAGATTGTCGTTTGCCAACTTGTGGAAATTCCATGGGCGTCTCTGCTTCGGCTATTCTTGCTCACCATCGACAACTATCATCGTGCAGCCTTTGCCTGTGTAGTTTGGCAGGCTTGCAGCACTGATGCGCGAGCATTTCTGTATTGTTTCTGCCCGGGCTTGAGGTCGATTTGGCGGCAAAACTTGCACCCAATCTTGCTCCTGTCCACCATGCACCCAATCTTGTCAGCAAACAGTGCATTTATCCGGATTCCGGATAAATAAAACTTGTTTTTCTGGATTATAACAAAACTATCGCAAGTTCAATTTTCGACAGTCGAAACGTATCGTCGGCATCGAGGATCGACAGTTGCAATCCAGCATGCAACGACACAATATCTTGACCAAGATGGCAGCGTGGAGCATCCAACCCCCTGCCAATCCCAAGACCGTAATGGTGGATAACCCGAGCGTCCCAATGACCAAGATTGACGGCGAGCGGGATGTTATGGCCGAGATCAAATGCCACTTCGAGTTTGCATTCTCAGGCAATTCGATTGCATCAGCAGCACAACCAGGTGCAAACAGTGAGGTCGCCAAAAAATCACGCTTTCATAATCCACTCAAGTACCTCAAGCAAGCAGCGACACCAGAGACTGAGGCCAAAGAAGCTGTGCCAGCTGAACAGCAACAGGTGGCAGCAGCACGCAACAAGTCCAATTACAAATTGCCGGGGAAGTTCATGATGACTTCGTACCGCATGCAGTTTTACTACCACCCGTCCATGTCTGACGCTGAAGCCGATGCTGATGCGTTCCAGAGCCTCTTACGTCGATTTCGGTCGTTGCGACGTGTCCATGAATATTGCTCCGTCGCCCTCGGTTCGATTTTGCGCGTTGAAATGTCAGACAAGCACCATAGTTTGGAAGTTGAAACAAAAGACCACCGAAAATTCCGCTTGTCTTTTCAAGAAAAACCTGACATTTTGACCAAAATTCACGAGCTCTTGGTATCATATGCATTTCCGCCCTCTTTTGAGTACATCTTTGCTTTCTCACATCGCTTGCCCAAAGCTTTGACAATTGATGCAGCCTCCAATGAAGATTTCTTGCCTTACTCTAAAGATTGGAATGTCTACATGCCACAAGAAGAATGGCGGCGCCAGGTCCTCACAGTTTGCCGATAGTGATACCATTTACACTTGCGTAGGGCATTCTGAAAGCACCTCAATGGCGTATATCTAATGTCAACCAAGGATATGCGCTTATACCTTCATATCCTACACAGCTGATTGTGCCAGCGTCTGTTCCTGACGAGGTATAATAAATGGCAACAGCACTCAAGTATTCATTTTGTGTAGGTTCTATCTGAAGCAGCGAATTTTAGAAGTATTTCTCGTATTCCATGCGTCTCGTGGGTTCATCCAGGCCATGGAGCTTCGCTTTCACGCTCGAGTCAACCCAAAGTACATCTTATTGAAAGGCGAAAATGGACAATTTGTAGATTGGTATGTCGAATGCCTTCTCGATAGCTGATGAAGACCTCGTAATCACGATTGCAAATGCCAATGTATACAATCAACACATGCACATTATTGACTGCAGACCAATGTCCAGTGCAATGGTAAGGTCATCACGAAAAAATGTGTAATAGTTTGCAGGCAAATCGAGCCAAAGGTTATGGAGTTGAGAGCTCCCTTCGGTACAAGCAGTGCACGATTGATTTTATGAATATTCCAAATATTCACACAATGCGTGACAGGTAAATAATTCCGAGCAAGCTGTGCATGAATCGCGATACGAATAGCGCCAAGCGATTGAAGCAGTTATCGTTGTCACTCACATGTGATAATTTGAATTGGTACGGCGACGTGGAGGAAACTAAGTGGCTCTATTATATCCGCGTCTGCCTCAAGGCCACTCTTCACGTGGTGGACCTCATCCATCTACAGAAATGTTCTGTCCTAATCCACTGCAGTCATGGATGGGATCGCACATCTCAGCTTTGTGCACTTGCACAATTATGCCTGGATCCATTTTACCGCACATTTACAGGTTTTCAGGTACTCATTGAAAAGGACTTCCTTGCATTTGGGCATCCGTTCCAAATGCGTTTGGCAAACGGTGAAAAGCCAACTGGCGATTACTCACCAATTTTTATGCAGGTAAGACATGAAGTCAATCTACTCATTTGAACTGTGCCGATGTAGTTCTTGGACTGTGTCTGGCAGCTCCAACAACAATACCCAACGTATTTCGAGTATTGTTTCGTTATGAATATTGATGTAGATCGTAATATTCATTTTAGATTCAATCAGGGGCTTCTCTGCCTCCTCCTCGACGAGCTCTACTCATGCCGATTTGGGACGTTTTTATTGAGTTCTCAACAAGACCGCGAAAGCATGGAGCTGAACGACAAGACTGTGTCAATCTGGACCTATCTCAATGGATTCCGAGATATTCTCACGAATCGCTCGTTCGTCGCCGACCAATTACTCTTGCCTACGCAATCCAGTCTTCTCCGCGGAGTATCTGTAAGCTTTCTCAGTTGTGCTAGTAATGAAACGACTGACTAGGTTTGGCCGCACGCTTTCCTTCGGTGGAGTGCACAGGCATCATCCGTTGACTCGCCAGTGACGAATAGTCAAATCTTCGTGGACAATGAAATGCGTCAACCTAGTTGGCGCTTATCGCATAGTGTCTTATCTGTGCTTGCCGAATTGAGTCCACAGAAATGAATGGGTCACAATACTTGTATAACATCATTAACTAATCTAGCTTTTGGTTGAAGATTTTTCTATGGGGGCCTTGCCTGATGTACTATTCACCGACGTGCTTTGTGGTTGTTTCTCTACAATCCGCCGCTTTGACTTGCCCCTTTTTGATGTGGGGTTTTCCTCGTCGTAAGCATCGAAGTCGTCGTCATCATATTCGTTTTCTTGCTCCTCACAGACTTCTTTAGCTTCGCTCAAGTCTTCATTTTGTACGTGGGGAGACTCGGGGGCCTCTGCATCATCTGTCAGATCTTCGATTGATTCTCTTCGTGACTTTGATGGAGGGTCATTAGACTTGGAAGTTTCCTTCGACTTATTGTTTGAAGCAGACGAAGTGCCGTTGGTAGATGTTGTCACTTGCGGTTGTTCATTCGTGACATTCTTGACATCCGTTGCCAGGGGTGACGATCCTTCTATCTTCACTCCCTTGGCATCTTTTTTACCATTTTTGTCAGAATGCTGCTCTGAATTGCTATCATTATGCTTGTCAATTTGATTTGCTTTGTCCTTGGTATTATTTATCGCATCACCATTCAAATCCTTTTTAGCTTCCTTGACGGGTACATTCTTGGAGGGGGCAGTAGGATTTGCTGATGCCACCGGTTTTTCTACTTCGTTTTTGCCAGGATCATTAGCTTTCTTGCCATCTTTCTTCTTTGCAGATTCATCTTGACTAATTTGTTTTTTGTCAACTTCTTTGGTCTCGGGTGCGATTTTTGCACTATTTCCTTTGACCTCGGAAGAGATTTGTTTCGTGCTGCTTTTGTCCGATATTTGTTCCGAGTTTTTTACTTGCAAGTTTTTTTGGGCTGAGTTGGGGGTATCTTCAACTTTTGTCGAGTTGCTACTCGCTTTCGATTGAGGTTGAGATGCGTCAGGGGCTTGTTCTGCCTTCGAACCTTTCTCTACCATTTTTTCTTTCTCCTGAGATTTTACTAAGGTCTCTGCATTCTTTTGAACTAAGATCCATTCCATCAATTGAGCCGAGGCATCAGTTGATTGATTATCCTTGACAAACTCTACAGTCATGGGTCAAATACGAAAGGGCTTTAAAATACCTTTGTCAAAAGCAGCACGATAAAGACCAGATAATTGTTCATTCGATGGTTGGCCAGTGTTTGGCCTGGAATGAGTCGTACTCTCTGCATGCAACTTCAAAAAGGCAACTCAATCATCACTTACCACCCGCCAACTTCAGCAAGCTTTGGTACTTCTCGAGTTGTTCTTGTAATTCAGCAAGCTCGTCCTCTTTGTTGTTCATTCGATCTGTTACCCATACTACACATGTAATTAGAGCCGAGGCAATCAAGTTGTGTACCGTATCCATCGCGAATTCTCTCGATTTCTTGATCCTTTTCCGCATTTTCGATAAATAATTGCTCCTCCTTCTGGCGAGCGGAATCACGTTCTTCTGTTACGACCTGCAATTGCAACTGCAGTTCTTCTTCTTGTTCCAGTAGTTGTTTCTTCTCCTTCTGGAGGCTCTCCGTTAACTGAGCGCTCTCTGACAGCTTCGATTCCAAGCTTTTAACTTTCTCTTCGACAGAAGAATATTTAGCCTCAAGACGCTCGTTGTCAGCTTTCAGACGAATTTGCTCAGTTTGAATTTGGAAGATTCGCTTTTCACTTTCTACTGCTTCCTCTTGCAAGCGCTTCAATTCAGCTTGATGGTTGTCACTGTCCTTCTTTTTTGTTTGATCCCTAACATTCATGTCGGTTTAGAATGATGACATAGTTTACTTACAATTCATTCTTCAACGAATTCGCGTTGGCAATTGCCTTCTCCAATTTTTCATCCATCTCACGCTGCTTGTTCAATGATTCTTGCAATGAGGCCTGTAGAGCTGCCAATTCGTTTCGAGATGCAGTCAGCTCCATCTTATGCTTTGTTTCCAGTGCTTCTGTGGCAGCATCTCTTGAGGAAATCTTCGCACGAGCTTTGGTCAATTCCACTGCCATACCATCTCGTTCGGCTTGAACGTCAGCATTTATCTTTTCGCTTTGCTGAAACGCGCGTTTCGTCTCATCGAGCTGAATTGTAACAGTTTGTAAATCGGCTGAAAGTGTAGCCAATTTAGAATCGGTGACGCCCTCCGAGGCACTTTTAGAAGATAGCTGATTTCTTAAAGTTTCGATCAATTTTTCCAAATCCACTTTTGACTAGAACAACATTGGTGAAGTGACGTAGATTGTTTTCTTTACCTGGGCGACAGATTTTAACTGCTCGTTTAGCTGAGCATGCTGCTGCTTCCATGACGATGCTTCCTTACTGGCCTCATTGACTTGGTTGGTTAATGACTCAATGCTTCCTTTGGCCTTTTTCAATTGTTCTTCTTGGGTTTTTGATGTTTGGATCAGAGTGTCCAATTTTGATGTTGTAGACGTTAGCTGTTTGTCAACTTCCAGTTTGTCACTCTTCCATCTTTCTACAGCTTTGTTGGAAGTCTCCAAATCAGCTTTGAGTCCAGCAACTTGAGATTTCCACGAGTCAATCTAGAATAATCCTTGTCAAGTATTCACAGTCGAAAAGTGCACCTCTAGAAGCACGCTTTTCAGTTCAGCTTGCTTTTCTCGTTGGATATCCCTCGCTTTCTTCCATTTTATTTTGGCTTCGTCCAAAATTAATTCACCCGCAGAATACAGAGTTGTCAGTAAACCCAAATATTGTAATCCTTCGTCTTGAACTTCTGAAATTGTGTCATCCTTTTCGCCAACGCTGAATCCAAATATTTCACACCGTAAAGCAGGAAGAACGTTCCATCTTATAGGAAGAAGTCTTAAGTATCTTGCAGTGACTGGTTTCGGCAGCTTTATTGGAAACACTGTATATGCATCGTTGCTTGAATTCACTGACAAGTTCTCCAGTTTTATCCATGTTTCGCCATCAACACTGAATTCAATCGCCAATTCTGTAACCCACGCATTCTGCGTCTCAACAGATGGTGTCTGCGTGGTAGTTGGTGTTTCATCTGTGTCCGGTAATGTTGTGGCTAAATGCCGAATTGCACCCAAACAAAACAGTGCAATGCATTGCATAGTCTGCTCGGGTTCTTTACCGGCCAAAATATTGCTCTCTGTGGCTTTTACCTGTACAATGCCCTGGAAACTACGATGCGAATTATTTGGCAGAACAGTATTTGCATCGTACCTGGAGCTGACTAGCTGAATTACTTTAGTTAAGTAGTCAGATTTGTCTTTCTTCTCCGCCAATTGGCTGTAGTCTTTTTCCTTGTCCGTAAATACACCTTGTCCAAAGCCAGTATTGGTGACAACTAAAGTAATGATGTCATGAATGAAGCGAACTGGTGGACGGCTGAATAGTTTCGTTGGGATTTGGGTCGTTTTGAGCAGTCCGACCCACGACATAATGTTCCTAGTTGATTGTCATGTCAAAAAACAATAGAGCTTATTACTTTGCAATGTCGTAAGTTTGCTGATGGTCGCCTGTAACAGCACTTGGATCGTATGCCTTGGACAGCTCTGACATGCGACTCTTTGTCAACAAGAGCGGAGTATCATTGAGTACATTGGAGCCACCGATTACTCCTCCTTGTATGTGTATTGAGTCAATAAACTTTGATGAACCAATATCAACTTTTAGCCACGGTGTTGTATCATCGGCTTGTGCAATCCAACAATTTGCGCCATTCAAACGGGCATGCTTGGCTTCGCCAGAAGACACTGATAGTCTTTCATCACTGATACTCCTTCCCTCAAGTCCAAGAGCATGCAGTTCTCCCTTAGGTATTAAGACTTTTTGACTCGATTCAGATTTTGAAATCGTCAAATTGCTGCATGCTTCCATTGCACCTGCGAGAGATTTTGTCGCAATTACCCGTGCATTTTTTCGGTCATTGTCAATCGACGGACTGTCAATCTGACTTTGTAGTTCAGCTAACATCAGTGCAGACGCATCAGC
The DNA here is from genome assembly GCA_019828595.1 of Aphanomyces cochlioides. Classification (NCBI taxonomy): domain Eukaryota; phylum Oomycota; class Saprolegniomycetes; order Saprolegniales; family Verrucalvaceae; genus Aphanomyces; species Aphanomyces cochlioides. The sequence goes on from JAHQRK010000016.1 coordinate 1,245,060, forward strand.
GAACTGAAAGAAGTGAGGGATACAAGCATGATATTGTACGTACACTCAATATTCGTTGACGTTCAGTCTTGAGATTAGTGACAAGTGTGGCTCGGTAAGTTTGCACCATTGTACGAGTGATATTTAAAGCCTTTTCTCGATCTTCTAACAGCATCTTTTGTTCCTTTGTTGCTGGGGGTGGCACAGTTGTCAGTTTTTCAGATTCATCGCAAAGCACATCAATAATAAAACTTGTTTGGCGAAGCAGCTCGCTCTCCAGTGCCATTAATTTTGCACTTTCTTCTTGAATATTCTTTATTTTTGTGCATATTTGCGATGCAATCGTGTGGCTTGACGATGCATCGTCACATTCGTCATTTTGCTGAGTTTTCCAAGTACCGAAATCTTTATCCAACGAGTCTTTAAATACGCAAATCAGAGTTCGAGCGTCTTTTACGTCTTGCTCAAGCGACTACTCACATGTAATTAACCGAGTCATTCCACATTATCTCACCTTTGTCTTTGTGGTCATTGTTATCCACGAGTCGTCACCAACTTCTAGTTCTCGTGTTGCTCGAATTGCCAACTCAATATCGGCTTTGGACTCGAGTAATTTCCACTTCTTTATTTTTTCTTCTTGAGTCTTTTGGTCAGCTCGAGCTTTTTCCTTTGCCAATTTCTTGCGTTCCATTTCATGTTGTTTGCTTAGCTTGGCTTTGTCTTCCCACGTCTGCATTCTCACTGCATCAATTTCTTGGATTTGCTTTTCGTATTTGGCAACGATCTCATTCTTTTCACGTGGATCTAGGCCACTTTCAGTCTGCTCCATTAATTTTCTCTTCAAAGCAGCAATCTCTTCATTTAGTTGAGAGATCTGCGAGGCTTCTTCATTCTTCTTGGCGTTCACTTTGATTGACTTTGCGCGGCTGGCATACTTCAAAGTACCAAGTGTTTCGATAAAATTGATGTTAGCCGGCGAAAGAGTAGCAAGCATAGAACACAAACTATTACCGCCGAGTGATTCCTAATGGACGAGACACTAAGTAATAAACAACACAAGTTAATACCTGAAGCACACGGGTCAATTTGGAATTACGATACGGGATAAACGACTTTTTACCAGTCCTTGCGTCTTCCACAAGAGCATTAATGACATTTCCTAACGCACTGAGTGATTTGTTAATATTGGCGCCTTCCTTTAAACGAGTGCCAACGGCGCCAGTGCCCGCAGCACGTTCAGATCCTGCCAAATCCACAAGGTTTACTTTGGCAAACACGTTCTTTGATTCATCGCTTGAGTCCTTTTGGTGAATTTTGATAACAAAAATGGAGTGCGATCGAGAACTTTCAGCGTTCATGTTTGTATAGCCGACTGTGCGGTTTGAAGCTCCCAATGCCATAAGTTCGATCACTTCCTCACGCGATTCGACGACGCGTTCTTGTAAATCCTTGACGTAAATACCCAAGACACTGTGCTCCTTGATTTCAAGGCCTTTGTTTTTTTTATCCTTTGAAGGACTAGAGATGCAAAAATGAGTCAAATTTGTCGCTTCAAGATTTACTTTGAGTCCAGCAAATCGTAAATGATTTCATTGTAGATCTCAAAGAAAGAGCACTCAACGAGAAACAGCTTGTTCGGGTCATTTGCTTTCTCCGTCTGTGTCCACGTTATAGAAGATGAATACATTTGTGTGCGTACCTGAATTTTCTCGAAAAGTGACTTGTTCATGCGGGGAATCAATCCCTCAAGGGCTTCATTGCCGTTTACACCAGTCATGCTGAATGTTTTGCCACTTCCTGTTTGGCCGTATGCAAAAATTGTGCCATTGTAGCCGCCAAAAGCGCGTTCAAGCACTGGTCGTCCAAAATCTTCGAAGACGACCCTCTGTTCTGTGTTGATGCCATAAACAAAGTCAAATCCAAATCTATCCAAGCAGCATGAACAAATATCATGACGAGGAGGTCGTACTCGTGGACTTCGTCTTTGTTATCGGGATTTGTAAGTACGGCATTTCCATTGCGACACTTGGGGTATTCATAAGCTAATGATCGAGAAAAAAGAGATTGCTTACCACAAAGCAAGATTCCGCTTGCTCTCGTAATTCTTTCTCGCTCATTGGCCGGCATCGCACAGCCACTCGTATGTTCTCTGCTTCAGCCGACATCGTGGCGCGGCGATATTGCTTTAGCAGTTATTTCCTGAACAGTCGGAAGTTTTGTTCACAGTCAATTGGCCGACGAGACGGTTTCAGACAGTGCGTTCAATAGTCGACACCTCCATCGGTAGTGCAGATTTGAAGAATCACAGAGCTCCTTTGCTACCCTTCGCACAATGTACTTGTCAGAGAGTCCAACGATCCTTCTGGATTACCACAACTCTTCGCTTATGCCCTGTTGGACTTGACTAGCTTGGGCAATTATCACGGATTCAACTTAGTCGAGCTTGGACACAACAAATGTTCATAACATGCTGCTGCCTCCTCGGAGATGTCTAGCTCTGATCTAAATTCTAAAGCTCCACATTGGACCGCACAGTAATTCACTTCGTGGGAGGCACATGATATCTCATTCAGCGACTTGAGATATGTCCTCGGTAGCCGAGTTAGTCTCTTTTACCTCGTCCGGCGAGCTTCAAAATTCGTTGACACCATGAAAGTCTTCACTATCGTGATGTGGCCAGTCTGAAACCACGTTTCAGCATACTGCTCAATGATTTGATGATCAGGTTGTCGCCACCAATGATGAAACGCGTCGTTCCTTGCACACACACAGTTGAAAACTGCACAGCAACCTCACAATCTATCGCGATGGCTCCATTGGATATGAGTAAACTTGGAGTCCTGCTTCATCTTGTCCTGTGCGTCGCAGTCGCGGTTGTTGCCACAAACGAAACGGCTCCTGCTCCATGGGGTACTGTCATTGGAGTCACCAGTGGCGTCAAAGTTTACTCCAACGACAATCCACCACCCACGGATTCCTACAACTTCTACCCAAACGGCACCAACGAAACCAACGGAGCGTTCACTGGACTGCGATGGCAATGCGTGGAGCTCGCAAGACGGTATTTACTCGTTACTCAAGGAGTCGTGTTTGAGTCCGTCGATGACGTGGTTGGCATTTTCAGTCTCCGCGAAGTTATTAACGTGACCACCAACAAGCGTCTTCCGCTGGATGTGTATCCTCAAGGCTCTCCAGTACCGCCAAAGGGATCTCTCGTGATATGGGATCGTCCTGGGTATTACACGCCTTACGGTCACGTCGCAGTGGTCATCAATATCCAAGACACCTTCATCGACGTCGCGGAAGAAAACCTTGAAAACATCTACTGGCAACCATCGGCTTACTATTCCCGCCGCATTCGAGTCTCGCGTACTCCGTCAGCTTTTCATGTTGAGCCATACTACAACCAGCCCAACAAGTCTGAGATCGTTCTTGGCTGGGCTACCTTTAGTCCTCGCCAGGCCTGTTAATGAGCTATTGTGCTTATTGTCAATCTATCTTGTTGATTGGCGAGTTCCACGCTGAATGCATAAACATGCCTTATTAACGTGAAGTCTATGTTGACTCGTTCATGATATGATTCATTATCTGTAGCTGCCCCAAGCCGATCTAATGACCAGTTCTTACACGCATTATACTCCAGCGATGCTATGTGGCCATGGTCGCAATCGCGAGATGGCTCTTGATTGAGGCTTGTTGGACTTTTCCTTATGTAATTGGATGGTTATTTTGGATTCCTGGATACTTTGGCTTAGATGGATCAATAAGGTAGACTACTCTCTTCAATATCACGAAACGTAGTTGGCATCATTTCGAGTCGTTGTCAAGCCGTTGCTGTCGTGGATGACCACGCTCTCTACCTCAGAAATGTGGTCGGATAGAAATTTGAGTTTTGATTTCCATGCTCTGATTGGCCAAAATCTATCATTGGCTCATGGAAAACCATCAAGAGCGTGGAAAACATTGGTGCAAAGCGTCATGAGCAAGACAAAGCGAGACAGCAACGGCGACGGCGAGCTTGGCGTCGTAAAGAAGGCCAAGACAGTAGTCGAGCAGGAGCCAACTCCAGACAAAGATGGCCTTCTCCGAACTTACGAAGACTTGGTCAAATTGACGCAAAACCACGAGCGGTTTGACTCTTTATACCGTCCTGACCCGGCGTGGATCCGCACTGCGACGATGAAACCAAGCTCGAAAGCCAAGTACAAGAAAATTGTGGCCATCGATTGTGAAATGTGCTCGACGGAACATGAAGTGACAAAAGCGCGCAAGTCGAAATCGCTTGTACGTGTGACGATGATTGATGGTGAAGACCCAGATGATATTCTCGTTGATTTGATTGTGCATCAACCTGTACCTGGCTACAACATTGTCCGATACAAGACGGAAATCCATGGGATTCCCGAAGAAACGATTGAAAATTCCAAGATTTCAGAAGAGCGTGCTCGTAAGGAAGTTCTCAAGTACGTCGGTCCCGACACAATTGTCGTTGGTCATAGTTTGTACGGCGATCTTGGGTGCATTGGGATAGCCCATCATCGTGTGATAGACACTGCTTTTATCTTCTGGCGTAAAAATGTTGAAGATCGTCAGCGAATGGCTGGCCTTCGCGATCTGACGAGACAATTGCTTGCGATCGACTTGCCAGAAGTGCACGACAGTTTCTTGGATGCGAAAATGACTATGTTGGCTGCCAATTTTGCATTGTCGAATCCAATTGGTGCTGTCATCGACCACGTTCGACGTAACGAGACCCATCACAGTGCGTTTGAAGAAATCGAAGAGGCAACGCACTGGTTGGTGCATCATATCCCGAAAGGCTTGTTCAGTTCCGACATTGAGAACTTCACAACCACCAATACTTCGATCGTCCCCATGTTGGTTGACAACATTGTGTTTAAAGAGACGTACGGCTCCACGACCATTCGATTCCGAACTAACGAGCATGCCCGCCTTGCATTTGACACGATCGAAGCCAAGACAACTCATGATGCACTCAAGCGCCCGACAAAGATTGTCAATATGATGGATTCGCAAGGCACAAGGTTTTCCAAGATTAAAATAACTAAAGTGTCTACCAAGTAAGTAGAGATTAATAGAACTCGGGTAATGATGCACGACCGTTTCCTGATTGTCGCCATGATTGCCATGACTGTGGAGTGAATTGATATCGCCTCTCGACGCTGCTCTGTATGTCAACATCAGCCCACTCGTGATGACTGCTTTGTTTTGGACTCTCGACATCTCTCCACGGCACAACGTCGTCGTCTATTGGATACAGATCTTCGCCCAAGTCATGGGTGGCCATCGGCTGCCACTCGACAAACCAACCTTGCCAGTGCAAAAATCCTCCCGTGATGCCGCACACAAGTGCCGTGAAGACCAATGCCATCAATGCAAACACAATATTTGAACCCAATTGATTGCCAACTTCGCTGCAGCCTTCCCAGAGTGCACAAGTCTTCACATTAGATGGCAAAGTCTGATATATGTGTGCTGCATTGCACTGGGAAGCTGCAACAACTCGTTCAGTTGCAGCACAGGCGCCGGCAGCCATAAGTCCCCATACCGCATTGAACAAATGGACAGAAACAATCTCGAGAGCGTCATCAAGTCGAAGCCATCGGGAAAAAGTAGAGGCACCCACAAAGATTGCCCCCGCCACAATGCCAATCACGACTGCAGATGCAACCGAGGCTGTAGACGCAGCCGCTGAAATGGCCACCATGCCGCTTAAAAAGCCATGGTTGATAGGAAATCTGACGGGGATAAAATATGCAATTACACAACTTGTAAAACTTGCCGCCACTGAGCTAGTAACGAGATTGACGCAACTGGAGAGCGCAACATTTACACACGGGCCTTCCAAAGTGTTCGTCGATGCTTGAATCAAACCAAACCAGCCAACAAATATCATCCACGTGCCAAAAGCATGTCGGAAACTAGAGTCGGGTGAAGGCTCAGCGACGGGGGAGAGAGGCTTCTCCGTGTATAACGGCTCCCGAGACAAAAGGGATGCAATAAATACAGCAACTCCAGCGCATATGTGGATAACGCTGCAGCCGCCAAAGTCCAAGACGGGGGTGTTGAACAGTATAGAGGGAAGAACGCTCGCACGACTAGCCCAGCCTGTAGAGGACCACACAGCATGCACAATGGCAGGGTAAACAATGGCATTGACAACTAGAACGTAGAACCAAAGAACTGATTTTGCCACCCGACATCCCAAGGAGAGAACAACCAGAGTGGTCATGGTCATTTGGATAACTGCTTGAAGGAGCCAAAACGCCAAAACATTGGAGCCACTCTGGCTGCTATTGAGGAAAAATCCATCCGAGCCAAAAATGCCTGTATCGGGGCCGAAGGAGAGTGCAAATGTGATTGTATATGAAAGAACAACGGCGAGAGTTGACACAGCTAAGCTCTTGGACTCGGAGAGTGAGACGGCAGACGCCAAGTAGTAATATCCAACTTGAACTAGCAGAATTTGCATAGCACAAAACACAATCCACAGCGCATCGATGGTATCCTGCGTCACCAACGCTTGTCTGGATAGGGAAAATGACTGATTCGCAAAGTCGTTGCCAAGCGCCAATGCAAACTCATTCCATGAATACTCCATCGCTGTCCCATTCACAATCAATTGGATCGATACATTGGAGAGCTCCATACTCGCGCAAGAGCAGTTCCGACGGTCGAAGATCGAACAGGAATGAAAAAACGAACGTTTATAACGTTTCGAACATTGCGTTTCGTCTGAGCACGACCGCATTGGCGCAACTACAACAGAAATGGCTCTCGTGTCAAGTAAGTTTTCATGCGTTTTCCAGCTTGTTTTGTTCACTCTAACTGCGATGTATATTCAGCTTCTCATAGTGCCATGCAGGGTCAAACATGCGCTTCGCTCAATCAAAAATAGCACAGTGAATGAAAATAATCGGCATGATACGAGAAGTACGATGGAAGAAACATCGATAAGCAGTCTTCTCTTGCCGTTCCACGAAGCAATACTATCTCGAGTCCCATGCAGAAGCAGGCCCACGTCTCCTCCGACGCATTCCTTCGGCAAATATTGGGCACTCAACTTCTTACTGCATGGAGCTTCTCACACCCTCCCTTGGGTTTGATGGCTGCACATCTGTGCGATGCAGCAAGGATCGTCTCCGTTGTGATGCGAACGACTCACAGTCAGCATTAAGTTCATAGCCAATATTTTGGTCAAATTAATCGAATAGTATATTGTGGATTCGCTAGAAATTTCCCAATTTGTATTGGTTTTTTGTATCAATCGCCAATCGCGCCAATACATTGGATGAATGAAAATTAGAAAAGTACTTAGAACAGTACTTTCTCTCATGGGGACTGTACTTTCTCTCAAATTTTATTCAGCCAATCACAATCGCCCAAAATATTTATTAGCCAATAGCGTCGATTGGTGAATCGATCCGCCGGCGTGATCCGATTGAACGGGGTCTGGAAATTCGTTTCAAATCAACAATATTATGAACAAGTTTAGTTTATCTGTGATATCCGCATGAGAAATGATTTGACACCCGATATGTTGTGGTCATGGATGTATCCTGGACAAGCCCGCAGTCTGTACACGGAACTGCAGATGTCTTGCCTCGGTACTGTTCTCTGAGTTGAAATAACTGCTTACCTCTGGGATCTACGCTTGTCGATCGCCTGTTCTTATTACAGACAGTTTTCATTGATTTTTCAAAAATGTCATTTTTGAAAGATCGGCAAATCATTTTTCAATTTCTCGCAAAGATCGCGTGGCGAGGTCGGTATATCTTGGCGTAGCATGAATGCAGAGGATGACCAATGGATACGAGTGTCCTTCTCATCATTAAAGGAGGAGAGTACCTTGATTGAACTCTTCACATCACTGCAAGAAACAGCGCCGACATTAACACAAGACCCAACCACTACGACAAATTCAAGCACGAGTGTGAATGGGGTAACCATGTCGCTGGAAGAATTAAATCAAGATGCTGATGTTGCTCGACTACTTCTTTTTGCAAGACATCGACGACGCATCAACGAGTCAAAAGAGTCAGATCAATCGAAGAAGCGCAAAATATCTCCAAATGGTGGTGTCAACCCTGCATCTCTTGTTTTGAAAGAACCATCTTTACTTGGTGAATCACCTGAATTTCTTCAGGCAATACAACGGCAAGCGAAAAAAGGCGCGATCGTCGAAAGATTCGTTCAAGCAATAGATAAATATCCTCAGTCAACACCACTTTTAACTGTTCCAAACAATGCAGTGAAGGACTTGCCTGATGATGCGTTGATTCAAGAGTCAAGTTCGAGTGAACACGATTCGTTGGCTCTCAAGTTATTCTCGCTGGCATCATGCCGCGTACAGCTGGCAATGCTTAAATCGATGGCTCCTGAAATTCGTACAGCCTGTGTCGTCGAAATGGTCGGCGCAATTCTTGATTTTCCAACCATGGGGCTATCGAACATAAAAAGGAAAAGTGCCGAAGAAGCGACTTTCGATGCAATGTACAACTTTGGGCGAAGTATTATGCAAGACCATGTCATGGGCGACGGACTATTGTTGGTTCTTGCCCTAGGTATTTCAAGTGGCCGAATTCACTACTTACTGGAAGTTGTTCAAAACCTCCTTCGATCCCCTTATGATTACCACATTGATCCTCGTTGTGCCGTCTACTACGATCGACTCAGTGAAAGGTTAAACAATTACAGCCCCCCCACCAGTCTCAGTCTCCTCGACGAAACTCTCCTTTTGCATTCTGTTCAAGTTAAATCCGATGACACCTTCAACGAAAAGGTTTCAATCGCATCAGATGGAGTGTACATATACTCTTGGTGCTCCTTGGGAGGCATGATGAAGATCGGTACAGGGGTTTCCGGTACAGTCAGTGGACAGGTCTACGCAAGAGCGCCAGCAGCCATATTTCTTGAGTACTTTGCAGACAAACGTCACGTTTTGAGAGCTGTCTGTGGCCGAGTTGAGCTTGTTACAACAACTTTTTCCGAGGTATTGACTGAACAACCAACTGTTCAGGAAAAATTTGGCGAAGGTCAACTTCTTGTGGTCTACTTTTATGACTCTGTACTTCAAGACATGTTGTTCGATCCTACTGATAGAATATGTATTCCCTGTGAAGCAACCATCGCGCATGCAGTCTTTGGTTCGTTTGTCGATGTAACATCTACTGTGCAGCAATTTGAGCCCCATACAGTTTTCACAGATGACCTTTCTCAGTTGCCGAACGCACAATTGCTTGTCATGTTATCCCCTTTGCCAAAAGAAACATCAGTTCGCTGCAAAATTTACCGTAAAGGTGATGTGATTTTCAAGCCACAGGTCGTATCGTCAGTCAGTTTGCTATATCGAGAAGATGAATTGTACCTGAATGTCTCCCCAGCAAGTGACTTTGAATTTCTTGAAGTATCCCCTGAAGATTTGCGTATCAAGAGAATAATCAGTCGAGTTGAGCCAGAAAACTACCTCTCAAGCACGCATATTCAGTGGCTTACTGAAGGCGATTATATATATGACGTATACCTTCAGGGATATCAAAGACTTGGTGTCCATGTTTACGACCTATTGAATTCGTCCATGAAGTTCTTGCGGACAATTGTCGTTCCATACGAAACATTGCCAGGAAAATGTCAATTTTATACAAATGGACGAATATTGACAATGTTATCTTGTGGTAATTCTAGCTCCTTCACTCAGTTTGACCTTCAAAACTCCACCACCACACATTCAAGTTGTATCAAAATCGTTGAGTCACGTGCACTGACGTATGATTTCCTCTCTAATTCTGTGTGGAGCCTTGCCTTAAATTCAAATAAAATAGTATGCTACCAAAACAAAGGACCAAGAGCATACTTGGGTAATAAGCATGTTTACAATACACTAGTGACTCCCGAAAGTGCCCTCCAAGCTTCTGATGTGCAGAAATACGAAGGTTGCAAATGGATATTGAGAGTCTTAGCCAAGATGGACAAGATTGCAAGTACTCTACCCAAGCAAATCCATGTTGATGTAATACCGTTTGCTGTTGACCATCATGTTGAAACCTTTAAAGCTCTAGTTCAGAATGTTCGCACCTATGGGAACCGATTTTGCAGGGGGGAGAGTTTGGAACCGTGGGAGCACTATGCTCTCAAAGCCTCGCTTATTGTTTTAGACGCCAACATTGTAGCCCTTGATGTGAGCATGAATAACAAAATCGTCAAGCTCATAATGACTAGCGAGTTGTTCGATACCGTCTCCTCGATAGTTCGTTTTCATCGTAGAGATGACCCAATTGTCGTTTCCTCTTTACAATTGTACTTGTCTGCCCTCGACATATTTTATCAGGAACCAATAGAACAAATGGCACTGGTGGTCGAGTATATGAGCCTCTTGGTATCTGCATCGTTACACTTGAGCGAGGTACCTGTATTGAAGCTCCTGCTGCAAAGATTATCAAATGTGGAGAAACTGAAGTATATTTTGGCCCAAACAAAGTTCTTTGACTATTTGGACGCTTTGCTCTCGTGTTCAGTAAATTGGGACAAAATGAAATCTGAGGATCAAGAAATTTCTGAAGAATTAGTTGCATTATTGTACTCCATGACTCAAGTGCTTTTATGGGGATGTCGGAGACAACAAATAGATGATACACATGTCTGGTTCTACCTTGAGCGAGTTGTGCAGTCAAGCATACAGCTTCTCCAAATCGAGTCCAATCTCGATCTTCAGCACTTGGAATTCAGCATAGTAGGTCAAATTTGTCCCTTGCTTTTTACGGCTGTTGACCATTTTGCTATGGTACCACCAATGGAAAAGTATGAAAAAGTATGTAACTTGCTCAGTGAGTTCCTGAAACTTGTTGGTCATTACAACAAAATTAACTTTGAAGTACGAGAAAGTCTTATTGACAGCTCTCACACGACAAAAGTCATCAAACAAATGGAATCTCCCCACGAGTATCAAAACAACATGCACGTATTGAATGAATTACGCATTCCGGGGGCAACAAAGCTTTCAATATCATTTGACCCTCGAAGCTCTACAGAATACGGATATGACTATGTCACATTCTTCAAGGACGACACTCAAACGTCTTACTATGGCGAAGAAAAATACTCTGGTCGAGGTGAAGAACACAATTGGCCTGGTGTGGGAGACAATCCCCCGCTTGTTATTGAAGCTGAGGACTGCCAAGTATTATTTCATAGTGATGGCTCTGGCGTGGATTGGGGATATAAGTTTACAGTTGTCGGGATAGTTGAAACTCACACAGCTTACCTATCACTTCCATGGTTAGTACATGTAGAAGAAGCGCTCGTTATGCTATTGACATCGCTATCGACGACATTGCTAAGAGGTAAAGTGCTTGCTCAAATTTCATCCACAGAGTCATTGCAACGAGTTCTATTGAGCAGCAGGCTACTTCAAGGTGGTAAACAAGAAACAACTGATCATATAGTTGAGTTTCTTCGTGAAATGATTGACCCGGCGGAGGGGTCAACAGCGGCTGAAGTTGTGGCGGAACTTAAACAAAAAATAGCTCAAGATCAAGGCTCAATACCTCATATAAATAGAGCTGTCCGCGCGGTTGCAGCCGCAATATTGCACCACAATCTGTGGGGCATGGAGGTTATCCAGCATGCAAATGATGGAGAGGATCTTACATCTCATGTCCTTCAAGCTTGGAAAATAGCTCAAAAGATGCGCCAATGGTTTGATGTAGGGGATGCTCTGGAGGCTACAGTACACCGACCTTCCATTGGTCGACCTGGATTAAAGAGACAACCATCAGCTTACAAAGGACAGTCAGAAGAAGCTATTATGCAACTTTGCCAAGCAGTGGTCGATCGAGCTGTATTTCTACTTGAATTTACCCCCGCATCATTTTCATTTATTCGAGCAGCAAAACTACGGTGGAATCTCATAGCAAAATATACCACTGCGATCCATCGTAAAAACTCATGGCTACATTTAGTCAGTGAGTTGAATGCAGCGACTGAATTGAAGTCAATGCTCGAATATCGTAGAACTTCGATGGAACGCTTGAAAGCACCAAAAAGTATTACAGAATTAGTCCTCGAATTTGTTCAAAGTGATGTTGACGTTCAAGAGATGCAATCAATACTTGTGACAAGGAATTATCGGGCATCGAACCGTGCTGTTGGAATATCCACTATCGCATCTGCTCTCACTGCCTCCTCAAGCAGACGTTTGCAGCAATATCTATTGGAAGGAATGGCACGAAGTATGCGCCAGATAGGAATGGAGGATTGCTGTCTTACAAATATGCACTTTTTTAATTCAACCAATGGATGTGACGAAAAGAACCGAAAGATTCTGAGTGAGACAATTGCGGTCTGCTTAAAGGCTTTTGCTCAAGTCTTGAGTACCAAAACATCCGACACAAAAGATGCCAATATTGAATCGGCTATTCTTACAAGCACTCTAAAAGCTATGGCTATGGACTACGATGTGCGAGATTCGTATTTGCTTTACGAAAGCAAAGTCTTACCTCATATTTTGCGCTTGCTACCATCGGAAGACCTTCGAATTCGCCGTGCTGCACAAGCAATCATAAGAGTTCTTTTGGCTCATTTTGTGGCCGTACAAGAGGATCATGACGATGTTCCTAATCTCTCTAGCTTTCAGAAACAATTACTGGCAGCTGTTCGTTTGCAACTTGAGGGTGTCGTAGCAAGCGCGCAACGGAAAGAGGATGGGATTTGCCTGACTCGAAATCAATCAGGGCCCTGTGCTCCCTATGTTCCACTTTTACCTAACCATTCAATTTCGTTTTGGCTCTTTGTTGAAGAGCCTGCATGCCAATATGCACTGAAAATTGGAGATGAAGTAAGACGTGGCCCGCACTGGATCAGCACTCAGGATGAAGACGGGGGAGAAAACGGATTAGGCAACATTGTAGCCATCACTAGCCCAACTACTGTCCAGGTTGAAAATATGATTCTAAGTGTAATGTTTAAAGGTTTACGTAGGTGAAGTGGAGCAATACGAACCAAACTACAGTTTACACTTGGGACCCCAGTATTCCATTGTACGAAGTTCAGTTAGTGGATGAAGGCGTGGGAGGAATGTTATTTCTTCGAGGGAATCGTAATTTAGTTTGTGACACCGATGAAACGTTTCCGTGGAGCCATTTTGGATTGTTTCTGACCGATGAAGGGCAACTCAAATATGTTATTAGTTCTGGAGTCGAGAAAGACACAATATTCGAAAGCACAGACACTGTGCATATGAATGCATGGAATCATATTTGCTTGGTAAAAGAAGATTCACTTTTACAGATATATTTGAATGGCTCCCTGGATTCCCAGCACAGACTAGAAGACACAGGAAAGGCATCAAGATATCACCGAATAATTCAATCAGATCATCCTTGCATGGGAAGCGGAGAGATTAATCGATGGCCCATTCATTTCCCAGGCGCAAAAAGACTCGTCGTAACATTTGATCCATTAACACAGCTAGATAAAGCCAATGGCGATTACATATGCTTCTTCGTGTCTAACAACGAAGAGCAAGTATGGGGGGCTTCAAAATACACTAATACTTTCCCTGGTGTCGGATCAGAACAGTAATGATATACTAATACTATCTTGTCAATAAATTTATTCACATGTAGGCCATTGCTGATACCATCAGACTCGGCGCTTGTTTATCTCCATTCTTCGTCTTCAACCATGAAATGGGTAATTTATATATATATATATATATATATATATATATCATCCTTATTGAAAATTAATAGGGTTTTCGCCTTCTTGTTGGAGCGGAATACGATGACGAAAGACACAATCGCGATACGTTTAACCCGTTTCCATTCTATTTTGGTGAGCCCCCCGCCCGAGTGTTGGATGCTCCTTCTGCCCGAGGCTGGATATCTCAGTTTGCTATTGTGAACTCACCACTATCAAATCATGAAATTGCTTTACATATGCGTCTCGAAAGCCAAGAATCAATGCCGACCTCTTTTCCGATCGACCGCGCGTTGCAAACTCTCGGTTTGATTCAAACATGCATTGAGACCCAATTTGGACGAAAGTTCATTATAAATTCTGCACTGATTCGGCATTTACTTGTTCTCTCTTTCATGGGAGCTGTTGAAACGCAATGCGGTGCGTTATATGTTTTAGCAGAGTTGGCGCCATCTTTGACCACATCTCAGATTGATGAAGCATTTGAGGGTGCATTTCCATCCTCCAAGTTGACGTTTATCGAGACTGTATGGGAGCACATCGGCGCAATATTGAACGTATGGCCACAAGAAGAACCATCTATTTATTTCTATGCCGTACTGCGAATCAAACTGTCTGCTCAAAATGTCATGAGCTTGTTTCGAGCTTATACAGCATTGATTGTAGCACTCGCAAAATCACAAGAGTGGCTTGAGTGTATATATTCACTTATATTGAGCTCGCTAGATCACAATAATTGCTCGTCCAATTTCAATATGGTTTTGGCGAGCATTGCAACGTTAGGGGGCTCGTACGACGGTGTGGGTATTGGCAGTCGTGTGGGTTGTTGTGTCAACATAGACGGCAAAGAGTCAATTGAAGTCGGCTCTGTCATCCAATTTCGTCTCAAAGGTGAAACTCGTATGGCGAATGTACTATTTGACTGCGACACCAGCCGCCCAGTTGATGTGCCTATCGCTGACATCACGGTAGAAGAAGACGAACATGAAGGAGAAGAAACTATATCTAATGTGTGGGATAAAGATCAAATGCATGTGATAATGTCGAAGTTGGAAAAATTGCTTTACTCTTGGCATTTTATCCACAATCACACACAAAGTATCGTGAGGTACAAGCCCATGATAAAGACACAAGACAAGACAGAGGTGTTGGAGAGCGAACATCCCTATTTGAACGACACTCATCAGATTTATACCCTGGAATTCCCTGGAGCAGAGTCAATCGAAATTATATTTGATACACGTACGGCAACAGAGTCTGATTGTGACTTTATTCGTTTTCAAAAACGCGATGGTAGTGGTGGCGTCTATGGAGATGACAAATATAGTGGTTGCCATTTTCCTGGCATTGGCTCAGTACCTCCGCTACAAATTCCCTCATCAAGTGTTGATGTTATATTTCATTCTGACAGCTCGAACACAGATTGGGGGTTTCGTTTGAGTGCCACAGCAAAACTGAAAGTGAGTCTTCCTACTCCTGAGATCCCACCAAGACCCTCGAGAGGGGCATGGAGCGATCTGAGAGCTCGAATATACAAGCTCATGGCCAAACACACGCGAGTCTTTGCACCATCATGGAGTCGAAGTATGATCAGTGAAATATCACAAACGGCGGTGTCACCATACGAAGGTCGATGCTTGACCTCGATGCCGAAGTCACAAGTATTTGAATCAAAGCACCCATACGCAAACTCGATATCTGAATATATGGCTGTCACCTTCAAAGGCGCAAACATGTTGACAATTTCGTTCGACCCACTTTCGCGAACCGAACATGGGTGCGATTATGTTGTTTTTTTTAAAGACAAAAGTTTGGGTGATAGATGGGGTGAATATCAGTACACAGGGCGTGCTGGAACTGAAAATTGGCCTGGATGCGGTGGTCGCCCCCCCTTGATTATACCTGCAGAAGGTTTTACACTATTATGGTGCACAGATAGCTCCAATGTAGATTGGGGCTGGAAATTTATTGTAAAAGCAAATTTCCCAAGTGTGTCGCCATTGGAATTGACCGCCGATCAGCTTAGTCAAAGGGCGTATCACATGAGCGAAATGTTGTATGAGGAAACAAAATATCAAAAGCGTCCCCTATCCAAGGCTTTTCATGGCTTTGAGCGGGATCATACTGTGCCTGAGTCAAAGACACTTTCATCTGCATTCTCCCCTCCATCAACTCGGAAGACACCAAAGTGGTACCGTGCTCAGGCATCGCTTGATATTGCATTGCACGAGAATCCTGACGAAGAATCGGCAGTTTTGGTGGTACTCTGTCATCACGAACACGTCCGATTATGTGATGAAAACGTGGACTGGTTTAAGGTTGAAACCAGAAATGGCTACATTGGTTGGCTAAAGAAAAGAAAGGGTGACAACTGGCTAGTGTATCCGATTGATGGTCTGTCTAATGTCGAATATATTGACGAAGATACTGTCATCATGAGCATCGATGACAAATATGAGCAAGATAACTCCGTCGATGACACGAATGAAGAACAAGAAGAGCTGGCTAGTTTCACTTCACACTTCACCTTGGAAGAATTGAAGGGGCATTCCCATCGACTTCACGCATTAGCTGTCGAGACGTATGATGCGCTTGCTATCCAATGTGCTCGGCATTGCCTACGTACAATGTTTTCAATATCACCTTGTCCCTTCATACCAGAAGCATCTTCATCGACAGTACTCGTTGATATAATAGTAACTCTACTTAAACAATCACAACCACAGCATGATGATTACCTGAAGCACCAATTACACAAATGGATACATGCTGTTCCAATGTTTTTAAGCGATGTACTTTCCTTTGCCACATCCAGTCTGTATCAGGCAATGGAGAAATTACCCAAAAGTAGGGCAATTGTTCGAACTCTTGAAAGCCCTCATCCATATAATGATAACACTGATGCATATTGGAGAGTTGACATGCCTGGTGCAACACGAATTAAAGTGGTTTTTGATCCCCTGAGTAAAACCGAAGCTGGTTGCGATTGGCTATGCTTCTACTCAGCCAACGATCGTAGTGTGACATACGGAGAGGCGCAATATAGTGGCCGAGGTGGCAGTGAAAATTGGCCTGGTTTTGGTAATCGCCCTCCACTCATAATTGATTCAGACTGCTTTGAGGTGTATTTTCACACGGATGGTAGTGGGACGGATTGGGGTTGGGCTTTTACAGCATTTGGAATTGTTTCTGATGATGAAACGAATAATATCTTAAACCTGAACGATGCTCAGTTGGGATGCTGGCTGCTTAAATCTATTGTAACAATACCAGATGTGACGTTCGATATTGGCAAAGAGCTATTTTCAGCCAAGACACTACAAGCATGGCTTGATTACTTGATTTATATGCCGAAACAAATTAAAATCGAGGTGTTGCAAACTATCACTGCGGTAGCTTTGAACAGTAAATCATGGCTGATGGCATCAAGTAATGTGCGACTTTCGAGCAAACTGCGATTTTTCATCAAGAAACGAATGAAAGCACAACATAAAAATGAAGAGAGACGGGATCCTAAGTCATCCTATTTGCAAGCTCTCGTTCAGTGCTCGTTAGCGCTCGATTATGCTATTGAGACGATTGGATATCCAACTCCATCAACCATTGTTACCAAGAAAAATATCCAAATGACAACATCTGAGAGTCCAGAGCTAATTTTTGCTACTGATTTGAAAGGTGCTCCCTCTAGTTCAAATTCACACTGTGCATGGAGATATGAAGTCAAAACCATCACAGATTATCTCATATTAGGCCTGAAGGATGACAACGGTTGGTGTTTGGCGTGGGCGAACTTTTTCGACAACAGAAATACAATACATGATGCATCTGTGTGGGCAGATGAAGTGACGATTCTACAGGGAGATATTATTCATATTGAATGCGATTTTGCACACCACATGGTATCTTTTCTGCGGAACAATGTATTAATTCATGAAATTTTAATACCAGCGTCAATCACATCACTATTTCCGTTTGTATGTCTATTCCACCCTTTGGACGTTATTGTTTTATCGTTTGCATTGTCATACGCTCTGCATATTGATGTTGCCGATCCTATGTGGTACAAAAAAGTCATTTCAGGTTCTAGCGCCCTCTCGGCCGAAACAATCGAAAGACCTTGTATCATCACTCGAGAAAGCAGTCATCCAATGTCGGATGAAATATGGCAAGAGAAAATTCATTTTCCAAACGCAGTCAAACTGGAAATTCGATTTGACCGCCAAACCCAAATGGGTCCAAAGGATACAATTTCCTTCGTTTCACCATTGAACCAACGAATTGATCTGACTGGGTTGGATGGAACAACAATGGCCAATCACCCTGCCTTCGGGCTACAGGATATGAGGTCAACTCTTAATCTTGGTGACTCTGTCGTCCGAGGTGAAGATTGGATTTATGGTGATGAAGACGGTGGCCCTGGTCATGTTGGCCACGCTGTCGAGGTTGTTGCTTGGAAACAACGCTCAGGCATGGGTGTCAAGGTCAAATGGTCATACAATAACCACGAAAACATTTATCGATATGGATACAACGGCTACTTTGATGTGGCTCAGACTTCGACGGCTACGCCATCAGTGATATGGATGACTGGAGACACTGTAACTGTAACTGCTAATCCGTTTCGATTGGCATGCACAAACCCAACCGGTTTTCAAGGAAGTTTGGATTTCAATCGGCAAACTTACCTTCACTTCGATGTTTCAAAGGATCTAAAACTCTCCAACGATTTTTCAATTCAATTTTGGATCCGATTAGCCGACTTCAAAGACGATAAACGATCACAAACTGTATTTTTTGCGGGCTCTCCTATTCCTGGCAATTCTTTCATGCACCTATCTGTGTCCTCAAAATTGAAATTTCGACTGGTATTTAAGACGGACGACTTTGTCGATAGTATGAGCACCGAATCTTTGCTTCCATCTCACACTTGGACACATATGACAATTGCCAGCAGCGGCTCAGATGTAACAATTTATAAGTTCGGTGAAAAATGGGCACACCACACATTTTTTGGCCGATCAAGCTATAACACATGCTTCAACACAATGTATTGGGGTCACGTCAGAAATGTTTCGAGGGATGATTTCAAGCAAATGGTCGGTTTTGGGGGTCAGCTTTATGATATTCAGCTATGGAATGCCCCGCTTTTAACGAGTGATATAAGACGTACGCTATTTGAGAGGAATCCTGTAGATGAATTGTTCCCAACACCAAAATCCATTTCAAAATGGTCTACCGTGAATAACACCGGCAAAGACTTCCTAAGTATTAGGTCTAGCGCGGCAATAAGTAATGGTCGAGCTTATTACGAAGTTACCCTTCTTACCAATGGAACTGTGTTAGTTGGATGGGTGAGTGATGATTGCTCCTTGCGGCGCAAAACTTCAGGCATAGGAGATTCTCCATCCTCCTACGCTATCGATATAAATCGGCAAAACATGTGGCACAACGGCCCTCGACCGTTTTCAACCCCCAGCAGTATTCGGGGCAAAATCGGAGATACCATAGGGTGTCTACTCGATATTGATCGAGGAAAAATGTCCTTTACGTTGAATGGCGAAGCGATTGGTGATGTATTTTATGCAAAAGTCGCTGCATCGAGCTCGATAGCAACGGCATTGAAGATAGCACCCTTGTTATCGCCTAGAAAGAATGATTCGCAAAGTTCAACAATAAATTCTAGAACTTTGGAAAGCTATGAGACCAAAGTTACAGAACTGATGTCCATGGGTTGCTCAAGACGACTTTCAGTCGAAGCCCTCGAGAAGAATGGTCAAAATGTTGCTCATGCGCTCGAGTGGTTACTACATCACTCCGAGGATGCACCCATCATATCAACACCTGAGCCGGTTGAGGCTCTGGTGAATACTACCCAACTAGCGCCAAACGAATGGCAGATGGGAAATGGCTTACGCCCCGCTGTGTCGTTGGGTCCAATGGGTTGCCAAGGAGTTCAATGGAATTTAGGTGAAGATACTTTTTTGTACGCACCTTCAGGATATTCATCAGTATTATCGTACATTTCGTCAACTGATCATCAATTTCAGGTGTTTGATTGGTCGGAAGATGGATGGGAATTTGTTCAAGCTCGTCACAAAGTTCTAGACTTATTTCCAGAACTTTTGCATAGATTTGTTCTGAACGAAGGAGATGGCGCACAAGTGCAGGATCTCAATGGCAAAGGCAAAGGACAAATTTCATTTATTGGCCTGGGCACACCAAACCCGTGGAAAAGCTGGATATACTCTCCGATCCATAACGATCAGTTAGGCGTTTGGGGCTATCGATTTTCAATTATTGCCCATTACTATCAAAATGGACTTCCAAGAACACGATTTCTCTGCAATTCACGATTTACTTCACCTGGTTTGCATCTAAAGTCTTCGCTTCAGCTTGTGCAGTATATTAATCAAAGGAACAGACAATTTGACACTAACCATATACTCCGGGCGCCATGGTCAGATTTTACACTACGCGACGAAGATTGGGTTCGATGGCCACTCTTATGTGAGATGGCTACTGGAAGTTCTTCTTCGTCTGATTCAATGAATGAGATTAACCAAGAGACTTTGGCCTTACGGTTCAAGTGGCTTCAAGAATTTAATTCTGCTATTCATCGAGTGCTTCCATATACTCAATTTGTTACTGATATTTGTCCTTTGAGTTTACAATCAATGATCTTTAGCTGTCGTGGACTCATATTCCACGCCTTGAAAAAGAGTATATGGGATGATTGTTTAAAGAGAACTCAGCGTTCTGGTGTGTCTTTGGAAATGACATTGAACAGACCAAAAGCCATGCGTCAGCGGGCATCCGGTCTCGTGGACTCAGATGCCCGTACAACCCTTTTTGCCCAAGCATTTCGACAGCTGAATTCTAGTGATAACCACCATTTTCGGCGACATGATAACGTGTATTACGTCAAATTCATGGGAGAAAATGCTGAAGATGCTGGAGGGCCGTATCGAGAGACTTTTGCTCAGTACGCTTCAGAATTACACTCGCCTCAAATACCCATGTTCCTGCAAACGCCGAACGCTGCACACAACGTCGGGCTTGAAAGAGAAAAGTGGGTAGTCAACCCATCTGCATTTAGTTCTGCTCGCTTACGGCGACGAATATTTGAATTCCTGGGTAAACTTATGGGTGCATGTGTTCGAAGCAAGGACTATTTTGCGATGAATCTTGTGGGACTGGTTTGGAAACTACTTGTTAATGAAGAGACCAACTTAGACGATTTGGAAGCGCTCGATAAAATGCTTGTGCAATCAATGAGCAAGATGCGCACAATTGATCAACTAGGCGTGACAGAGAGCATGTTTGAAGACATTGTACTCGAAACGTTTACGACATTATCGACAGATAACAGAGTTGTGGAAATTAAACCAGGTGGTGCGGCAATACCTGTGACATTTCACTCGCGTCTTGAGTTTGCTGACCTGGTAGAGCACTTTCGTCTTCACGAGTTTGATACAGTCGTAAAGTACATACAAGCAGGGTTGGCGAAAGTTCTGCCCATAAGTTTAATGGGCATTTTCACTGGGTTGGAGTTTGAACTCATGGTGTGTGGCTCGCCAGAAGTTGATATTGAGTTATTGATTCAGTGTACAGAGTACAGCTCGTGCTCTGCCACTGACCTACATGTTGTTTGGTTTTGGAACACTCTACGCAAGTTTTCCCATGAAGAGCGTAGCGCATTCCTTCGTTTTGTCTGGGGGCGCTCGCGCTTACCACACACTGCTGCAGAATTCCCACAGTCATTCAAGTTGCAATCTTTCAACAAAAGCCCTGCAGATACTTACCTTCCAGTGGCCCACACATGCTTTTTTGCGATTGAGGTTCCGGCATATTCAAGTGAAGAACTCTTGGCGAAAAAACTGATTTATGCAATTTACAATTGTCAAGAAATAGACGCGGATGGCGACAGCTTAGCAGCAAATCAGCTTGGGTGGGATGATTAAGAATAATTCTCTAGAATCCAAGCCCTGCTACTGTTATAATACAGTACATAGTCCGATTATGTTCCTTGTGTTTGTCGCTTGGCCACTTGACAACATGCGCACCTAAGTTATTGTTAAGTGTCTCGTGCATGAGATTACATAGCACCATACCATCAATAGCTGTATCCCAGTGACAAGACACTGATGAATGGATGCCGGCTCCATTCTTTTGCATGATTACGCAGCTCACTGAAAATCATAGTTAAAATGCATGCTAGATTTCATACCTATATACTTAAGAGGTTTTCTCAAATCGCTCAAACCCTTCATGATTCCATCGCAAATCGAATCCACCCATTGTGACACCTCACTCTCGTCGTACGTGCGGTCCTTGAGAAAGTGCTCAACGGACTAAGTTCGTCATTGAAGCACGTTGTGAGTCTTCACCCGTATACCTGAAGGATGATGCGGTCAACTTCCTCCGCTACAAAAGCAAGCTACAGGACATAACGTTTTGGCTTCGGTTGTTTTGAGGATTGGAGCTTACTTCTTCGGACGATTGGAGCTCATCGACCATTGCCGTCTCTAGTTTGGCGACGTTTCACGAAAGATTGAGAATATGAAGGAACGTTTGATTGGTTAAAATAAACTAAAGAAAGCCAACCAGAACACTCGAAATAGCTCTTATTGTAGAAGATGGTCGTATACACTTTGAAATGTCCATCGGTTCGCCAGAGGAAGTCCCTCGGATTCGCAATGAGCCAAAAATGCCACAACATCGCCATTGTGATTGTCTAAGCGTTTGACTGATGCAGGATCAACATGGCCGACGGCCAACAGAATATCCCATTTTTGGGCATTCCATGATGGTACTTCGGGATTCCAAAAGTAAAGTACACGGAAAGCTTTGACTAAGCCTCGTGGAAACGATGCAAGACTTGGATGGCAAACTGAAATGAGCTCTTGGGGGTAAATTGCTGAACACCAATACAATAAGAACGTTGCTACATGAACGTGACCGCTGGAATCAGCAAACGTGTGGAACAGAATGTCTTTTAGCTCATCACGATGTCGGTTGGTAATATTTTCATCAAACCACATTCCCAATGCGAGAAATTTTTCTCGATTCCATGATGCGT
Source organism: Aphanomyces cochlioides (assembly GCA_019828595.1). Lineage (NCBI taxonomy): Eukaryota > Oomycota > Saprolegniomycetes > Saprolegniales > Verrucalvaceae > Aphanomyces > Aphanomyces cochlioides. The sequence goes on from JAHQRK010000016.1 coordinate 1,267,834, forward strand.
CGACACAAGAAGTCATATCTGACCCAAGTTTTACATTGGCTAATTGCTTGAAGCGAGGCTGGGGGATAGCTTGAACAGAGAGCAAACTGACAATGAACTGACGCCAGTCAACCCGCTGAGAGATGTAACAAAAAGCAAGACCAGCGTGCGAAACACACCCAAATATTTTCCACACGGCTGGAAAGTCACCACAGGTATTGGCAACATCTAATACAATTCGCACGAACCTTGTCAATTCAATTTCACCTTGCGTCTGCTGAGGAGCTTGGGCTAATGCCTTCGTGAGAGCAAGAATAGCATGTGGTCTTAAAAAGCAAGGGTGCCACTGGAGGCGTATACCCGTATTGTCATATGGTGTCAACAGAGACTGAGATCGAGGCCAAACTATTTGCTTAACTTCTTCAGCTTTGATTTGATCCACAACCTGGCGGATAAACACGTGCTCTTGCCTCATGAACTCGATTATTGTGCTATCGTAGGACTGTCGCTCAACGTCTTGCAAATTGCTCAAACGAAGGACGAGTTTAACCGGAAGATTTGTGGCACACAGTACATATCGGATACAGTGGGCACGCTCGGTCCAAATTATGCGCTGCTGACGAGATAGTTTGCTTTCAGGATGGGAGATTTGTGGCTTTTCATGAAAGATGGATACCAGGGGTGCGAGAGTATCACCAAATTCTTGAAGATTCACGCTACGCTCTACTAACAAGTTAACGAGCGGTTGAAATTCCTCTGGAACCAAAGTGGTATCCTCAAGGACTGAGTGTTCCACTGACTCAAAGTAGGTGCTGAGGTTGGCTAGACGATAGTCTAACGCTCGAATCTCATTCGACACAACCCTTTCTAGCCAAGATTTTGTCTGGTTCTCAAATCCAGAGACACTAAATGTCCAGTTCTCTGGTGAGTGAATGAAGGCGTTGCCAGCTTTACGAGCTGCGTCGACAATGTCACCTAACTTGACTTCCAGTGCCATGAGGATATCCTAAAATGCGAACTGAGATAATCGAAGCACAGAGTGAAAACCTTGAATTCCTTCTTCAAGAGTGTGGCTTTATCTTTCTTGCGAAGATTGTTGATAGCCTTATCAATATAAACTTGGCGGCTTTCGCCTTCAAGAATACGAAGGAAGGTTGTCCTGAGGCGTTGAAAATGATCAGAGATGCAACTTAAGCTGTCGTAAAACGTTTGCATGTTGGCCATCCGCTGATCGCACAAATCGCGCACACCCTTCAATAACGTTTAAAGAGAATTTCCGAAGAGTTTTATCACCTTGACGGCTAGGGCATCATAGAGCCCAGGTAACGTATTGTGGGGCAGTTTGATTTCTCCAGCTAACTCACGGCAGATTAACAATTCAGCTGTCTGGAGATTCTGTCTCCGTGAGTCTCTGGCATGATCTATTGCCTTCAGGTATGCCGACGCATCTCGGACTTGTAATGCATGCAGTTCATGGCCATGAGTGCAAATGGATTCAAAAAGAGCATGCAAAGTTTCGTCGAATCCAAACGGTGTCATGGTTCTAGGAGCGATCTAAATTCATCATGTGAAAAACTTCGTCGTGGAATTCGACGTTACTGTCAAAGAGCAGCCAAAGGGTTTCCAAAAAGCTTCAAGAGCTGTTAACATGGTATTCCATACAGTCCATTTTGCCTGCATATCTTTGACGACATCATCTGACTTAACAACTTCTGCATCAGCCTCCACAAACTCATGGCTTCCTCCACAGTTCTCAAATACAACTAAATCAATGCTAGACATTGGTGGTAGGTCCATTTCTTCCGTAAGGGGTCGTTTCTCATCCAAAGCTGCTGTGAGTTGTGTTGTACGTGTTGCCATGTCAGTGTCGCTCAAATGAACTAATCGACGGATCATTTCGAGTTCAAATGACTTTGCTTCGTCCTTTGACCTAGGAGTATGTTGGAGTTGTTTCAAAGCTATTTGCGTTACCGTGGAAAGTTACGAACTAAGTATCCAAGACGTGGAGGTGGCTCATTTAGACAAGTGTGTAGAATTGCTTTACACACAATATCCGAAATCATGGAATCTGCCACAATGCCATTTTTGGCACGCAACGTAACAACTTTATTGCCTAGGCTTGCCAGCTCACTCTACCTCAATCAAATTTTATACTTGGGTCAAGGACATTCTACCTCGATCGCTGCTAATTTTTCGCCACTCTTTACACGCTCGCCAAATTTTATGCTTTTTTCAACACATGAATCAATCGTCAAGATTTGGAGCCCATTGCGTTCAGCAAAAGTACTTACAACGTCGAAGCTGGGGTCGTTGTTGTACCAGCATACAAGCAGTAGATGGGGTGATAAATGTGGCTTCCATGGAGTTAACAAATTTTCATTTGGTGTCTTTGACGTGAGATCGTACAACGTTTGAGTAATCTGTAGCTCAATGTAAGTTAATGCATCGCAAAAATACGCACCTCAGTTATATCTGTGTATTCTGGCATCTGACTAAGCTCGGGGTATTCGAGCATGGCCCGGTTGCTGGTAAGGTAATGTTGCAACATACTCAGTTCTGTACGGCTTTGACGAGCGAGCAATTTGGCATTCAAGATAGGTTTGGGAACCACATTTCCTGCCACAAACGCCACCTTTAATTCCCTATATTGCTGAGGAGGCAAAGCTGCTTTTCCTTTTGCTTCTCTTGTGAAGGTAGTCAGCTCGATCCATTCCAAGTCAATATCTCTTACCGATGCTTAATGACAAACCATACCATATCCAGCAAAACATTAATTACTTCATGGCATGTTTGGATATGAACTTGGTGCTTCTTTGAACTTTGGTGAGCTGTGGCTACTCGAGCAGCATGAAGTTTCATCTCTGCTTCTTGGCGTCGTGGTGACGTAGCAGCAACAAGATGGAGAGCGTCTAGGCTTTCCTTGAGGGCATGATCTATTCTTTGAGCGCTTTCGATTTCTTTTTGAGCGAGAACCACAATATTAGCTTCCTTATCTTGAGCACTTAAATGACGGGCTTTCCAATGGCTGGCCAAAATATCTCGCCTGATTTTTCCTTCGTCAAGCAGTCTCTTTAGCAAAACAGATTCTTCCTGCTTGCGATTGATCTATGCAGCAATCAATACAACAGTAAAAATATCATTGTACCTCAATTGTGTTGCGTGTTTGGTCTACGAGCATTTTACGTCGACGACTTGCACGCTCTTTCTGCGCATTCAGATGAATCTTTCGTCGCTCTCGAAGCTCTTTCATCATTTGGATGTTGCTTGCTGGCCGAAACTGGCACTTATTAACCTCTTGCTCAAGCTTCGATATGTGTTCCAGAGCTGTGCCTTGGATTCGAGCAAGATGAACTTTTTCATCGTTGCCAGTACTGATGCCCAGGCGATTAAAATTCCGGTCAAACGAGGTGACACCATCCTCAAGATCACTTGACGCAATGGCGTTCTGTTGAATCGCGATTAAACGGCGCTTTTCGCGTTGGCCAAGTTCAAAGCTCAACTGAGTAGCTTCGCGAGACGTTTTAACTGCCTAAGTATGTTGCATGAGGTAACGAGAGACAAAATATCCAACTTGATTCGTTGCCCATTCTCTTTGGCCTTCGACGCACCAGTCCTTCAAAAATTCTTGCTTCTCGTGCAGATGGCTTATAGCCGTTTCTCTTTGTTGTGCCTTCGCCGCCAATTCTTGTTGCCTTTTGTCAGAAAAGAACTACATCAAGTGATAAGAGTTTTTTCGAGCAAATGTGTACTTTGGAGTTCTGTTGCTCTGTCTGCCACATAAATTCTGAAAATTTCCGAAGATGGATGGCCATGTCGACTCGATTATGGTTATTGACGTCTGCAGGATGGAGAGAATCTATCAAATTCTCCACAAATTTTTCATTAGTGTCCTACAGAATAAAGTGGATCAGTATCACGACGCCAAAATTTTACTTTTGAGTTGACTGAGCGGAAATGACGTCGAGTGTCTTCAGGCGGGGGTCGCACAGATGCAGTTGACGGTTGAGAGTGATGATGTTTCGCCTGTCGTCGGTCCAAGAGTGCTTTTAATTCCATCAAAACCTGTTATTTATGGCACTCAGATGACACAATAGATAGTACTCACCTTTGCAGCCGCTCCTTTCTTTTCCATCATGATACTGCGAGCCATTTCAACGGAGAGAGTGATGTGAATTGCTCCCAGTGAAGTTGCTAATCGTTCGAAGTTGGCCAGTGTTGAAGGAACAGAATCGCTATCAATGTATGCTGTGAAGTCGGTTTCGAGTTTCAGCTCGTGCAATAGCTCGCCCAAGAGAAACCCATTGCTCAAATCCTTCTCCAGTGAGACGACTTTTCTCCGTAGATTGAAGTCAGTATTGATCCATTTGATCAACAGCGCGGACATTGTCCGTCTCGTCTAATGGAAACCGAAATCAACAGTGTAACCGACAGGGAAGTTACTTGAGTTACCATGTTGAAAGAGGAATAATGGGTAACTTAAGCGTCAATTATAATAAACCTTTCATTAGTTTACACTTCTGGGGTGGCCTGGGACCTAAACAACAAGTTCAACGTGTAGCAAATTCACATCGGCTTACAATTTCTTTTTCGTCTCTAGTGCGCGTTTATAGAATTTGGCATCCTTTTCGGCTTGCGCTTTACGTTGCTCATCAATGTACTCATGTTGCTGTTGTAATTTGGCAAGTTCACGCCTCTCTTTTTCCAAGAGCCATGCTTGCAATTTGGCTTGTTTCTTCATAGCTTTCTCTGCAGCTTTGATTTCATCCTCTTCGCTTTTCTTCTGGGGTGCATCGGTTTGCCATGAATCAGCTTGGTTTGCTTTGCCACGAACGCGAAAGGCCACTTCTGCTGACTTAGCTATAACCACTGGTCGAGCCCCCGGAATAACGTAATCATTCAGCGCACCTTTGGCTCGAGGTCTGCTAAAACCTAGGCTTGGTCGACCAAGAGGTGTTATTGGCGCTCCTCCTTTCTGATGAATAAGCTTGAATGAAGTCTCCATGATATCCTTGAGTTCATCTTCTTCAATTTCGAATTTGAAAAAGCGTTCCGATGCGTCTTTAAGACGCATGACTATTGTTTCAAGTGCCTTTGTATCCAATTACGATCATCATGATCAAGTTGGAACTCGATATACCTGGTGGTTTTGGTTCGAACAGCGATTGCCGTCGTCTATTGCGCTTGATACTGCTGAAGCATCTGAAGGCCGAATTGGACAAGCTCGGGTGGGTTGTTCGTCGAGTTGCCTTCTCAATTTCATGTTTTGCTCTTTCAGATCCGCATTCTCTTTGAGCAACCGGGCAAGTTGAGATTCTCCTGTCTTGTTTGTCTCAGTTTCTGAATTTGGGGATGAATTTTGATCTAAGCTGGAAACAATGGCCCGGAGATCTGCGACTTCTTGCTCTAATTTCTCCACGTATGCAGGGTCAATTTCACGTTGCTCATTCACTCGCACACAAACCATGACCTACGCAAATTAAGTCGCAAGGTTTCAAGCTTTCATAATCATCATCTACCTGCTTCGCCCGATCCGCGAATTTCAGGGTCGAGATGGATTCTTCAATGCAGTCGACAGCAGGAGAAAGAGTTGCAATAATGCGTGTTTTGGTATTTCCACCTAAGCTATCTTGGAGAAGACGAGTCAGCTTGGAATCTCGATAAGGCACGTGATTATTTGTCTATGCGTAATGAGTTTTGGCAATATTGCAAAGATTATGCCTTTGTTGTCAAGGCGGCAATGCATCGGCCAAGTGTGTGAAGGCTGAGGTTGATATTGGTCATTTCAGAAATGTGATAGTACTATCCATGAAATACATTAAATAATGAAAATTGGATATCAGTCAACCTGCATGTTTGCATCGGGGTGCCATTTTTCAGAGCCAGCCAAATCGACCAAGTTGAATTTTGATTTGATTGTTGTGCCATCTTTTCGCTTGGTTTCAAGAAATAGCTGGAAAGCGCTATGGCTTCGACTGCTCACTTGGTTCATGTGTGTTGATCGAACAGCTCTGTTTTCCTCGCCAGCTTGCAAGAGCGATAAGCAGTCGTGGACATTTTGTACGGCATACTCGGATAGCCCCTCTACGTAGATACCATTCATACGATCTTCGTGAATGGCTAATGGTCGGTCCATGTTGACATCGCGAAGCAAATCATAAATATTTTCGTTGTAGATTTGAACAAACGAGCAAAAGAGAGCCGATTGCTGCTTTCCTGATGCGTTCATCGTAATCAAACCAGCGAAAATATCTTTTATAGCTCGAGGTATTATGCCAGCCTAATGCCAATTCACAATTCAGTATTAACCATCTTCTTACTTGGCTCTTCGTTAGCCCTGGCCGAAAACGCGATAAATCGGATTCGGCGCCAAACATTGTGAATGACTTGCCACTGCCGGTTTGACCATATGCAAAAAGGGTAGAATTGAAGCCATTTAAAAATGCTTCTGTGCAGTCTTTAACTCGATCGTAGACATCATCTTGGGACACGGAGGGTCCAAATACTGCGTCATATTTACACTTGATATTAGACTCAGACGTTTGGACTTCGATTGTCTACAGTCTCAGTTGGCTTTTCAACGTTGGGAATCGAACCTGATCAGAGGTTGCGCGAATAAAATGTTGCGCAGCAGGATCCAAACCAGTCTCGCGGTCGATTAATGGGCGAATGCGAATAAAGACTTGAATGTTTTCTGACTGTCCTTTGCGGCTTGGAGTATTCGCAGTCCCTGAAACTGTGGAAAGACTGGACTTGTTTACCTTCGTTTCCGAGGGGGCATTAGGAATCTTATTTGCTTCATCCATGAGGTTGCAAAAGTGAGGCACTTTAGGATCTGACCAAGTTTGCCCACAGCAAGGCGCCGACATTCGCCCTTCAGTTATTCTCAAGATCTTCAAACCGTTTCATCCACGGTTACAAGGGCATCAACAAACAATTACTCGACCTTCTGCGATATTCCAACAGTAGGGATCTCGAAAGTTTTTGTGTTTTACTAACGTTACGCTCTAGACAGTGTACTTTTTCAGCCATTCACCAAACCAAAACAGCTCAAGTCAGTCAATTGTCAAGACCCTTTCAATACAACTTCAGTAGTGATGTCACGTCTTGGTCTGATGTAGTCATGTACAGCTATGCTGAGCTACCAGCCAGAATCTTTGCAACAACACTGCACACCTCGAGGAGAAATGAATTGCAAACGAAGCAGCAATCGATGCAGAGGAATTGTCCCCAAATGGGGCTGGATTCATATCGATAGGCTATAGTCGCTATGTCCCGACAAAGTTACCATCATCTGCATCGTCTTTGCGTTTTTGAATTTTGGTGACGAACAATTGTTCACGATGCAAGCATGGCATGTCTCATGTTGCATCATCTTTCCTTCCTTTTCGAGGTGGATGGGAAAACGTCTTGACACATCTCTGGTCCATGAAATGGAGAATCTTCCCTAAACAGTACAAACAGTGCATTTTCCCCACAAATAGTACATACTATCGTCGCTACTACATTGAAAGAACACAAAAGCCCGTGTATTCTCAACAAGAATCTTCTTGCGATTGTTTGCGCCCTGGACAGTATTCCAAGGCAAGCAAAATGCAGCTAGTGAGAGAATATGACATGATGCGTACGGAAAGCCTTGCAGAATGAATTCTGCTTTATTGCAAGTTGCCGGGTCAACAGCAACTTCATGCATTGCACTCGTAGTAACAGTTTACTAGAGATAGTATTAGTTGGGTTGCAAGTTCGTGATGTTGCAACCGAGGCCACATCTCGCCAAAAATGCGAAGCATGTAATGCAGCAACGATGAAGACAATCAGTGAACAGGACGATGATGGAAATACTATTATATACGCGACTGCACTAGTCGAAATAAAATACGAGACGGAGCGACTGACACATCCTACATACACCACAAGCTCTTGCGATGGTCGGCCAGGAGATCGGCGAGTCGGAAGAGTTGATGAAGACGGGGTCGGACATCCGAGAGATTCAAAAGATTCATCAGCACTTTCGTGAGAGAATCAAGCGTCTTGTCATGGACATCGTCGTAGAAACTTGGAACAGGGATGCCGTTGCTAGGCTGGGGCAAGAAGGACACTGGATTGTTGTCCACAAGAACAATTTTGGACAGATCGGCGCGGATCGAGCGGAGATCCTTCATGAAGAATCCGCTTTTCAGCGTACATGACGTGCGGAAGAAATGACCCTTGAAGAGACTTTTGGTCGGGTCGAGAGCTTCCAAGATGGGTCGGCCGTACATTTCGAGACCAGCGGTGAAAACGTACAGGTCAAAATGTTGACTTGCCTTCTTCAAAAAGGCGTCGAGACCTGGGCGCTTGTAGACGATAACCTTTTCGCCGTCGGCCATGACTACTTCAAAGCGTTCTGGGTAATCGTCGCGCGTATCCGTTGGGCGTGCTTCGTCTTGTCGATAGTCGTCCTTGCCCTTGATCTTGGTATGGACCAAACATTCGTCCATGTCGAGCACGAGAGCAATCCGGTCCGATTTGAGCAATTCGGCCGGTGGTTTCGGGTGATGGTATGCATCGGACGACGAGTCGAGCGGATATTGGGCCACAGTAGCAGTCATAGAGGAGGCACAAGCAATCGACAGACGACACCCAAGACACACACGGAGTCGACAGATCAAATTGAATTATGCTGATTGTTTTCACCGCATTCAAAAAAAGAGATTCATCCGTAAATGGAAGAAAACATATTGATAAGTCGGACTTAAATGAACTTCTGGCCGGACTTGAGGGAATATCTCGCTTAATTGCGCCATGAAGAAGCTGCGACCAGATGGTTACATTTTAACATTGACGTTCGGGACCGACATTCGCGACGACGTCGAGCGAATCCGATGCGATCAATTAATTCCACGCCATATGACTGGCTGCATCCAAAAGAGGTGCATCCAATCGTGTTTGTGCAAATCGCTCTGATGTCATGCGTGTGGAAGAACCCCAGGGCCAATCCGAAGGCCGAATGCCTAATCAACATGGTGCGACATGGCCAATCGGAACAAATGAATTTAATCCAAGCTGAACAAAATCTCCGGTTGCTCTTCTCTCACTGAATACGGTTATCGTTATCGGTATGTACACAAAGAGCCTCCAGGACGAGGCGAAAGTATGGAAAGAAGAACAGCACGTTAGACACAACGCGGTCGTTATTATCGACAGAAGGCTCCTCGTTTCATCTGAGATGGCGTCATGAGCTTTCTGGGATGTTGAGATGGATCGCAAGTTGCGATCCATCTCAACACAAAACGTAGCCCGGCAGTGACGTTGCCACCGACACGCTGACATTTCCTAAGCGATCGAGTATCCATCCATCGGATAAACGATCATGCATACGGTCGCCACTGGACAAGACCAAGCTTGGGAAGCTGGAAAACGATTCACGTGCCTCCTTGAGCGATGGGGAGAGTCGGTTGAACTTGTCCTACTTCAAGAGGGCCATCTGATGCCCTCATTGTGCATCATCGAGTTTCACTGTATATGCATTGTAATCTTGCCCATAGTGCCTGCATAAGATCGAGGAAGGTGGCAAGCAAAACGACGTAGACGGCAACAAATAAGAATAAGTTAAGAGACGACTCTACACACGACATGCCATCGACACGAGCAAATCCAATGAGCTAGGCGCTCTTGGCGACGACGCTCCGCTCGGGAGAGGGTTGACCTTGCGTCGTTTGCGCCCCGCAGCAGAAGCAGCAGCATCGACATCGACGACCTCGGTGTCGTCAGCAGCACTTTTGCGGAAAGCTTCTTCAAGCTGTTTGAGCTCTTTCTTGCGTGCTCGGCGCATCTCTGGCGTGAGACCCGCAAGCACTGACGCAGTCGGGTCGTATCGGTGCATCCCGAGGATGCCCGATGACTTGTCAAACTTTTTGCTCAAACGCATGGGCGAGCAGTTGAGTTTGAGACTGAGATACTGACGGAGGAGGATACCAGGGGGGGCGTCAGGAAGGAGACCATCTTTGAAGTCCGCTGACAAGCGGAAAGTGTACTCCAGCTCGGCAACGGTCCATCCACCCGCACGCCTGGCTTGCTTGGTAGGAGTCGGTGTGACTTTGACCTTCCGACCGGTTGCTGGCTTGTTGAGAGACGGCGACGGGCTCATGAGGAAGTCAATGCGAAGCTTTGGGTTGCTTGACGACACCGATGTACTTGTGGGCTCCATGATGCGATCACCCTCAGTCAAGTTGAAAAATGGACTGATTGTCAAAGCGAGATTCCAACTTGATTCGTCGGATTCAGTCGACAGCCAATGATGCGCTTCCTTGTGACGAGTCCCACACTTACAGCCAACTTCAAGACGGATCAGATCGACTCTCCTCGCTCATGAGCTCTTCTTACTCTCATTTGATCTTGTATTCATGTCGAGGAGCCACTCGCTCGCTCGTTCTCTCGTTCTGTTGAAGCTGGCAGACCATGTAGCTTCAACACGCTCGTGTGGCGCAAGAGTGAGACGATGTGCCCAAGCATCTCGCTGCATGATGCGTGTCAGGCGGCAGAGAGAATGCACAAAGTGCTCCGACGACAATCCATGAGGTGGGAGCGTGAAGGGCATCATTTCGGACCACCAACGCGGCTACACTCAACCCAAATTCTCTCGCTCAAACATGGACATGCATGTTCTTTCACTCAATTACATAGTCTGTCTAATATGGGTACCTCCTTGAACATCTTCAGGAGAAACGAGGAGCAATGAATCAACTACTGTAGCCTCACGAGCAGCACTGTCTTTGCCACAACTTGACTCGCTGCCCTCACGAACAATGCATCCTTGTGCCATCGTCGGACAGGCACGCTTCTCCGAGTCGTCAGCCACATCTGGCTCCATTTCCCTCATGGGCTCATGTGTGTCACTGTCAAGCATAGGCTGTCTTCCTTGCACATCATTCTCCACTTCATTCCCATTGTCGTCGTTCATGGGACGTAGAGTATTGTTGCCAGGAACGTGCAATTGGTCAACATGTGGCCCATTTGCTGGCTTTTGATCATCTTTCACTTCAATGTCGTGATTCTTTTCTTCGTTGACACAATTTTGCACGTGTCGCCCCAGTGGATGCTCCGCCACCATTTTGTCAACTGGCTGCATTTCGGAGCCCTTGTGAGCATTAGGGTGCTTTAGGATGTAGGAGCCTTGCGAGCACACGTAGTGGCAGCTAGCTTCCCGAGCTTGTTTCGCAACTGAGGCCACATGTTTCAAAGCTCGCGCAATTTGATTCTTTCGCGTGTTGGCACTTGATTCTTTCGACTTTCTCTCTTTGAGTTTGCTTTGCAGTATGGCACATGCTCGTGCTGCTGTATCGTGTTGGCACAAGTATTGAGTATTTAATCCCAATGCAGCTTTTCTTTTGTACCATCGCATATTGCGCTCTTGAGCTTCAGCTTCACATTCGTTACGCTTTTGCTCTCGAATACGCAGCTTCGTTTCTGCCAAGCGTTCGAGTCGATCCTTCGGCTCGCCTTCGAAAATGCTACGGCGCCACTTGTGCTTGAGCTGGCGTTTTTGTTGATCTTCAGCGTCGGCTCGAGCTTTTACCATTTTCACCTGTGCTTTCCACTGGGCGACTCGCTTCGCGGCTATTTTGGCAGCAATAGCAAAAGAGTCTTCAATCACCAAACTGGTATCGCAATCACGAGACGGTTGATCTCTTCGCTGGCAATGGATGCGGATCAAATCAGCGCTGTACGTGTTTGCATCCCAGTTTTCATCATTGACAGACTGGGGATCTGGGGAACATGGCTCTTCCTCTATTGTCATGGTCGCAGCGGTAATACGCTCCACGTAAGGAGTTTCATCACCTGTCGAATGTATTGACGAGCTGGTGCAATGTTCAGCATCGACGTCAGGAACGACTGGGTCAGGTGTGTCCTGTTTCTCGGCTGCATCGCTCGATTTAGAAGTCACCAGTAACTGGTCGAGATGTCCGCCTTCGTCTACCCTTTCTTCACACTCTTGTTTGCTTTCAGTGGAGTCAGGGGGGATTTCGAGAGCATCTTGCTCAAAATCATCGTCGCCATAGTCATCGTCATCCACGTCGGCCATTTCAAGGAAGGAAACTATTCTTAGACAATTGAAATGCAAGAGATCCGAAAAACCGACAACATCGGATGGAGTTTTTATTCTAATAATCGCTACGCCAATGCCATCTCCGATAACTAGACGTATCTACGATGCATTCAGTCCACCTTCTCCACACAAAACAAGAACATACCTCGTTCTCGTGGTAGATTGGCCACCGATGCCAAATTTAAGTACCTTTCATCATGGCTCTGGTCTTTTGACGAAGAGCCATCCCCCCAAGGAGAACGACAGTAAACACACGTAAGCTAGAAAAAGTTCAGGCATCAACAACAAGGACAGTGGTGTACCTGTCCACCAGATTGGAGCTTTGATTTTTTCCACTGGTTAAAGCACTCATTGTGGATGTTGTTTCCGCACTGCGCTTTGCACCAAACGACAGGACGACCGTCGGCTAAATCCTCAAAGCAAATCGGGCAATCGGTTCCTTCAAGCGATTTTTGCTCCACGCTCACTTCCTCTTGCTCCAGTGATTCTCCTTTCATCGCAGCTTTGTAATGAGCAATGACTTGTTGATTTGCCACAACTCTAGGGTCCACTCGAGATGCTGACTCGAATATTGCTCGCAGTTCTGACGTCAGCAATGCTTTTTGGAACACAAGTGGGCTCGACGCGTTCACTCGGAGGCATTTCAAGTATACAAATCTAACAAAAGTAAGTTGAATGCATAGGTGGTTACCAGCACGCACAAAATATGTTTGCACAGGTTTCCTCGAAGAAAGTCGGGGCATGTACACGTGGGCACTTGCTCGATCGACACTGTATAAATGTTTCCTGACGTTAACACATTGTCAGCATCACAAACATAAAACGACAACACTACCTGTGCTGCCCATAACAGCAAAAGTTTGATGCAATGGCGACAATACTTGCTTCTCAATCATGAACATGCGCTGATGTTTGGCGCGCTCAATTCGATCACGTGTCTGTTGGTTTGGAGTACTTCGATATCGTGACAGACGCTTCTCGTCGTCAACTGGAGTGTCGTCAACTTTAGTTTCCTTGCCCTTCTTGCGACTGGAAGCTGCACGACGATGCAAGGTCGGAGATCTCTCTCGGTCATCGGTAGTAGGCATACCAGACAGGCTGTTTGATGATTTAGTGTGTCTTCTGGGTGTTCCGACATCCACAAGTGGGTGGAGCTGAAGACAATCCTGACCACGACCATAATTTGCATCTGCATGAGAGGCAGCTAGCTCATCAACGTCCTCTCCGTTGTTCAAGAGTCTTGAGATCGTATTTGTAGTGCAAATAACTTGGGGATGTTTTGAATGAGCGGAGATCTTATTTTCGGCCGAAGCTTTCTCGTCAGCGGGAAGTTGCGAACGTTGTGTTGATTTGTTCACATTGGTTGAGGCTCTTCTTGGCCGATCAGTAGGTTGTTGCTCTTGCTCCAGTTTTATATCAACTTTGCCATCTGCCACATCTGCACGGGCTCCATGTTGTTGCAGATCATGCACGCCTTTCAATTTCTTGATTGTCTGTAGTTCATCGTTCAGTTCTGTCGATGAATCTTGGTCCAGTTGGCGTTTGGATGCACGTGACGGGGTAGTGGCCACACCAGACAAGTCGCTCGACTCGTTCATGACAGCTACATTAGTCTTGTTCGACAGACTGGTCGTATTTGGTAGCGATCGAGCCTCTTCTGTCGTGTGGTCATTGTCAACTGTCGTGTTGTTCACTGCGAGATGTCTATTATTGCCAAACCACCGATCGATTCTCACGGGATCTACGTCAAGTTCCACAGCAATACTATATCTCCATGCAGCGCATTCTTTCTTTGAATTGCATCCAGCTAAGAGATGGCTGACCAAAGCCGCTCGCTGCGCAGATGTGAAGAACATATCAGCGTACAATAAGAATGCTGTTATTGACACTGTAATATTGAATATACGATATATCAAATATGCAAGGTATTCTGTTTTCTGCATCAACCTGGTCAGTCGACGAATCTTCAGACTGAATGAGCCCCAAAGCTGGTGGACATCCTCAGTTGAGGATTACCGTGGGGGAACCCGAAGACGAGGAACGTATTCCCAAGAGCGACACAAACACTTTCGATTTCCCGCAAACTCCTCGCGATGCCGCCGATGGATTCTCGTCAGGAATGCGAATCATGGGAAAAAGTCTTGCTTCTGGGGTCGGATCGTTTGTTGTGATGCCAATCGTTGGAGCCCATGAAGGGGGCTTACTTGGTTTTGCAAAGGGCTTCGTGTATGGTAGTGCTACTGCGATTGCGGTATGTGTCAACGACCACATCACGCTCATAACTTTGTAGGCTGTCGGTGGCGGCACCGTGACCGGAGTTGGTCAAATTCTTCGAGGCATTGCGAACACGCCGTATGCAATAATCAGTTCCCATGAAGACAAAGTATGGAACTCTGAAACTCATGAATGGTATCTGTACAATCTCAAAGAAGAAGCCAGTTCCGTTCTCGACGATGACACGGCACCAACTCCTGAAGCCAAATTCGTCAAAGACACGAAGCTATACGACCTACTTGGTGTGTCTCCAAATGCATCTGAGGTGGAAATTAAGAAAGCATATCGCCGTTTGGCTGTTCAACTCCATCCTGACAAGAATTTAAACGACCCTCATGCGTCAGAAAAGTTCCAACAACTTAGTTCTGCATATCAAATCCTTTCAGATCCTCGATCTCGGGCAACTTATGACGCGCGCGGTAACGATGGAATGGGCCCACAAACATTTACTGACGATCAATTATACGCAATGATGATGGCATGGATTTTTGGGAACCAGCATTTCGAAAATTTTGTTGGAGAGATCAATTTGATGCCGCATGATATTTTTGGTCAAGATGCATTCATGAAACGCGTCCAAAATCGTCGAGAAGTTCAGTGCGCTGTCTACTTGAGCGATATTCTAGATGGATATCTCCGCGATACTTCGGAGAAGCATGTACAATTTCGTGCTTCAATTGCATCGACAGCCAAAGAGCTCAGTTCAACGTTATTTGGAGCCTCACTTCTTGGTGTCGTTGGTTTAGTTTACGAAGAGCAAGCACTGAAGCATTTAGGCTTTCGTAACAGTGCTCCTGCAGGTTTTGGCATGCAGAGCTTAGCCAAATCAGCCCGTGGCATGGCATCCAAATATCGTATCGTCACCTCGTACATCAGCGCATTCCAGTCAGTTATGAAAGCAGCCGAGGCAAATTACAATTCGATGAAGGCACAGGAAGAACGCCAACGAGCAACCCCGCAAGGTATGTTTCCTGACATAACTGAGGTCCAAGATCAGCTTCTCCAACAAACTTTTGGAAGCGTGCTAGATATTGGTTGGCATTATATTGTTTTCGATGTTGAATCGACGCTGCGTGGCGTCTGCTTTAAATTGCTGAAGGACACATCGGTATCAGCTGCCGACCGCGCTGGGCGTGCACAAGGTCTTCTCATCATGGGGGAGATTTTCCAAGCCAGCAGTCAACCGTCAGAAGTGGGTTTGGCAGAAATTATGGAGAAACTTCGACATTTCAAGGAAACAATGAAGCAGTCCAGGGACTTTGGATCGTAATTAACGTGTTCCTTCGTATTTATAAATGGAAACACGATGGAAATATTAATATGTATTCATTGACGGAGCACTTCAATTTCATGTGCTTTGGAATTAAAGCAGTCATTATGCCTTATGGATCACTCTTCCAGTAAGTGGCAACGACACTGTGATGGATGTGGGGCGGGTAAAGGTCGCATGGTTGTTGGCATGGTCAAAGAAAAGAAAACAGACACCTGAGCTATTAATATTAATTTCAAGGAAACTTAAATAATGTATGTATTTTAATAGACTAAGGATTGAGATTTAGCCCGATCCATTTCATTGTCCAAAGTGTCATTTTAGTCAGTGGTGAAGTCGTCGCAGAATGTCGGGAGACGACCCGAATAGCGACGTGGAGGTGAGCCAAAATGACTGGCTCGCTATGCAATTGCCGAGGGAAATCCTTCTAGACGGTGGCAAATTGGCACACCACTTTCGGAATCTAGCGCTGGATCACTCTGATGCGGAGAAACGAAAAGTGCTTGCGAAGTTTGATCAACTCAAGAAAGAACCCTTCAAGGAGATTCCGATGGGAGTGTTTTCCGGCGAAGATCTCGATCACATGCGACTATTTAATTTTTCAAGAGAAGATTCGGCTGGATTAAAAAAGTCGTTCCTCACATCGACTCCTTCAGCGGTTTTGCGTGAATTGGAGTTGAGCCAAATGAGTCCATCTGCAATTCACCACGAGATGACGATGTTTCAAAAGAATTATATCTTTCAGAAGCACCTTGAACTACTAGCTCGATGTGTAATTCCATCGTCAACTCATGACGAAAAAGACGAGAGCGAGTTCATCGTGACTTCACATGATGCCGAAATTTTCCCACAAAAGTTGTTTTCCTTGGCATCAACTCGGCTGCAACTTGAAATGCTCTCTTCATTCCGACAGCTCAATCCAGCCTTCTATCGAAATGGAATGCGAGTACTCATTCGTTCAGTGCTGGATTGTCCTCCTCAGGCCCTGCAGTTAATTCGACCGAAGACAGCTGAGGCCGCTATCTTGCAATCAATGTTCGAATTCTGTTCAAAGGTGATCGATGAGGCCAACAGCGATTCATCAGAGAAGTTAGCAGCATTGTCACTTCTGCTAGCCTTGGGAGAGTCAAGTGGCCAAGCTCACCTTCTTCTCTATGTTGTTGAATGCTTGCTGCTAGATCGAGTAACTTCTGAATTCCCAGATGCTGCTTTTGAGTCTGAAGTAAAGACTATACTCAGCCGCTTCGAGATATACCAAATTCACTTCGACCTGGGTTCTCTCTCATCTAAAGTCCTCAAGCGCTTTCGCATTCAAGAAGACGATGACAGCGTCTGTGGTGCCCTTGCCAGCTGCGGAAAGTATTTGTTTGCGTTCACTGGTCAGGGACTTTCAAAGATTGGCACAGGTTACCAGGGGACGATGATGGGTAATGTTTATGCGAAGCAGCCTCTGAGTACATTTTCAGAATGGGTTGGATGGGATTTGACTTCGACAAAGGATAAACCCTATTATGTCCATGTTACACATGCTCAGAAAACTCTCTATGTCTGGTTTGTTTGGAAAGAGGCTGACGATAAGAATTCATCTCTCCTTCTTGAACTCTCGGATTCTGATTTGGATATGACGTCGCGTGATTGCGACAATGTCGAAATTATTGAGAGTATCGAAAATGCTTCACAAGTTTCAATTTGCAGCGATGGCACTCATATATTTATCATTAGTATTTCGTCTTCAACCCTTTCGTGGCGACAAGTTGATCAGCATGATTACTGGAAAACTCTGCGTACTGAATCAATTGATCTTGAAACCCAATCAAAAGACATTCAATCACTCTTCAAGGGCGCCACTTTGCCAATGTTCTATACAAATGGGCATGTGCTTATTGGAACGACAAAAAAAGGAACACAACTTCTACAAATTGAAATACCATTGGCCCACTCAAGTAAATCCGATCTGAAATATAGTGCAAATGAAAGCGAGGTTGAGCCTCATGCTATTAACTTCGACGCATACAATAATGTATTGTGGAGCTCAACATCCAAGACAATTCTTTGCCATGTGAATACTGGAAAAAGGATTCTTCCTCGAGCAAAGAAACCATTGCACGGACAAGTTCAGTCCCTGGTAAATTCCCCCCTGAATGGTCAAGTCACGGCTTTGAGAGTTCTGAAAAACTTGCAAATAATCGTTGATTCCTATTTACCCGATGATATTAATCAGATGGACGTTGAAGCAAAAGTGGATAATATTCCTTTTGGTGTAGATATCCATCCGTTCACCTTCAAAACTCTCACATCGATTATAGCTAAATTTTCCATCGTGACACGACCACTTGAAAAATGGGAAAGCTTTGTCCTGATTGTTTCCATTAAAATGCTTTCACTTAATACCTTGTATTGGTTGGCGAAAAAGAAACAGACAATTGCTGATATAATTGTGGAGAGTGACTTGCCATCAGCTTTACAACCACTTTTCAGCTTGAATGACAACCCTGATGTTGCTAAAGCAGCCCAAATGTTGTACGTGCTGTTGCTTGATATTTTCTACCCAAAAGTGTCATCACAATGGGAATTGTTAGCTTCCTATCTGGAGCAGAGTCATACAAGTGCCCTTCATGCTGATAAAGTGGCAATTGTTGAGCTACTACTCGATAGACTCTCTTCGAAGCAAAAGATGCAGGATTTGATTGAGGAAGCTAAATCTGGCCATTTCGAAGGAATAGTGTGGTTCAAAAAATTGCTGGCATTGTCCATCAACAACACGACCATCCAACAACATCGAAAAAGTGATAGTGATGGAAACATACAATTGAAACTAACACATTTGATTCATACTATCGTTCAAGGTGTCGTCGGTGGTTACCGCGCTAAGTTACTATCCAAAGAAACCCTAATTCACTTCATTCGTCTCGTAATCGACTCGTGTATAGAGTTATGCGAATTTGAAGACGTTCAGGATGTCAAGATTCTTGAAAGCAGTGTCTTGAACGAAGTAATTTCTCCTCTCTTTGGATATTTCCAATCATTCTTGGCTGATGATGGTGATTGTAAAGAACTTGTTGACTTTTCTTTATTAAAGGATATAGCTCAATTAGCTATGACGCTATTGCAAAAACTCAACCATTTGATTGAATCTGTGCCTCTTGAAGAGCGAGAAAAGTCAATTGATGTTCACTATATTGGCAAATCTACTGTTACTATGGAGTCTGCACACGACTATTCAAATGATATGCACGAAATAAAAGAGCTTCGCTTGGATGGTGCCACTTCGATAACGATCACGTTTGATGAAAGAACACGCACTGAACAGAACTACGATTATATCACATTTTACCATGACAAGTCCTGCTCAGCGTACTACGGAGAAGAGAAGTATTCCGGTCGTGACTCTTCATTTAATTGGCCAGGTGTGGGTAATATCCCCCCTTTAGTAATCGACAGCGACCATTGTTTCGTACTATTTCACACAGACGGATCTACGGTCGATTGGGGTTACAAATTTACTGCTGTTGCAAATGTATCCGAAAATAACGTGTCATTGCAGCTGCATTGGCTGACGTCAATTCAAGAGCAAGTAATGAATTGGCTGACGACAATTGTGTCACTGTCTCCAACTTGGACATCTGTGGATGGAATAGAGACAGACCAGGTTCGATACTTAGAAAGTGATTTACTTCATGGAGGAATCGACACCAAAGATCCGAATGATGTTTTGCTGTTTTTGAATGATCTAATTGAGTTATCTTCACCTGACACTCCAGCTGCTCACGTCGCTAAAATCTTGAAAAAACATACCATTCAAGACCAAGGTTCCATTCCTCACGTCAATAGAGCGGTTCGCGCTGTCGCAGCTGCAATATTGCACCACAACATGTGGGGCATGGATGCCTATGCTCTTGGCCAGGGTCTCAGAAATGATCCTAGCATGTCACTGCTGAAGGCCTGGAAAAATGCGCAAAAAATGCGAAATTGGTTTGATATTGGTGACGCAAAGCGAACAGTAGATAAAACAGAGGATTCAGCACCAAAGAAGCCAAAGCTGAGTCGTCAACCTTCTGCCTATTCAGGAGCTTCTGAGGATGCATTGCGTACATTATGTACGAATGTCGAAGAGAGGGCAAAATTCTTGCTTTCTCTTGCACCTGCTTCATTCAGTCTTGCGACAGCATCTGAAGACCCTACTGGTGCTAAGAAACGCTGGAGTTTGTTAGCGCAGTATGGAACAGCACTGAGTAAAGGCGATAATCCGGCATCTATTATTGAAAAATGGCATTCGCTTGTCGACGAAGTAGAGTGCGTGACTGAATTGAAGCGTATGCTTCTCTATCGAAAGCACTCTGCTGGTCGCCATCAAGGAAAGCATGCAAAATCCGTTACTGAAATGGTATTAGAATTCGTTCAAAGTGATGTTGTCGTATCAGACGTGGCTGCTGGTGTTGCTATGCGGAACCGTCGTGCACATTTCCGTTGGCTGTCCCTGACTATTTTGCATGAAACTTTAAAAATATCTCAAAACTCAAGACTACAACACAACTTATTGGAAAGATTTTGGAAGTCTATCTCAGATCTTGATCCCAATAAAGTCCACCTCCTGACTCACACTCACGGATGCTCCCTTTCACTTCGAAACAGCATGCGAGAAGTGTTCGGCCACTGTTTAGGCGAATTTACGTCTATTCTTCGGTCTCCAAAGTCTGATGTTACTCTCCAGACAAGTGTTTTGAAGTGTTTGTCAATGGATTACGATCTTAAAGATGGTGATTTAGTTTTCAAAAGTGACATCATTCCGGCGGTATTTAATTCTTTAACGTCAACGCACCTCGATGTCAGGAAATCTGCTCAAGCCACCGCTCGGGTATTGTTGGAGCGCTTTATGGTCAGAGAGAGAGAAACTAATGTTCAGAAGCAATTATGTACTGCTGTCGTACATTACCTAGATCGCGTTCATCAACCAGTTGGCGGAGGACTTTTTCTCCCATTGGAGAGTAAATTCCTTTGCTCAGAAAAGGAGTTTTCAGCACTGGGCCTCTGGGTATATCTACCCGAAATTCGTTGGCGTCAATTACGAAAGGGCGACGAAGTATGCCCCGGACCCCAATGGAAAGAGTCAGCTCGATCAACAGGAGTTGTTATTGGTGTCCATGGCAACGATATTTCTGTGTCCTGGAGCCCGGTTGGCATTGAAAAGGCACATAAAGGATTTCACAAGTACGATGTTTCAAAAAATGTCTTAGAGATTATTCCTGTGGATCAAGATCCGAGTGGGCAAATTGTTTTGAGGAAAAATCATAACCAAGCTCTATGGGGTGAAGTTGGACTTCGTTTGACGACAGATTTGTGCATCGAAGCATCTGTAAGCACAAGTTCTAGCCAAACAACTACAGTTAAGAGTGTAAAACCTTTGCAGATTGATCAGTGGCAGTTCGTAAGTTTTGGACGAGAAAATGGTTCCCTCCGATTAATAATAGAAGGCGAGACAGTTGTCGAGGAGTCATTGTCAGAATCGCTCAAATTGACCGAAAACTCTCAAGTTACGCATGTCATTGAAACTCCGCATCCATATCACGGGCAGGCCGAGCAGTGGTCAACATTTCCAGTTTCAATACCTGGTGCTACTCTTGTTCGAATTAGCTTCGACCAACAATCCAATTTGACGCATGCATCAAACTACATAGCGTTTTACTCAGACGAGTCAATGGAGTGCGTATATGGTGAAAACATGTATAATCAAGCGTTTGGCAATTTTCCTGGAGTTGCTGACAATCCGTAAGTAGATCAACCATTCGAGTTTAACAGTCTGCAGTATGCTAGAGATTCCATCTGGTAACTTTGTTGTCGGTCTATTTACCGAAGACTCATCAGAACTCTGGGTATGCGCTTCAATCGATATTTTCCTTAAAGTTCGCGTCTAGGGTTTTCGAATTGAAGTTCAAGTTGTTGAAAACAATGATTCTGCACATGAAACAAACACTTTATCACAAGTATACTTTGGAGAGACTCCTCTTGGAATAGGTGACAAGAAGGCTGCAACATGCTATGTCGAGGATTTTAAGCTGATGGACGAGTTACTTCACGAGAGACCACAGACAGCACCGTCAACAATTCGTCATTCCTCCAATATCGACATGGCAATCAATGCGTTAAGCTTCGTTGAAATGTGTTTGTCTAGCCAAAATGAGTTTGGTGCTCAAATTATGGGCTCATCAGAGTCTCTACATCATGTTTTGCACTTATCGTTTTCTTCGGATTTGCCTGCAATCGTTCGATGTGCTGCGTCATGTGTATTAAGTCGTGTCCTCACAACATCTCAGCTTGATATTGAGGATGGAGACAGCTATGTATCTCTCTCGCTAGAC
The DNA here is from genome assembly GCA_019828595.1 of Aphanomyces cochlioides. NCBI lineage: Eukaryota > Oomycota > Saprolegniomycetes > Saprolegniales > Verrucalvaceae > Aphanomyces > Aphanomyces cochlioides. The sequence continues at coordinate 1,289,798 of JAHQRK010000016.1, forward strand.
TTTTTATCGAAAGCACTTAACATTTGGAAAGTTGGCGAATCAACCTCACCGCAGCTTTGTGCATCCACGTCTATGTGGCTTGTATCAACCTACGCAACGTTTTTGCGTGCGTGCTGTAACCAAATAGACTTGGGTACGACAGTTGTGTCAGCAATTTTGCGATATCTTAATGAAGCCACAACACACGACACTATCTTAGCCGCGTTGGCTGTGCTAGGTGGTGTCTATGAAGGGGTCTTTATTGGAAGTCGTGTAAAATGCTTGATGAGAAAAGATGCTGTTGAAATTGGTTCAATTGTTGGTCTGAGGTTTGTCGGAGACCAGCGATATGCGCGCGTTTTGATGGATTTAGATATGACTCATGTTGTTCAAGTCCCTCTGGCGAAGATTGATGTTGAAGAACAGCGTCCAGCTTACTTGTCTGCGCTATACGACCGCGTCAGTCCTCATCTGACATGTCTTGTTGATGTTATGCAAACTCTCGAAGCCCATCGAACTTTGCCACTCTTAGATGTCCAAGCGCGACTCCTGAAAGCTATTCATTTACTTTGCAAACATCATCCGAACTCTTCAGTTGTCACCCTTCTCAGGCCACACGTAATGGAATTGGCTCTTGTTCACCACGATGGTGATCTGTTGGGAATAAAACCGTCTTTTCACGACTATGAATCGCGACACCCATACACAGAATCTTTGGATGCATATGAAACTATTTCAATCAAAAATGCCAAAGCACTCAAAATTACATTCGATGCTAGGTCTCGAACTGAGCATGAATGCGATTATTTGATATTTTACAAGGATGAATCACATTCTGAATTCTGGGGTGAAGCAAGATACAGTGGTCGAGATGGATCTGAAAATTTTCCCAGTCTCAACGGCCGCTCAGCGCTGGAAATTCCATCAGATCGGTTCGTGCTTTACTGGCACACCGATAGCTCAAATAATGATTGGGGATATAAATTTACAGTCGAGGCAACATATAATGATATTGCGCCATCATCATTCAGCTTAAATGAACTCAACCAACGAATGTACCACCTATCCGAGTCCCTCTATGAGCAGAGGAAAACATTAACCATACTGCCTGTACGAGCAGAGCCAGAACGTAGCTTGAAGCGGACATGGACTATCAATGCGAAGGAAGACAACACTCTTGTCTACTTGAGCAGTACTCTTCCCAACTCTTGGAGTGTTGCCGTGGACGAATTGACAATGTATGAACATTCCGACACTTCGAGTAATGTGTTGACTAAACTTTCTCGCGATACTTCCGTCGAAATTCTTGAAGATATTGGAAATTGGGTTTATCTCAAGAGTGATGAGCGCAGTGGATGGTGCGAAGTCGTCCAACTTCAGTCATTGGAGCGCAAATTGATCCATCAACGACCAGACACTTCCTCACAAATAGCTGGATGGGAATCTGCATATGTTACACTGCCACTTCCAGAGGACCTTTTGTCAGATGAGAGCAATCGCACAGAAAACTTTGAATCCCATTTCAACCAGGACACAATTAACTTCACAACTCCAACGACTACAACCTTCTCTCTTATCCAAGATTTTACTCAGTGTTTGACCATCCAGTATTCAAAGCTATGCTTAAGGTCGTACGTTTCATCCGGCCTACAAGACGAAACATTGTCTGTAGAAACCTTCTTGTTGCTTGCGCAATTATTTGTCCTTGAAAAAGACTCTGTGTCCGAAATGTTGGCCAATCGACTGAAGTTTCTTGTATCTCAGGGTAGTTTCGCTGAAGATGTCCTATCCTTATGCGTGTCGAACGTGAGTCAAAAGGTTCAAGCGTTCTCCTCAAATAGAATTGACATGAGGTACATTGATGATATGGACAGAGATTCCTTTGTGACAATCAACTTCCCTGGATGTTCTTCTATTCGTATAGTTTTTGACTCTAAAACGCATTGCCATGAGAGCGACGAATTTGTTCAAGTTTTTGACAACGAAGGACCTGTGGGAACAAAATACCAAGGGGCAAAAGGCGATTGTTGGCCTGGTGCAGGGAAGGAGCCTCCTTTGGTTGTGAATTCCGATACTGTGACTGTTCAGTTTCAATATGTTCAGGATACGGGGGCAAGTCGCTTGATAAAATTTACTGCTTTCGGCTTGTATTCTGACGACAACTCTGATTCTTCTGTCCCAAGCGTCGATGATATTCGTTCAATTAGACTTGCGTGCTGGGTATTCTCTATCGTCGCAAAAACACAGGCTTTGCCAGGTTCTTTTGTGCCTCGTTTACTTGATGTCTTGTGTCAACTGTACCAAATCATGCCACAAGAAGTGCAACTGGATGTAATTGACGTATGGTCTGCGTTACTCACAAATCAAGCAATTTTTGATAGCCTCTTGCCCTGTCAAATGCACGCTTGGATGAACTTCGTCAAGAACAAGCTGTGGCTTCAGCATGCGAGTGAATTCCGAACAAAGAGTGCTCATCTTCAGCGCTTATTACAAGTTGTTGTTGACATGGACATCAAGTTTGAATCTTATTGCTTACAGATTGAGTCTGCTAGTGACACTTTCACGAATTTTGTGTGGTTTGATCCCAATGATCAATCAACTTCCACATTAAAGGACAATGATTCAGTTGTTACATCAAATAGTCAAGGTCATCACATTATTCGTGCCGCAGATGCTATTACAAGTGGGCGTCATGCGTGGAATATTCACGTTATGAATATATCATCGAGTATTGAAGTCGGTATTACCGTAAATTGCACTGATATGAAGTATACTTGGCCCAAGTACTCTATTATTAACAAGGACGATATTTTGGGCTTTGAAATTGATGTCAACTTGAGTACATTGTCTTTTAAGCGAAACAGCGCTATCGTGAGCACTGTTAAAATTGAAAAGCATGAATGTTTGTATCCTGCAGTCATCCTTGGTTCTGAAGGCGATCAGGTTGCTATACGAAAGCAACCTCCTCTGTTATCCTTGCGCCGTTTGAATTCCAATTTTCCACTATGGTACACAAAAATTATTTCCACCGTGCGACTTCTCCGAGGGTTAACCTCAATTGATTCAATGAGTGACGTTAACATTAGTGAAGATAGCTCAAACACTGTTTTTGCTGGGGCAAAGCAATTGCAAATACATCTTGACCCTAAATCAAAATTGGACCCAAGGAAATATCTTGAATTATCCATTCACGACGATATCACCGAGATTGAATGGGCAAATTATTTACAGCGACCATTACCTTATGTACATCAAAAGAACGCCAAGGAAGAACTTATCTTAAAACGAGTAGTTCGAGGATGCGATTGGAAATATAGCAACGACGACGGAATGCCGGGAAATATCGGGATTATTTTAAGCCAAGAATGTTGGGAAGGAGTAGCCCTCTCCGCCGTTCGAGTTCAGTGGCTTCACAACAATAAAACAGGGATTTATCGATATGGCTACAAAGGATTGTATGATGTTGAAGTTTTATATGAAACTGAAATGCCTACTGACTCCCTCACGTTGAAAGGTGAAAAGTTGAAGATTATGACAAAGTCAAAACCTGACTCAACTTCCTTGTTCAATGGCGCTCTTAATTTTGACGGTACTCAGAGCTTACTCATTTCAGATCTGCCGTCATTGAATGGTGACTTAACCATTCAGTTATGGGTTCGTTTCGAAAAATTTGATTCATCTTGTATTTTCCAGGCAACGAATTCTGGTTTAGCATGGTGGATGAGTTTATCAGTGTCAGCAAATCGTCAACTCAATTTTACTTTGTTTCACAGCAATGAAGAGACAATGTCAACTGCATTGGACGTTGACGTGAGAATATGGACACAAATTGAGCTTTGTATTTGTGGATCTCTCGTCGCTATTCATATCGATGGGAAGTTAGTGAGCCATCAGCGATTTTCAACAAAGCATTTACTTGAAAAACCTTCGTCAAGCTCTATCCACTTTGGTTCACATAACTCGAAAAAATTTCAACCACTCGTTGGTCAGATATTTGGTGTAAAGCTGTGGAACGCGCCACTGCATCTCAGCGAATACTCGGAGATGTTTGTGAATGATGAACGGTTTTTAGCAGAAGAATGTCCAAAGTTCGACGACTTAGCCAACCAGTGCTACCCCAATGCACATGTACGTTGGCAATTGTTTTACATCTGACTTGACGTCGTTAGGAGCAGAAGCTTATAGAAGATATCCCGAAATCAATTGTACACATGAGTGAAATATACTCAGCAATGACATTTAACAGCAATTGTATGCACTTTGCGAGCATCAGGCCAAAACAACTAGGCGTGCTCTCCCCGATGATTCACACTAAAGTTTACTATGAAGTTACTCTATTTAAGGCTATGTGTGTTCAAATTGGTTGGTCCTTCAAGGACTGTACACCAAAAGATGAAACCAGCGGAATTGGGGACTGTAAGCTGTCGTATGGTATCAATCTCGTAGCCCAGGCCAAATGGCATGGCGAGCACGAGCCTATATCAGAGGTCCCTTGGCAAGCAGGAGACGTAGTAGGTTGTTTATTGGACTGGGACTCAGGCGAAATGTCATTTTCGGTCAATGGACGGATTTTGGACAACGTGAAGTTTTCAAGAGGAGATAGCGATGGCTCATCACCTCATGAACTCAACTCTCCCACTCCATCAATGCTAGCTGGCTTATGGGGTGATGAAGACGATGATGGTGAAGCAAATATTGGCGAAGAACACCTTGACGACGTTGGTGAAGAAGGCAGACACGACGATACGCCATCTAATGCAACAACAGGCAACGATTCTCCAGATAATTTTCCTGTACGCCATGGTGCAGGCGAGTCTTTTGAAGTTGAGCAAGAGCCAGGCGCCGATATAACTCACATCGAAGATACTAAAAAGAGCAAGATTGAGCTGAAAGTTCCACTGAAAAATAATTCGTGGCTGTTGCATGGTGGAATATTTCCTTCTCTGTCGCTTCGAACTGGAGATTCTATTCGATGGAATTTTGGCCACACACCCCTTGTACATTGTCCTGAAGGATATATGCCAATCTCTCAAGCTGTTCAGGCGTTGAATGAGCCGGTTGTATTTGAAAAATTCGACTTCGAAGACAAAGAATGGCATGAAGTCAGCTTCCGTCATCGGGTTAACGATATTCGACCCGCACTCATTGGCGAATGGATGTGTCAAGATGGAAATGGCAATACTGTTAAAGATACCTCAGGAAATCACCAGCATGGAAATTTACAACACTCAAGCGAATCTTCGTGGAACTCTAACGTCCTTTCTCCTCCTATTAGCTTTGGCACTGGTTTTACATTGAGAGTTCACCCCATTTACTTGAATGCACGATCTTTGCTGTCTCTGCCAACTTTATTTCAGCCAGATTATATAGTGGGACGTCAGAAAGAGTACATCGAAATGGTTAGATATGTAAACAAAGTTTCCACAACCCGCAATTTAAGCTTGAAAGATTTGTTAAGTTCTACATGGCCGACACTAGCCCCAGAGAAAGAAGAATTGATACGTTGGCCATGCTTAGCTGAGTTGGCAGAAAGAAACGAAGACCTGAGTTCCCGATTCAACCTTCTCGTTCATTTTAATGATACTGTCAGAGAAACATTGGAGTATGTGGAGCTGACGAGCTCGACCAATTTGGCTAAATTACTGTCAAGTGCCCGAGGACTTATTTTTGGTAGCGTTAAGCATGAGCTATGGGATCCTCTGCTTGAAAAAACTCAAGCTGGCAGCTCACCTGAGATGTCTCTCACACTAAATCGGCCTAAAGCTGCACGTTGGAAGCCCACAAACAATGACTATAATCGATTTGCTCTTTTTGCACAAGCCTACCGTGAAATGATTAACTGGGCCCCTTCCATTTACTGCCGAACTAACAACCTATATGTTGTGACATTTTTGGGGGAAAATTCAATTGATGCTGGAGGTCCTTATCGAGAAACACTCAGTCAATTTTGTGCTGAACTTCAAAGCTCCCAGCTACCTTTACTACTTCCAACTCCAAATGGCCAACATAACGTAGGAACTCATCGTGATGCCTGGGTACTGCATCCAGTATCGCATGAGCAGCATTCAGGCATGCTTATATTTCTTGGCAAGTTACTTGGTGTTGCCATTCGCACAAAATATTGTCTGTCTCTCAACTTGTCTCAAGTTGTGTGGAAACTATTGGTGCAAGACCCGATAACATTAGACGACTTAGAGGCTATTGACACCCTGGTCGTGAGCTCCATGCGCTCACTTCGAACCATCGAACAGAGTGGAGTAACAGAAGAATTATTTGCCGACTTTGTGCTTGAAACCATGACAACGCTTTCCACAGACAATCGAATGGTAAATCTTGTCGATGATGGCGACAGTATCCCCGTGACTTTTGCGACACGGCATACTTTTGCCGATCTCGTTGAGGCATATCGCATGCACGAATTCGATGACGCAGCGAAGCACTTGCGACAAGGGCTAGGGTTGGTTGTTCCACTTCGACTGCTCCGATTGTTTACATGGATGGAACTTGAAGCACTTGTATGCGGCACTCCGGAAGTTGATATTGATTTGCTCGAGAAATGTACCGAGTACAGCAGTTGTAATCCGACCGATCAGCATGTGATTTGGTTTTGGGAAGTTCTTCGCGGCTACAATCAAGAAGCTCGCCAGGCATTTCTTCGCTTTGTGTGGGGCCGCTCAAGACTGCCTCGCTCAATCCAAGAATTTCAAAATGGCCAACAATTTAAGCTTCAAGGATTTGGACGTCAGCCCGCAGATATGTACATGCCAGTTTCACATACTTGTTTTTTCTCATTGGAGCTACCCCGATACTCAAGTCTGGAAGTATTATCAACGCGACTAACGTATGCGATTTTCAATTGTGTTGCCATTGATGGTGATACAAATACGATGCAAGCGAATCAACTGGGTTGGGAAGATTAATTTCAAACATATACATGTTCATTTATCATATATCTGTCTAAAATCATTCTCGTAAAGTGCTTTGATTTTCGACGTTGAATGAGCTTCAAACAATATCACATGCTGCGATATGCAGCTTGCTTATTGTATTCCTTCTCCAGCTGGATATCATCCATGTCGTCTAGGCCAGGATGAGACTCAAATGTAGTCAAATGGGCTTGAACAACAGTGCCGAGTAGTGATAAGGCGATCCATCCTCCTATGTAAATATAGAACTACATACCTCAGCAAGACTACGCAACGAGGTATACTTACAGTCGCCGAGACTGACCGTGGTGCATCTTCTGGGAATGGGTAAAACATTGGTGGGAAACTGATTAAGCCCTTGTCATTCAAATCATCACAAACTCATGACTTACTTGCCAATGAAGTTCCCAATGGATTGCACAACCCAGTAAGACCCCACCCAGGCTGTGATAGGGATGTGGCTCTTTCTACCGAAGAGCGTATTCAGAAAATATCATGAAGTGTTTGTCGCACCGTCCAGACAGAAGAGCAGCCAATCCGAGAAGCAACCCAGAGAGCGCCATGGCTATATAGCCCAGAGTATTGGGATTTGATCGATTCATGGTAATGTCGATAGCTGATCATAGGTGAGGATGGTACTACCAAATAGTTCATACTATGAAACCATAAAACGTTTAGGACGGAACCAATTTGAACTCCAAGCGCAGCACCTACGATTTGTCTGGAATTGTTCCGTTTGACACACACGAACCAAAGAGGAATTTCATGAAGAGCCGTAAAACACATGTGAAGAATGCAAAAAATATTGCGAAGCCGATCGCGACAAAGATATTCAGTAAGGGGCTGCGTTTGTCAATCGAGTCGCCTATTGCGTCGCCAATGTACCAGCCCTAGATTTATGAGCATTTAGAATCGAGATAACAAAGAAATAAAAAACCGCATATCCTCCCAAAGTGGCTCCTTGAAGCACAAGCGAGATATTGAAATACTTACATCCTGTAAATGCCTACTCCGCATGAACGACGCAGTTGGTGCAGCGTACATACCACAAACAGGTTGGCAAGGAGCAAGAATACACTTCCAGCTATAACAACGTTGCGTAGCAACGTCGGGTCACCCAGCAAGCCTTGGGCTACAGCCGCCTCGAACGTCATTCCAGCCCTTGAAAAGTCGCAATTTGCGATCCAAAAGCAGCAATTTTTGGATCTCGCACGAAGATACACTTTGGACAAAATAGTACAAATATGGATATTCAAATTGAAAAGGCAAAAAATGAGGTAAATATTTGCAAATTGATTGTGCATTTACAGTTTTAGTGTTGGTATTAATAATGCATCGAAAATTTATTCCTAATTTCGATGAATTTTCATTATTTTTTCCTAAAGGGCTTCAAATTGTTCAAATTTACCAAGTTTGGGCTGACACAGCCCAGCGAACCAATTCCGGCGCCTCTTTTTTCCGTGGAGTACGAAAAAAACAAAGGAATGTTGGGGAACTTGTACCATAGTAGTTTGGAACTGAAGCTTTGCCCACACAATAGTGTGGTGGGCAAATTTAATTGTACATAGTTGAAGCGACTTTGACGAAACCTTGATATAATTGTTCCCATGGAGGCAATTTCATTCAGTGGAACATTGCTATTCCTTATTATTATCTGTTCACCACCGAATAACACGACTCGCTTGTTGTCATCCGAGGATAAACGCAATAAATCGTTAACTCAATTGGCTACACTGATACTTCTTCCAAGTAGGGAGTCTTGCTCCGGTGAAATTCCTTCTCGAGGCTCAAGTCGTCCTCATCGTCATCGACCATTTCGTGGAAATTACTGTCGTAAGTCGTCATTTGCAACTGTGTGATCGTGCCTAGTGTAGCCAAGAGGACCCATCCACCAAGATAAAAGTAAAACTAAACAGTATTACATCATCAACAATGATGAAAAGTACCGATGATGAGACTGTGGCAGAGCGGTTGTCGCGAGGAAATGGATAAAATAACGAAGGAAAACTACAGCAGCATGACTACTGAGCGGGTTCGCAGCCAATACGTACTTGCCAACAAAATTCCCGATCGCTTGAATAATCCAATATGCACCGACCCAAGCTGTGAGCAGAATATGACCCTTACTACAAGAAGAGAATGTAACCATGAAAATGATCTAACTAACGAACCGCCCAGAGAAATAAGCCAAAAGACCTAATACCAAACCAGCAGCGACCATGGCAATGTATCCAAGATTGTTTGGATTGCTGTTATTGATACTCGATTCAAGAGCTGCAACATGTTGTGATCACATGAAAGTGGAGCAGTGCTTACTGTGTAACCAAAGAATATTCAGGACAGATCCCAGTTGAACGCCCAAGGCAACGCCTAGAAGTAGTAGTGAACGAGCCGATAAAATGGACATCATACCAAAGAGAAAACGCATGAATCCTTTCATACAGCACGTAAACACTCCAAGGAAGAGACCAAGAGCAATGGCAACCGCAAGACTCGTCAATACAATTTTGTTCTCGGACGACTCGCCAAACGCAAGACCAATGTACCATCCCTGGTCGACATTAATGCAGCATAGAACGATTCAGGACTTACCACGTAGCTCCCGAGGATAGCACCTTGAAGGACGAGTGCAGTTGAGAAGTGTTTGTAGCCCAGAAAGGTCTATATCACGAGTTCATGTCGATATCCAAACAGCTTGGACGCACGATGAAGACAGCGACGATGATGAGAGCAATGCTTCCAAGAATAATTACGGATCTTGACGAGCCATCTGTTGGCAGATCGGCTTGTACCATTACGTCCAGGACAGCAGTGGCCCAAAGACTCGCCAGCATTGCCATCGGCACCCTGTTGCACCTGAGAGGAATATCGAATGACAGTTACAAAAAAACCATTCTAAGTGTAACTGTTCCCGAAGTTGCTCAAAGAACGTAGTCCAGACTTGGTGGCAGACAGGATGATCCTAAGAGTTTAATGGAGGTTTCAAGAGCAGCAGGGCTCTCCCAGGAAAACTACAATATTGCATTTCGTTTAACCTAGAAATAGTGCCAAGCTTGAAATCTCGAGCTATTCACGGTCTACTAGCTTGTTTCCTGAACGTAGACGTTCTTGTCGTCAAGCATGTCCAGCACATGAGAGTTGGGTCCTCTCTTCGCTTTGGCCGCTGCGGTAGTCAACGCAACTTGTTTGGCTATAGCAGTTTCTTCTGCAGCATGTCGAGATGCCTGGAAGTTCAAATCATTCAAGGCTAGCCGCATTTGCACGAAGGTTCCGGCGAAACCCAATGCAATCCAAAGACCAACGCATATATAAAGCTACAGATATCAATGAGAAGCAGTTGATCGCGCGGACGCACAGAAACGGAGCTCGTTGACGTGGTTGATGTTGAGTGTTGGAAAAAGAGTGGAGGCATGCTATTGCAAGATGAAGACAAGCGATTCAAGGATTTCTGTACTCGCCAACGATGAAGCCGATTGCCAGAGAAACCCAAAAGGCACTCACCCATGCTCCAACGACAATGTGGCCGTATCTATGGGCAAGCAAGTAAGCTTACGCATCCTGACAAACGAGAAACAACCTGCCGGCAGACGTTGCTGCGTAGCCAAGGGCAATTGCCAAGATAGCCATGACAATGTAACCCAAGGCGTTCGGATCCGATCGGTTGATGGATACGTCAATATCTGCGTGGAAGGAACAATAGAGATAAATAGAAACACGTCCGTACGATGGAAGACAAAGATATTCAGCATAGTTCCCAGTTGGAGCCCAAGAGTAGCCCCTAGATCGAGAGTTAGGCAAGGAAAGAGTGCACATACACACCTAGCGCGAACTTCATCAATCGATTTGATATGCAGGTGAGCATAGCCGAGAAAAGACCAACACAGAGTGCCACACCGAGATTGAGTGATACCGATAACTTGCTCGTAAATGCAACGCCCAGCCACCATCCCTACGAGCCAAGTAACGACATTCAAAGCGGCGATTTGGGTCTCACGATAAAGCCTCCAATCGTGGCAGCATGAACCAAAAGTGCCGTGTCAAAGTGTTTATAGCCGAAGAAAGTCTACTCACATGACTTGATTCTCACATGACATGGGGCGTTACAAGGTATATATTGATGGAAAGCAGTAATACACTCCCAGTCACGCGGATTTGGATCAGGCCAGCTTGGCCTAATTCAGCTTGTGCTAGTGAGTTGCGAGATATCATCATGGATGTCTTGTACGCCTCAAATCGAGATTGGTGATGGATCTCAAAACTTGAAGAGGCACGAGATTATTTGCCCAATCGAAATCGGGTATGTGTACAAGAGTTATCCCTTTCGTTCCATTTCATGTTGTCTACGTTGAAGAAGCAAAATGCCAACTAACTACTACTAGTACTTATGATCGATAAAGTTGGCAGCGATCGATAAAGAAGGCAGGTTGGCTTGCTTGCGTAGGTGTATGGTGAAGAAGACAGAAAGAGAGTCATAAACGTTTATTTGTACAAATATCAAAAATGAAGCGGAACAGATCGCCATTTTACAGCCAAGGAAACCATGTGGGGTATATTTGTGAGAGTGTCTCTGGGCTTGTCGCTGTTGCAATGAGATCCTGGATTGCTGATGGAGCAGTTGGCGCACTTTGGCTGCTTGGCTTGATTGCAAGCGAAGACATTCGATCCATAACAACTTTTACATTGGCTTCCACACGTTGCTTCACTTGGTTTTCAGCCATAAACCGCCGGTGGGTTTCACCATGGGTGTGCTCCAATCGAGTCTTTGTTTTTGAGGTATGCCACGACAAAAGGTCATCACGGAAAAAGAGACTCAACTGACTTGACAAGATTGACTCGTGTTGGTCGCATGTCAAAGCTTGTGCAACAGCTGACATAGCAATCGTGAATGGGCCATCAACACCGTTGCCAGTTATAAACGTGTGCATATTACGAGTCAAACGGAACGGCATGGTGCAAGTTGATTCAATAATACCACTGCTGGCATAGCCGGGGCGGACTTCGCAACTCACGAGTCGGCCAGTCTTTTTCGAGAATATGATCTTATGGGGTGTCCGTTCACCAACATGCATCGCATACGACAGAAAAGAGGTAAGTGCCAGATGCAAAGTGAATGCAGTCCTGAATTGGAACAAGTCGTCAAATTGAGGCAAAATTCGGTGCAAGTATTTTGTTAACAAGTGTTCTGACACGTTGTGTTCGCAAATATCATTGTAGATTGCAAGTTTCATCTAAATTAATATAAGGAATGTGTATCGATAAAACTTACGTTGACAGGATTTTCGATTACATCACTCATGTTTTTGCGGTAGAGTTCGACTGGAAAGTCTGGATCTTTGTTTTGATCAAGACATTCTAATTCGTAGATCTAAAATACGAAAGTGTCACAGAAAGAATAGTGACATTCCATTACCTCTCCAAGGGAAATATTTTCCACGCTATCCTCTAGCAAGCGGACACGAGGTGTCAGAGGAATTACTTTGGGTACATGGAATACGATATCCCTTAGCTTCGTTTCCTTGTGGCGCATAATGAGCCGATTCATGAGCAAATGAGTCTGCATCACTCTTTCATCGCAACGGGTGATGTATGTCATCGCATATTGCACTAAAAAGGAATACTTTTTGCCATTGTTTCCTCCAAGAGTGACACGTCGTTGAGTGTAGCCATTTCGCAGTAAGACATCAGTCGAACTATGGATGTACTGTAGCCGAGCATGGAGTTCCTTAATGGGCTCATTGTTTGTCAAATATTGTCCGGGAACTTCAAGGCAGCTGCTGCTTAACTCCACCAAGTGGCGACTACAGTTTTCGAGATAAACTTTATCTGCATTGCGTTTTCCGTATCGCTTTACACGACATTGGAGGACGTATTTCCACAATTTCAGTCGATCCATAATTTCAGCCAAGTTTGGCTCTGATGTTTTAATCTCTTCATTGCCAGATCTAAAAGCAGTAAGACAGGGATTGGAAAATTAGAGTACCTGTCAGTCAACATGAAGTTCTCTTCAAATGGATCTTTGAATTCATTCACAAACGAAATATGCTTTTCGCTTTTTTGATGAGGTTGCAAGATAAAAAACTTATTGCAAACACGGCTAAGTGTATCTTTCAACATCTTCGGCACTGGCTCAGACTTTGAAAAACTTGGTAGTTGGTAGCATTTCAATAGCAACGAATGTACTGCTGTGAGTAGCTCTTCTTCAGGTTCAGGGCGGAAACGGACAATGAGCTCTTCCAACATACATTCCATTTCAAAGGCCAAAGTATCGTGCGAACGTCGTAAAAATGTTAGTAGATCTTCGGTGAACTGAACTGGACTAACATCTGTCTTTTGCAATTCCCCAGCAGCTACTTTTTCTAACCATGCCTCCAAAGTAAGAACAGTAGCAGACCCAAAGAATGACGGATTACTTCTACTAGCTCCAACCAAACCAGGGATTTCACCAACTCGTTCATGTGCCATTGGAACAGCAACAACATGGCCAGATCTCGTCCGGTAATACATCATATCACTGCTAGACAGCGTAGATTGCTTAGGTGTTTGGGAAGCCAGTGGAGTAGGAGGCTCGGACGTGCTTGAGCGGACATCTTTGTCCATTGAAAAGAGCTCTCTATTTTCCAGAAAGAACGCTCGCATAGTATAATAGAGGGCTTGGGGAAACTTTGCTGATAATCCACGCAGAAGGCCACGAATCTAAAACACATATTAGACAATCATTTTGATCAGCATACTTGAGGAGCTTCAGGTCTGCAAAGTGACATGAGAAGTTGAGGGATCCAAACAATCCATATCCAAATTGGTAGTTGTTTTCCATGAGTTTCGAAAGCTTGAATTAATACACCCTTTTCATTGTCCATACTCAACAACCACAATACACGAGCAAGCATTAATCTAGCATACGTTGACCGATGGTGCACTGCTTGCAAGTAACAAGCGATAGTTTGCGCAGCAAATTCAATTTCTTTTCGTTCGACGAATAATTTATCACAGTATTGGCCCCAACTGAGCCATCCCTTTCCATAACTATCGCAAATTTGTAAGCTGTGGGAAAATGCTTTGTTGGCTTCGTTTTTATCTCCCAATGCGTTCAAGAATAACCCCTTCATTCGAAATAATTCGGCCTTCTGTCGAATATCGAAGTACTCCAAGTTCGTTTGATTCAAAATACTTAAACCACCTTGGAAATCCTTTGATGTTTCGTGGCAAATACTCAGCTGTTCTCGTAACTTAGAAAATGCATCCTGCACATCCATTGCAGGAATTGAGTACAGTTGAGAAAGAGCTTGCAAACAAACATCTGGAAGCTGTTGTTTTCGTGCTGTGTGAGCAAGCTTCACAATCGACCACGGAATGTCATGCATACAAGCTAAGAGTTGAGCATCACTCCAACTGAATGTAGTCTTCACGACCGAGAACATGTGCGAGCGCCAGGTCAAGATATCATCCCACAATAAAATGGGTTCATATTTATTCGGTAAACGTTCTCGCCAAGTGTTGATTGACGCCTTCAAATTCGGCAAATTATGTTGCTGACTTGCAACCTTAATGTCAGTCATAATTTGAATCGACTCTTTGGCTTCAACAAATTGATGAAACAAATGTAGTAAAGGGATATGAGCTCTTGAAAGAATGCGAGGCAAGCCTTGCCATTGGTGAAGAGCTAGGTCAACAATTTGTGATGTCAAAGAATCTACTTGTGGCTTTTTATCGCCATCCAGGATAGCAATATAGAGCTTCTTGAGACGAATCAAAGGGCAACCGGCTTCAGAGGCTGCTTGAATCGATGAAGCATGTAAAAGCTGCTTTGCCGAGGTCCAATCTCCACGTTTCCAGCAGCAATCCAGCATTAATTCTTGGTTTTGTGTTGTCTTTGCAAAGTCATTCATAAGAGACCATTGGCAAAGATGTTGTACACAATGAACCCAGTGGGACTCGAGTACCTTGAGCTCGAATTTCGTTGAATCAATTTTTACAGCTTTTGATGATTGCGAAAGTGCTTCGAAATATATGTCTTGTGCCTCATTTAAATATCCTTGAGCTTGGAGGTATAAGCCTGTCTTTGTTTCAGCCTTTTGGCAGACCTGGGCGTTTAAACCCACTTGCCAATCGCCTTCATTAAGTTCTTGGTATATTATATCCAACGCTTCTACCCATCGTTCTCTGTCTTCCACTAATGTCAAAGGACTTAAAACTTGATATTCACAAATTCGAAGAACTTCTTGCCAGACATTGTACGTGTTGGCAAGGTAGAGTAATAGTTCAGCTGTGAACACAGGCATTGGCTGAGATTTGATAATACCAGCCATGAATGTTTGCACTACATTATGACGGCTTGCATTAGCGAGGGGAAGCTTCAGTTCCCGTCTATGGTATTTCATTGACAGCAGTCGCATAAGATTTTGGGTCGGATTGATGTACTCAGGATGCAGAAGAGCCCAGGAGTATGAAAATACGCAACTCCACAATTGATTCGCCATATCCAAATCAACATGAATAAGCTCACAGAGAGGCTTCAGCAACTTCGACGAGTTCACTTGACTCCACGCTTCAAGTGTTTGGATATGAGACTGCAGCCATCCATCGGGATTAGAGGGTTCTACACTTGTTGACAGTGGGGGAATGGTGGTGGACGATAGCCCAGGAATGTTATTTGAGAAAAACGATTTCAGCAAGAGTTCAATTGCAACCACAGGCCAAAAACGGGTGCCACATGACTGCCAATCTTGCTCTAGAATGTATTTTAAACGCTGAGTGGGAGACTGTCCACTGTTTTTTTCAAAGTATGGAAATAATTCACGTCGTATTGACGCATCACTTGACATAAGACCAACAAGGAAAGGACCAGTAACATTTGGCATGAGACTTGCCCCATGTGGTTCGGAAGTGCTACAAATCTTTAGAATAAGGTTGTGGTACTCATGCATCAACGGCTGCGCTGAAATCTCGTTCAATCTGTCAAATGTTACCATTTTAGATAGAAGAGATGCCTTGTCCTTGACAGTAAATACTGGTTTGCTATCATCTGTGATCAATCTTGCAACAATTTTTGTAATTTCCAACAAAAGCGGAATATGAGCCGAATGTTCTAGACAATGCGACAGAAGTTGGACAAACATACGGCCATGCTCAGGCGACTCAAATGAACACTGGGCAAGGAGTTTGAAGCAAGAGATAAGCATATCCATAGATGCTTTACGAGTGATATTTGTCGAAGGCATGCGCTTCTTTGCGCTTGTGTTTGGTTTTGTTGCGTCCTTAGGAGGTACGAGCGCCTTTTTCTTCTTGTCGTCCCTTACCAGATTTGTACTGGCTGCACTTTTTTTTGCCCGTACAACGTTGTTGACAGTCAGACTGGAACGGCCCTGTTTTAGCAGAGTATACTCGTGAACAATGGCCAAAGTGGGCGTGGCCATGACGCGATCTTTACTCTGAGCACCAGCACTGACTCCAACATCTATTCCTCCAACAGAGCCCTCCAAAGAGGTTGTTGTCTTGGGAACAATATGTTGTAAATGTTCTTTCGTGAATCTTTGGGCTAGCTTAATTAATGCAGGAGCAAACGCCTCGATAAATTTCGGAGAATCTTTGCCGAGATCTGTCAGTATCTTCAAAGTATAAGAACCAGGACAGCTTGCACGAGAAGTTGGGGGCACATGAGGTGTATGAGCAAAGAGAAGCCTCATTCGAGCTGCTTCGTGATTGATCATCGGATTTAATGCACTCATATCACGGCGAGCTGCTGATACCGAAGCAGATGCATTGGGGCTTGCAGTAGATGTCTTGGTGGCTACATCTGGTTTGCCAAATTGTTTTGGCTTAGGGCTGTTGGTCAGTGTTGTGTCTGAGACTGGAGTGGTCAACGACTCATTTGGAATCGCTGCAGCTTTCAACAAGCGCTCATTCAATATATCACGAAGCCATCCATAAAATTTGCAAGCAACAAGTTGCTGAGGCGCTTTATCAGGCGGATATAGCTATAAATACAGGTCAGTCAAACTTTATTGTACTGGATACCTTTATCATATGCTGCAAGTAATTCGCCAAAAGTTGCTGAACTTCGTTGTTCTGACGATCAAAGCATGGCTCAAGAAGTTTCATAATACGGGGTGCGTATTGAACTACGTACGGAACGGGTCTGTTTGAGTTTTGAATCACATGAGGTGAAATAAGTGTGTTCAAAATTCCCAATACGGCAGTCAAAATTGCCAACGACGCCAATGGGGCGCCTTTTGGGACACTTAAGAAAGAAGGCATTGAAGCATTAGCTTCTGGTGGTTGTGTGGGTTTTGCCTGCATGATGATCACTTCGGCCGTAACTGCAATCAGCTTGTCAAAATAGGAGAATCTTATTGATGCGGACGGCCAAAGATACAATGCCCTATGAAACAACTCACCACAAGTTTTGGATAAACGGTTTGTTTCCTGCTTATCAGCACAAGCCAATGCAAAACGAAATGCAAAATTGACAATCAGATCAGTCATCGCCCCTGTCAATTCGAAGTCGTCATCGTTTGTATTACTTGTGTCTTCCTCAGGTGACGGCGCGGCTATTGAATTTGTTACAGGAGCAAAACTGCCATCTTCAAGTTTATGTCTCTTTTCTGAAGTTTGATCAAC
Source organism: Aphanomyces cochlioides (assembly GCA_019828595.1). Taxonomy (NCBI): domain Eukaryota; phylum Oomycota; class Saprolegniomycetes; order Saprolegniales; family Verrucalvaceae; genus Aphanomyces; species Aphanomyces cochlioides. Next base: position 1,307,320 of record JAHQRK010000016.1, read on the forward strand.
TTCAAGTGCAGTAGGTCGTTTTACTTGCGCCTTATCTCCAACTCTTTGTCGCCGGGTTGTTTCCCATGCAATCGCCAGATCAACGACACTTACAGCCAAGCGACGATTGTCTTGCGTACTGCTTGGTGGAATCGCGAGTCGATTCAACGAGTTAACCATTAATGGAACAAATTGGCCACGAAAGGGATAAAAGAGAGATGGCTGACGTACAATCAGGTACCAAATGTGCACTAACTGTTGTAAGATATGACCCTCTTCGAAAGCAATTTTCTTTGTCCACTTGATAGCCTTAATGAACTCGTGGGAAGGTAATCGCGTAGGTAAAGCAGGTAATAAAATATCGAAAGCCTTGCGCACCAAAAAGCGAGAATCCATCTCATATGTCCGCAGAAGGGCAACGTATACTTGAAGAACAATTTTCGGTGGTGTGTCATAAACAGAGATGAATCGACACACATTCACGTAAGCCCATAGCTTTGATGTCAAGTCTGGTGCTTTCAAATGGTTCCACGCAAACTTAATGACTTCCTTTCGATGATCTGTAACATATCGGCTCATATGTTGGATAAGAAGAGTTCCCAATTTTAATAATTCGATGCGAAGAGCTTGGTATGAATCTTGGGGGTAATCTTTACTGGCCAAAATCTCTCGTAGCATCATCATTACTGCCTCTGGATCCATCACTTCTGCATTGTTTACGTTGGGGTCTTCAAACGATGTATTTAAGAGTGGCATAATCAAGAGTTGGATAGCATGAACTTTCAGTTCTTCAGAAGCGGTGCCATCGCGTAACATACGCAAGAATAAGTGAATGATACTTCGCTTGTGAGCTGTCGAATAGTTGCATGCTACCTCATCGCGATAAAACGCACGCAAAAAGCAGAAATCAAATGAACTATGATGCAAGAATACTGTAAGCATATCAAGCAAAACTTGAACATCTTCAGGATTTGATCGACAATACTGAATCAAACATTTCACCAAAAGTTTTGATTCCAAGTGATATCTAATAGGCAGTCGATCTTGAGCAAACAGTCGTTGTACTCGACTTGGAGACCGCCACAGTTTTCGTATGCATTCAATCATACCATTGCTGGTATTGGCGAGCCAGGCTGGTTCCAGTTTGCACAAGGTCCGGACTAGCCTTATCCCCTGAAAATGTAGCTCTAATGCTTCTTGTTGTGGTTTTGTTGACAAAGCCGATGCAACTGTAGGAGATTGACTTTGTTGCCGGGCAATTTTGGCCTGAGCTTGCGCTTTGGCAATTTGAATATATTGAGCTTGTGCTTGTTTGGCCTTTTCCTGTGCATCTGCAAGCTTCAAACCAGATGCTTTTGCTGTTGCAAGTGCTTGTGCATGCACTTTCTGGGCATTTACTTGTATTTGAGCTTGGAATTGAGCTTGTTGAGATACAAGTGATGTTGCTGGAACTGGAGATGAAATTTGCAAGTGCTTTGACATGTAGTCTTTCATAACTTGTTGAGCGCGAGCTTGGGCTTGAACCAATGAGAATCCTTGTGCTTGGGCTGCTGTTAGAGTTTGAGCATGTAGTTTTTGTGCATTTGCTTGGATTTGGACTTGGGATTGGTTAGTTAAACCTTGTGCGCTTTGGGCCTTTTGAAGGTAAGCTGCTCTAGCTTGTTTCCCTTTTTGTTCCGCTAAAGATGCTGCGAGACCTTGTGCTTGCGCTGCGGCAATTGCTTGAGCAGCTGCTTTTTGAGCACCTAGTTGAATCAATTCATCTTCTGTGTTCGAAGTCGCCACGGTTGTTGAAGTGAGAGGTGATTTCGTGGTTGGGTTCAGAGTTGCGTTAATAATTGACTCGGTTCCAGAGTCAGATGTTAGAACTTGACGTAAAGCTGCGGCTTCTGGAAGTTTTACCAGTTGCTGAAAAAGTGAAGAATATGTGCTATCAATTAAGTGTTCACGCTTCAGAAAAAATGAGGCAGCTTGACCCGCATACCGATTCAAAAAACGGACTAAAGGTTGCCGATATGGTGAGCTCAATTTCCCAAAGCTTCCATATTTTGGAAGAACCGCCTCTAGTTCGACAACACACATAATCAAAGGGTCCAAAAATGTGTCAGAAGGAGGAAGAAGATGAAACAAGTCGACAATAGATGCTGCAACATTAGGCTCTTCACCGCGCTTCCAAATACCGGCTTTAATAATACGTTCGGGGTCTCTCCATTGCTTCAAATGTTCGAGAAGTTTTTCTCCGAGTGTCACATTAAAGCAGCTACTGAGTAGTCCAAGAAGGCGAGACAACCCTTCAAGCAGTGGAATCGTAAGTTTTCTGTAGTCAGCTAGGTTTAATAGCACTGGTCTCAAGCATTGCTGGAGCAATTCCTTGGGTAATGATCGTTCTTGATTCCGTTTATTCATTATGACAACATCTGTTAAAGCTTTTTGGGCACAGTCGACTAACTCTTTAGGATGCCCGGTTAGGAACTTGAAGAAAACACCAACGAAGCGATTCCGAGCTTCTTGATGTTGGTTTAGAGTTTCATCGTTGACAAATGCAGCACGAAGTAATTGAATGGCGGCAATTCGAAGCTGGTTCATTTGGCTTAATCCGAATGGATATTCTTGGCCGTTGAAGCTTTCTGACAGAGTTGGAAGTGATTTAGGTGAAGATCCACTTGGCTGCTCCTCAGATACAAGACTCCACACTTCCTGCAAAAACACTAGTAGTTCCTTGTTCAGGGTAAAAACGGGAGGTTCCAATGTCAGTGCATACGCCGTAGCATCAATGTACCCCGTGCGAGTTCCAAGTGGCAGCAAGCGCAAGCTAGTTCCCATAATTTGCTTGGCCAAAACATTCTGATATGGCATTAATAGCGCCGAGGCCGAGCAGCCAGCAAAATCAGCAAAAATTGAAATTGCTTGCTTTGCGTAAGATCGGACGGGTGTACTCGAGCTCAAAACTTCTACAATGAGCAGTTGCAGAAGCTCTGAATTGTAGTCCGATAGAACAGGCCCTGGTAATGCATCAGGAATCTCGATACCTAGATTTAATTGATCGGTCTTTGTCTCTTCAATCAAATCCATCATAAACTCGTCTAATTTTGTGGGTTCAGGAGCAATGACTTGATGACACTTCTTCAAGAGAGAAAGGAACGCCTCACCAGCCTCTTCGCTGATACCAGCAGTTACTTCAGGTGGATGGTCAGACAATACGAACAATAATCCTCGAATCATAGTCATTTCATTTTCTTGACACCAATCCACGTGCATATTATCAATAAGGATTTGCAGTCCCCGAGTACCACCCAACTTCTTACGCCATGAGCTCTTATCGTAGCAGGCATGGGTACAAATGTCACAAATTATGTTGAACAATGCACCGCCTTTTTGAGCTGTCAATTGAGGATCTGAATTGTATACAGCTACAGCTGTTTCTAAAACTTGCTCAAGGCCTAATCGTCCTGCAGCAACCACCTTGTCATCAGGATTTGATAATATGTCCACAAGAACTTCGTGAAGCAAGAAAGGGTCCATAGTATCTGGAATTTCGTGGAAGTAAGTCAAACCATGATACGCATCTCGATACTGTTCAATGCGAGTAGACGTGCCCAATATACGACCCGGTGACAATCCTCGTGGACCGGGTAAGATCGAAGCTTTTACAAGGGTTGCAAGTACTTCGGGATTTTTTTGCTTACGTCTGGAGTACGACAAAATCACCAGTGTAAAGTGAACACAAATGCAACGAACCAAAGGCACAGCTTCGCGATGCAAGTCGACGTCGGCAACAGATTCAAATAGAGCGTGAAGCAGTGTCTTGAGGATTTCTTGCTGCGACTGTATCTTTTCCTTTGATATTGTGGGATAATTGCAAGATGCTACAAAGCTCTTTTTGAGTTCGTCAACAATGTGATGACTCTCTTCATCTCGATTGTAATTCTTGTTGAATTGCTTTGAATACATCTTCACAACTTCAGGGAGCTGCAATACAACTGCCAAGGCATTTTTCACAAATTCAAACGCTTGCTGTTTTTGGCGGAGGATAGAGCTGTTGATTTTTTCAACTGTCTCGTACTCAAGGATCAATGTCTTATCATCCTTTTCAAGAGCAACATTTGACTCAATCTCTTCAGTATCTTCTTGTAGTCCATGTAAAGAGGCTTCGCTGCGTTGTAATTGACTCTTCGATTGCTCTTGTCGTTTGGCATATTGCGCCAATAATTTACAAACATGGTGCACTTGTTTATCCATTGGGATTGAAATTTTGGGTAATGAATCATACTCAAAATCGAGTGAAATGCCTTCAAAATTCCATTCGCTTGTTGTCAGCTGGAGTGAATCGGTTATATACTGTCGATTTCGACCCCCAATTTTTCCCAGAATGCGCATAGTGAGTTCGCCATATGGATATGGGGGTGGATGTAAATGAGTGTTAAGGGCTTCGATAATTTCAGTTAATAATCGTTCTTGAGATGTCATGATGGGGTACAAGAAGTCGGGGTTTAAGTTATCAACCCAGTACTCAAGAGTTCGCAATCCCAAATTTGCTAATTCACCTTTCGACAGGATGGCTTGAACGACAGATTTCATCAAAGAAGGCAAGTATTGGAGCAATGAGCTTAATCGAGCTGGAATTGTTAAGCACAGTTCCAAAAGTACTTCTTGCATCGATGGTTTCTGAATGTGTTTTTGTAAGCGCATGAGGGCCGAAAGTAATCCGGGCAACAAAGGCAAGACCTCTTGGTAAAAGTTTTCAAACTTAACTCCAGAAATTGATCGAAAAAGTGCTCGAAGCAGCAACAAATAATTGTCTGGGAATTTAGTGTTCGTTGCATTGCTGAGACAGGAAACAATAATGGTTTTAAGGTGAGGAAAAAGTGCAATTTCGTTCGCCTTAAATAAGGTAACAGAGCCAAATACGATTTTGAACAATCTCAAGACAATTGAGGCTTGCTGGGGTTGCTGGACAACGCGCATTCGTTCAAATTTCAAACTAGAAATTTGGCATATCTTTTCATTTCGGTCGATGTCAGGAACATCGCCATCAACTTCCACGCCCAAAACATCCATTTGAGTCACGAGAAAATTTAGCAAGATCTCAGCAAACCAGCAGCTGACGTTTGCATTGGCAAGAAAATGTTGAGGAACTGTCAAAATAGCATGATCTTGTAAAATGCAGCGATAAAGAAGCTCAATATTCGCCAAAAATAAGTCACGGAAGTCCGACGCATCCAAAACAGTAAAAGCCCCTGCAAAATGATCAAGCATTTGTTTTTCTTCAGCAATCGAACTGTCCGAGAGCGTATACAAAATAAAGCAGCGCAAACCATTTTGCAGTACTTTGGCAATGAGAGCGCGCTCGTCATCTGTCAATGGGTATAAATGTGTTTCTGATTGTGTTGTCTCTGGGGAAGATGCTGCTGTTATCGGATTAGCCACATCCATCGTTGTCAAATCTTTTGCGTGAGGATTGCGGTAATTTGCTGTACACCAAATTACTGCTCTGATACCCAAAATCATAGTCCTCAGCAGCGATTTTATGTCACGAAGTGTAGGCTCCTCTTCAGGTAAACCCACGTATGATCGTTGCATTTTTTCATACGGTGCTAAGAGTTCCTTCAATTTTGTGTCCACCGCAGTCAGGGTTTCTTTTGGGTGGGGGATCAAATTCGACTGTTTAATCTTGTCCATGGCACCACCTTCCAAGGGATCAATCAAACGGTCGTTGTTTGATGGCATAGAAAGGACCACCGGCAAATTTTTCAAGGTTGTACCAAATTTGCTGGCAATTGTAAGCAAAATACGAGACAGAATGTTACGTCCCCGCCAACCATCAGAGTCTTCATTTTTTGCACTAATATCGACCAGATTCAACAGAAGTCGAATAGCAGTTGTTTGTATAGGAACTGGGAGGGTGGGATCATGGATTCGTTTTCCATAAAACGAAACAATTTTGCTAACTTGAGTCAAAGTCAACATATCGCGAACATGATGGATCATATCAGCCAATGTTGAATAAGCCAGAGGACGAATTTGGTAGTAACTACACCGTCCCTTGCCAATCAGGACATCATCGTCCATGAGGATTTCTAATTGAGGATAAAAGCCACGTCGAAAATCCGTGGACAGAATATGCCGGGCAGCTACGAAAATGTCTTTTCTCAAGACAAATGCATCCTTCGGGCACGCCATAAGAAGTTTCACGGTGTTTTCACATATTGTATCTTGAAAGGGTCGCATCAAATTCGCAAAACCACGCAATAAATAAGTAACAAACGACAGAGTTTTCACTTGGCAATCGAGAAAATCAACATACTTTGTTGGGTAGATCTTGGGAGCGTGCTCAGGACATCTTAGGGACAGTGTCGACATCATCAGAGGAACCAAAATTGGAATGTAATTTTCGATATAGTTGGGGTAGCACTGGAAAAGAAGCATAATAATCAATGGGAATTCGGCCATTGTCTTGAAGGACTCAATACCAGGACATAATGGTGTGTCGGCTGAGCCATCGTCATTGATATCCATACCCGACAGACCACTACCACCACTTTCACCTCCCGCCACTGATGTTGTTGATGTTGCAGGAGGCTCCCCTCCGGATGGCACAGGAAGTGAACTCATTCCGCTCGATGTCTCGTCAGATGATGCATTGATTGGTTTGATGTCAGGGCCATAAGTTGCTGAAGTGGTATCTTCAGCAGACATCGATTCGTCTTTAATCGGTGCGTCTGCCTCTGTGGTGGTAGGAAGTGAAGCAGTTGCTTGAGTCTCAGCAGCAGTGGCTAAAGCTGGCGTGAATTCTGTTGTAGATGAAGGCGTTGTTTGCTGCGTCGATGGTGGAGCACCGGTCTGATTTGCTAGTGTTTCTGGTGGTCCAGAAAACTGCTTCTTCATGATGTTTTGGATGTTCTTGTACATCTTCTGACTTTGCTCCAAGAACGGCTGCACTTCGTTTTTCAATCCTGGTCTGTAGTTTCGATGCAAGTCGAATATAGTCTTGAGCGCAATAAGGCAATTGTCCACATTGTCAATCGTGAGCACTTCCATGAGCAATTGGAGCAAGCGGCTTGCATACGGTTTCAAAGCTTCGTTGTAAGGAAGACGATTCAGGATCTGCAACGTCAATTTACGACAGCGATTCTTGTCATTGTTTGAGAACTGCGGTGGAATTTGAGTGCGCATGATCATCGTAAAAACTGGAAAGAGAACGTCCAATATCCGAGGAAGCTGTGGAGTGAGGAATACGTCTGCATGCTTGTACAAGTCGGAGAGTTCTTTCAGCCTAACACCTACATCGAGGCTCAGAAGGCCTCTACGAATGTTCTCGAGATTGTTCATCCGTTGGCGAAGTTGGACCGCACTCTGTTCAACCCAAGGTCTTCCGGACAACAATGGAGCTTATTCGTTCGTTGGAGAAAAAATATTTCATTATTTGTAGAAGAGTTCTTAGGGCGGGTCTGGATGCCACAAAAATGGCATAATAATGCCAAAATATGCCATAATTCGAAATATGCCATAATTTTCAATTTTGACTGTCTGGATGCCACCTTTTCAAAGAATTTTTTGTCACAATTTTCTGGAGTTTTGGCCAAATTATGCCATAAAAAAATGGACCAAATTGGTCTATTTTATTTATGACATATTTTCGTCATGAACGCACTGATCGAGTCAAGCTTGAGATTCAGCTTGTCATCTCTACAAAAATACACGCACACACTATATATTATCACTGTTGCATGTTCTAACACTCTGAGAAGCGACAGTGATCAAGCCTTGCTCATCTCTGGCTCATTTCAAAGTTTCCGGTCGGAAGAGACTGACACAGCAGTATGACAACAATCGTCTGTACCAGTAATGTTGAAGTTTCTTGTGGGCCTCAAGTTGTGGCATCCAGACAAATAACAAATTCTCCAACTATTCCATTTTAAATTGTGAATTTGGAACTTTGGAAAATTTTTGCAAAATGTCATTTCAGTTTTATGGAATAAAAAAATTGAAGGGCATCCAGACCAGCCCTTATTGATTTTTACTACAATACAAAATTATTCGGAATTGAGAATTGTGACCATGGCATCAGCAATACTTGGGCGATTGGCGTGCCAGAAGAACTCGTTTCTCAGAGAACTCTCGGCTAAAGTTGTGTCTTGCGTTCGTGCACCTGACTCAAGTAGCGATTTCGATATTGTATTTGACGACAGCGTGTTGTTTCCGGAAGGCGGTGGTCAACCTGGTGACACTGGTGTGATCGAGAAAATTCGTGATGGACAAACAACCAGCGTCCCAGTGACCAAAGCGTTTACGCAAGATGGAAAATGTGTATTGCGTAGTGCTCAAGAGCTACTAGTCGGAGATGAAGTCGTCCTGCGGGTGGACTGGTCGCGGCGATTGGATCATATGCAACAACATTCGGCCCAGCATTTGATTTCGGCGGTGGCAAAAAGCACCTTGGATTTAAGTACGACGACTTGGTCACTTGGAGCGACTAAGTGCAATGTTGAATTTGATTCCACCTCAGTCACGTCTGCCCAATTGGAAACCCTCGAATCTCAAGTCAATGATGTCATTGCCGAGGCCCGCCCAGTCACCTTTCATTACAAAGATGAAGATTCTGACATACGTGTGGTTGTGATTGACGGGCTTGATTTGAATCCATGCTGTGGAACCCATGTGCAGCATACGGGCCAGCTGCAGGAATGTCGTCAAGTATCCTCTCGCATTCTCACATGACTAATTGTAGGCAGTTAAATTCCTGCACACAGAAATTGCGCGTGGATGTACTCGTGTGTGGTTTCTTGCCGGCAAACGCGTTCTAACTGAGTTCTCCAACATGTATAACGTTCTAGTCTCCGCAGACGCTTAAACTATGGATAGGTTTGAACGAGAGCGCCAAGCGACAAAATTGTGGAGCTGTCCTCCTGAGGATCACATTGATCGCCTCCAAAAACTCCTCCACGGACAATCTATAGCCGCCAAAGAGCTCAAGTCCACGCGCTTCGAACTTGCTGAACTCTTGGCACAACAATTGGCAGCAAGTAGCGCAACGAGCGGTCTGGCGGTTCTACATCGACCAGATGGTGATGCATCTTTCCTGCAAGCCATTGCCTCTGCGTTTAACGCTTCAATCGAAGATCGCAAACCAGTGTTGATGCTTACGGCTGGACCACCAAAGGGTGAGGGTTTCTTCTTGCTCACTGGCCCAGACGATTTTGTGATCCAAAATGGAAAGACTGTTGCTTCCCTCCTAGACGGCAAGGGCGGAGGTCGAAAAGGCGTCTTTCAAGGTAAAGCTAAGTCCTTGGCGAAGCTGTTAGAAGTGCATGAACTTCTTAAGAAGTTGACAACATAAAAGATGTATGCATTATGCCAAAGATATTCTGAGTCCCTTATTCGCACGCAAGTTTGGAGTCAAAGCTGCTGAGCGTGATCGCAAAGGCCTGGAAGGGGCATAATGGCGCGCGGAAATCCATGGTGAAGAGCTCTTTCCCGACACGTCCAAATTGCAGAATGACCTATCCCAATCGCTTAGCCGCTTGGACGAATAAGATGTGTCGTACCGTTTCTTGGTCTTCAGGCGTCACAAGCTGAAAATTCTTGACTGACGCCATGGTGACACGCCCGTTGAAGTTGAGCACGTAAGCACCGACTTGATCATTCCATCGAGGCGGCTTATTGATGAGATACGTCAAGTTCGTGTGGTCTTGTTCCTTGCATTTATTGAGCATTTCTTCTTCCTTGTTCACAGGACGCCATACAACACGAGTTCCGTCTTCACGGACACGAGGAACACAAACTTTCATCTTGCGAGGACCACGATGACCCAAGACATTCTTTGCGTAGACAGCAATGCCCATCTCTTGACGAATGCTGGCTGGATTGACCGTAAGCGTGTGTTGGTCAGCGCTTTTTGGATTCAGCCCATTGTCGTAAATGACAAATTCCGTGCCGATGAAATTTGCTCGCAACTTGCCCAAGAAGTTATCGCTTCCTTTGCGAGCAAGATCCCCACGTTGCATGGAGATGAGGTAGTTGCTTGTGCGATTGTTGGGACGTTTCTTTGCAGTCAAGAGGAAGCGATCTCCATCCTTCATGTATAAGCAGTATTCAGGAAATAACTTATTCGCGCCCGTGCGATTGCGCTCGATGTAGCACTCCACGACATCGTAAGACTTCGGCACAGGTCTTTGGTGTCATGAGATACCAAGTCTATGGCAAGTTCTCCTACCGTAGCAAGAACGCTTTCATATCGGTCAGATCCAACTTTCCTTTCTTGACAGGGTTCTTCGGGGCTTTCTTATCGTCAATCATCGACACAACACCCTCGTCGTTGCCTTCTTCTTCAGACGATAAGTCTGGCGAACTCGATCGATCTCGTGATGCCTACAAGCATGGTGTCATAGAATGAATGGGGGTTGAATCGACCTTCTTCTTCTTTGGCTCAACCCATGAATCGTTGCCACCTTGGTCCCGCCTGGTGGAGCGCCCATTATCTTTTTCGCGAGATCGCCTACAGTCAAGGAGTTACAGATGACTGTGCAAAGCACGAACTCGCTGCGACGACTGGGGCGCTCGTAGGAATTGTCATCATCATCGTCGTCGTCATCGTCATCGTCGGGTCCTTTGCGACGAGATTTTGGTTCATCACGCTTTGAACGACTAGCTCGGCTGTCCTCAGGGCTCTCTTCCCGCCATTGACGACCGCTTTTCTTGGGATTCGGTCGACGATGGCTCATGTCCTCCTCATCGTCATCGTCGTCGAAACGTCGACTGTTTGAAGACTGCTTCTTGCTCGAGGACTTGCGGTCATCAATAAAATCATCATCCCGTCCAAAGCGCCTGTCGAAACTCCAGAGAATTCAATAGAACATGCAACGTACGAAGGGTTGTCATCAATATCCGTTGACCTTGGGGCCGAAAATTGGCGCGCCCCTGTAGTTCGTACGACGCCTAATATTCGCTTGAGCTCACTTGTCACCTATACTTCATAATTACCTCCGCTCATCCGCTCTTGCATTTTCTTCTTGTGCAAATCTCGCTGCTGTTGAATCACGTTGGATCTGCTACCCGCAGGTCCACCAATCTCTTCAATGTCGTCGTCGTCGAGCATATTGGGATGCGGCTCACGACGTTTGTCGCTAATGTTCATGCGGTCGTCAATGTCTTTTGCTAGATCGCGGTCGCCTTTGCGGTCATCATCGAATGAATCTTCGGCCATGAACATGCTTGCTCTACCACTGCGCTCGGGATTGCACTTCCGTTTCTCGGCAGTGTCGGTTCAGGCACTTATTTTTAGTGAAATTTATTCTCGAATCATGGTGTAGCGCATGAGAGTCTTCGGTTTCATACCGGCTGAACACGACGCACGACCCTAGGCGTTTCACTGGTGGTTGGATAAAGAGGCTTCGTTCAAGCGTTGCCAAACAGTTCATGCAGTGTCAGGCAGAATACAGCTTGAGCGTTAAATTGTGGCTAGACCTTTGTACCAAGATTGAATTCATCCATCGATTCCTCCTCATTTGACAGTGAAGTACCAACATGAATGTACTCACATCTGAGATAAACCTTCCGAAGTGTAAGTCGTAAGGCAGCATTCGTACTGACATGCGATAACGCTTTTGTGCACAGTCGAAACAATTGGAATTACACTGACAAGATAGCGTTGCTATCGTTGATTAACAGTCTACTGTGTCACATAACCACCGTCAACAGAGTGCAAGCTTCCAGTAATGAAGGAAGCTTCATCGCTGGCCAAGAAAGCAACCAAGTTCGCCACTTCACTTGGCAAGCCCACGCGGTTCAAAGGTTGGAAAGAGCCCATGTTTTCATGGATTTGTTCTACTGGCGTGCCCGAGGATTCAGCCCAGGCATTGATTTCACGACGATACAAGGGAGTATCGATCGTACCAGGGCAAACAGCATTTGAACGAATGTTGAAACTTGCATAGTCCAAGGCAGTTGTGCGCGCCATGGAGGCCAATGCGCACTTGGACAAGTTGTATGCAAAAGCATTCTTTTTGCCCACAAAGGCTTGATCAGACGACATGATGACAATGCTTCCTTTTTTCTGTTCCTTCATCGTTGGGAGCACGGAACGTACAGCAGCGTATGCACCCTTAATATTGATCGAGATGATGCGATCAAATTCTTCTTCCGACGTTTCTTCTATGCTGGCGCTAAAGTAAACTCCGGCGTTGGCAACCAAAACATCAATGCGGCCAGTTTGGGCAACAATCGACGCAATCGCAGCCTCGACTTCGCTCACACGGCCGACATCGCACTGGACGAAATTTCCAACTTTCGATGGCGCAATGTCCAAGTTGAAAACATCGTAGCCCTTGGAGAGAAACTTCTCAACGCACGCCTCACCGATACCCTTGGAGCCTCCGGTAACAATCGCAACAGGTGTGACGTCATTCTCCGACTTAGCGCGTTTTGGTTGCTGGGCCATCTTGGGTTGTCTTGATGAAATGACAAATGACAAGGAATCTTCGTTGGGACTTCCTTCAAGCGACTGGACTAAACTGGCCAATCAAGTCTGGTTCAATGACACTCAAGAAATCTGATTGGCTATAATATTTCATTTTGGCCAATCAAATTGCACAAAAATTGTGTTTGATTGGCTTAAAGGTTTTTAATACACCAATCCGCTATCTTGCTGGAAGCTCGTCATTCTAAAAAGTACAAAAGCGTAACGTTATGGTACCAGAAAGACAGATAGTGTTGTTTTAGAAATGTAGATTTCTTTCCAGAAGAAAATGCTGTTTTCTTTATGAATTAGACAAAGAAAATGTACTCGTGATTGAGTGGAAGTATCACAGGGAGTACTGGCGTGGATGATCAAATGTTGGCCGACATGTGCAGTATAAGAACAGTTCATGATTGATATGGTTGTAACAGAAGCAGTGTCTGGCTAGACGACAAATGAAAGAGAAGTTCGAGCTGCGTTCAATGAGCGAAGACACATATATTATTTGATATGATATCAGTTTTTGTTTTGTCTTTTGGCTGCTTTGTATTCAGTGTCGTTGGTGGCAGATCGTTTGGCTGAGCTGCGTTTTGTAGTTGTGCTTGGCTTTGCTTCGTCAAAGACATCTTGAGATGTGTCTGTTATCTCGAGAACATGCTCTTCTTTTTCTTCAGTTTGTTTTGTTTGGTGAATGAATGATTTTTGAAGGTTGGAGACATGCTTTTCGTGGTCCAGGACGTTGCTTAAGAGTGCCTTGGCAACAATTTCCTCTATATTTTTGGAGATAACATGTTTGAACAGTGACGATATCATTGGTTGACCAAGCTTGAATTTTGGTGCGGGCGTCTTTGACTACGGTCTATCGAAAGTAGTACGTTTGCTCCACCAAGTAGGGAAGGTTCTGTACGGTGTCAAGAATTTCATCGTCTGCATCCAAGTCGATGAGATAAATATAAGTCCCAAATTTTTCGCCTGTGGCCCTCTTGACAGCATCTTTAATCTTCACAATACGAAGATGCGCTGTGATAATGTCAGATTTGGGTGGCTTCACGTCAGGAATAGCTTCACTGATACTTTCAATACTTTCCAATGGCGGTCCAGAAAGACGTGCCAGATCAGCTTTCAACTGGATGTTCACTTGAGAGCTCATTGGAAAATGAGCAATAACCTACATATCTATTATAGACGGTTACGACCTGTGTGCAGTGACACACTCTACTTCTTGGACAGGATATATTGCAGCTTGTTTAATGCTTCGTGATCTGTTAATGGAGGAATGTTGCTAAACGCAGGTGTAGCAGTTGCTGATACTACAGTTGTTGACCTTTAACCAATGAGCTCTTTGATTGGAAGGCAAAATAATTAATAAGGTATAACGAATCAATAGATGGAGTGTATTTTATGTGTTGGTGCAAAAGCTTCTCTGACTTGGAATTGCCGACGTTTGAATTCACGTATTTACGTCCAATCACACACGATTTGGCTGACTATTTGGACACAAAATGCCTCGAGGTATTAGCTCTGGATGCTAGAAACCTGGCTTCTTCAGGCAGAAGAGGTTGAAATTGTTGATATCTCGACAATTTTCTCTTCAAGGGGTTCGTCGCATTTTATTATGTATTGACACATTTAGGCCACAGATTTTCCGACAGATCGATGAATCATTGATAGCTTCCTAAATAATGATCTTTTCTTTGAGTAAAGTCACTGTTGTGACTTTATGTACATGACATGTCTTCAGTCGGAGCAATGACAGGGATTTCAAATCAACTGTGGGCAGTGCGGCCATCCTTTAACAGAGGTGAAAATGTAATTAAAATGTTCCTCTGCCCACAAAATTTTATAATTGATATACTTAATTTTCTATAAAGGCATGAATTGCCATCTAGTACTCGTGGTCTGTTAAATATTGCTGACAGTGTAGGCATTATACGTTTGAGGTCACATAAACACAGTGAGGGTACGTTGATTTACATATGTGTCAATATCAAACTTGCCTATGAATATTTGTACAGTGCTGTGCGAAACGTTAGGACATACGCGATATCGGCCGCACTACAGCTAGAGCTGTAGAAAGACTCATCGCAGAAACATCAAATACTATCGTACAGGTGTATCCATGGTTGCAGTGCATCTAACAGTGTTGAAGTGTTGCTAGAAACAGCAGAATCAAGGCAAATAGCTCTAGCAAGGTGTGCGAAAGGTTAGGACACTTGCGAAACTCGTTGATCATGGACGGAAACGATACTGTATTATGCCTTGAGCGTAGTCTAGTACTTAATTGTCTTCCCATGAGCCTGTAAAACGTCAATACAGCGTGATTTCATGCTGCAAACAAGATTTCTCAAGTATGATTGATCAAGCAAGTTCCAATGCATCAAAATTGCAGATTTCAAGGCCTCTTTTGACTCGTATTGTTTTCCATTGGCGTAAACACGTTGCGTGAGATATCCCCACACGTTTTCAATGGGATTCAGATCAGGAGACTAGGCTGGCCAGTCTAAAAGAGAAATATTTTGATCCTGAAAAAAAGACATCGTCTCTTTGGACGTGTGAATGGAGGCATTATCTTGCTGAAAAATGAAGTCTTCACCAAAATAAGCATGGGCTGAGGGAAGCAAGTAGTCAGACAAGGTAAAAATGTAATCACTCGAGTTTTGACCACCCTCCAAAAAGCAAATTTCGCATTTTCCATCGGCCCAAAATGCACCCCACACAATGACTGAGCCGCCGCCATTTTGACGACTGAAAGCAACCTTCTTTTCGCGTCCAATGCAGTGCCAATATGATTTCAATCCATCGGGGCCGTCAAGGTTCCATTTTTTTCGTCGGAAAAGATAACTGTGCTCCATTTCTGGGGTCCAAAGTCGACATGTTTTTCAGCAAATTTGAGTCTTGCCTGCATGTGGGCGGGGGTTAATTTTGGAGCTTGATTCATCTTGATATACTCAAATCGCTCAGACGAATTGATGAGGCGTGAGAGGGTTGTACGATGAACATTGTATTTCGGATTTTCAGCAAGTTTCGCCACACTTGTATCTTCTCTGGCCATTGTAATGAAGACATGACGTTTGTCGCGATTGCTCAGCTTGCATGGTCTTCCACCACCAAATCGTTGGCCGTATCCCGTTGGGTCAAGCAGGTAGTTTCTCACAACATTCCGACTTCGTTTGACGTATGCTGCCGTTTGCGCGACGTTTAGACCGAATTCAACACACACATCAATTTTTCCACGCTCGAGTTCCGTGAGCTGACTACCACGGCCCATTCAACTTGTTGTAAGTGCTCACAGTCGAGAATATCGTTAAGTGAAGGGCGAGAAGTATGCTTGGTGGCGGTAAAGCATTTCAAAATTCAAATTTTCGGTTTGTTTAGTACATGTCCTATCGTTTCGCACAGGAGCAAAAACCGAAACTAGTCTGTATTGTAGCCAATTTCGAATGAAATCTTCCAAAGCGCTGACTGTTTAATACAGAACGAATCTGCCAATAGAACAGTACCCGTGGAAGTGAATAAACTCCAAGAAATTATTCATGTAATGAAGCAATACAATGTGTCCTATCGTTTCGCACAGCACTGTACAATTGTGAGAGTCATGAATTTTATGTCTCGATCGATAACGGTGATCTTTTGATGGAAAATCATAACGAATTTTCCACAGTTTGGCTGCTTCGATTCCACTATGATGAAATCATACAAAACATGTTTGTTAGACATCGATGCATACTGAAGTGTGTGGATTCCATATCTGAAGCCAAAAGGCCCAATGATATATACGCTTCTTTATTTGAAGCTAAATGATATCATCTTTAGTTCTTAATGTACAAATGACATTGTGATCAAGTAAGATTCGGAGAGCATGACGCTCAAAAGTCTTATGTAACAGTATGGACTCGTGCAATTGTTCCTGTCGTATGAATTCAAAGTGTCGAGATGCGCTTCTGGCTAGTCTTTATAAAACCGTCTGTGAGACCGATGTATATGACGCCTTTAACAAATAGGTGATTTGGATTGTTATCGCAAAGTTCCAAAGCTAAGTTGCCACAATTGTAGTGAATCGTGATGTTTACTAATGTCGTAAAGATGTGTTGTTCGGTTGAGTACTTCAGCCGAGGCGACCATTGAATTGTTGTGTGGTCAATTCTACTCTTGACTCCAACTAAGGTATGTAACCCTTGCTTGTATACTTAAACTCTATATGTGAAATATTGAATTTCACGTAGCTATTTCTTATTCATGATATCCTTTCCTACTCGATGAAGCTTTACGTCAAATATTTGACAGTCAATGTCCATGTGACAATGAGATGATGTTATATGTATCAAGACCACCGAATAATGATCTCTAAAACAGACACGCTTGGCTAAACTTTCCTTCAAGTGCCCTAGAGTTTGATAATTATGGCTGATATGACGATCACTAAATCACTGTATCAAGTTGGCAAAACTACGCTTTGGCCAATATTTGTAGGAACAAAATCACGAAGTACTGTGTAGTATACTTTTTGTATGAATAAGCTCGAATGTGTATTTGATTTTCTCTGTATCAACGGAGTTCATTTGAGTGTATTGATCTGTCTAGTAGTGAAATGGAATTTGTTCATCTTTATTCAAAGATAAATTTGTACTTGATGTACTCCATAATGGGTATGCACATGTGTTGAGCAGAATGTGCTGCGTCCAACCGACTACGGTCGCACAAATAACTCTTCTGGATGATTAATACTTCGAAATATAATGCATTATTTAGAACTCATCTAAATATATGAACATGGATGTGTGTACTCATTGGATGATATTCTTCCAACTAAGGACTACATCAAACAAAAGCATTATTTCAGGATTCATCTTAGCAAATGAGCATACATGTGTATGGTGTTGGGAGTGCTGGCGTCGATGGTCAGGTGTTGACTGACATGTGCAGTACACGAAGTGGTTTTGTGTTGAAACGGGTGGACAGTAGTATTGCCAGCATTACGTTTGAAAAATGAGCCGAGAGAGCTGCGTTCTATGAGTATGCACACAAATATGCCTTTTGACTGGTTTATATTCAGTTGTATTCGTGGTGGATTATTTGGCTGAGCTGCGTCTTGTCGTTATGCTTGGCTTTGCTACATCAAAACATCTTGTGTTGTGTCCGTTGCGTCGAGGACATTCTTCTCTATTTCTTCAGTTTATTTTGTTTGGTGGATAAATGGTTTTGGTTTTGAAGCATTGGAACTCACTTTTTGTGGCCCATGACATTGACATTTTCCTCTATATTTATAGAGCTAATATCCTTGCAATATCATTGATGGGCCTAGCTTAAATTGTGATGCAGGCTTCTTTGAATACGGTCAATTTGTCTGCATTCAAGTCGACAGAATAAACGTAAGCCCTAAATTTGTCGCCTGAGTCCGTCATGGCAGCGTGTTCTATCTTCACAATACGAAGGTAAAAAGCTGTACTGCGGTAATATTTTATTGGGGGGGTTCACATCAGATGATGCCACAGTTATTGACCTTTAACCGATGAGTACTTTGATAAGAAGGCGAAGCAAATGAAAGGGCATCGTAAATCAATTGATGTAGTGTACTTTATGTTGTTATGAGGCTAACTTCCAATGATTCCTGAATCACAAACGCTGTCTATATCAGATAGTACCGATCGCAAAACAATATTTGGAGTCCAAATGCCAGGATGACCGTCAAGCCGTCCGTCTTCAACTAATACATGGATGTTCAATTTTGATGTCACTCTCGAAAGGGCAACATATAACTATCCATGGGAAAAGATTGGATCTTGTAGGTATAATCCGACGTGATTAATCGTTTGCCCTTGGCATTTGTGGATGGTTATAGCGAATGCTAGTCTGACTGGGAATTGTCGACGTTTCAATTCAAATGGCCAAGAATTATTTGGGTTCACAATTAAGTCAATTCGAGGGATGAGTACATCTTTATCTGCATGGTCTCCAGAGAGAATACGCGCTTGAATTACGTTGCAGTGCAGAGCCGTGACAATCATGCGAGTGCCGTTGCACATATATTTGCAGGACAAATATTCCTCACCAACATGATAACAGAACCAACTTTTAATTGAAGCTTGTGTTGAGGAAAATTGTTCACTTCAAGTGTGTTTAAGAATTCAACAGGAAAGTTAAGCGAAGCACCTTCATCACTTGCAGTGTTCTTGGGATCGGCAATACTATCTGCAGATACATATTCTCGTATTTCACTTTGTAGAGCGTTCAAAATGGTACAATTGAGTTCATCAACAACGTCATGTTTTGGAGCAAGAAGTGTTCTGCCAGCCAAATATTGCTGTTGGGTCTTTAAAGTCCAATCTTCATATAGATGATTTTTAGTTAAGTCACCATAAATTGATGCAATGAGGTTATCAAGACTTGTATCGTCCATGTATTCCATAGCAATGTCATCTGGAATTCAAATTTTGCCATTGATATGTGGGGCAGATCCTTCGCCGATTGAAACTAAATATTCTGCAAATTCTTTCATTTCTACAATTCTTTCCATTACCAGGTTTGGATTGAGTAGTCTCATATTTACACTCAAGCGTACACGATTTGGTTGAATATATGGCCACAGATAGCTTCGAGATAAGATAGCTCTGGCTGCTGCCGATTCGTCTTCTCCTGGCAGAACTGGTAGAAGCTGTTTGAAACCTCCAGAGAAAATTACAATTTTCCCACCAAAGGGTTCATTGCATTTTGTAATGTCTTGAAACATTCGATCCACAGCTTCGACGATATATCGATGCACCATTGAAATTTCATCCCAAATAATGATCTTAGCTTTGAGTAAAGTCTCTGTCATATCACTGTTAAGACTATATGTACATGACATTGTTTCAGTCGGAGTACAGATAGGGATTCCAAATCGACTGTGGACAGTGCGGCCACCCATTAAAAGAAGTGATGCTAAGCCAGAGGAAGCAACTGCAATTCCTACATGCCCTTGGAGTCGAGCATACGCTAGCAAAATTTGACAAATAAATGTCTTACCCGACCCTCCTTCACCTTCCAAAAAGTACAAATTGTTGGCTGTCGGATTTTCAATCACCGATGAAATGCGATTAAAGAAGCTCTTGTGCTCAAGAGTTCCTTTCTGGAGTTCCTTCACAATGTTTTGTAATTGGGGTTTTTGAAAGTGGGCATAACTCAACTCTTCATGCAGGAGTGAATTGGCACTTAGTTCTTCTGGTCTGTTGAATAGTGCTGGTAGTGCAGGCAATAAGTTTGAGATCACATACACACTCAATGATGAACCCATTGATTTCAAACATTTATCGATTTTAAGTAATGTACAACCAAGAACTTGTGCGTCAATGTATTCGTGATCATGGGAGTCACGAAGTTCACGTGTTAATCGATAGCAGTGATCTTCCGATAGAGAATCATAATGAGTTCTCCATAATTTGGCAACATCAGTCGGATTGCAGAACGATAAAATCATACAAAACATGTTTCTTAAATTTCGAGGCATACTAAAGTGTGCGGCTTCGTGCAAAGATCGGTCCCATTCCAAATCTGAAGCCAAAAGACCCAATGAAATACACGCTTCTTTATTTGAAGCAAAAAGAACACCATCCACGGTCCTTAAATCTTCAAACGACTTTGGACACTCTTTGTAGTTCAGTAAAATTCGGAGAGCATGACGCTCAAAATCTCTTGGATTGACAGTGTGAATTCGTGCAATTGTTTTTGTCATGTGAATTCGAGGTGTCCAGTCACGTTTCTGGCTGTTCCACACAAAATGGTCTGTGACATCAATGTATTTCAAGTTTTTAACGTTTGGATGATTTGGATTGTTGTGGCAAAGTTTAAATAATTGAGTAAGTTTTGTGGCTCGGCCACGATTACGAATATTCTCTGGTGTTTCGTCTTCGCACCATTGAACGGCTTGTTTACCACATAGATGGACAGGCAAAATCTCAACAGAGTGACTACTCCAATGTGTTTCGAAACCAAAATTTCGCCAAATGGCTTCTGTCGATGATACGTATCGCATGGATTCATGAAGCGTAATTTCGTCATTAATATCTACTTCAATGTCGGCACGGTCGGGACTTGTACATAAATGTCATTTACTGTTGGTTTACCACAAAGTACCTTTGAAGATGTACTTATAGATATACTTAATGGATTTCACAGATGTACAAATTTCGACATTGATATGACAATTATACTTCAAGGATAGTCGAGGACAGTATGGCACCACTCGAGAATTTCTTAGACCATCTCTGCGACGTCGATAAAGAGGATAGCCATTAGTGTCAGTACACGTTTCTTCAACAAAAATCTTTGGAAAACCTTTTTTGCAGTTGCCATCATCCTTAAGACATCTAGAGTCACAATTGTGTAAATGGTGACGTTTAATAATGTCGTAAAGTCTTGGTTGTGTTGTTTGGTTGGGCATTTCAGCCGAGACAAAGCCATCAATTTGACGTGCACGGTCAATTCTATTCTTGAGTCTCACCAAAATATGGGCGTGGGGTAATCCTCGTTTTTGAAATTCAACTGTATATGTGCAATACTGAACTTCTCCTAGCTCTTTTCCATCCATGATATCCTTTCTTAGCTGATGTAGCTTCATCTCAAACACTCGACAGACAATATCCATGCGATAATGAGCTAGTGGTTTCGTATCAAGGCCACTGAAGATTTCAATGAACTCTAAAGCATCGTCAATTTCCTTCCAACGCGGGTTACATGTAATTGTAATGAACAAATCCGGTTTACCAAATTTCCGTACCAATGCCATGGAGTTTTGATAATTACGATTGATGTGACGATCACTTCCACTGTATGAAGCTGGTAAAATTACACGACGGCCAACATTTGTAGGATCAAAATCTCCGGGCATAGCATCTTGGACATTGCTGTATAAATCAGCTCGAATGCGTTCTTGATTTTCTCTGTACCAACGCAATTCATTCATGACTCGTCGACAATATTGATCAGTCCAATACTGAAGTGAAATTCGTCCACCTTCATGCAAGGGTGAAAATGGTAGTCTTTGATAAAGTTTGTACTTAGTGTACTCAATAATAGTTAATCGTTTGGATGAGGCAATATCGGGATCATGAACCATGTTAAAATCCCGCCCACTCTCAGCCAGGGGAAATAGAATTGGATATTGCAAAGGTTCATATGAAGCAGCAATTTCAGAAACTTGTTGAATCTTCCCTTGTCGTGGCATCACAACAACGTCACGTCCAACAGATTTTAGATCATAATCCATACAAATCGCTACCTCGGCGACTTCAGGAGCATTGTAAGTACGACTGTTTCGTCCATGTCTTGGGCGAATACTAACTCGTACATCGTGACGATCGAATGAGTCGTTACCATCATAATTATTACGTAGTTGCTCGACGACATCGGACAAATTCATGAACCTACTCATACATGATTTCATAAATTCTGTGAACATACGATTTGGCAAAGCTATTATGCTTCGTCATGATACTTTGCATACGCCTCATAATACTCATTTGGTGAGGCTCAAAGTTGAAGGAAGTTGCCATGTTTGCACGAATTAATTCTTGTTCATCTGGTGCAAGGACATAAATTTGTGCGTAATTTTGCGGGTTGGAACCGTGGCTCAAACGCACCAATGTTGTGAATCAACTGTCCTCGAATCTTGTAAGCTGGTGGTCCATGAAGGAGATGTTGCTCTTTAGCACCAATGGAGGTGTAAGCAAACAGTGCATTATATCTAATTTCATCTATTAACGACGCCATCGTAATATCAATCTTATTTGCGAGACAGATCTGCAAACATGTTACTTCGAAAGGTGCTCATATACCACATCATGTCAGCCTTGAACATCGCCTCGTCACAGGCATTCAGCACATATTGACCATGTTCAACTTGGTCTTTGTACATGTCGAGCCATACAGGATCTCTAATTGGCTTAATTTTATTGCTCAAACAGCAAGGGGTTAGTCGTTTATGTCGCTCAGTCGCCCATAGCAGCGCTCCACAATATTCACATCTCGAATCGTACGATAAGCTAGGTAGAACCTCGGGTATTGAGTGTTTCTTTCGATCAATATTTCAAGTGGTTGAAATGCTAATGCGTTTTGAAAAGGTTCGGTGTCAGAGTTTATCGATACATCATGATTTATAGTATTTATTGTTTGTTCAGGTCTAGTAGTTTGCGAGTCATTGTTTATCGATGATTGCGGTGAAGCAGCTTGTTGAACACTGTGCACATGCAAAGACACTTCATCCCGACGCCTTTTGTTTGATATGTCATTAATGATGCTTGATTTTGATCGTCTGATTCGTCTAAACACGCGTTATCTATTAATTGTACTTCGTTTGGTATTACTTTGAGGAATTGCGAGAGTTCAAGGGTGTTGTTGATGGTTCAGGGCGTACAGCAGGATGTATTTGCTCTACTTGATTCGGTAAATCTAAGCATTTTTGGTAAATAAGTGGTAATTTCATGTCATTTCCTACTTTGCACAGTTCGATTCCACGTTCCATTTGATAAGGAGTTGCTCTCGGCTTGATCATTACCATTTACAGTGGGATGCCGTGGTGCTTGGATCCCATCCAGTCCATCTCTTGGAGCCTGTGCATCTTCACTCATGTTTGATCTACAAAATGTTGAGGCTTCCGATATTCATTTATTAATTCACATTGGAATTGGAGCTCGAGGAGTGTCCTGTCCTTCGATCCTTCCGGGTCTTCTTCATTTCACGAGAGAGCAAACGTCCGTGTTGAACAATGTGAACACTGATGAGGAGCAATAGTATTGTCCAATCATATATTGTCCAGTTGATGATCGGTACATAATTTAATCAACATGTCATTCCTCGACGGAATGTCATTGCAGCCCCTTAATATATTGTCCAGTTGATGATCGGTATATAATTTAATCATGTTATTCCTCGACAGAATGCCATTGCGGTCCCTAATTTCTTGGACGAAACAAACTCGCGTTCGAGAGTTTCGTCGCCATCATAGTTTCTTGTTTTTACTCGACAACACCTGCCAAACTCATAATAGACTCACATTGATATTCAAAATTCACACAGCCATATCGTCAAACGTTGGATTGGAATGCTTGACATACGTATTGAAAATTTTCCGTCCGGATACTGAATCAAAATCATCCGCAGTCTCGAAATGTATAAAGGACTCGAAATGTATAAAGGAGGATCTTGACTGTGTGGATGCGACCTCACAATGCGATAAACTCAGCCACAATCAATAGCACGTGGTGATGTCTATATTGGCCAAACAATTAAGTAGACAGTAAAGCAAATGAAGGATGCTGGTGAAGTGTCAAATCAATGCTGCCCACAACCGAAAGCTTCACGATGCAAGCATTGGCAGTGCACAATTTGATGGATTGAGCAACAGAGTACGAAGTAGTTTTTCGTATTGATGGCATTGATTTCATTGATTTAATGAAAACCAAGGTGATAATATCGTGGGTATGAGGCATCGCGTATTGGATAGTTTTGCGAGTGCATTTTCCAATATCGCGGTTTACTGAAGATTTGGATGAGTGACGTACCATGCTAAAGCTCCAACAACGTTTCAGGTCTTCCATTTTGCAGCATATAAATCGACACGAGTGCCGAATTATGCAGACACAATCGCCATCATCCTCACTTTGGGAACACTTCCCCAAGTAACCGTGATATAATTAAGACAGAAACGAGGTTAAAGACACTGCTCCCATGCCTGTTGCCATGGGCTTTCAATCAAATACTCGAAGGGTGCGATACATGCATGTTAGGTATAACGCTTCGATGAGGACATTTAGAACATGTGAAATAATCCATTAGGGATGATATTTAGAAACAACAGCATCAACAGCCCGCTTTGCAGCAAGTTCAATTCTTCTGCCAATTGCCATAAACGTTTGCATTGGTTGTGGCTCTTGGCCTCGCGGAAGTAGTGTATTCGTGTCGAGCGAGCTCCAACAGTCAATCAGGATTTCAGCTGCATCCAGGCGATCGCAGGTGCCTTGAGAATCGACCATATGCAGCACAGTTTGGATATAACAACTATGAGCATCCTTAGCTCGCACCACGACCCTATGAGACGAGTAAGCTAAAAGAGGTATCTCCTTGGGAAACCATCCGCTTTCGTCGTTGACAGCCCCTTGGTCCATTTGTGGGATGAGCTCGTCATTTAACACAGATCGCCAGAGTACAATATCCCTGTCATCTTCTGGAAAATACTTTCGCACAAAGTTGGAGTGGACTTCCCCTGTAGTGTTGGCTAGGCGAAGCGTACGATATACTGTGAAGTCGTCCATTCTCTGGAATACCTTGGTCAAGGTCAACAAAGTTTCAACATCGCAAGTACCTCTTCGCCCGGTAAGTCTGGGCCGTGGGTACCATTTACGACATCCCAAAGTGCTTCTCCCACGGGGCGAAATGGAGCAGGAACTGTGAGGTGGTAAACAGCTTCAATGACAACTTTTCCGTCGTCTCGAATGAGAGGATGCACTCGCAAAAAGTCTTGACCAGTGTAATCATGCAGACCGGCGCTTGTCATAATGTAGTGAAGGCGACGGTACTCGCGATCTGCAATTGCATGAATCGCTGCAACACGAAGTGCAGCATGGGCTGCAAGTTTGTATTCTTGCCAACTGGGCGATGCCAAGTCTGCGTCCAACTACAAACATGATATTAAACTCCTTGTCGACTAGCCCAAGTCTCACTGATAAACGAGGTTTCTCGTGCATCGAGGCCTCGAGTAGTTCAATGAAAGTAGCGTACTCATGGACTTGCGATCGCAGCTTTTCGTTCTCCTGGATCGCCCGTTCTTTCTCAAGGCGCTGTTGTCGTGCAGCACCTTCCCACACCGACATGGGTACCATCGAGGCAACGTACTGTCGTTTAGCTTGCCTTAGCTGAACTTTGAGATCTGCTATTTCTTGGCGAAGCTTGTCCATCTCACGAAGTTGGCGAGCGCGGGAAGTGTTGGGGTTTGGTGCTTTTGGCTGCTTGACGGGCTCTGCTAGCAAATTGTAAACATAGGAAAGCTCGTCGTGGAGCTGATCGTCGACTGCAAACAGCATGGGAAGGCCATCGTTATCTTCAGGGGTCCATTGCATCTTGGCCTCATCGGACATCTTGACTTGTGCAACGACAGCTTCAAGGTACAAATTTGGGAATGGTTGTCCAGTAGACACAAAGGCTGACCAGCACTCACATGAGTACTGTACTCGTTCAAAACGACGTGGATCCTCTAACTAAAGATCGCAAAAAGAACGCTCAGGATGGCCATGGCCTCGACGTGACGTTTCGAAGTAGACGCTACTCGTTATAGACGTTCAAAAAACCTGCGTTGTTGGATTGTGCAGTCAGCAGAGAGGATGGACATGCAAGTTCCAGTGTGTTCCTGTCAGTTCAGACGTTGTGGCGAATAGCTAGAACTTGTATGTCTCAGGAAGCTCTTGGACAATTCGGAACGTTCGCGGCGCAGACTTATTCCTCGAATGATGATAGTAGTCGTCCTCAAGAAATTGAAATCCAGCATCTCGATACATCCGTCCAGTCCCAGTCACTGACAATCCCACAACAATAGTTCTGACTTATTCCAGTCACTGAAAGTATGTAGATGGGGTAGACGACATCCAGTCGACATTGAGCTTTCAATTCGATGACTTGCGTTGACTTGGTTCCACCATGCGATTTTTCATGCCAACAAGAGATTTTGAATCAAGGACCGATTAAAAGTGAAATGTGTAGATATATTGAAGTCGTTACAGAGCAAGCTGTTGCTCCTTCGACCTGGGCTTGACTTCTGACCGCGAGCGAGTTTTGGGTACATTATCAAACTCCCAACTTGTTCGTTTGGGCTGTTGACAAGCGGCGATCTTGATCTTGTGCAATTGTAGTTAGACCACTGAAAATATCTTTCGATGAGCTCTACTCATATGTGGCTGTTGTCGTTCGCTGAATACATTTGAGCGGGTTGACGTTCATGGTCTGAGCAAGTAGTATGGTTGAGTCGAGTGAGTTCCACCAGCCAGCAGAATTTGAGCGGTTTCGAGACAAGTGCCGCGGGTGTCGACCATTCACGAGATGGATTGGATGCATCAACCATCCACGCTTGGACTGCAAGCCTATCATAAGTCAGACCCGACATGTTGACCTTTGAGGCATCTAATTGCGGATTAGCCTCCCACTGGAAATCTTCGATCATATTCAAGATCAAAATGTTGTTTTGTCCAAGGTTACTCATATCATGAAGCTTGTGAGCCTAGGTCGTGTTGGGATATGGGGTTTGCGGTTTCTTTTCGAGCTCAATACACGTAAGCGAGTTCTTCTGAGAGCTGATCATCTACAGCAAACAACATGGGAAGGCCAACGTCCCCGTCGATCCTCGGTCATTCTGGAATTGACTTGCTGCTTCGTTCTTGATGAAGTATGGCATGGAAAATGCTTTTCGTGTTGTACAGGAAGCCAGATCGGCACTCCAATCTTCCGTCACAACCATGTTGGAAAAAAGAGCATCAACGTAGAGGTCGGAGGGCCTAATACATATGAATAAGCAGACTCAATACTTGCAAGACCGCGGTGCTATTACCTCTCATTACGATAATGATGCCGACGACGAGCTCGATAGTCGATTTCTAAGGCTTAAAACACGCAGAAAGAGGCTTGGCAATTGAGAATGGCGATCTTGGGCGATTCATGAGACTTTTCCCTTTAAATCTTCCATGGAAGTCACTTACTTCATAAAAGACGTCTTGTTTCTCTTTTCTCAAATAGAGATGCCAAGCCAAAACAATCCTACAACAAAAACTCTGGTATATTACGACAACAATTCAGCTTATATGAGCAACAAGACGTCAGCCAGACCTAACAAAACAGTCACCTTTACCATTCAAACCATCTACCTTATCGAGTTCGGCGTGGGTTGGTTGGGATAAAGCTCAAACTTTACGTCATTCAAGAAGCCAACTTTGCCGAAGACTCAACACGGCCTACACGGAGATCTGTATCAACAACTTCTGGGGACGTGGAGATCCCACGTGGAATGTGTTGGGTCAACGGCAAAGTCGTCTTCTTGAACGTCGAAATATTTCAGCTTCGTCATGAGCAAAGCGCCTTGGATATGGTTGGAGAGGCACAAAGATATCATGCTGGTATCAGGGTCTTGGAGCCAACTCCAACTTGGATGTCGGTGATCCTCTTTTTTGTGCATCCGGCAGATCCGGATACGGGATGTCAATTGCACACCTCCAAATGTCCTACGAAGTCCCTCTTTTGTCACTCGGACAACAAAATTTCACAGTCAAGGAATCGAGCCGAACAGGTATCGATTTTGCAAGTCTTGGCAATGAATGTGCCGAGTGGCCAAGATCCCGATCAAGGCAACAAGGAGGGGTCCATACGGAAAGCATTGACCTCTAAACAGATATTTTTGTTACCGCGAGCTACAAATCTTGCATCTTTCTGTTGTTGATCAAGTCATGGGCTCGAGTAGAGGAATACCTCTCAAATTCTATATTACGAACAATATCATCTTATGCAACCATTATATTTGCACCTCACGTTCAACAACCTCAAGATCTCGCGCGCAAATGATGACATCAACAACCAGCTCCAAACGCACATGCCCATTCAACGACGGCAACGTCATTCTCAAGAAACTCAAGACTTTCGCTCGAAGCAAAGCCAGCTCCAAGCGGTCATGCCCATTCGATGAAGGCAAATCAATTCTCAAGAAACCCAAGACCATCGAGTGCTTTCCAACCAGTTCCAAGCTCGAATGCTCACTTGACGACAACAATACAACTCACAAGTACGACAAGACATCCGCACAAAGCGAGCCGAAACACGTCCGCTTCACAACTCAAACCACCTTCCTTTTCGAGGTCGACCTCGGTCAATGCACAATACCTCGCCAGGGCGCTTCGCTCGGCATGAAGTTGAAGCATTTCGACATGCAACAAGAAAACGTGGCCGAAGACCCAACACAGTCCACAAGAAACCTCTACGTCGAAGATGTCGAGCGACGTCGACGAATCCAGGCGACAGGAGTGACCCATGAAGACATCTTTGCTGCTCACTACGAATCTACCAAGATCTATGAAGGTCGAGCTGACACCGACGGTGAAGTTGAGGACGAGGACCTCGAAGCGCATCAAGTCCGGAAGAACCGCAAGCTCGGTCGTCCAGAAGACTACCATCCACCTGAAAGGACTCCACATCGCATTGACGAAGCCAATCGAATGTGGGACGAAATTCTCCTCACGCAAGGTTTGCGAAGCAATCCACCTCAACATCAAGAACGTCAGCAAGAACAGCAAGAACGCCAGCAACACGAACAGCTCCCTACACAAATCTTACACGGGCAACCTTGCACGATCACTCACGAGGAGCGAGTCCTCGCTGGTGTTGGTTGCACCTCTCGACCTCCCAAGCAAGTCCAATTTTCGAAGGCCGCGACATACTTGTTTCCACTGACATTGGGTGGAAGTGCTCTCCCTTCCGATTCGCAGGCGCCTTTGGGGATGACGGCAAAGCACTGCGCCAAATACGTGGTTGACATTTCGGACCGGCAGCGTCGTTTGGACATGACGAAGGACGAAGTTTGTCGATGGTCCGTCGAATTTGATCACATTCCGTACACCGACCGCATGGAGCTTCTCAAGGCGGCCAAGGTCGACGAGCAGGATATTGCTACCTATGGTGCAGAGGTGTGCGGATATCGAAAAAGCCGACAAGAAGCCAGGGAGGACGTGCGTGCTGCGAATGCTCTCTGGATCCTCGCAAACCAGAATCCACAGCACTAGGAGGTCAACATTGTACACTGCTCCCTCCTAATATATCACTAACTACTGTAATCAATGCATTCTCTTGTTCATTGCCTTCCAAGCTTGGTCATCGTTATTAGTTTGCTGCCCTTTTTTGCAGTTGTCGACATAGATTATTTGCCAACGTCCCCGTTGATCCTCGGTCATTCTGGAATTGACTTGCTGCTTCGTTCTTGATGAAGTATGGCATGGAAAATGCTTTTCGTGTTGTACAGGAAGCCAGATCGGCACTCCAATCTTCCGTCACAACCATGTTGGAAAAAAGAGCATCAACGTAGAGGTCGGAGGGCCTAATACATATGAATAAGCAGACTCAATACTTGCAAGACCGCGGTGCTATTACCTCTCATTACGATAATGATGCCGACGACGAGCTCGATAGTCGATTTCTAAGGCTTAAAACACGCAGAAAGAGGCTTGACAATTGAGAATGGCGATCTTGAGCGATTCATGAGACTTTTAAAAATTCGCGTGGAAAATGGATTTTGAAAGCTCGGGTCTGCGGGTGGACTTGCTATCTTTGGGGACGGAGGTTGCATGTTCCTTAACGGATTGAGAATCACATGGATGTAGAACTGCGATCAGCAGACATCAATTTCGAATTAGCTCTAGATATCCTACCGTCTGTACGCAGCCACCACTGCATCCACTGCCTGCTTGGCTGCCAGCTCGATATACCTACTGAGAGTCATGAATGACTGAATGGGTTGAGGTTCTTGGCCACGCGGAAGCAATGTCATCGAGTTCATCGCGTTCCAACTATCGACGACAATTTCTCCCGTCTCGAGACAACCACAAATGCCACGGGTGTCAACCATGTGCAAGATGGTTTGGATGCAACAATTGTGAGCATCCTTTGCCTCGACGACGAGCCTAACAATGCAATCAGAGTAGACAGTCTTGTGCAAGGTATTACCATCCACTTTCGTTGTTAGCAGCGCCGTGGTCCATGTGAGGAATAAGTTCGTCATTTAACACAGAGCTCCAGAGCACGATATCTCGATCGTCGTCAGGATAATACTTCCGAACCAAGTTGGAATGGATTTCTCCCGTCGCATTGTCTAATCGCAGCGTGCGATAGAGTGTATTGTCGTCCATTCTCTGGAATGCCTAGTCGAAGGCCATTGGAATTCCAGCAACTCAAATACCTGCTCGCCAGGCATCCTTGGACCATTGACTCCATTGAATACATCTCAGAGTGCCTTCCCAACTAGATGGAACGGAGCTGTGACTGTGTGACGGTAGACAGCTTGGATGAGCACAACTCCATCGTGGAGAACCATGGGTCGAACACGGATAAAATCTTCTGCTGTATAATCAAGCAGACCAGCGTTGGCCATGACGGAGTGAAGGCAGCGGTACTGGCAATCAGCGATGGCATGAATCGCTGCGACGCGATGTGCAGCATGGGCTACAAGTTTGTATTCTTGCCATGTTGGGGACGCCAAAGTAGGGTTGAGCTACAAGTCATTACGACGATTTCCAATTTTGGAGTAGTGTCTTACTGTCAAACGCGGCTTCATGTGCATGGAGGCTTGCATGAGCTCGATGAATACTGCATATTCATGTACTTGAGATCGGAGTTTGTGGTTTTCCTGGATAGCACGCTTCTTTTCAAGGCGCTGTTGTTTTGCTGCGCCTTCCCAGGCCGACTTATTGACCTTCGACGCAAAATGCTTTTCTTCTGCTCTCTGCAGTTGGCTCTTGGGATCTTCAATATTTTGTCGGAGCAATTTCATTTCTCGGAGTTGTCGCGCGCGAGACGTGTTAGGATTTGGCGCTTTCCGTTGGCGGCCAGGTTTCGCCGGCAAACTTTGTACATAAACGATCTCATCGAGAAGCTGCTCATCCACCACAAATTGCATCGGAAGGTCGTCAAGGACGGTACCTGTTGCTTGCTTCTTCGTCGCAACAGACATGTTTCAACAGTGTACAGACTCGTCGTCATACATTATTGCTCCGTTCGGAGAATTCTTGTCCTATGAATTTGTGCAACACCAAACCCACTCAAATACAGTGCAGGGAGAATCTCAGGCAGAGAAATCAAAGTCGCGTTGCCAAACACGACCGGTAATTCCCTGCACACACCGCCCAATGTGCTTACTTGTGCATTTCAATCGCGCTTGGCTTAAATTCCACTATTGTTAAGACGCTGTGATCAATGTGGACATTGAAATGCCAATTCCAAGGTCGTCTTCACAGGATTTGCCTCTAATCTGTAGTCTGTCTGCGGAAACTCGTGGATGATTCGAGATGTCGGTAGCATCGACTTGTCCCCATGTTCGAATATGCTCACTCCCTCAAGGAGGAAATCTACCAGTAGCTTCTTCAGGCCGACCTCTCAAACTGTGATCTCCCATCACGAACAACCCGACGACGTGATTTCCAACAAGGTCACGATCACACCTGCCGTTGAAAACCACACGCACTTATCGTTGACATCGTGCTCCATAGCAAGCTTGGATCTACGCTCGCTATCACAGAGGAAGGACGTCGATTCCTCTTGACGACATTGACTATCTCGGCATTGTCTTTACTCACGAGATTCAAAGTTGTGCTTGCACTTGCCAAGTTGGGGATGCCAAGTTCCCGTCCAGCTACAGTAGCACACACGCTGTCATCATCGTAAAAAGCGAGCTGTCTTACAGACAAACGTGGTTTTTTGCGCATGGCAGCGTCGAGGAGCTCAATGAATGAAGCGTTTTCATAGAGTTGTGCTCGCAGCTTGTGGTTTTCTTGAATGGCGCGCTTCATTGTTGTCGTGCAGCACCTTCCCACGCTGACATCTTTACCCTTGAGGCAATGCATTGCTGCTTTGCCTCCTGTAGCTCGCTCTCGAGATCTTCAATCTCTCGTCGAAGCAAGTCCATTTCCCGAAGCTCGACACGTGTTGGGATTTGGCATTTTCGGTTGCTTGTCGGGCTCTGCTAATAAATTGTACACGTCAATGAGCTCCTTGAGAAGCTGGTCATCATGAGCAAAGAGTATAGGGAGGCTGTCGTGCTCACTAATCGTGCTTTGACCCTTTACTTCGTCAGTCATTTCGCAAGTGGATGCCGCAGACTACCGACAAGCAGTTAGCCATCAACTTGGTTGACGATATTCTGCTTTGTAGAACTGTCCAAGAGCTCACGGCGAGACGAAGTATGAGATAGGCACCATCAACAAAAGACTTAGGGATATCCATGCGACTTGTTCTCGAATGCATTCGCTACAGAGAGTACGTGACAGGATCTGTTGCTGTAGAAATTCAGGGAATGAGAGACAGCGACTTCAAACCCGAGTTACTACAGTGTATCAACGGGGAGTGCTTGTCTTGTGGAACACAACGTAGACCAGCATGTGTATCATCTTCGTGGGGATGCAAGTGAATCTCCTCTGCATCTGGACATCATGTTGACCCAAGACTACAGCCAAACACACTACTTACCGTTGTCCCGGTGTTTTTGACTGAGTTCGTCTCGCTCTTGGTGCAAATGCCGGCATCGTCGAGCCAAGGAATCGAGAGGGAGAGGATGAAATGTAAGTTTGTCTATGCTCCTGACTGATCTGTTGTGCTGCAGCAGCGAATCCACAGCTGACAACGATTGGATGACCGCCCGTGTGTTTGTGATGGTGGCTTGCTATCCTTAGCAGACCACACGCAGTTTACTCAATCGCTAAACAAAGACTGGTAATTCAATTATCTACTTCGGCTGAACAAGTGTTGTGCGAACGACAAGATGGTCAACTGACGAGTGTGGTGGGGGCAGCAATTTGTGACGACTCCAGACACGTGCAGGGGTCGAAGTAACGTTGTCTAATGAAAGAACCCCAGAAAAGCGAGAGCGGCGAAGACTGCTAACGAGACGGCGGAGAGGACAATTCTCCTCAAGTGACAGTACATGATAGTGCTCTCAGAGTGCAAGTGTGATGCTACGGAGCCCGTAAGCACGATGGCGTGAGATCGAGCACGTCTCTGTCTCCCTCAAGAAAGTGCTGTGGAGAGAATCGCTTGGTGCGGCAAATGCTCATGGCGCGCATCAAGAAGCAGTGAAAGAAAGTAACTGGATAATAATATAATCTCTGAGCTAATCAAACAAGTCGATATGAAACTTAATGGTGAATTAATACCAATTATACACCGCGATGCCTGGTCATCACTTCCAGTTTGAGATGATCCAAGGCATCTTCTATAGCGAGTTCGACAACATTGCAGGTCCTCAAATCATCTACCAGGCACCTCCCAAGTATGCACGGACGCATTGTAACCTTTAATCTTGTTCACGTGTTGTAACTAGTGCACTAAGCAACGAGGTTTTTGACAGTGTGTCGGGGTATATCATCATCGACAAGGCGTTATGCGGCAAAATTATCACAGGTTTGGCTGCTCCATCGCTCTGTCAAACCATAACAGTGCATCGTGCTACTAGTTTGCCCCCAGGATATCAAGATTGTGGGATATCCAGTCTGCATTGAAGATGACAAGTATCATCGAAATGCGTTGCTTTTCAACATTGGTATTGGAATGCTTAGCGCAAATATTTGACTCCACGACTCCCTAGGTTTTATCTTCCACAAAGAAGCGGACGCAATTCCTTACAAACCAATTTTACGCAAGCTTGGCACCTTGATGGAAAGCATGGAGAAAGAAATGGGATTCCTGTCGAAGGAATCAACAAAGGTACGAGAGTTATTTCAAGACGCAGTGCTCATTCAACGCAGGCGACTCTAGAAACAATCTTACCGTCTATTCTCAGCGATCTTACGCTCTACGGCGAAAGCACGATCACAATCGACCCTGCGAACATCATCAACCTCAAAGTGTTCCAGAAACTACCCCCCCCACCAAATGTGTGTGACCATGAAGTTCCAGTGGCCATACGTGACCTCAAAGATCTCCTCAAAAATAGCGGTAAGATGTTGTGGAGCTCTCTGGATTCAACTCGAGGTAGTTGAATGGGATTTGGCTCTTCAAAAAATTGTTCCTCATATCGACGGTGTTAACTACGTTAAAAGGATAGCTATTGTATCTGAAGTCGACATTTCTATCGGTAAGTCTTTCGTTGGCCGCTCAGCATTTGCCTAACGTGTGTCGTAGTTAAAAACTGTCTTCGTCAATTGCTGTACTATGGATGTATCACCATGATTGACATTTTCCTCCATTCAAATATTTATGCCACGACAATTAAAATTTACGATTTCTTCAACAATGCAGCCCTCCAGGTGAAATCCTTCATGTTGTGATGTTTGACATTCAATCACGCAAATTTAGCAAGCCTGCCTATCATATATTTGTAAAGATGACGACTCGCAGCCTTCATTTTCCACTGTATTTGCCCTTTACTGTGCTTTGCAACCAAACACCCCCGTCGGTCACATGTGGACGTCGTGCGTATATCCAAATAACTTCCATTTTGAGTAATTTATTAGGCATCCCAAGCTGATGACGCAAATTGACTTGCGACGATTTATTACCTTTGGTCTGATCCACGGATTTCTCCGGCGAATTCATCGATATCCTGTTGCTATTGATCGCATTGCCAGAACCCAACCACTCTCCTCGTCCCCGTCGTCACTGAATTTAGCTCCCTCGAATCTCACTACTGGTGGACTACCAATTCGATCTGCAGTCAAAACAACCCCTCCACAGCATGGTATATTATATTATATCCCAGTGTCAAATACATAACTGATTGTTTTTAGGGGCAACACGTGGATCGCCTGATAAGGAAAAGGTGAAAAAAATGTTGGATGGTGAACACAACACGGACGAAATTTGTTGTACGCACATGATACGGAATTCGGACCTGGAAAATATGCTGGCAAGTGATGCTTATTGCTTTGTCCACAAGTGATGTCATTAAAAATGTTTCTGTGTGTCAGGTTAACATCCCCCGCATTCGATCGCATCAATGCAGCCTGATTCATTCTGCCTGTTTAGTTGAGTGTGAAGTAGATTTTATCTCTCATTAATTCTATTTCGTGGATGAAGGAACAATTGTGGTCTAGCAGACAAAGAAGGAACATATTTTGAAACGTGAAAACTAATAATCTGACAGTGTATTATATAATGAAGGTTGTCACTAATTGGAGGATATAACAGGACAGTGTAATTTTATCAAAGAGAACTGATTGGTGCAAGATAAATATCTCGCGTCATCAGGGAGGAAAAGGGTCGTGGGCTAAGATGGCAACGAATACGTTGATTAGACTTAGGTGTGCCACGCAGTTGGATGTACAATGGCGGCTGAGTGATGGAGTGGTAGTCAAGGAGGGTGATGTTTTGGCTGAGCTCATGACACTTGAGAAAACCACTTCGACCGTCTTGGCTTCACCAGTGTATGGTACATTGAAAATTCTGCAAGAGCGTCAAAATGAAAGCAATGGCGAGGTGGACGTTGGCTACATTATCGTGTGCCAGCATGACTTAGTAAGAGACAATCTTTGTCTTATGTGCATGTACAAGTTCGAAGACGGGGCACGACATACAGTCAAAGTCATCTTGAATGATGGCCAAGCCATGCATGTGAGCGAAACCCAAGCGAGTACGTTCTGCAATACTATACACTCTTATTGATAATATGTGGATTGCTAGAGCAAATGGATAATGACAATATTGCTCGCATGTTGAAAAATGCAAAATTGACACTCGTTCTTGATTTGGACCACACGTTGCTCCATGCAGTGCGGCACGAAGATCTTATCGATCCGATTGAAAACTACAGTAACACATTCAAATCTCGCGATAACACCAACGCAAGTGTAGAGGATATTATACATTTTGAAATCCCTGGAATTCCAACACCTCACGTGTTGAAGTTGCGTCCTGGCCTCTCCACATTTTTGAACGAACTCTCTTCCAAGTATGAAATGTGGATATACACGCATGGCACTCGCCAGTACGCCGAAAAGATTGCCGAAATCATCGACCCAAATCAAACCTACTTTGGAGGTCGCATTGTATCGCGTTCTGACACTCCAGACATTGGTCACAAATCGTTGAAGCTGTTATTTCCTTCGTGTGATGACTCAATGATTATTGTTTTGGATGACAGAATTGATGTTTGGAAAGTATGCCATCTCCTGTAAATGCGTTTGTGACGAATTTCGTAGGAGAACTACGAAAATGTATTTATTATCGAAGCATATCGATACTTCAATACCCGAGCCGAGATCAATAATGCTTCAGGCAAGTCTGGTCAATCTGATGGGACAAAAGAGGATGCTCATCTAACGAAAGCATGCCGTGTCTTGAAGGTTACATCGATATTTCGTATAAAAAACAATAGTGAGTACCCTAGAACGCCCACGAACGATTTTTTCTGCCCGGTGGTGCCCTCGATGTTGAGACTCAGCGATCAGGTCGCGGTCGGAGCGTAAAAAAGATTATGTTGAATGTAAGAGACAAATGCAAATTCAAAATCTAACTCACGCGTCTGTGTAGCTGAGACACGAAGTATTCAAGGGATGCAATATTGTTTTTAGTGGTGTAATTCCCCAACACAAGCCTCCCGAGACAGATTATTTATGGAAGCTTGCTCTGTCATTTGGAGCTCGGCCAAGCTTGACGTTGGATGATTTTCCTATCACGCATCTGATCATAGATCCTCGTCGTTTGGGCTCTAAGAAATACATGGAGGTGGGTCCATGAAACATGACATTGTTCGTAACTGTACGAAAAGGCCAAAGAAAAGGGAAATGTGCTCATGATTGAACCACAGTGGTTGGTTGATTCAGCATCAGAATGGATGCGCTTGGACGAGGCAAAGTATGCCATTTCGACAAGTCGAAAAACACCGGAAGTGGAAACAAAGGAACCGATAGAAGAGGGGCAACAAGAAGAGGAATCAAAGAAAGAAGAAACTCCAATGGCGCCCGTTATTAGTCAAGTCAAGCTAAACAAACAACCGGTACTTATCTGACACAATAGTTTCATCATTCAGCTTAGATTAAAGGGATATTAGCGTCTCCTCAGACTGGCGACCAGCAGCCCAAGAAAAGTGTTCGTTTTGCAGAAGAAGAAAAGCCTGCTGCCTCAAAACCACAATTTGGAAATCTTCCTAAGAGTCGAGTGGCTGTAAAGAATGGACCAAGACCCGCAATCATAAGTCCAAAAGGTGTTGTTGCCAGTGGCGGTTCATTAGAGTTTGTGTCAAAAATATCACAGCTCAAATCAAGAGCGGTTGTACCACCGAGGTTTAATCGAGTCGTCGCTCAGCAAGAAGCTTCTCGTGCAGCCAGTCCAGACCCTCCAAGGGATGTTGACGATATTTTCAGCAAATATGAGGCAGCCGAAGAAGAGGAGGAAAAGCAGCTTCAACCTAAGCGTAAATCCGAATTGTTTCAAGAGAGAAGTAAAAAGAAACAAAAAGAAACAATCCAAGAATCTGATGATGAAGACGATGATGCGGTATGTGGAATATATTTCAGGATGAATAGAGTCGTGACGTTTTGTAGGTGGATGATTTAGACGATGAATTGTTCAATGACACCTAGTAACGAAGTTAAATGCAGAGTTTTCTCTTTCGAAACGTAGATGGTAGAAAATGCTGTATCATAAGCTTCGGAATTAACATCACTATCATATTTTCTGTTCAGCTAGTTGTCATTTTAAACGACTTTCAGTACAAGATGATTGACACCGAGAACTTGTAGAATCATAGGAACTTTTCGTCTTGTATTTTGACCTCAAAGGTTTAGATAGATGAGCCAATGATTAATCATGAAAACTATGGGGAAACCGTCAAACTGTGAACAGTTGACATGCTCGACCTTGAAGAGAATAAATGGAGGGACAATAAACTCATTGAGTTGTTTGAGCTACTTGATCAAAATCACTCAGGTTGAAATTCTGTGATTAGTTATTTACCTCAGAGCTAGGCGAGATAGTACGCCTAACATTATTCCACGAGAGGTGACCCATCATGTAGGATGCTGAAGAAATGCGAATACTGGGTTGCATTATTACTGGCAGCTCAAACATGCCTAGTATTGAGGAAAGCAGGTATCACGTCTGCTCCATCTCGGGCCAAATGTTTAAAATTTATGATAAGGGCTCAAATCGATCGCGCTGATCTTGACAAGAATGCTACGATTGAGTATGTCAGCCAGTCCAACACAACAATTATTTGCTGCGTAGCTTGAATGAATGGCTTGCATTTGCCCAGTCCACCTCTTTGTACGAATTGGCACCAAAAGACTTCAATGTGTGCTGTGAGACCTACCTGGAGCGTGTCCATATGATACTGGACAATCAACTATGGCAACCATTTCAAGATAGCATCAGACTTCCGCCACTTTTGGCCTCAAAGAGCAAAAGAAAAGTAGTCCAATTGGCCGAAGTTCAAGAGCTTCAAATGGAAGCGAAAGCAATTCAATCGACGTGGTTTTGGGGACAGTGTGCCGAGTGTTCCTTAAGTGGGAGGATTTCTTGTCTTGAATGTGGAGTAGAATTGTTAAATCGACACAGATACTATTGACATTTTGTAGGCATTTCTTTGTCTTGACCATGGGATTGAGCATGCAATGAAACACATGCACTCACTGGCAACCGAAAGTAATCCTCACGGAGAGCCATGTGATCTCAGTAGCAAAACATTCAAGTTTTATTCAAGTAGTAACTGGTGACATTTTCTAGGTTGTGAAACCCAACGAAAAAAAGCCTCCAAACTCTCTCGAGACAACTCTTGTTGTGTTATGTAGGCTGAATACAACAGATTGGAGAGTCTGCTTACAATATATGCATTAATATACAAATAGCATGTCGGCAGTGTATTTGACATTCACTTGGATTCCAATCGCCTTTTGCCTTCAAGGATTGTCTTGTTGATTGCCGCAATTTGCTCCTTGGCTGAATGTTTTGGATACCGCCATTCAATCATGTCCAAAAGTGAATTCTCGAGTGAATTTCCAGTCCATTTCATCCATGGGAAATCGCAATCGGGCCTGAGGATAATTAAGCCTCATAGAGAGATGAACCAACCTTGTCTTTGTTTCAACTATCCTTTGGCGCTTTGTGTCTGGCAAAATTCGACGTGGCATATATCCTGCAGCAAACGAATCACGGCTTAAAACATTAAGAATATCACATACCCTCGGGTGGAGGAGGTGGTCGTCTGATGAAGGTCCGATACTCAATTTCGTCTGTTCCGACTCCATAGAGTTCACACAAGGAATCAATTTTTCGCTTGTGAGATATATCCATCGAGGAATTTGAGTCATAGCTTTTCTCATCGCTGAAATTTTGCTCTTGTCTGAACTTCAGCTTGTCGGCGATGCAATTTAGTTTGCTCACTTTATCAATCCTTGGACTTGTCAGGGAATTCATGGCCGCCGAATGTCCATGTGAAAAAGCAGGAGATCTCCCCAAAATTCCAGGTGTTTGTGAAAGTCTACGAATGGAAGGAGGTGTACTCTTGATAGATGAGTTGTTGGCCAAGTTCTTTCTCATCGCAGCAAGAGCTTTTGTGAAGTTAAAACTTCCTGATGTCATTCCAATTTTCTTAGGAGTGACAGCCGACTCACACATTTGTTTCCATCTAATCAAGTACTATGATGCATAATTTAAAGGCAGATGACCCACCGTTCATGACACTGTCTTCCACTCTTATTTGTAAAATGTAATGCTATCTCATTCCAGTTCTTGGTCCCGTACTCGTGCACCAATGCCTTCATTTTCACTTCGTCCTATTAGAGCAGCCTTAAATCTCCCTAATATCAACAAATGAGTACCTCAATAGTCCAACTGCTTTTGACAGCATTGTAAGGCGAAGGTCCAGCCTACAAGTTCCTCAGTCATGACACTTCACGCGTGGCTGATCAAAATCCACGTTTGGAATAACGTACAAGTTTGTCGTGGATTAATCTACAAATATTTCAGTTAGATTTCGCGCAAGAAGTCAAGTAGATTGGGCTTGGACATCTAACTCACCTCTTCTCCGTCAACCCAAACTGGTCTTTGGTCACAGTCGAAAACATGGGAATATTCTCTTTGTCTACAGGCAGCCACGATAAGATATTCTCGTGAAGAGAGTGCCATCACCTGCTTCATAATCCAGTGTCCTCTTCAGCATATTCGTCTTCAATTGTTGAGTCGGCGTCATGGTTTTTTCACTTGGCGCCTTTCCCTCTCTACTGTATCGCGCCAACTGGAGATATCTTATCCGGACAGGATATTTAAACCTAATTAATGTAAGACACTTAAATAGTGTTATACGTATTTGTTTGACGAAGGGATATGCTGATGAGAGACTTGGGATTGACCAATCTATAGGAATATACAGCTTACAGCAAACATGGGCAATCTGAAGCATCTTCCCAGTGTACTCGGGTCGCGTCATTGGAGGAAATCACGCCTATGCTGGCCGCTTACTATCCCCCTGACTAAAGGAGACAGCAAGTAGAAGATGTTATCACAAGTCAGATCTCCTGAACTCTGAACAGCAATGACACGTTTCCATTTGCGTTTCCTACCTTGCTATTATCGTT
The DNA here is from genome assembly GCA_019828595.1 of Aphanomyces cochlioides. Lineage (NCBI taxonomy): Eukaryota > Oomycota > Saprolegniomycetes > Saprolegniales > Verrucalvaceae > Aphanomyces > Aphanomyces cochlioides. Next base: position 1,348,024 of record JAHQRK010000016.1, read on the forward strand.
GTAGCCATTGACAAATCGCTGCACTACGACACCTGATTGTCCAGCATAGCTATACGACCTGTATCTACAACAGGAATAGCACATTTCCAAATTCGTGAGCCTCAGGACAAGAACTTATTGCACTGCACGACTATGTTCTCGGTACTCGTGGTCATTCAACATAATACACTAGTTCTAATCTACTACTATTAATAGTATGCATTAGGGCCTGGTCGCTAAACATTCCATCCCTGCTACAGGAACGAATTCAGGCTTCTGATTGGTCAATCACACAAATTTCCGGATAATAAGTCCATGCTTTTCGGATAAACTCAGGGCGGAACGCGCAGAGATGATCCATCTCTGCTTCAACAAGTCCGTTGCTGCTTCAGACACATTTTCAAGAAAATCGAAAAAATACTTCCTGATGAGGCCCTGGTCGCGATATTAACCAGAGCATAAACAGGGGCAAAAAACCGGAGCACGGTGGATGTGATTGGCTTGTTATATCCGGATACCGGATATCCTTCTGGTTTTTTCATAATTTTCAAAAACAGAGGTGATTCACCTCTGTTTATGAATATTCTGCTCTGGTTTTTGCAATCCGGTTAATTTCGCGACCAGGCCTGAGATTTTTCAAAAATTTCCGGATAACGTTCCTGCCAGGCAGGAACGAAAAGTTATAGCGACCAGCTTTGCACCAATCTATTACTTAAGGCTCTAACGCAACACGTAAGTACGAGACTAAGTACGAGAGTAATTTTTACATACAAACGTCAAGTCAACAAATGAGCAATTTTTATATACTTTATCCAAGTACAAAATGAGCAATTTGAGACAAGTTCGTTCATAGTAGTCAGCACTTCCAACCAACATCAACTCATTTGACCACTCAAGGTTGTATTGCCCCATATCCATGGCAAATATCCATTTGTCAATTATTTGGTGTGTTGCTCTCTAATTGGTGTCATGTTTTGTCACGATGCTCCCATGATGCTGGACGTGGCAGTTGTCGATAATATTAATAATCATTCCACATACAAAATGAAAATATTGTCCTATTATTTAAAATAATACCTGCCAAAGACGAGATGGGCGCTCCTCCAAAGGAACCCCACTGGACTCTTTCAACCTGTATTAAACCTTCCGCATAATTATCCGGATATCCATGGAAACATCCAAGGAAATATCCATGGATATCCGGATAATTATCCGAAAACCCATGGATATTTCCTTGGACGGAACAAAGTGACATGGAATGCAATGAACGCTGTCATGTATTAGATGTAGGTTTTACGAATAGCTATCACTAAGCCTTTAAAATACATACTACCTGTTGCGTTTTGCTTCGCCACATGAACTGATCAAGGTAAGATTGAAGGTCGTCAGTTTGAACACCTCGCATGGCCTTCAAGTACTGTTTCACACGTACTTCCCACACACCTTCAATTGACTGTGAGTTTCATTCTACAGGAGTTTCAACTTACTTTCATGCACCATTCAACAGCGGCTGACTCGCTGACTGTTTCCTTCATAACCCTGTCGAACGTGTAGTCCGAGACATCGGACAAGTCATATAGACTGTCTATTGCAAATTTCGGAATGTATGTCCAGACAAGTGAATGGCTCTTATTGTTTGTGTTTAGTGGGTTTCAACTGGAGTGGTATTCTATTTCTAAGTATAAGGATTGGATGGTTCTCTTTCAATGGCGCGCATTCGTGGGGTCAGATTGGAGTTTATAGTGTATCTGGATAATCGATTCTTTTATCTGGATACAAAATCAATTCGTCATTTGTCCGTTAATACAGGTTGAAAGAGTCCAGTGGGGTTCTTTTGGAGGAGCGCCACGAGATGCATGGCAATTGGGTTTTTCTGGGACGATGCAAGATGAGATGCATGTCTTAGGATAGCTTCACTCGGGCAGAAAAGGCCGCTGAATAAGCGGTCAACACACTGTGCAGTAGGGTGACGAGCCCTTTCTGCCACTTTAAGCCATACTCTGGCCAGAGGCTTGGACTCCGAAAGGCGAATTCCGACGCGATCAAAAAAATTTAAAAAATAAAAATTTTATATATGCGAATGTTACGAAGTAGGGCCTTTATGGCTTGAAATACCGGACATTTTCATAGAGCAGCCAGGGACAGCAGGGACAGCTAAAACGTGTGGTTTTACTGTATTTTCATATTGACTTTGGACGAGTAAATCCTCTCCCCATAGTTCAACTTTTTTACAGTAAGGGGACAATGTGTAACGTTGGTTACCACTATTGCAACTGATGGTGCTACTTTTTTTGACGGAGTACCACTGTTGATAGTGGGCCTACGGCGAGTAGATTGAAACACTTCAGGGGTGTTTCATGATACTTAGCAGGTGTATTACCCAGTACCAAAGTTTCAACTCATTATTGAACTCGATATTAAACAAAGTGATGTTTAATAAATACCGCGACTTCTGTACGATTTATGAAAGAAATGAGTAGTATTTTCTGGCAAACCACATTATGTTAAGCTTAAGTGGCGGGACACATATCCACAGTATTTTTACGATCCAATCACATTATCATTTTTGTGTTGATGTTTTTGTATGAACATTTGTCTGACGCAGTTTTCTGCGTAGAAAATAACAACTACTCGGCCTCTAAGAAAGGCAAAGGCAATCATGACAATGACAATCAAGGCCATGCGATCGATAACTCCGAACCTGGAAAGCAAGCAGAGCGGAATGAAGTGCATACTACCGAACAAGAGTCTGCATCAACTGGAGCTAATGGCTGGGCTGTGGATGACGATGCCTTGAATCAGGGCAATATTAACGACGAGGCGGCTATGAGAAAAGCCAACAAGGCGGAGTACAACAAACATGCTCGCGAAAAGAAACAGCAAGCTATCGTGGATGAAGTTGACGAAGAGGTGGCAATGGAAAATATCTAAAAAGGCGGAGTACAACAATCGTGCTCGCGAAAAGAATCGGCAAGCTCTTCTAAAGGCGGAGTACAACAATCGTGCTCGCGAAAAGAAACGGCAAGCTATCCTGGATGAAGTCGACGAAGAGGTGGCAATGGACAAATCTAAAAAGGCGGAGTACAACAATCGTGCTCGCGAAAAGAATCGGCAGGCTCTTCTAAAGGCGGAGTACAACAATCGTGCTCGCGAAAAGAAACGGCAAGCTATCCTGGATGAAGTCGACGAAGAGGTGGCAATGGACAAATCTAAAAAGGCGGAGTACAACAATCGTGCTCGCGAAAAGAATCGGCAAGCTCTTCTAAAGGCGGAGTACAACAATCGTGCTCGCGAAAAGAAACGGCAAGCTATCCTGGATAAAGTTGACGAAGAGGTGGCAATGGAAAAATCCAAAAAGGCGGAGTACAACAATCGTGCTCGCGAAACGAAACGGCATGCTATCGTGGAAGACTTCGACAAAGAGGTGGCTATGAAAAGATCCAAGAAGGCGGAATACAACAAACGTGCTCGCGAAAAAAAGCACAACACTGAGGTTGCGAATCAAGGGCGGGGTGCCATCATTTTGCACCATACGGACATGGATAAGAGCGACGAAGAGGAAACCAAGGAGGGAGAAGACGGAATCCATTATCGCGCTCAAAGTGACCATCATCTCAAGATTCTGGCAGCTCAGGAGCAAGAAGATCGCGAGCGCAGAGTTGACAATCGAAGGATCTATGCTGCGCTACAACCTAACCGTATGAATGAAGGAGGTGAAGAAGAAACCAAGGAAGAAGATATTTCCGATGGAAATGTGGATTGCAACACTGACAATCAATTACTTGCCTTGGCAAATGCTGATCCTCCGCTAAACGTGGATGTGGATTTGATTGATGTACCTCCTCGCGAGCAAGGACTAAATCTCCGGAATAAACCCAAGGGTCGCCCGAAGAAGAAGAGTGGTCACAACAGTGCACGCGTCAGTTTCGATGACTTCGATGAATCATTGGTGCCTCTTCATACTATTGAGCAGCGTTCGATTTGCCGCCATTGCGAAGCGAAGATTTGGCCAGGCGAAGAAAAGGACTGCTGCGGTGGAGGCTCTCGAGTGCTGCCTGTTGCTACCTGGCCTGACACACCCGAGTTTCGCGAATACATTGCTTTGTTCAAAACCAGAGGGTTTGTCAATAACACTCGCCGGTACAACGCCCTCTTTGCCTTTACATCAATTGGTACCAAAGAAATTATTCACGGCAACGGTGGGCCGAGATCTACGAAAAATAATATTCGTCAGTCAACAGTAGCCAATCAGAATGCTCGGCGTTATCTTATTTTTTTACTTCGAACTGGGCCTGAATCAAATTCTAAATTTATAGTATGGCTTCAAACGTTTCATGTGTGTGAGCAAATCTTTGCTATTTCCAAAGCAAAACGCTCCACCCAGGGGCGTAGCCCTGGCCTCACCCTAGTCTATTACTTAAGGCTCTAACGCAACACGTAAGTACGAGACTAAGTACGAGAGTAATTTTTACATACAAACGTCAAGTCAACAAATGAGCAATTTTTACATACAAACGCCAAGTCAACAAATGAGCAATTTTTATATACTTTATCCAAGTACAAAATGAGCAATTTTTACATACAAACGCCAAGTCAAAAAAAGAGTAATTTGAGACAAGTTCGTTCATGCACCCATGATGCTGGACGTGGCAGTTGTCGATAATATTAATAATCATTCCACATACAAAATGAAAATATTGTCCTACTATTTAAAATAATACCTGCCAAAGATGAGATGAATGGCAGTTGAGTTTTTCTGGGACGATGCAAGGTGAGATGCATGTCTTAGGATAGCTTCACTCGGGCAGAAAAGGCCGCTGAATAAGTGGTCAACACACTGTGCAGTAGGGTGACGAGCCCTTTCTGCCACTTTAAGCCATACCCTGGCCAGAGGCTTGGACTCCGAAAGGCGAATTCCGACGCGATATGCGAATGTTACGAAGTAGGGCCTTTTTGGCTCGAATACCGGACATTTTCATAGAGCAGCCAGGGACAGCTATAACGTGTGTTTTTACTGTATTTTCATATTGACTTTGGACGAGTAAATCCTCTCCCCATAGTTCAACTTTTTACAGTAAGGGGACAATGTGTAACGTTGGTTACCACTATTGCAACTGATGGTGCTACTTTTTTTGACGGAGTACCACTGTTGATAGTGGGCCTACGGCGAGTAGATTGAAACACTTCAGGGGTGTTTCATGATACTTAGCAGGTGTATTACCCAGTATCAAAGTTTCAACTCATTGGATGTACGAGTTCAATACGCGATATTAAACAAAGTGATGTTCAATAAATACCGCGAACTCTGTACGATTTATGAAAGAAATGAGTAGTATTTTCTGGCAAACCACATTATGTTAAGCTTAAGTGGCGGGACACATATCCACAGTATTTTTACGATCCAATCACATTATCATTTTTGTGTTGATGTTTTTGTATGAACATTTGTCTGACGCAGTTTTCTGCGTAGAAAATAACAACTACTCGGCCTCTAAGAAAGGCAAAGGCAATCATGACAATGACAATCAAGGCCATGCGATCGATAACTCCGAACCTGGAAAGCAAGCAGAGCGGAATGAAGTGCATACTACCGAACAAGAGTCTGCATCAACTGGAGCTAATGGCTGGGCTGTGGATGACGATGCCTTGAATCAGGGCAATATTAACGACGAGGCGGCTATGAGAAAAGCCAACAAGGCGGAGTACAACAAACATGCTCGCGAAAAGAAACAGCAAGCTATCGTGGATGAAGTTGACGAAGAGGTGGCAATGGACAAATATCTAAAAAGGCGGAGTACAACAATCGTGCTCGCGAAAAGAATCGGCAAGCTCTTCTAAAGGCGGAGTACAACAATCATGCTCGCGAAAAGAAACAGCAAGCTATCCTGGATGAAGTCGACGAAGAGGTGGCAATGGAAAATATCTAAAAAGGCGGAGTACAACAATCGTGCTCGCGAAAAGAATCGGCAAGCTCTTCTAAAGGCGGAGTACAACAATCGTGCTCGCGAAAAGAAACGGCAAGCTATCCTGGATGAAGTCGACGAAGAGGTGGCAATGGAAAATATCTAAAAAGGCGGAGTACAACAATCGTGCTCGCGAAAAGAATCGGCAAGCTCTTCTAAAGGCGGAGTACAACAATCGTGCTCGCGAAAAGAAACGGCAAGCTATCCTGGATGAAGTCGACGAAGAGGTGGCAATGGAAAATATCTAAAAAGGCGGAGTACAACAATCGTGCTCGCGAAAAGAATCGGCAGGCTCTTCTAAAGGCGGAGTACAACAATCGTGTTCGCGAAAAGAAACGGCAAGCTATCCTGGATAAAGTTGACGAAGAGGTGGCAATGGAAAAATCCAAAAAGGCGGAGTACAACAATCGTGCTCGCGAAACGAAACGGCATGCTATCGTGGAAGACTTCGACAAAGAGGTGGCTATGAAAAGATCCAAGAAGGCGGAATACAACAAACGTGCTCGCGAAAAAAAGCACAACACTGAGGTTGCGAATCAAGGGCGGGGTGCCATCATTTTGCACCATACGGACATGGATAAGAGCGACGAAGAGGAAACCAAGGAGGGAGAAGACGGAATCCATTATCGCACTCAAAGTGACCATCATCTCAAGATTCTGGCAGCTCAGGAGCAAGAAGATCGCGAGCGCAGAGTTGACAATCGAAGGATCTATGCTGCGCTACAACCTAACCGTATGAATGAAGGAGGTGAAGAAGAAACCAAGGAAGAAGATATTTCCGATGGAAATGTGGATTGCAACACTGACAATCAATTACTTGCCTTGGCAAATGCTGATCCTCCGCTAAACGTGGATGTGGATTTGATTGATGTACCTCCTCGCGAGCAAGGACTAAATCTCCGGAATAAACCCAAGGGTCGCCCGAAGAAGAAGAGTGGTCACAACAGTGCACGCGTCAGTTTCGATGACTTCGATGAATCATTGGTGCCTCTTCATACTATTGAGCAGCGTTCGATTTGCCGCCATTGCGAAGCGAAGATTTGGCCAGGCGAAGAAAAGGACTGCTGCGGTGGAGGCTCTCGAGTGCTGCCTGTTGCTACCTGGCCTGACACACCCGAGTTTCGCGAATACATTGCTTTGTTCAAAACCAGAGGGTTTGTCAATAACACTCGCCGGTACAACGCCCTCTTTGCCTTTACATCAATTGGTACCAAAGAAATTATTCACGGCAACGGTGGGCCGAGATCTACGAAAAATAATATTCGTCAGTCAACAGTAGCCAATCAGAATGCTCGGCGTTATCTTATTTTTTTACTTCGAACTGGGCCTGAATCAAATTCTAAATTTATAGTATGGCTTCAAACGTTTCATGTGTGTGAGCAAATCTTTGCTATTTCCAAAGCAAAACGCTCCACCCAGGGGCGTAGCCCTGGCCTCACCCTAGTCTATTACTTAAGGCTCTAACGCAACACGTAAGTACGAGACTAAGTACGAGAGTAATTTTTACATACAAACGTCAAGTCAACAAATGAGCAATTTTTACATACAAACGCCAAGTCAACAAATGAGCAATTTTTATATACTTTATCCAAGTACAAAATGAGCAATTTTTACATACAAACGCCAAGTCAACAAATGAGCAATTTTTATATACTTTATCCAAGTACAAAACGAGCAATTTTTACATACAAACGCCAAGTCAACAAATGAGCAATTTTTATATACTTTATCCAAGTACAAAATGAGCAATTTTTACATACAAACGCCAAGTCAAAAAAAGAGTAATTTGAGACAAGTTCGTTCATGCACCCATGATGCTGGACGTGGCAGTTGTCGATAATATTAATAATCATTCCACATACAAAATGAAAATATTGTCCTACTATTTAAAATAATACCTGCCAAAGATGAGATGAATGGCAGTTGAGTTTTTCTGGGACGATGCAAGGTGAGATGCATGTCTTAGGATAGCTTCACTCGGGCAGAAAAGGCCGCTGAATAAGTGGTCAACACACTGTGCAGTAGGGTGACGAGCCCTTTCTGCCACTTTAAGCCATACCCTGGCCAGAGGCTTGGACTCCGAAAGGCGAATTCCGACGCGATATGCGAATGTTACGAAGTAGGGCCTTTTTGGCTCGAATACCGGACATTTTCATAGAGCAGCCAGGGACAGCTATAACGTGTGTTTTTACTGTATTTTCATATTGACTTTGGACGAGTAAATCCTCTCCCCATAGTTCAACTTTTTACAGTAAGGGGACAATGTGTAACGTTGGTTACCACTATTGCAACTGATGGTGCTACTTTTTTTGACGGAGTACCACTGTTGATAGTGGGCCTACGGCGAGTAGATTGAAACACTTCAGGGGTGTTTCATGATACTTAGCAGGTGTATTACCCAGTATCAAAGTTTCAACTCATTGGATGTACGAGTTCAATACGCGATATTAAACAAAGTGATGTTCAATAAATACCGCGAACTCTGTACGATTTATGAAAGAAATGAGTAGTATTTTCTGGCAAACCACATTATGTTAAGCTTAAGTGGCGGGACACATATCCACAGTATTTTTACGATCCAATCACATTATCATTTTTGTGTTGATGTTTTTGTATGAACATTTGTCTGACGCAGTTTTCTGCGTAGAAAATAACAACTACTCGGCCTCTAAGAAAGGCAAAGGCAATCATGACAATGACAATCAAGGCCATGCGATCGATAACTCCGAACCTGGAAAGCAAGCAGAGCGGAATGAAGTGCATACTACCGAACAAGAGTCTGCATCAACTGGAGCTAATGGCTGGGCTGTGGATGACGATGCCTTGAATCAGGGCAATATTAACGACGAGGCGGCTATGAGAAAAGCCAACAAGGCGGAGTACAACAAACATGCTCGCGAAAAGAAACAGCAAGCTATCGTGGATGAAGTTGACGAAGAGGTGGCAATGGACAAATATCTAAAAAGGCGGAGTACAACAATCGTGCTCGCGAAAAGAATCGGCAAGCTCTTCTAAAGGCGGAGTACAACAATCATGCTCGCGAAAAGAAACGGCAAGCTATCCTGGATGAAGTCGACGAAGAGGTGGCAATGGAAAATATCTAAAAAGGCGGAGTACAACAATCGTGCTCGCGAAAAGAATCGGCAAGCTCTTCTAAAGGCGGAGTACAACAATCGTGCTCGCGAAAAGAAACGGCAAGCTATCCTGGATGAAGTCGACGAAGAGGTGGCAATGGAAAATATCTAAAAAGGCGGAGTACAACAATCGTGCTCGCGAAAAGAATCGGCAAGCTCTTCTAAAGGCGGAGTACAACAATCGTGCTCGCGAAAAGAAACGGCAAGCTATCCTGGATGAAGTCGACGAAGAGGTGGCAATGGAAAAATCCAAAAAGGCGGAGTACAACAATCGTGCTCGCGAAACGAAACGGCATGCTATCGTGGAAGACTTCGACAAAGAGGTGGCTATGAAAAGATCCAAGAAGGCGGAATACAACAAACGTGCTCGCGAAAAAAAGCACAACACTGAGGTTGCGAATCAAGGGCGGGGTGCCATCATTTTGCACCATACGGACATGGATAAGAGCGACGAAGAGGAAACCAAGGAGGGAGAAGACGGAATCCATTATCACGCTCAAAGTGACCATCATCTCAAGATTCTGGCAGCTCAGGAGCAAGAAGATCGCGAGCGCAGAGTTGACAATCGAAGGATCTATGCTGCGCTACAACCTAACCGTATGAATGAAGGAGGTGAAGAAGAAACCCAGGAAGAAGATATTTCCGATGGAAATGTGGATTGCAACACTGACAATCAATTACTTGCCTTGGCAAATGCTGATCCTCCGCTAAACGTGGATGTGGATTTGATTGATGTACCTCCTCGCGAGCAAGGACTAAATCTCCGGAATAAACCCAAGGGTCGCCCGAAGAAGAAGAGTGGTCACAACAGTGCACGCGTCAGTTTCGATGACTTCGATGAATCATTGGTGCCTCTTCATACTATTGAGCAGCGTTCGATTTGCCGCCATTGCGAAGCGAAGATTTGGCCAGGCGAAGAAAAGGACTGCTGCGGTGGAGGCTCTCGAGTGCTGCCTGTTGCTACCTGGCCTGACACACCCGAGTTTCGCGAATACATTGCTTTGTTCAAAACCAGAGGGTTTGTCAATAACACTCGCCGGTACAACGCCCTCTTTGCCTTTACATCTATTGATACCAAAGAAATTATTCACGGCAACGGTGGGCCGAGATCTACGAAAAATAATATTCGTCAGTCAACAGTAGCCAATCAGAATGCTCGGCGTTATCTTATTTTTTTACTTCGAACTGGGCCTGAATCAAATTCTAAATTTATAGTATGGCTTCAAACGTTTCATGTGTGTGAGCAAATCTTTGCTATTTCCAAAGCAAAACGCTCCACCCAGGGGCGTAGCCCTGGCCTCACCCTAGTCTATTACTTAAGGCTCTAACGCAACACGTAAGTACGAGACTAAGTACGAGAGTAATTTTTACATACAAACGTCAAGTCAACAAATGAGCAATTTTTACATACAAACGCCAAGTCAACAAATGAGCAATATTTATATACTTTATCCAAGTACAAAATGAGCAATTTTTACATACAAACGCCAAGTCAACAAATGAGCAATTTTTATATACTTTATCCAAGTACAAAATGAGCAATTTTTACATACAAACGCCAAGTCAACAAATGAGCAATTTTTATATACTTTATCCAAGTACAAAATGAGCAATTTTTACATACAAACGCCAAGTCAACAAATGAGCAATTTTTATATACTTTATCCAAGTACAAAATGAGCAATTTTTACATACAAACGCCAAGTCAAAAAAAGAGTAATTTGAGACAAGTTCGTTCATGCACCCATGATGCTGGACGTGGCAGTTGTCGATAATATTAATAATCATTCCACATACAAAATGAAAATATTGTCCTACTATTTAAAATAATACCTGCCAAAGATGAGATGAATGGCAGTTGAGTTTTTCTGGGACGATGCAAGGTGAGATGCATGTCTTAGGATAGCTTCACTCGGGCAGAAAAGGCCGCTGAATAAGTGGTCAACACACTGTGCAGTAGGGTGACGAGCCCTTTCTGCCACTTTAAGCCATACCCTGGCCAGAGGCTTGGACTCCGAAAGGCGAATTCCGACGCGATATGCGAATGTTACGAAGTAGGGCCTTTTTGGCTCGAAATACCGGACATTTTCATAGAGCAGCCAGGGACAGCTATAACGTGTGTTTTTACTGTATTTTCATATTGACTTTGGACGAGTAAATCCTCTCCCCATAGTTCAACTTTTTACAGTAAGGGGACAATGTGTAACGTTGGTTACCACTATTGCAACTGATGGTGCTACTTTTTTTGACGGAGTACCACTGTTGATAGTGGGCCTACGGCGAGTAGATTGAAACACTTCAGGGGTGTTTCATGATACTTAGCAGGTGTATTACCCAGTATCAAAGTTTCAACTCATTGGATGTACGAGTTCAATACGCGATATTAAACAAAGTGATGTTCAATAAATACCGCGAACTCTGTACGATTTATGAAAGAAATGAGTAGTATTTTCTGGCAAACCACATTATGTTAAGCTTAAGTGGCGGGACACATATCCACAGTATTTTTACGATCCAATCACATTATCATTTTTGTGTTGATGTTTTTGTATGAACATTTGTCTGACGCAGTTTTCTGCGTAGAAAATAACAACTACTCGGCCTCTAAGAAAGGCAAAGGCAATCATGACAATGACAATCAAGGCCATGCGATCGATAACTCCGAACCTGGAAAGCAAGCAGAGCGGAATGAAGTGCATACTACCGAACAAGAGTCTGCATCAACTGGAGCTAATGGCTGGGCTGTGGATGACGATGCCTTGAATCAGGGCAATATTAACGACGAGGCGGCTATGAGAAAAGCCAACAAGGCGGAGTACAACAAACATGCTCGCGAAAAGAAACAGCAAGCTATCCTGGATGAAGTTGACGAAGAGGTGGCAATGGAAAATATCTAAAAAGGCGGAGTACAACAATCGTGCTCGCGAAAAGAATCGGCAAGCTCTTCTAAAGGCGGAGTACAACAATCATGCTCGCGAAAAGAAACGGCAAGCTATCCTGGATGAAGTCGACGAAGAGGTGGCAATGGACAAATCTAAAAAGGCGGAGTACAACAATCGTGCTCGCGAAAAGAATCGGCAAGCTCTTCTAAAGGCGGAGTACAACAATCGTGCTCGCGAAAAGAAACGGCAAGCTATCCTGGATGAAGTCGACGAAGAGGTGGCAATGGACAAATCTAAAAAGGCGGAGTACAACAATCGTGTTCGCGAAAAGAAACGGCAAGCTATCCTGGATAAAGTTGACGAAGAGGTGGCAATGGAAAAATCCAAAAAGGCGGAGTACAACAATCGTGCTCGCGAAACGAAACGGCATGCTATCGTGGAAGACTTCGACAAAGAGGTGGCTATGAAAAGATCCAAGAAGGCGGAATACAACAAACGTGCTCGCGAAAAAAAGCACAACACTGAGGTTGCGAATCAAGGGCGGGGTGCCATCATTTTGCACCATACGGACATGGATAAGAGCGACGAAGAGGAAACCAAGGAGGGAGAAGACGGAATCCATTATCGCGCTCAAAGTGACCATCATCTCAAGATTCTGGCAGCTCAGGAGCAAGAAGATCGCGAGCGCAGAGTTGACAATCGAAGGATCTATGCTGCGCTACAACCTAACCGTATGAATGAAGGAGGTGAAGAAGAAACCCAGGAAGAAGATATTTCCGATGGAAATGTGGATTGCAACACTGACAATCAATTACTTGCCTTGGCAAATGCTGATCCTCCGCTAAACGTGGATGTGGATTTGATTGATGTACCTCCTCGCGAGCAAGGACTAAATCTCCGGAATAAACCCAAGGGTCGCCCGAAGAAGAAGAGTGGTCACAACAGTGCACGCGTCAGTTTCGATGACTTCGATGAATCATTGGTGCCTCTTCATACTATTGAGCAGCGTTCGATTTGCCGCCATTGCGAAGCGAAGATTTGGCCAGGCGAAGAAAAGGACTGCTGCGGTGGAGGCTCTCGAGTGCTGCCTGTTGCTACCTGGCCTGACACACCCGAGTTTCGCGAATACATTGCTTTGTTCAAAACCAGAGGGTTTGTCAATAACACTCGCCGGTACAACGCCCTCTTTGCCTTTACATCTATTGGTACCCAAGAAATTATTCACGGCAACGGTGGGCCGAGATCTTATACAATCCAAGGCGCTTTGCATCATTTGATTGGACCACTGTTGCCTGCGGACGAAGAACAAGCCAGTTACGCCCAGATCTACATTACGGATCCTGAAACGCAAGCAAGCATACGACGAAGAATGCTTGGGGAAATCTTAATGTGTCAACTGTGACGAAAATCCAGCGTCTACTACTACAGCACAACGCGTTCACCCAGCTGTACAAGCATGCGAAGGATATTCCAAAGGATGACGACATGAGAATTGTGCTCACTGCTCAGCCTCGAAGCAACAGCCGAACGCATAACCTTCCTACGTGTTCTGAAATCGCTGTTCTTTTTTCAGAAACGTCCAAGTCAGGGCGTCATATCTTACTGCATGGTATTGATGGCCCCGTACTCAGCGAAGTTCAGCGAAACTATCACGTTGGTAAACATGTGCGTTTGGATCGACAACCTGGGGAACAACGCTTATTTCGCATTAAGGAATTTCATTCGGCATATGACCCGCTTCAATACCCTTTGCTCTTTCCCACTGGGACTTTGGGGTGGTCGTTTGACAACAAGAGCGGTCGCAATCATGAAAACGTGAGTTTGAACGATTATGCTCGATACCATTTGCACGAGCGCGGTGCATTCTCTCCATTACATGCCAGCGGACCTCTATTTCAAGTGTTTGCAGTCGACAATTTTGCAAAGGTGGAAAACCAAAGGCTGCGATATATTCGTGACCAAACCAACAACCTCCGCAGCGACACGTACCGCGCACTTCATGACGCTGTTTCGCATGATGTGGACCTCAGAAGCATTGGAAAAAGGATTGTTTTGCCGTCATCTTACACGGGTGGACCTCGGTACATGAGACAACGTTACCTTGACGCCATGGCAATTGTTCGCAAGTTCGGTCGACCAGACCTTTTTATCACTGTGACATGCAATCCAAAGTGGGTTGAAATCGACAGGGAGCTGGAATTGGCGAAAGACGACTATGGATTTAAACGATCTCCAGCTGATCGACCTGACTTAGTGACGCGCATGTTCCGTCTCAAGCTCTTAGCCATTGAAGCCATGCTGTACAAGGGGGGAGTTTTGGGTCGACAAGCTGCGTGTGTTCGTGTTGTCGAATTCCAAAAGCGTGGTCTGCCTCATGCCCATATGTTGGTCATATTCACTGGGGACGACAAAATCAAGACAGCTGCCGATATTGACAGTATTATCAGTGCAGAAATCCCCGACAAGGAAAAGAATCCAAGACTGCACGAAATTGTTACAACCTGCATGATTCACAAATGCAGCGACCGATGCCTGGAAAACGGGAAGTGCAAGAAAAACTTTCCAAAAGCATACTGCAACGAAACATCAGAAGGCAGCGATGGATATCCACTCTACCGTCGTCGCCGCTCTTCGGCAGAGCGGCCCTCTGAGTATACCAACCAATATGTTATTCCGTACTGCCCAACGTTGAGTGCCATGTTCGACTGCCACATCAATGTCGAGGCGTGTACAAGTATATCTGCAGTCAAGTACCTGTACAAGTACATCTACAAGGGCTCCGACCGCTCAAATTTTCAACTTGAGTCCGGTGAACTTGACGAAATCAAGCAATACCAAGATGCCCGCTATGTATCGTGCTGTGAGGCCCTCACACGCATTTTCTCTTTCGACATGTTCAAACGATCTCACGCTGTCGAGAACCTCGAAATACACTTGGAAGGTGAACAAGTTGTATGCATTCCTACCGACCGCCCGATGAGCCCTCAGGAATTGGCAAGGAGGAACCGGACGAAACTCACCGCGTTTTTTTAACTGTGCCGTGAAAACAGTAATTCACAAGCACTTGCGCGTGAATGTCTGTACCATGATATCCCCGAGCATTTCGTATGGAACAAAAAGCTCCGCAAGTGGACATCACGTATAAGGGGTGGTGATCGTATGATCGGGAGGATGCTGACGGTGTCACCCCGCTCGGGAGACTGTTTTTTATGCGAATGCTCTTATGCTACCGACGAGGTCCGACATCGCACGAAGATTTGCGAACCGTCAATGGCGTGGTTCATCAGACGTTCAAGTCAGCCGCACTTGCCCTTGGCTTTCTTGAAAATGACGAGGAATGGCTAACCTGCATGCGAGAAGCAACTGAAACAGCAACTCCCTATGAGCTCCGAACACTTTTTGTCAGTATTCTGATTCACTGTGAACCTGCGGACGCACGAGGGCTATGGAACAAATTCGAAGATGAAATGAGGCAAGATTTTCACCGCATGTACCCCGACGATTCTCAAAAATCTACAGCTTTCGCAATTCAGGCTTTATCAAGATGCCTCGAGTCGAATGCATCAAGCTTGGATCGTTTTCCGGAGCTTCCACAGCTTGCACATTTCGAACAATATTTTGCTCTTGAGGAAACAAACAGGGGCCGTCAATCCAACCGATTAGTGGCTATGGAATCTTCGCACAACCAAGAACAAATCCAAGGCATTTTGGAAGGCAAGTCTACGATGACCGAAGAGCACGAGGTCTTCTACAACGACGTTATGAGCGAGATTACGAAGGAAAGTACTGTTCGAAGAGGCAAAGTATATTTTCTCGAAGGTGAGGGTGGCTCAGGGAAGACGTTCATCTCAAACATTTTACTGGCTCAAGTGCGCTCAATGAACAAAATTGCCTTGGCTGTTGCTTCGTCCGGACTTGCTGCTCTGAATTTGATCGGAGGTACAACTGCGCATTCGAGATTCTGTCTTCCAAGATCATTGCACGAGCTTAGCCGACGTGACGTTCGGAAGCAGTCACATCTTGCGGAACTTTTACGTCTCACAGAACTTATCATTTGGGACGAGTGTTCGATGATGCACAAGTATGCTGTGGAGGCCGTTACGGCAAGCTATCCTGGATGAAGTCGACGAAGAGGTGGCAATGGACAAATCTAAAAAGGCGGAGTACAACAATCGTGCTCGCGAAAAGAATCGGCAAGCTCTTCTAAAGGCGGAGTACAACAATCGTGTTCGCGAAAAGAAACGGCAAGCTATCCTGGATAAAGTTGACGAAGAGGTGGCAATGGAAAAATCCAAAAAGGCGGAGTACAACAATCGTGCTCGCGAAACGAAACGGCATGCTATCGTGGAAGACTTCGACAAAGAGGTGGCTATGAAAAGATCCAAGAAGGCGGAATACAACAAACGTGCTCGCGAAAAAAAGCACAACACTGAGGTTGCGAATCAAGGGCGGGGTGCCATCATTTTGCACCATACGGACATGGATAAGAGCGACGAAGAGGAAACCAAGGAGGGAGAAGACGGAATCCATTATCGCGCTCAAAGTGACCATCATCTCAAGATTCTGGCAGCTCAGGAGCAAGAAGATCGCGAGCGCAGAGTTGACAATCGAAGGATCTATGCTGCGCTACAACCTAACCGTATGAATGAAGGAGGTGAAGAAGAAACCCAGGAAGAAGATATTTCCGATGGAAATGTGGATTGCAACACTGACAATCAATTACTTGCCTTGGCAAATGCTGATCCTCCGCTAAACGTGGATGTGGATTTGATTGATGTACCTCCTCGCGAGCAAGGACTAAATCTCCGGAATAAACCCAAGGGTCGCCCGAAGAAGAAGAGTGGTCACAACAGTGCACGCGTCAGTTTCGATGACTTCGATGAATCATTGGTGCCTCTTCATACTATTGAGCAGCGTTCGATTTGCCGCCATTGCGAAGCGAAGATTTGGCCAGGCGAAGAAAAGGACTGCTGCGGTGGAGGCTCTCGAGTGCTGCCTGTTGCTACCTGGCCTGACACACCCGAGTTTCGCGAATACATTGCTTTGTTCAAAACCAGAGGGTTTGTCAATAACACTCGCCGGTACAACGCCCTCTTTGCCTTTACATCTATTGGTACCCAAGAAATTATTCACGGCAACGGTGGGCCGAGATCTTATACAATCCAAGGCGCTTTGCATCATTTGATTGGACCACTGTTGCCTGCGGACGAAGAACAAGCCAGTTACGCCCAGATCTACATTACGGATCCTGAAACGCAAGCAAGCATACGACGAAGAATGCTTGGGGGAAATCTTAATGTGTCAACTGTGACGAAAATCCAGCGTCTACTACTACAGCACAACGCGTTCACCCAGCTGTACAAGCATGCGAAGGATATTCCAAAGGATGACGACATGAGAATTGTGCTCACTGCTCAGCCTCGAAGCAACAGCCGAACGCATAACCTTCCTACGTGTTCTGAAATCGCTGTTCTTTTTTCAGAAACGTCCAAGTCAGGGCGTCATATCTTACTGCATGGTATTGATGGCCCCGTACTCAGCGAAGTTCAGCGAAACTATCACGTTGGTAAACATGTGCGTTTGGATCGACAACCTGGGGAACAACGCTTATTTCGCATTAAGGAATTTCATTCGGCATATGACCCGCTTCAATACCCTTTGCTCTTTCCCACTGGGACTTTGGGGTGGTCGTTTGACAACAAGAGCGGTCGCAATCATGAAAACGTGAGTTTGAACGATTATGCTCGATACCATTTGCACGAGCGCGGTGCATTCTCTCCATTACATGCCAGCGGACCTCTATTTCAAGTGTTTGCAGTCGACAATTTTGCAAAGGTGGAAAACCAAAGGCTTCGATATATTCGTGACCAAACCAACAACCTCCGCAGCGACACGTACCGCACACTTCATGACGCTGTTTCGCATGATGTGGACCTCAGAAGCATTGGAAAAAGGATTGTTTTGCCGTCATCTTACACGGGTGGACCTCGGTACATGAGACAACGTTACCTTGACGCCATGGCAATTGTTCGCAAGTTCGGTCGACCAGACCTTTTTATCACTGTGACATGCAATCCAAAGTGGGTTGAAATCGACAGGGAGCTGGAATTGGCGAAAGACGACTATGGATTTAAACGATCTCCAGCTGATCGACCTGACTTAGTGACGCGCATGTTCCGTCTCAAGCTCTTAGCCATTGAAGCCATGCTGTACAAGGGGGGAGTTTTGGGTCGACAAGCTGCGTGTGTTCGTGTTGTCGAATTCCAAAAGCGTGGTCTGCCTCATGCCCATATGTTGGTCATATTCACTGGGGACGACAAAATCAAGACAGCTGCCGATATTGACAGTATTATCAGTGCAGAAATCCCCGACAAGGAAAAGAATCCAAGACTGCACGAAATTGTTACAACCTGCATGATTCACAAATGCAGCGACCGATGCCTGGAAAACGGGAAGTGCAAGAAAAACTTTCCAAAAGCATACTGCAACGAAACATCAGAAGGCAGCGATGGATATCCACTCTACCGTCGTCGCCGCTCTTCGGCAGAGCGGCCCTCTGAGTATACCAACCAATATGTTATTCCGTACTGCCCAACGTTGAGTGCCATGTTCGACTGCCACATCAATGTCGAGGCGTGTACAAGTATATCTGCAGTCAAGTACCTGTACAAGTACATCTACAAGGGCTCCGACCGCTCAAATTTTCAACTTGAGTCCGGTGAACTTGACGAAATCAAGCAATACCAAGATGCCCGCTATGTATCGTGCTGTGAGGCCCTCACACGCATTTTCTCTTTCGACATGTTCAAACGATCTCACGCTGTCGAGAACCTCGAAATACACTTGGAAGGTGAACAAGTTGTATGCATTCCTACCGACCGCCCGATGAGCCCTCAGGAATTGGCAAGGAGGAACCGGACGAAACTCACCGCGTTTTTTTAACTGTGCCGTGAAAACAGTAATTCACAAGCACTTGCGCGTGAATGTCTGTACCATGATATCCCCGAGCATTTCGTATGGAACAAAAAGCTCCGCAAGTGGACATCACGTATAAGGGGTGGTGATCGTATGATCGGGAGGATGCTGACGGTGTCACCCCGCTCGGGAGACTGTTTTTTTATGCGAATGCTCTTATGCTACCAACGAGGTCCGACATCGCACGAAGATTTGCGAACCGTCAATGGCGTGGTTCATCAGACGTTCAAGTCAGCCGCACTTGCCCTTGGCTTTCTTGAAAATGACGAGGAATGGCTAACCTGCATGCGAGAAGCAACTGAAACAGCAACTCCCTATGAGCTCCGAACACTTTTTGTCAGTATTCTGATTCACTGTGAACCTGCGGACGCACGAGGGCTATGGAACAAATTCGAAGATGAAATGAGGCAAGATTTTCACCGCATGTACCCCGACGATTCTCAAAAATCTACAGCTTTCGCAATTCAGGCTTTATCAAGATGCCTCGAGTCGAATGCATCAAGCTTGGATCGTTTTCCGGAGCTTCCACAGCTTGCACATTTCGAACAATATTTTGCTCTTGAGGAAACAAACAGGGGCCGTCAATCCAACCGATTAGTGGCTATGGAATCTTCGCACAACCAAGAACAAATCCAAGGCATTTTGGAAGGCAAGTCTACGATGACCGAAGAGCACGAGGTCTTCTACAACGACGTTATGAGCGAGATTACGAAGGAAAGTACTGTTCGAAGAGGCAAAGTATATTTTCTCTCGAAGGTGAGGGTGGCTCAGGGAAGACGTTCATCTCAAACATTTTACTGGCTCAAGTGCGCTCAATGAACAAAATTGCCTTGGCTGTTGCTTCGTCCGGACTTGCTGCTCTGAATTTGATCGGAGGTACAACTGCGCATTCGAGATTCTGTCTTCCAAGATCATTGCACGAGCTTAGCCGACGTGACATTCGGAAGCAGTCACATCTTGCGGAACTTTTACGTCTCACAGAACTTATCATTTGGGACGAGTGTTCGATGATGCACAAGTATGCTGTGGAGGCCGTTGATCACATGCTACAAGATTTGATGGACAACGCGCTTCCTTTTGGTGGAAAGGTCGTCATATTCTCGGGCGACTTCAAGCAAATGCTTCCAGTCATTTTGAAGGGCACACCTGGGCTAATCCTCGAAGCATGCTTGAAGAACAGCTACCTTTGGAGAAATATCGCACAGTTTCATCTGACGGTGAACATGAGGTTGACCAACAACAACTCAGAGAGTGTTCGAGAGTTTGCTGCATTGCTCAAGTCTATTGGTCATGGAACATACCCCACATGTACCGAACTCGGTGCCGATTACATTCGACTACCTGATGATTTGGCGATTCCATACAAGTCGCCTGATGATTTGGGGTCATTTTTACACAACGTCTATCAAGACATGAACAACCTGCGCATCAATGCACTTAGATCGTACTTTGGATGTCGAGCTATCCTTGCACCCAAACATAGTGTTGTTGCTGACATCAACACAACACTTCTTGAGCGACTCACTTCCGACTGCGAAATGACATATTTGTCCGCCGATTCTGTTGCTGACAAACCCAACTCGGACACAAATGCATGCGAGTTCCCCATCGAGTTTCTGAATTCTATAGACATCAACAACTTCCCCAGCCACAAGTTGCATTTGAAAGTTGGTTGCCCCATTATTCTGCTTCGTAATTTGTGTACTTCGGAAGGCATGTGCAACGGAACACGTTTAATTGTTCTTGAGCTGAAAACACGATGTATCAAGGCTCAAATTATGAACGGCTCCCACACGAACAAGATCGTTTACATTCCCCGAACTACTACAATTCACGATGGTGAGCAAAACAATTACCCATTTGAGCTACGCAGAAGACAATTTCCTGTTCAAGTTGCCTTCGCAATGACGATTCACAAGGCTCAAGGTCAAACGATTTCTCACGTGGGCGTCTACCTTCCAGAACCCGTCTTCTCGCATGGACAGCTTTACGTCGCCATGTCAAGAGCCCAAGCAAAAGGCAACATTAAGTTTTTGGTCGCCAATGGACAGTACGATGGACTGCCTGGAATCTACACGAAAAACATTGTGTATCAAGAAGCATAACAATAGGCAGGACTCCATAAAACTTCATCCATAACTAACAAACGTTATCATGTTCTTACAAATATATACACTGTGTTGTTGTGGAATTGCCGTGACTTCCTGGATCAAGTCCAATTGCATCGTACCGATGAATTGGACGATAAATCCTCGAGATTAGCTAACCCCAAACTACGCACCTTATACTTAGATTCAACGTTACAGTATTACAAGATGACGAAGTACGTGGTTGTCAACCAACGATGACCTCGATCTACTCATCGATCGCACAGATTGTGCAATCTGAACTTGGGTATATGATTTATCTCCTGACGAAAAAAAATATTCGTCAGTCAACAGTAGCCAATCAGAATCCTCAGCGTTAACTTATATTTTTTACTTCGAACTGGGCCTGAATCAAATTCAAAATTTATAGTATGGCTTCAAACGTTTCATGTGTGTGATCAAATCTTTGCTATTTCCAAAGCAAAACGCTCCACCCAGGGGCGTAGCCCTGGCCTCACCCTAGTCTATTACTTAAGGCTCTAACGCAACACGTAAGTACGAGACTAAGTACGAGAGTAATTTTTACATACAAACGTCAAGTCAACAAATGAGCAATTTTTACATACAAACGCCAAGTCAACAAATGAGCAATATTTATATACTTTATCCAAGTACAAAATGAGCAATTTTTACATACAAACGCCAAGTCAACAAATGAGCAATTTTTATATACTTTATCCAAGTACAAAATGAGCAATTTTTACATACAAACGCCAAGTCAACAAATGAGCAATTTTTATATACTTTATCCAAGTACAAAATGAGCAATTTTTACATACAAACGCCAAGTCAACAAATGAGCAATTTTTATATACTTTATCCAAGTACAAAATGAGCAATTTTTACATACAAACGCCAAGTCAAAAAAAGAGTAATTTGAGACAAGTTCGTTCATGCACCCATGATGCTGGACGTGGCAGTTGTCGATAATATTAATAATCATTCCACATACAAAATGAAAATATTGTCCTACTATTTAAAATAATACCTGCCAAAGATGAGATGAATGGCAGTTGAGTTTTTCTGGGACGATGCAAGGTGAGATGCATGTCTTAGGATAGCTTCACTCGGGCAGAAAAGGCCGCTGAATAAGTGGTCAACACACTGTGCAGTAGGGTGACGAGCCCTTTCTGCCACTTTAAGCCATACCCTGGCCAGAGGCTTGGACTCCGAAAGGCGAATTCCGACGCGATATGCGAATGTTACGAAGTAGGGCCTTTTTGGCTCGAAATACCGGACATTTTCATAGAGCAGCCAGGGACAGCTATAACGTGTGTTTTTACTGTATTTTCATATTGACTTTGGACGAGTAAATCCTCTCCCCATAGTTCAACTTTTTACAGTAAGGGGACAATGTGTAACGTTGGTTACCACTATTGCAACTGATGGTGCTACTTTTTTTGACGGAGTACCACTGTTGATAGTGGGCCTACGGCGAGTAGATTGAAACACTTCAGGGGTGTTTCATGATACTTAGCAGGTGTATTACCCAGTATCAAAGTTTCAACTCATTGGATGTACGAGTTCAATACGCGATATTAAACAAAGTGATGTTCAATAAATACCGCGAACTCTGTACGATTTATGAAAGAAATGAGTAGTATTTTCTGGCAAACCACATTATGTTAAGCTTAAGTGGCGGGACACATATCCACAGTATTTTTACGATCCAATCACATTATCATTTTTGTGTTGATGTTTTTGTATGAACATTTGTCTGACGCAGTTTTCTGCGTAGAAAATAACAACTACTCGGCCTCTAAGAAAGGCAAAGGCAATCATGACAATGACAATCAAGGCCATGCGATCGATAACTCCGAACCTGGAAAGCAAGCAGAGCGGAATGAAGTGCATACTACCGAACAAGAGTCTGCATCAACTGGAGCTAATGGCTGGGCTGTGGATGACGATGCCTTGAATCAGGGCAATATTAACGACGAGGCGGCTATGAGAAAAGCCAACAAGGCGGAGTACAACAAACATGCTCGCGAAAAGAAACAGCAAGCTATCGTGGATGAAGTTGACGAAGAGGTGGCAATGGAAAAATCTAAAAAGGCGGAGTACAACAATCGTGCTCGCGAAAAGAATCGGCAAGCTCTTCTAAAGGCGGAGTACAACAATCATGCTCGCGAAAAGAAACGGCAAGCTATCCTGGATGAAGTCGACGAAGAGGTGGCAATGGACAAATCTAAAAAGGCGGAGTACAACAATCGTGCTCGCGAAAAGAATCGGCAAGCTCTTCTAAAGGCGGAGTACAACAATCGTGCTCGCGAAAAGAAACGGCAAGCTATCCTGGATGAAGTCGACGAAGAGGTGGCAATGGACAAATCTAAAAAGGCGGAGTACAACAATCGTGTTCGCGAAAAGAAACGGCAAGCTATCCTGGATAAAGTTGACGAAGAGGTGGCAATGGAAAAATCCAAAAAGGCGGAGTACAACAATCGTGCTCGCGAAACGAAACGGCATGCTATCGTGGAAGACTTCGACAAAGAGGTGGCTATGAAAAGATCCAAGAAGGCGGAATACAACAAACGTGCTCGCGAAAAAAAGCACAACACTGAGGTTGCGAATCAAGGGCGGGGTGCCATCATTTTGCACCATACGGACATGGATAAGAGCGACGAAGAGGAAACCAAGGAGGGAGAAGACGGAATCCATTATCGCGCTCAAAGTGACCATCATCTCAAGATTCTGGCAGCTCAGGAGCAAGAAGATCGCGAGCGCAGAGTTGACAATCGAAGGATCTATGCTGCGCTACAACCTAACCGTATGAATGAAGGAGGTGAAGAAGAAACCCAGGAAGAAGATATTTCCGATGGAAATGTGGATTGCAACACTGACAATCAATTACTTGCCTTGGCAAATGCTGATCCTCCGCTAAACGTGGATGTGGATTTGATTGATGTACCTCCTCGCGAGCAAGGACTAAATCTCCGGAATAAACCCAAGGGTCGCCCGAAGAAGAAGAGTGGTCACAACAGTGCACGCGTCAGTTTCGATGACTTCGATGAATCATTGGTGCCTCTTCATACTATTGAGCAGCGTTCGATTTGCCGACATTGCGAAGCGAAGATTTGGCCAGGCGAAGAAAAGGACTGCTGCGGTGGAGGCTCTCGAGTGCTGCCTGTTGCTACCTGGCCTGACACACCCGAGTTTCGCGAATACATTGCTTTGTTCAAAACCAGAGGGTTTGTCAATAACACTCGCCGGTACAACGCCCTCTTTGCCTTTACATCTATTGGTACCCAAGAAATTATTCACGGCAACGGTGGGCCGAGATCTTATACAATCCAAGGCGCTTTGCATCATTTGATTGGACCACTGTTGCCTGCGGACGAAGAACAAGCCAGTTACGCCCAGATCTACATTACGGATCCTGAAACGCAAGCAAGCATACGACGAAGAATGCTTGGGGGAAATCTTAATGTGTCAACTGTGACGAAAATCCAGCGTCTACTACTACAGCACAACGCGTTCACCCAGCTGTACAAGCATGCGAAGGATATTCCAAAGGATGACGACATGAGAATTGTGCTCACTGCTCAGCCTCGAAGCAACAGCCGAACGCATAACCTTCCTACGTGTTCTGAAATCGCTGTTCTTTTTTCAGAAACGTCCAAGTCAGGGCGTCATATCTTACTGCATGGTATTGATGGCCCCGTACTCAGCGAAGTTCAGCGAAACTATCACGTTGGTAAACATGTGCGTTTGGATCGACAACCTGGGGAACAACGCTTATTTCGCATTAAGGAATTTCATTCGGCATATGACCCGCTTCAATACCCTTTGCTCTTTCCCACTGGGACTTTGGGGTGGTCGTTTGACAACAAGAGCGGTCGCAATCATGAAAACGTGAGTTTGAACGATTATGCTCGATACCATTTGCACGAGCGCGGTGCATTCTCTCCATTACATGCCAGCGGACCTCTATTTCAAGTGTTTGCAGTCGACAATTTTGCAAAGGTGGAAAACCAAAGGCTTCGATATATTCGTGACCAAACCAACAACCTCCGCAGCGACACGTACCGCGCACTTCATGACGCTGTTTCGCATGATGTGGACCTCAGAAGCATTGGAAAAAGGATTGTTTTGCCGTCATCTTACACGGGTGGACCTCGGTACATGAGACAACGTTACCTTGACGCCATGGCAATTGTTCGCAAGTTCGGTCGACCAGACCTTTTTATCACTGTGACATGCAATCCAAAGTGGGTTGAAATCGACAGGGAGCTGGAATTGGCGAAAGACGACTATGGATTTAAACGATCTCCAGCTGATCGACCTGACTTAGTGACGCGCATGTTCCGTCTCAAGCTCTTAGCCATTGAAGCCATGCTGTACAAGGGGGGAGTTTTGGGTCGACAAGCTGCGTGTGTTCGTGTTGTCGAATTCCAAAAGCGTGGTCTGCCTCATGCCCATATGTTGGTCATATTCACTGGGGACGACAAAATCAAGACAGCTGCCGATATTGACAGTATTATCAGTGCAGAAATCCCCGACAAGGAAAAGAATCCAAGACTGCACGAAATTGTTACAACCTGCATGATTCACAAATGCAGCGACCGATGCCTGGAAAACGGGAAGTGCAAGAAAAACTTTCCAAAAGCATACTGCAACGAAACATCAGAAGGCAGCGATGGATATCCACTCTACCGTCGTCGCCGCTCTTCGGCAGAGCGGCCCTCTGACTATACCAACCAATATGTTATTCCGTACTGCCCAACGTTGAGTGCCATGTTCGACTGCCACATCAATGTCGAGGCGTGTACAAGTATATCTGCAGTCAAGTACCTGTACAAGTACATCTACAAGGGCTCCGACCGCTCAAATTTTCAACTTGAGTCCGGTGAACTTGACGAAATCAAGCAATACCAAGATGCCCGCTATGTATCGTGCTGTGAGGCCCTCACACGCATTTTCTCTTTCGACATGTTCAAACGATCTCACGCTGTCGAGAACCTCGAAATACACTTGGAAGGTGAACAAGTTGTATGCATTCCTACCGACCGCCCGATGAGCCCTCAGGAATTGGCAAGGAGGAACCGGACGAAACTCACCGCGTTTTTTTAACTGTGCCGTGAAAACAGTAATTCACAAGCACTTGCGCGTGAATGTCTGTACCATGATATCCCCGAGCATTTCGTATGGAACAAAAAGCTCCGCAAGTGGACATCACGTATAAGGGGTGGTGATCGTATGATCGGGAGGATGCTGACGGTGTCACCCCGCTCGGGAGACTGTTTTTTTATGCGAATGCTCTTATGCTACCGACGAGGTCCGACATCGCACGAAGATTTGCGAACCGTCAATGGCGTGGTTCATCAGACGTTCAAGTCAGCCGCACTTGCCCTTGGCTTTCTTGAAAATGACGAGGAATGGCTAACCTGCATGCGAGAAGCAACTGAAACAGCAACTCCCTATGAGCTCCGAACACTTTTTGTCAGTATTCTGATTCACTGTGAACCTGCGGACGCACGAGGGCTATGGAACAAATTCGAAGATGAAATGAGGCAAGATTTTCACCGCATGTACCCCGACGATTCTCAAAAATCTACAGCTTTCGCAATTCAGGCTTTATCAAGATGCCTCGAGTCGAATGCATCAAGCTTGGATCGTTTTCCGGAGCTTCCACAGCTTGCACATTTCGAACAATATTTTGCTCTTGAGGAAACAAACAGGGGCCGTCAATCCAACCGATTAGTGGCTATGGAATCTTCGCACAACCAAGAACAAATCCAAGGCATTTTGGAAGGCAAGTCTACGATGACCGAAGAGCACGAGGTCTTCTACAACGACGTTATGAGCGAGATTACGAAGGAAAGTACTGTTCGAAGAGGCAAAGTATATTTTCTCGAAGGTGAGGGTGGCTCAGGGAAGACGTTCATCTCAAACATTTTACTGGCTCAAGTGCGCTCAATGAACAAAATTGCCTTGGCTGTTGCTTCGTCCGGACTTGCTGCTCTGAATTTGATCGGAGGTACAACTGCGCATTCGAGATTCTGTCTTCCAAGATCATTGCACGAGCTTAGCCGACGTGACATTCGGAAGCAGTCACATCTTGCGGAACTTTTACGTCTCACAGAACTTATCATTTGGGACGAGTGTTCGATGATGCACAAGTATGCTGTGGAGGCCGTTGATCACATGCTACAAGATTTGATGGACAACGCGCTTCCTTTTGGTGGAAAGGTCGTCATATTCTCGGGCGACTTCAAGCAAATGCTTCCAGTCATTTTGAAGGGCACACCTGGGCTAATCCTCGAAGCATGCTTGAAGAACAGCTACCTTTGGAGAAATATCGCACAGTTTCATCTGACGGTGAACATGAGGTTGACCAACAACAACTCAGAGAGTGTTCGAGAGTTTGCTGCATTGCTCAAGTCTATTGGTCATGGAACATACCCCACATGTACCGAACTCGGTGCCGATTACATTCGACTACCTGATGATTTGGCGATTCCATACAAGTCGCCTGATGATTTGGGGTCATTTTTACACAACGTCTATCAAGACATGAACAACCTGCGCATCAATGCACTTAGATCGTACTTTGGATGTCGAGCTATCCTTGCACCCAAACATAGTGTTGTTGCTGACATCAACACAACACTTCTTGAGCGACTCACTTCCGACTGCGAAATGACATATTTGTCCGCCGATTCTGTTGCTGACAAACCCAACTCGGACACAAATGCATGCGAGTTCCCCATCGAGTTTCTGAATTCTATAGACATCAACAACTTCCCCAGCCACAAGTTGCATTTGAAAGTTGGTTGCCCCATTATTCTGCTTCGTAATTTGTGTACTTCGGAAGGCATGTGCAACGGAACACGTTTAATTGTTCTTGAGCTGAAAACACGATGTATCAAGGCTCAAATTATGAACGGCTCCCACACGAACAAGATCGTTTACATTCCCCGAACTACTACAATTCACGATGGTGAGCAAAACAATTACCCATTTGAGCTACGCAGAAGACAATTTCCTGTTCAAGTTGCCTTCGCAATGACGATTCACAAGGCTCAAGGTCAAACGATTTCTCACGTGGGCGTCTACCTTCCAGAACCCGTCTTCTCGCATGGACAGCTTTACGTCGCCATGTCAAGAGCCCAAGCAAAAGGCAACATTAAGTTTTTGGTCGCCAATGGACAGTACGATGGACTGCCTGGAATCTACACGAAAAACATTGTGTATCAAGAAGCATAACAATAGGCAGGACTCCATAAAACTTCATCCATAACTAACAAACGTTATCATGTTCTTACAAATATATACACTGTGTTGTTGTGGAATTGCCGTGACTTCCTGGATCAAGTCCAATTGCATCGTACCGATGAATTGGACGATAAATCCTCGAGATTAGCTAACCCCAAACTACGCACCTTATACTTAGATTCAACGTTACAGTATTACAAGATGACGAAGTACGTGGTTGTCAACCAACGATGACCTCGATCTACTCATCGATCGCACAGATTGTGCAATCTGAACTTGGGTATATGATTTATCTCCTGACGAAAAAAAATATTCGTCAGTCAACAGTAGCCAATCAGAATCCTCAGCGTTAACTTATATTTTTTACTTCGAACTGGGCCTGAATCAAATTCAAAATTCATAGTATGGCTTCAAACGTTTCATGTGTGTGATCAAATCTTTGCTATTTCCAAAGCAAAACGCTCCACCCAGGGGCGTAGCCCTGGCCTCACCCTAGTCTATTACTTAAGGCTCTAACGCAACACGTAAGTACGAGACTAAGTACGAGAGTAATTTTTACATACAAACGTCAAGTCAACAAATGAGCAATTTTTACATACAAACGCCAAGTCAACAAATGAGCAATTTTTATATACTTTATCCAAGTACAAAATGAGCAATTTTTACATACAAACGCCAAGTCAACAAATGAGCAATTTTTATATACTTTATCCAAGTACAAAATGAGCAATTTTTACATACAAACGCCAAGTCAACAAATGAGCAATTTTTATATACTTTATCCAAGTACAAAATGAGCAATTTTTACATACAAACGCCAAGTCAAAAAAAGAGTAATTTGAGACAAGTTCGTTCATGCACCCATGATGCTGGACGTGGCAGTTGTCGATAATATTAATAATCATTCCACATACAAAATGAAAATATTGTCCTACTATTTAAAATAATACCTGCCAAAGATGAGATGAATGGCAGTTGAGTTTTTCTGGGACGATGCAAGGTGAGATGCATGTCTTAGGATAGCTTCACTCGGGCAGAAAAGGCCGCTGAATAAGTGGTCAACACACTGTGCAGTAGGGTGACGAGCCCTTTCTGCCACTTTAAGCCATACCCTGGCCAGAGGCTTGGACTCCGAAAGGCGAATTCCGACGCGATATGCGAATGTTACGAAGTAGGGCCTTTTTGGCTCGAAATACCGGACATTTTCATAGAGCAGCCAGGGACAGCTATAACGTGTGTTTTTACTGTATTTTCATATTGACTTTGGACGAGTAAATCCTCTCCCCATAGTTCAACTTTTTACAGTAAGGGGACAATGTGTAACGTTGGTTACCACTATTGCAACTGATGGTGCTACTTTTTTTGACGGAGTACCACTGTTGATAGTGGGCCTACGGCGAGTAGATTGAAACACTTCAGGGGTGTTTCATGATACTTAGCAGGTGTATTACCCAGTATCAAAGTTTCAACTCATTGGATGTACGAGTTCAATACGCGATATTAAACAAAGTGATGTTCAATAAATACCGCGAACTCTGTACGATTTATGAAAGAAATGAGTAGTATTTTCTGGCAAACCACATTATGTTAAGCTTAAGTGGCGGGACACATATCCACAGTATTTTTACGATCCAATCACATTATCATTTTTGTGTTGATGTTTTTGTATGAACATTTGTCTGACGCAGTTTTCTGCGTAGAAAATAACAACTACTCGGCCTCTAAGAAAGGCAAAGGCAATCATGACAATGACAATCAAGGCCATGCGATCGATAACTCCGAACCTGGAAAGCAAGCAGAGCGGAATGAAGTGCATACTACCGAACAAGAGTCTGCATCAACTGGAGCTAATGGCTGGGCTGTGGATGACGATGCCTTGAATCAGGGCAATATTAACGACGAGGCGGCTATGAGAAAAGCCAACAAGGCGGAGTACAACAAACATGCTCGCGAAAAGAAACGGCAAGCTATCGTGGATGAAGTCGACGAAGAGGTGGCAATGGACAAATCTAAAAAGGCGGAGTACAACAATCGTGCTCGCGAAAAGAATCGGCAAGCTCTTCTAAAGGCGGAGTACAACAATCGTGCTCGCGAAAAGAAACGGCAAGCTATCCTGGATAAAGTTGACGAAGAGGTGGCAATGGAAAAATCCAAAAAGGCGGAGTACAACAATCGTGCTCGCGAAACGAAACGGCATGCTATCGAAATTGAAAGGTGTCATGCTCGTGTGGTGGACGACCAAGCATCAACTTGGTCCGAAATCAACACGCGAGAGTCCCAAGCATACCCCACAAAATGCATCTCGATGCCACTTTTTCTCCACTTTTGGTACCCACGTGCCACATGCATATCTCGACCCCATCGAGACACCCACTCGCCACGTCTGGCATGTTTGAAAGTGCTCGTGTGGTGGACGACCAAGCATCAACTTGGTCCGAAATCAACACGCGATAGTCCCAATCATACCCCACAAAATGCATCTCGATGCCACTTTTTCTCCACTTTTGGTACCCACGTGCCACATGCACATCTCGACCCCATCGAGATACCCACTCGCCACGTCTGGCATGTTTGAAAGGTGTCATGCTCGTGTGGTGGACGACCAAGCATCAACTTGGTCCGAAATCAACACGCGATAGTCCCAATCATACCCCACAAAATGCATCTCGATGCCACTTTTTCTCCACTTTTGGTACCCACGTGCCACATGCACATCTCGACCCCATCGAGATACCCACTCGCCACGTCTGGCATGTTTGAAAGTGCTCGTGTGGTGGACGACCAAGCATCAACTTGGTCCGAAATCAACACGCGAGAGTCCCAAGCAAACCCCACAAAATGCATCTCGATGCCACTTTTTCTCCACTTTTGGTACCCACGTGCCACATGCACATCTCGACCCCATCGAGATACCCACTCGCCACGTCTGGCATGTTTGAAAGTGCTCGTGTGGTGGACGACCAAGCATCAACTTGGTCCGAAATCAACACGCGAGAGTCCCAAGCATACCCCACAAAATGCATCTCGATGCCACTTTTTCTCCACTTTTGGTACCCACGTGCCACATGCATATCTCGACCCCATCGAGATACCCACTCGCCACGTCTGGCATGTTTGAAAGGTGTCATGCTCGTGTGGTGGACGACCAAGCATCAACTTGGTCCGAAATCAACACGCGATAGTCCCAAGCATACCCCACAAAATGCATCTCGATGCCACTTTTTCTCCACTTTTGGTACCCACGTGCCACATGCACATCTCGACCCCATCGAGATACCCACTCGCCACGTCTGGCATGTTTGAAAGTGCTCGTGTGGTGGACGACCAAGCATCAACTTGGTCCGAAATCAACACGCGATAGTCCCAAGCATACCCCACAAAATGCATCTCGATGCCACTTTTTCTCCACTTTTGGTACCCACGTGCCACATGCACATCTCGACCCCATCGAGATACCCACTCGCCACGTCTGGCATGTTTGAAAGTGCTCGTGTGGTGGACGACCAAGCATCAACTTGGTCCGAAATCAACACGCGAGAGTCCCAAGCATACCCCACAAACTGCATCTCGATGCCACTTTTTCTCCACTTTTGGTACCCACGTGCCACATGCATATCTCGACCCCATCGAGACACCCACTCGCCACGTCTGGCATGTTTGAAAGTGCTCGTGTGGTGGACGACCAAGCATCAACTTGGTCCGAAATCAACACGCGAGAGTCCCAAGCATACCCCACAAAATGCATCTCGATGCCACTTTTTCTCCACTTTTGGTACCCACGTGCCACATGCACATCTCGACCCCATCGAGATACCCACTCGCCACGTCTGGCATGTTTGAAAGTGCTCGTGTGGTGGACGACCAAGCATCAACTTGGTCCGAAATCAACACGCGAGAGTCCCAAGCATACCCCACAAACTGCATCTCGATGCCACTTTTTCTCCACTTTTGGTACCCACGTGCCACATGCATATCTCGACCCCATCGAGACACCCACTCGCCACGTCTGGCATGTTTGAAAGGTGTCATGCTCGTGTGGTGGACGACCAAGCACCAACTTGGTCCGAAATCAACACGCGATAGTCCCAAGCATACCCCACAAAATGCATCTCGATGCCACTTTTTCTCCACTTTTGGTACCCACGTGCCACATGCACATCTCGACCCCATCGAGACACCCACTCGCCACGTCTGGCATGTTTGAAAGGTGTCATGCTCGTGTGGTGGACGACCAAGCATCAACTTGGTCCGAAATCAACACGCGATAGTCCCAAGCATACCCCACAAAATGCATCTCGATGCCACTTTTTCTCCACTTTTGGTACCCACGTGCCACATGCATATCTCGACCCCATCGAGATACCCACTCGCCACGTCTGGCATGTTTGAAAGGTGTCATGCTCGTGTGGTGGACGACCAAGCACCAACTTGGTCCGAAATCAACACGCGAGAGTCCCAAGCATACCCCACAAAATGCATCTCGATGCCACTTTTTCTCCACTTTTGGTACCCACGTGCCACATGCATATCTCGACCCCATCGAGATACCCACTCGCCACGTCTGGCATGTTTGAAAGTGCTCGTGTGGTGGACGACCAAGCATCAACTTGGTCCGAAATCAACACGCGATAGTCCCAAGCATACCCCACAAAATGCATCTCGATGCCACTTTTTCTCCACTTTTGGTACCCACGTGCCACATGCATATCTCGACCCCATCGAGATACCCACTCGCCACGTCTGGCATGTTTGAAAGGTGTCATGCTCGTGTGGTGGACGACCAAGCATCAACTTGGTCCGAAATCAACACGCGAGAGTCCCAAGCATACCCCACAAACTGCATCTCGATGCCACTTTTTCTCCACTTTTGGTACCCACGTGCCACATGCATATCTCGACCCCATCGAGATACCCACTCGCCACGTCTGGCATGTTTGAAAGGTGTCATGCTCGTGTGGTGGACGACCAAGCATCAACTTGGTCCGAAATCAACACGCGATAGTCCCAAGCATACCCCACAAAATGCATCTCGATGCCACTTTTTCTCCACTTTTGGTACCCACGTGCCACATGCATATCTCGACCCCATCGAGATACCCACTCGCCACGTCTGGCATGTTTGAAAGTGCTCGTGTGGTGGACGACCAAGCATCAACTTGGTCCGAAATCAACACGCGAGAGTCCCAAGCATACCCCACAAACTGCATCTCGATGCCACTTTTTCTCCACTTTTGGTACCCACGTGCCACATGCATATCTCGACCCCATCGAGATACCCACTCGCCACGTCTGGCATGTTTGAAAGGTGTCATGCTCGTGTGGTGGACGACCAAGCATCAACTTGGTCCGAAATCAACACGCGATAGTCCCAAGCATACCCCACAAAATGCATCTCGATGCCACTTTTTCTCCACTTTTGGTACCCACGTGCCACATGCATATCTCGACCCCATCGAGATACCCACTCGCCACGTCTGGCATGTTTGAAAGGTGTCATGCTCGTGTGGTGGACGACCAAGCATCAACTTGGTCCGAAATCAACACGCGAGAGTCCCAAGCATACCCCACAAAATGCATCTCGATGCCACTTTTTCTCCACTTTTGGTACCCACGTGCCACATGCACATCTCGACCCCATCGAGATACCCACTCGCCACGTCTGGCATGTTTGAAAGTGCTCGTGTGGTGGACGACCAAGCATCAACTTGGTCCGAAATCAACACGCGAGAGTCCCAAGCATACCCCACAAAATGCATCTCGATGCCACTTTTTCTCCACTTTTGGTACCCACGTGCCACATGCACATCTCGACCCCATCGAGATACCCACTCGCCACGTCTGGCATGTTTGAAAGTGCTCGTGTGGTGGACGACCAAGCATCAACTTGGTCCGAAATCAACACGCGATAGTCCCAAGCATACCCCACAAAATGCATCTCGATGCCACTTTTTCTCCACTTTTGGTACCCACGTGCCACATGCACATCTCGACCCCATCGAGATACCCACTCGCCACGTCTGGCATGTTTGAAAGTGCTCGTGTGGTGGACGACCAAGCATCAACTTGGTCCGAAATCAACACGCGATAGTCCCAAGCATACCCCACAAAATGCATCTCGATGCCACTTTTTCTCCACTTTTGGTACCCACGTGCCACATGCATATCTCGACCCCATCGAGACACCCACTCGCCACGTCTGGCATGTTTGAAAGTGCTCGTGTGGTGGACGACCAAGCATCAACTTGGTCCGAAATCAACACGCGAGAGTCCCAAGCAAACCCCACAAAATGCATCTCGATGCCACTTTTTCTCCACTTTTGGTACCCACGTGCCACATGCACATCTCGACCCCATCGAGATACCCACTCGCCACGTCTGGCATGTTTGAAAGTGCTCGTGTGGTGGACGACCAAGCATCAACTTGGTCCGAAATCAACACGCGAGAGTCCCAAGCATACCCCACAAAATGCATCTCGATGCCACTTTTTCTCCACTTTTGGTACCCACGTGCCACATGCACATCTCGACCCCATCGAGATACCCACTCGCCACGTCTGGCATGTTTGAAAGTGCTCGTGTGGTGGACGACCAAGCATCAACTTGGTCCGAAATCAACACGCGAGAGTCCCAAGCATACCCCACAAACTGCATCTCGATGCCACTTTTTCTCCACTTTTGGTACCCACGTGCCACATGCATATCTCGACCCCATCGAGATACCCACTCGCCACGTCTGGCATGTTTGAAAGTGCTCGTGTGGTGGACGACCAAGCATCAACTTGGTCCGAAATCAACACGCGATAGTCCCAAGCATACCCCACAAAATGCATCTCGATGCCACTTTTTCTCCACTTTTGGTACCCACGTGCCACATGCATATCTCGACCCCATCGAGATACCCACTCGCCACGTCTGGCATGTTTGAAAGGTGTCATGCTCGTGTGGTGGACGACCAAGCATCAACTTGGTCCGAAATCAACACGCGATAGTCCCAAGCATACCCCACAAAATGCATCTCGATGCCACTTTTTCTCCACTTTTGGTACCCACGTGCCACATGCACATCTCGACCCCATCGAGATACCCACTCGCCACGTCTGGCATGTTTGAAAGTGCTCGTGTGGTGGACGACCAAGCATCAACTTGGTCCGAAATCAACACGCGATAGTCCCAAGCATACCCCACAAAATGCATCTCGATGCCACTTTTTCTCCACTTTTGGTACCCACGTGCCACATGCACATCTCGACCCCATCGAGATACCCACTCGCCACGTCTGGCATGTTTGAAAGTGCTCGTGTGGTGGACGACCAAGCATCAACTTGGTCCGAAATCAACACGCGAGAGTCCCAAGCATACCCCACAAAATGCATCTCGATGCCACTTTTTCTCCACTTTTGGTACCCACGTGCCACATGCACATCTCGACCCCATCGAGATACCCACTCGCCACGTCTGGCATGTTTGAAAGTGCTCGTGTGGTGGACGACCAAGCATCAACTTGGTCCGAAATCAACACGCGATAGTCCCAAGCATACCCCACAAAATGCATCTCGATGCCACTTTTTCTCCACTTTTGGTACCCACGTGCCACATGCACATCTCGACCCCATCGAGATACCCACTCGCCACGTCTGGCATGTTTGAAAGTGCTCGTGTGGTGGACGACCAAGCATCAACTTGGTCCGAAATCAACACGCGAGAGTCCCAAGCATACCCCACAAAATGCATCTCGATGCCACTTTTTCTCCACTTTTGGTACCCACGTGCCACATGCATATCTCGACCCCATCGAGATACCCACTCGCCACGTCTGGCATGTTTGAAAGGTGTCATGCTCGTGTGGTGGACGACCAAGCATCAACTTGGTCCGAAATCAACACGCGATAGTCCCAAGCATACCCCACAAAATGCATCTCGATGCCACTTTTTCTCCACTTTTGGTACCCACGTGCCACATGCATATCTCGACCCCATCGAGATACCCACTCGCCACGTCTGGCATGTTTGAAAGTGCTCGTGTGGTGGACGACCAAGCATCAACTTGGTCCGAAATCAACACGCGAGAGTCCCAAGCATACCCCACAAAATGCATCTCGATGCCACTTTTTCTCCACTTTTGGTACCCACGTGCCACATGCACATCTCGACCCCATCGAGATACCCACTCGCCACGTCTGGCATGTTTGAAAGGTGTCATGCTCGTGTGGTGGACGACCAAGCATCAACTTGGTCCGAAATCAACACGCGAGAGTCCCAAGCATACCCCACAAAATGCATCTCGATGCCACTTTTTCTCCACTTTTGGTACCCACGTGCCACATGCATATCTCGACCCCATCGAGACACCCACTCGCCACGTCTGGCATGTTTGAAAGTGCTCGTGTGGTGGACGACCAAGCATCAACTTGGTCCGAAATCAACACGCGAGAGTCCCAAGCATACCCCACAAACTGCA
Source organism: Aphanomyces cochlioides (assembly GCA_019828595.1). NCBI lineage: Eukaryota > Oomycota > Saprolegniomycetes > Saprolegniales > Verrucalvaceae > Aphanomyces > Aphanomyces cochlioides. The sequence continues at coordinate 1,384,777 of JAHQRK010000016.1, forward strand.
TCTCGATGCCACTTTTTCTCCACTTTTGGTACCCACGTGCCACATGCATATCTCGACCCCATCGAGATACCCACTCGCCACGTCTGGCATGTTTGAAAGTGCTCGTGTGGTGGACGACCAAGCATCAACTTGGTCCGAAATCAACACGCGATAGTCCCAAGCATACCCCACAAAATGCATCTCGATGCCACTTTTTCTCCACTTTTGGTACCCACGTGCCACATGCATATCTCGACCCCATCGAGACACCCACTCGCCACGTCTGGCATGTTTGAAAGTGCTCGTGTGGTGGACGACCAAGCATCAACTTGGTCCGAAATCAACACGCGAGAGTCCCAAGCATACCCCACAAAATGCATCTCGATGCCACTTTTTCTCCACTTTTGGTACCCACGTGCCACATGCACATCTCGACCCCATCGAGATACCCACTCGCCACGTCTGGCATGTTTGAAAGGTGTCATGCTCGTGTGGTGGACGACCAAGCATCAACTTGGTCCGAAATCAACACGCGAGAGTCCCAAGCATACCCCACAAACTGCATCTCGATGCCACTTTTTCTCCACTTTTGGTACCCACGTGCCACATGCATATCTCGACCCCATCGAGACACCCACTCGCCACGTCGCATGTTTGAAAGGTGTCATGCTCGTGTGGTGGACGACCAAGCACCAACTTGGTCCGAAATCAACACGCGATAGTCCCAAGCATACCCCACAAAATGCATCTCGATGCCACTTTTTCTCCACTTTTGGTACCCACGTGCCACATGCATATCTCGACCCCATCGAGACACCCACTCGCCACGTCTGGCATGTTTGAAAGGTGTCATGCTCGTGTGGTGGACGACCAAGCATCAACTTGGTCCGAAATCAACACGCGAGAGTCCCAAGCATACCCCACAAAATGCATCTCGATGCCACTTTTTCTCCACTTTTGGTACCCACGTGCCACATGCATATCTCGACCCCATCGAGATACCCACTCGCCACGTCTGGCATGTTTGAAAGGTGTCATGCTCGTGTGGTGGACGACCAAGCACCAACTTGGTCCGAAATCAACACGCGAGAGTCCCAAGCATACCCCACAAAATGCATCTCGATGCCACTTTTTCTCCACTTTTGGTACCCACGTGCCACATGCATATCTCGACCCCATCGAGATACCCACTCACCACGTCTGGCATGTTTGAAAGTGCTCGTGTGGTGGACGACCAAGCATCAACTTGGTCCGAAATCAACACGCGATAGTCCCAAGCATACCCCACAAAATGCATCTCGATGCCACTTTTTCTCCACTTTTGGTACCCACGTGCCACATGCACATCTCGACCCCATCGAGATACCCACTCGCCACGTCTGGCATGTTTGAAAGTGCTCGTGTGGTGGACGACCAAGCATCAACTTGGTCCGAAATCAACACGCGAGAGTCCCAAGCATACCCCACAAAATGCATCTCGATGCCACTTTTTCTCCACTTTTGGTACCCACGTGCCACATGCACATCTCGACCCCATCGAGATACCCACTCGCCACGTCTGGCATGTTTGAAAGTGCTCGTGTGGTGGACGACCAAGCATCAACTTGGTCCGAAATCAACACGCGAGAGTCCCAAGCATACCCCACAAAATGCATCTCGATGCCACTTTTTCTCCACTTTTGGTACCCACGTGCCACATGCACATCTCGACCCCATCGAGATACCCACTCGCCACGTCTGGCATGTTTGAAAGGTGTCATGCTCGTGTGGTGGACGACCAAGCACCAACTTGGTCCGAAATCAACACGCGAGAGTCCCAAGCATACCCCACAAAATGCATCTCGATGCCACTTTTTCTCCACTTTTGGTACCCACGTGCCACATGCATATCTCGACCCCATCGAGATACCCACTCGCCACGTCTGGCATGTTTGAAAGTGCTCGTGTGGTGGACGACCAAGCATCAACTTGGTCCGAAATCAACACGCGAGAGTCCCAAGCATACCCCACAAAATGCATCTCGATGCCACTTTTTCTCCACTTTTGGTACCCACGTGCCACATGCATATCTCGACCCCATCGAGATACCCACTCGCCACGTCTGGCATGTTTGAAAGGTGTCATGCTCGTGTGGTGGACGACCAAGCATCAACTTGGTCCGAAATCAACACGCGAGAGTCCCAAGCATACCCCACAAAATGCATCTCGATGCCACTTTTTCTCCACTTTTGGTACCCACGTGCCACATGCATATCTCGACCCCATCGAGATACCCACTCGCCACGTCTGGCATGTTTGAAAGGTGTCATGCTCGTGTGGTGGACGACCAAGCATCAACTTGGTCCGAAATCAACACGCGATAGTCCCAAGCATACCCCACAAAATGCATCTCGATGCCACTTTTTCTCCACTTTTGGTACCCACGTGCCACATGCATATCTCGACCCCATCGAGATACCCACTCGCCACGTCTGGCATGTTTGAAAGGTGTCATGCTCGTGTGGTGGACGACCAAGCATCAACTTGGTCCGAAATCAACACGCGATAGTCCCAAGCATACCCCACAAAATGCATCTCGATGCCACTTTTTCTCCACTTTTGGTACCCACGTGCCACATGCATATCTCGACCCCATCGAGATACCCACTCGCCACGTCTGGCATGTTTGAAAGGTGTCATGCTCGTGTGGTGGACGACCAAGCATCAACTTGGTCCGAAATCAACACGCGATAGTCCCAAGCATACCCCACAAAATGCATCTCGATGCCACTTTTTCTCCACTTTTGGTACCCACGTGCCACATGCATATCTCGACCCCATCGAGATACCCACTCGCCACGTCTGGCATGTTTGAAAGGTGTCATGCTCGTGTGGTGGACGACCAAGCATCAACTTGGTCCGAAATCAACACGCGATAGTCCCAAGCATACCCCACAAAATGCATCTCGATGCCACTTTTTCTCCACTTTTGGTACCCACGTGCCACATGCATATCTCGACCCCATCGAGATACCCACTCGCCACGTCTGGCATGTTTGAAAGGTGTCATGCTCGTGTGGTGGACGACCAAGCATCAACTTGGTCCGAAATCAACACGCGAGAGTCCCAAGCATACCCCACAAACTGCATCTCGATGCCACTTTTTCTCCACTTTTGGTACCCACGTGCCACATGCATATCTCGACCCCATCGAGATACCCACTCGCCACGTCTGGCATGTTTGAAAGGTGTCATGCTCGTGTGGTGGACGACCAAGCATCAACTTGGTCCGAAATCAACACGCGATAGTCCCAAGCATACCCCACAAAATGCATCTCGATGCCACTTTTTCTCCACTTTTGGTACCCACGTGCCACATGCATATCTCGACCCCATCGAGACACCCACTCGCCACGTCTGGCATGTTTGAAAGTGCTCGTGTGGTGGACGACCAAGCATCAACTTGGTCCGAAAATCAACACGCGATAGTCCCAAGCATACCCCACAAAATGCATCTCGATGCCACTTTTTCTCCACTTTTGGTACCCACGTGCCACATGCACATCTCGACCCCATCGAGATACCCACTCGCCACGTCTGGCATGTTTGAAAGTGCTCGTGTGGTGGACGACCAAGCATCAACTTGGTCCGAAATCAACACGCGAGAGTCCCAAGCATACCCCACAAAATGCATCTCGATGCCACTTTTTCTCCACTTTTGGTACCCACGTGCCACATGCACATCTCGACCCCATCGAGATACCCACTCGCCACGTCTGGCATGTTTGAAAGGTGTCATGCTCGTGTGGTGGACGACCAAGCATCAACTTGGTCCGAAATCAACACGCGATAGTCCCAAGCATACCCCACAAAATGCATCTCGATGCCACTTTTTCTCCACTTTTGGTACCCACGTGCCACATGCATATCTCGACCCCATCGAGATACCCACTCGCCACGTCTGGCATGTTTGAAAGGTGTCATGCTCGTGTGGTGGACGACCAAGCATCAACTTGGTCCGAAATCAACACGCGAGAGTCCCAAGCATACCCCACAAACTGCATCTCGATGCCACTTTTTCTCCACTTTTGGTACCCACGTGCCACATGCATATCTCGACCCCATCGAGATACCCACTCGCCACGTCTGGCATGTTTGAAAGGTGTCATGCTCGTGTGGTGGACGACCAAGCATCAACTTGGTCCGAAATCAACACGCGATAGTCCCAAGCATACCCCACAAAATGCATCTCGATGCCACTTTTTCTCCACTTTTGGTACCCACGTGCCACATGCACATCTCGACCCCATCGAGATACCCACTCGCCACGTCTGGCATGTTTGAAAGGTGTCATGCTCGTGTGGTGGACGACCAAGCATCAACTTGGTCCGAAATCAACACGCGATAGTCCCAAGCATACCCCACAAAATGCATCTCGATGCCACTTTTTCTCCACTTTTGGTACCCACGTGCCACATGCACATCTCGACCCCATCGAGATACCCACTCGCCACGTCTGGCATGTTTGAAAGTGCTCGTGTGGTGGACGACCAAGCATCAACTTGGTCCGAAATCAACACGCGAGAGTCCCAAGCATACCCCACAAAATGCATCTCGATGCCACTTTTTCTCCACTTTTGGTACCCACGTGCCACATGCACATCTCGACCCCATCGAGATACCCACTCGCCACGTCTGGCATGTTTGAAAGTGCTCGTGTGGTGGACGACCAAGCATCAACTTGGTCCGAAATCAACACGCGATAGTCCCAAGCATACCCCACAAAATGCATCTCGATGCCACTTTTTCTCCACTTTTGGTACCCACGTGCCACATGCACATCTCGACCCCATCGAGATACCCACTCGCCACGTCTGGCATGTTTGAAAGTGCTCGTGTGGTGGACGACCAAGCATCAACTTGGTCCGAAATCAACACGCGAGAGTCCCAAGCATACCCCACAAAATGCATCTCGATGCCACTTTTTCTCCACTTTTGGTACCCACGTGCCACATGCACATCTCGACCCCATCGAGATACCCACTCGCCACGTCTGGCATGTTTGAAAGTGCTCGTGTGGTGGACGACCAAGCATCAACTTGGTCCGAAATCAACACGCGATAGTCCCAAGCATACCCCACAAAATGCATCTCGATGCCACTTTTTCTCCACTTTTGGTACCCACGTGCCACATGCATATCTCGACCCCATCGAGACACCCACTCGCCACGTCTGGCATGTTTGAAAGTGCTCGTGTGGTGGACGACCAAGCATCAACTTGGTCCGAAATCAACACGCGAGAGTCCCAAGCATACCCCACAAAATGCATCTCGATGCCACTTTTTCTCCACTTTTGGTACCCACGTGCCACATGCACATCTCGACCCCATCGAGATACCCACTCGCCACGTCTGGCATGTTTGAAAGTGCTCGTGTGGTGGACGACCAAGCATCAACTTGGTCCGAAATCAACACGCGAGAGTCCCAAGCATACCCCACAAAATGCATCTCGATGCCACTTTTTCTCCACTTTTGGTACCCACGTGCCACATGCACATCTCGACCCCATCGAGATACCCACTCGCCACGTCTGGCATGTTTGAAAGTGCTCGTGTGGTGGACGACCAAGCATCAACTTGGTCCGAAATCAACACGCGAGAGTCCCAAGCATACCCCACAAAATGCATCTCGATGCCACTTTTTCTCCACTTTTGGTACCCACGTGCCACATGCATATCTCGACCCCATCGAGATACCCACTCGCCACGTCTGGCATGTTTGAAAGTGCTCGTGTGGTGGACGACCAAGCATCAACTTGGTCCGAAATCAACACGCGAGAGTCCCAAGCATACCCCACAAAATGCATCTCGATGCCACTTTTTCTCCACTTTTGGTACCCACGTGCCACATGCACATCTCGACCCCATCGAGATACCCACTCGCCACGTCTGGCATGTTTGAAAGTGCTCGTGTGGTGGACGACCAAGCATCAACTTGGTCCGAAATCAACACGCGAGAGTCCCAAGCATACCCCACAAAATGCATCTCGATGCCACTTTTTCTCCACTTTTGGTACCCACGTGCCACATGCATATCTCGACCCCATCGAGATACCCACTCGCCACGTCTGGCATGTTTGAAAGGTGTCATGCTCGTGTGGTGGACGACCAAGCATCAACTTGGTCCGAAATCAACACGCGAGAGTCCCAAGCATACCCCACAAAATGCATCTCGATGCCACTTTTTCTCCACTTTTGGTACCCACGTGCCACATGCACATCTCGACCCCATCGAGATACCCACTCGCCACGTCTGGCATGTTTGAAAGTGCTCGTGTGGTGGACGACCAAGCATCAACTTGGTCCGAAATCAACACGCGAGAGTCCCAAGCATACCCCACAAAATGCATCTCGATGCCACTTTTTCTCCACTTTTGGTACCCACGTGCCACATGCACATCTCGACCCCATCGAGATACCCACTCGCCACGTCTGGCATGTTTGAAAGTGCTCGTGTGGTGGACGACCAAGCATCAACTTGGTCCGAAATCAACACGCGAGAGTCCCAAGCATACCCCACAAAATGCATCTCGATGCCACTTTTTCTCCACTTTTGGTACCCACGTGCCACATGCATATCTCGACCCCATCGAGATACCCACTCGCCACGTCTGGCATGTTTGAAAGGTGTCATGCTCGTGTGGTGGACGACCAAGCATCAACTTGGTCCGAAATCAACACGCGAGAGTCCCAAGCATACCCCACAAAATGCATCTCGATGCCACTTTTTCTCCACTTTTGGTACCCACGTGCCACATGCACATCTCGACCCCATCGAGATACCCACTCGCCACGTCTGGCATGTTTGAAAGTGCTCGTGTGGTGGACGACCAAGCATCAACTTGGTCCGAAATCAACACGCGAGAGTCCCAAGCATACCCCACAAACTGCATCTCGATGCCACTTTTTCTCCACTTTTGGTACCCACGTGCCACATGCATATCTCGACCCCATCGAGATACCCACTCGCCACGTCTGGCATGTTTGAAAGTGCTCGTGTGGTGGACGACCAAGCATCAACTTGGTCCGAAATCAACACGCGAGAGTCCCAAGCATACCCCACAAAATGCATCTCGATGCCACTTTTTCTCCACTTTTGGTACCCACGTGCCACATGCACATCTCGACCCCATCGAGATACCCACTCGCCACGTCTGGCATGTTTGAAAGTGCTCGTGTGGTGGACGACCAAGCATCAACTTGGTCCGAAATCAACACGCGATAGTCCCAAGCATACCCCACAAAATGCATCTCGATGCCACTTTTTCTCCACTTTTGGTACCCACGTGCCACATGCACATCTCGACCCCATCGAGATACCCACTCGCCACGTCTGGCATGTTTGAAAGTGCTCGTGTGGTGGACGACCAAGCATCAACTTGGTCCGAAATCAACACGCGAGAGTCCCAAGCATATCCCACAAAATGCATCTCGATGCCACTTTTTCTCCACTTTTGGTACCCACGTGCCACATGCACATCTCGACCCCATCGAGATACCCACTCGCCACGTCTGGCATGTTTGAAAGTGCTCGTGTGGTGGACGACCAAGCATCAACTTGGTCCGAAATCAACACGCGATAGTCCCAAGCATACCCCACAAAATGCATCTCGATGCCACTTTTTCTCCACTTTTGGTACCCACGTGCCACATGCACATCTCGACCCCATCGAGATACCCACTCGCCACGTCTGGCATGTTTGAAAGTGCTCGTGTGGTGGACGACCAAGCATCAACTTGGTCCGAAATCAACACGCGATAGTCCCAAGCATACCCCACAAAATGCATCTCGATGCCACTTTTTCTCCACTTTTGGTACCCACGTGCCACATGCATATCTCGACCCCATCGAGACACCCACTCGCCACGTCTGGCATGTTTGAAAGTGCTCGTGTGGTGGACGACCAAGCATCAACTTGGTCCGAAATCAACACGCGAGAGTCCCAAGCATACCCCACAAAATGCATCTCGATGCCACTTTTTCTCCACTTTTGGTACCCACGTGCCACATGCACATCTCGACCCCATCGAGATACCCACTCGCCACGTCTGGCATGTTTGAAAGTGCTCGTGTGGTGGACGACCAAGCATCAACTTGGTCCGAAATCAACACGCGAGAGTCCCAAGCATACCCCACAAAATGCATCTCGATGCCACTTTTTCTCCACTTTTGGTACCCACGTGCCACATGCACATCTCGACCCCATCGAGATACCCACTCGCCACGTCTGGCATGTTTGAAAGTGCTCGTGTGGTGGACGACCAAGCATCAACTTGGTCCGAAATCAACACGCGATAGTCCCAAGCATACCCCACAAAATGCATCTCGATGCCACTTTTTCTCCACTTTTGGTACCCACGTGCCACATGCATATCTCGACCCCATCGAGATACCCACTCGCCACGTCTGGCATGTTTGAAAGGTGTCATGCTCGTGTGGTGGACGACCAAGCATCAACTTGGTCCGAAATCAACACGCGATAGTCCCAAGCATACCCCACAAAATGCATCTCGATGCCACTTTTTCTCCACTTTTGGTACCCACGTGCCACATGCATATCTCGACCCCATCGAGATACCCACTCGCCACGTCTGGCATGTTTGAAAGGTGTCATGCTCGTGTGGTGGACGACCAAGCATCAACTTGGTCCGAAATCAACACGCGATAGTCCCAAGCATACCCCACAAAATGCATCTCGATGCCACTTTTTCTCCACTTTTGGTACCCACGTGCCACATGCATATCTCGACCCCATCGAGATACCCACTCGCCACGTCTGGCATGTTTGAAAGGTGTCATGCTCGTGTGGTGGACGACCAAGCATCAACTTGGTCCGAAATCAACACGCGATAGTCCCAAGCATACCCCACAAAATGCATCTCGATGCCACTTTTTCTCCACTTTTGGTACCCACGTGCCACATGCATATCTCGACCCCATCGAGACACCCACTCGCCACGTCTGGCATGTTTGAAAGTGCTCGTGTGGTGGACGACCAAGCATCAACTTGGTCCGAAATCAACACGCGAGAGTCCCAAGCATACCCCACAAAATGCATCTCGATGCCACTTTTTCTCCACTTTTGGTACCCACGTGCCACATGCACATCTCGACCCCATCGAGATACCCACTCGCCACGTCTGGCATGTTTGAAAGGTGTCATGCTCGTGTGGTGGACGACCAAGCATCAACTTGGTCCGAAATCAACACGCGATAGTCCCAATCATACCCCACAAAATGCATCTCGATGCCACTTTTTCTCCACTTTTGGTACCCACGTGCCACATGCACATCTCGACCCCATCGAGATACCCACTCGCCACGTCTGGCATGTTTGAAAGGTGTCATGCTCGTGTGGTGGACGACCAAGCATCAACTTGGTCCGAAATCAACACGCGATAGTCCCAATCATACCCCACAAAATGCATCTCGATGCCACTTTTTCTCCACTTTTGGTACCCACGTGCCACATGCACATCTCGACCCCATCGAGACACCCACTCGCCACGTCTGGCATGTTTGAAAGTGCTCGTGTGGTGGACGACCAAGCATCAACTTGGTCCGAAATCAACACGCGAGAGTCCCAAGCATACCCCACAAAATGCATCTCGATGCCACTTTTTCTCCACTTTTGGTACCCACGTGCCACATGCATATCTCGACCCCATCGAGATACCCACTCGCCACGTCTGGCATGTTTGAAAGTGCTCGTGTGGTGGACGACCAAGCATCAACTTGGTCCGAAATCAACACGCGAGAGTCCCAAGCATACCCCACAAAATGCATCTCGATGCCACTTTTTCTCCACTTTTGGTACCCACGTGCCACATGCATATCTCGACCCCATCGAGACACCCACTCGCCACGTCTGGCATGTTTGAAAGTGCTCGTGTGGTGGACGACCAAGCATCAACTTGGTCCGAAATCAACACGCGAGAGTCCCAAGCATACCCCACAAAATGCATCTCGATGCCACTTTTTCTCCACTTTTGGTACCCACGTGCCACATGCACATCTCGACCCCATCGAGATACCCACTCGCCACGTCTGGCATGTTTGAAAGGTGTCATGCTCGTGTGGTGGACGACCAAGCATCAACTTGGTCCGAAATCAACACGCGATAGTCCCAATCATACCCCACAAAATGCATCTCGATGCCACTTTTTCTCCACTTTTGGTACCCACGTGCCACATGCACATCTCGACCCCATCGAGATACCCACTCGCCACGTCTGGCATGTTTGAAAGTGCTCGTGTGGTGGACGACCAAGCATCAACTTGGTCCGAAATCAACACGCGAGAGTCCCAAGCATACCCCACAAAATGCATCTCGATGCCACTTTTTCTCCACTTTTGGTACCCACGTGCCACATGCACATCTCGACCCCATCGAGATACCCACTCGCCACGTCTGGCATGTTTGAAAGTGCTCGTGTGGTGGACGACCAAGCATCAACTTGGTCCGAAATCAACACGCGAGAGTCCCAAGCATACCCCACAAAATGCATCTCGATGCCACTTTTTCTCCACTTTTGGTACCCACGTGCCACATGCATATCTCGACCCCATCGAGATACCCACTCGCCACGTCTGGCATGTTTGAAAGGTGTCATGCTCGTGTGGTGGACGACCAAGCATCAACTTGGTCCGAAATCAACACGCGATAGTCCCAAGCATACCCCACAAAATGCATCTCGATGCCACTTTTTCTCCACTTTTGGTACCCACGTGCCACATGCACATCTCGACCCCATCGAGATACCCACTCGCCACGTCTGGCATGTTTGAAAGGTGTCATGCTCGTGTGGTGGACGACCAAGCATCAACTTGGTCCGAAATCAACACGCGATAGTCCCAAGCATACCCCACAAAATGCATCTCGATGCCACTTTTTCTCCACTTTTGGTACCCACGTGCCACATGCACATCTCGACCCCATCGAGATACCCACTCGCCACGTCTGGCATGTTTGAAAGGTGTCATGCTCGTGTGGTGGACGACCAAGCATCAACTTGGTCCGAAATCAACACGCGATAGTCCCAATCATACCCCACAAAATGCATCTCGATGCCACTTTTTCTCCACTTTTGGTACCCACGTGCCACATGCACATCTCGACCCCATCGAGATACCCACTCGCCACGTCTGGCATGTTTGAAAGGTGTCATGCTCGTGTGGTGGACGACCAAGCATCAACTTGGTCCGAAATCAACACGCGAGAGTCCCAAGCATACCCCACAAAATGCATCTCGATGCCACTTTTTCTCCACTTTTGGTACCCACGTGCCACATGCACATCTCGACCCCATCGAGATACCCACTCGCCACGTCTGGCATGTTTGAAAGTGCTCGTGTGGTGGACGACCAAGCATCAACTTGGTCCGAAATCAACACGCGAGAGTCCCAAGCATACCCCACAAAATGCATCTCGATGCCACTTTTTCTCCACTTTTGGTACCCACGTGCCACATGCACATCTCGACCCCATCGAGATACCCACTCGCCACGTCTGGCATGTTTGAAAGTGCTCGTGTGGTGGACGACCAAGCATCAACTTGGTCCGAAATCAACACGCGATAGTCCCAAGCATACCCCACAAAATGCATCTCGATGCCACTTTTTCTCCACTTTTGGTACCCACGTGCCACATGCACATCTCGACCCCATCGAGATACCCACTCGCCACGTCTGGCATGTTTGAAAGGTGTCATGCTCGTGTGGTGGACGACCAAGCATCAACTTGGTCCGAAATCAACACGCGATAGTCCCAAGCATACCCCACAAAATGCATCTCGATGCCACTTTTTCTCCACTTTTGGTACCCACGTGCCACATGCACATCTCGACCCCATCGAGATACCCACTCGCCACGTCTGGCATGTTTGAAAGGTGTCATGCTCGTGTGGTGGACGACCAAGCATCAACTTGGTCCGAAATCAACACGCGATAGTCCCAAGCATACCCCACAAAATGCATCTCGATGCCACTTTTTCTCCACTTTTGGTACCCACGTGCCACATGCACATCTCGACCCCATCGAGATACCCACTCGCCACGTCTGGCATGTTTGAAAGGTGTCATGCTCGTGTGGTGGACGACCAAGCATCAACTTGGTCCGAAATCAACACGCGAGAGTCCCAAGCATACCCCACAAAATGCATCTCGATGCCACTTTTTCTCCACTTTTGGTACCCACGTGCCACATGCACATCTCGACCCCATCGAGATACCCACTCGCCACGTCTGGCATGTTTGAAAGTGCTCGTGTGGTGGACGACCAAGCATCAACTTGGTCCGAAATCAACACGCGATAGTCCCAATCATACCCCACAAAATGCATCTCGATGCCACTTTTTCTCCACTTTTGGTACCCACGTGCCACATGCACATCTCGACCCCATCGAGATACCCACTCGCCACGTCTGGCATGTTTGAAAGTGCTCGTGTGGTGGACGACCAAGCATCAACTTGGTCCGAAATCAACACGCGAGAGTCCCAAGCATACCCCACAAAATGCATCTCGATGCCACTTTTTCTCCACTTTTGGTACCCACGTGCCACATGCACATCTCGACCCCATCGAGATACCCACTCGCCACGTCTGGCATGTTTGAAAGGTGTCATGCTCGTGTGGTGGACGACCAAGCATCAACTTGGTCCGAAATCAACACGCGATAGTCCCAAGCATACCCCACAAAATGCATCTCGATGCCACTTTTTCTCCACTTTTGGTACCCACGTGCCACATGCACATCTCGACCCCATCGAGATACCCACTCGCCACGTCTGGCATGTTTGAAAGGTGTCATGCTCGTGTGGTGGACGACCAAGCATCAACTTGGTCCGAAATCAACACGCGAGAGTCCCAAGCATACCCCACAAAATGCATCTCGATGCCACTTTTTCTCCACTTTTGGTACCCACGTGCCACATGCACATCTCGACCCCATCGAGATACCCACTCGCCACGTCTGGCATGTTTGAAAGGTGTCATGCTCGTGTGGTGGACGACCAAGCATCAACTTGGTCCGAAATCAACACGCGATAGTCCCAATCATACCCCACAAAATGCATCTCGATGCCACTTTTTCTCCACTTTTGGTACCCACGTGCCACATGCACATCTCGACCCCATCGAGATACCCACTCGCCACGTCTGGCATGTTTGAAAGTGCTCGTGTGGTGGACGACCAAGCATCAACTTGGTCCGAAATCAACACGCGAGAGTCCCAAGCATACCCCACAAAATGCATCTCGATGCCACTTTTTCTCCACTTTTGGTACCCACGTGCCACATGCATATCTCGACCCCATCGAGATACCCACTCGCCACGTCACTTCCGAATTTGCCTCGTACCCCTCAAGTCAAGAAGTTATCAAGTGCCGCCGCGCTCAAAATGTCCAACGCCAACAGCTGTTCCGAGCTCCGTGAGACCAACACTCACGGAGTCACCATCATTCCAGGTATTGTATCACCTCACCCACTTTCGTCGTCCAATCAGGATGGCGGAAGTGGTGTGAGTAATGTCTCTACACCTAACCCTAGGGCCGAAGTGGAGGTCGAGTTCGACCCCAACAGCGTCTCTGGAGACCAATCTGCGTCTCGCTCCCCCAGCGCTTCACCTGGTGCTCCACTCGCCGGAGTTCCAGGGGGGGTCAACCTCAGTGGGTCAGTGGTTGACCCCCAGACCACTGTCGTTAACTTGTCTAGCGAAGCCCTCACTCAGGAGGGCGAACCACTGGGGCCTTGTGCCTGTGGTGGCTGCTTCCCTGGACTCCAATTGGAGTCGATCCCCAGTGAAGGCGGCGAGAAAACGGGGTCCATGCCAGCCCTAGAGGCTACGAGGGCCCCCCCTATGGGCACACCCTGCGGTTCTGTCTACTTCCCCCCAGGGGCCTCTTCGGAGGGGCGGGGGCGGTATCCCGATTTGGGTTCTCGCCGGAGCAATGGTGTACCCCAGTCACCGTGCTGCGGGGATGGCATGGATTCCCCTTCTACCCCTGTCACTGGGGGTCTGGCCCCGGCCTTTCTCGTGACCAATGGGACTGAGCCAGCAGCCACCAACCGCGTCGCCCCCTGTGCTGAGCCTCCTAGAACGGGAGAGGAAGAAGAAAAATCTCAAGAGGACGTGGATATGGTCTCTGGAGACGCCGAGGGGAAGGATTCTACTGAATCCGAGGCCTTAACCGACGAGGGAAATACTCAAATTCACTCTGAGGTTGATGGGTCAGGCGACATTAACGGCCAAGCGAAGTCGTGTGATACTCCTGGAGAAGTTATTCAAGAGGAACAATCGACAAACAATGACAATGAACAGTCAAATCAAGACATTGTCGACAAATCCGTTGCTCAAGGAAATGGCGCTGTTGATCCTCCTACCGCGGCAGACAAAATACAAGGCGATCAAGAGCAACAAAACGCTGAAAAGGCCAATCCATGGACGCAAAAGACTCCCGGCAAGGATTCAGCTTCGTCCAAGAAAGATTCCAAGCAAGGCAATGCCCCCAAAGGCGCGAAACATCGCAACACTGGTGCTCATGCTATTGCCGATGACGATATTGCGCGATGCGAGGCCATGGCGGACGCATTCTACAAAGACTCTGGTGACATGGACGCCTTCATTGAAAACATTTTGCTCACCCCCCAGTCCCAAGTGTACGAGCTCACAGTCAAGTTGGGCGAAGGCTACAAGGACTGGTCCGAAAAAGTCATCTGCGATCAATTTGTCAAGGAAAATCCTGGTTCGTTATGGGGCTCCAAATTTCCGAACATTTTGATCCACAAGAAGAACCCACAGACCATTGTGATCTCAAGTTACAACTTGTCTACGTGCGTGGAAATGGGAGGCACAACGTTTCGACTTGGTGGCAAAGATTTCCTGGTTCCCAAGTACTCGCGTTATGGCAACAACTACTATGTTACGTTCAACAAGGTCAGTCACCCTTCGATGGCCAAGGCAATTGTCAAGAAAATGGCTGCATTGACCAAGTCAGTGATAGCAGCATTCAACCCTACTGCTGGTCAGAACATCAAGTCGCCGCATTTGAGAGTCATTTTCAAGTCGCCTGCGCCTCCAGCAGTGTTGGTGCCAAAATCCGGCGACGCACTACGCGAAATCACCATTACGGATCCGTCGGGTCAGCCTTTTGTCGTCGTGTTTCAGCACAAGATCGCTGCTCTGAACAAGACATTGCCTCCGTCGATTGTTTCACGACGTGCAGAGGCCAAGGCTGAAAAAGCGAAGGCAAAAGCGGCCAAGGCAGCGGCAAAATCTCCTCCGTCAGGAGAAAAAGAACCTGAACCTGATGGAGACGATCATGATCAAGACCTTGGAACAAATGCGGAAGGCGAGGCCGACTCAACTGAGGCATCTGGAGATCGTCAAGATGAACAACCACAGCCAACAGCTCCTTCTCATGGCTCTGATGTCGATATGTCTGGTGACAGCGATCCCCCTAACAACAATGGACAAGACAAACAACAAGAAGATGTGGAAATGTCTACCAACGAATCGCCCGCTCTTGCTCCACCAAGTGAGCAGCCCAAGAACTCGCTGGACCTTCAATTGGTAACGGGCTACCGGTCTGGACCAGCTCCAAAACATACTTTGCCTTCGTCCCCACGTTTGGATCCCCTGCCGACATCCAACCGTTTTCATATCCTCGAAGAAGACGACGTGGAACTCTCGTTTGAAGACTTTGCAGTGCCTCGAATTGTATTGGAAGATTCAAGTGCGCCACGCCCGAAAAAGACCAAAGGCAAAGCGAAGAAACAACGACTTAACAAGTCTGCTGCAGCCCACCTCGAATTGGCGAAGAAGATCATTCGAGACAAGAAAGTCGAAGGCAGTATCACCGAATGTCAACGCATTTTGCGAGATGATCCTCAGCTCGTTGCACATGCTATGTACGCACAAGATGAAGACCTCAGTTTGTTTCAGTCACTTGTTGCAACCAAGACTATTGAGCGCAAGATGGCTTTGTTAAAAGCTCAAGGCAAGCCTCACAACTACAAACATCACGTCAACTTCATGGCTCAATACAAGATTCACCCGTCAGAAATCTTGGAAGAATTGACCACGGACATACCAGAGATCAAGCGCA
Organism: Aphanomyces cochlioides; assembly: GCA_019828595.1. NCBI lineage: Eukaryota > Oomycota > Saprolegniomycetes > Saprolegniales > Verrucalvaceae > Aphanomyces > Aphanomyces cochlioides. Next base: position 1,400,899 of record JAHQRK010000016.1, read on the forward strand.
TCCTCTTTGCACTTGCTACGATTGACTTATTCCTCTCAAATCGGGCCCCAGACCTCTACACAAACTCGGAGGCACTGACTGTTCTATTGAACCAAGAAGCAACAAGATTGCCTGACACCAACTGCTTGACGGACTGGTCGCTGTTTGCTTTGATCGAAAACTTCAGCGACAATCTCGAGAAGTTCACTTTGCCGGCTCCCGTCTTGTCGGCCATCTCGATGCTCAAAAGCATCACCAACAATTACCACATCGACGAGCTCTGCAGCAAAGCTCACCACTCCATGAACGCCGACGAAATTGATCCCCTCGATTTGGAGGACGATCAACTCTAAGGCTTCTATCCCCTGCTTCAATCCATTTCAACCTCCCCTCTGACCCCTCCATTCTACTCATTTTCATCTGTACTCGTGATGATTGACAACAACTTCTCCGATGTCCCAACTGAACTCGTGGACTGGGACCCACAAATCATCTCCCTCAACACCAATGGCTTCTCCAACAGTCATCGGTACATCCTCGACAAACTATCAAGTGTTCACGACGTTTCCTTTATCCAAGAAACCCGTTTCCGCACGCCAAGTCTCCACGACCGTGTTGCGTTCCATTGGCAACGCATCACAAACCACGAAGGCTCTTTGTTCTTTGAAGAGCCTATTTACCCTGAAGTATTCACGTCGCCAGCCACTGGAGGTCTGGCTACGTTGATACATCCTCACTCTCCTTTGAAGAACGCCACTCAAGTCCCTCATGACAACCCAGTGCTTCGTGGTCGTTATCTACAAGTGCGATGTACTCTGGGTCCACTGACAGTCGTTCTCCACAATATCTATGCGCCGGCAGCCTTCCAAGAACGAGCAAGTTACTTCGAAGAATTGCCACGCGACTTTCCTCCACATGCGCTCCACATTGTTGGAGGAGATTTCAACTGCACTCTCAACAAAGATTTGGATTCGTTGAGACCCAGTACCTCCACCATGGCCGGCACCCTTCAACTGGAACAATGGATGCACAGTTTGTCTCTGGTGGATCTGTTTCGCCGTCAAAACCCCGTGGCAAGAACCTTCACAAGTCCCACACTCACCAACCGACTTGACTACATCTTTTGTTCGTCCACCTTGGCGGGTCTTCGTCATTGGAAGGCGACGCACATGCCACACGTTCCACAGGCTGACCACGTGGCTTGTCGTATCATCACAAAGCGTCAAACATTGCGCCATGGCTCTGGATCATGGAAAGCTCCAACTTGGCTACTTCGTCTACCACGAGCGGCCGAGATTGTTCATGGATGTCTGGATCGATTTTTGGACAAGTCTCCAACATTCCACAATATCTCCAAGGCCTACGACATGCTGGTCAATGATATCCGCTCCCAACTCAAAGAATTCCATTCTCAACGATTGGAGAAACAACGTCTGCCGTTGAAGAAGTTAGCTGTGGAGATCGCTTCGCTTTTGCAAGTCCCCAACATGCGTCAAGATGCAGTGCTGGTGGATCGAGTGCGAGACCTTCAAAAGCAAATTCACGAGCTGCAAGATCGAGACAAGCAGTTTCGTCAAGACCAGGCGTTCCAACTTCACTTGTACAAAGCAGAGCGCTCGTCCAAGTTCCACTTCATGTCTCCTGTCCCTACCCCCTTGAAGAAGACAGTCTTCAAAGAGTTGGTGGATGTCAATGGAAATGTTGTCTCCAATCAACAAGGCATGTCTGACGTCCTGGTCGACTACTACAAGGACTTGTTTGCAGCTCCCGAGGTGCAGCGATCTGGAGACGAAGTGTCGTCATTTCTGACCCCATTGACTCGACACAAGCAACTGCCAGAGCAAGCCCAGAAAGAGCTGTCGGCTCCCTTGCGCGCCAACGAGTTCTATCATGCTATTCGACACAGCAGTTCGAACTCAGCGCCAGGTCCCAACGCTCTGCCATTCGAAGTCCTCAAACTTGCACCTCACAAGTGGTCGTTGGTATTGGAGCTGCTATTCACACACCAGCTCCATTCTCACCCTCGCTTGACTCCCATGCAACTTGTCAGTACGCTGGTGTTGCTGCACAAGAAAGGCCCCAAGTCACAAGCCAAGAACTATCGGCCCATTAGCCTACTCAACACGGATGTGAAAATCCTGACGAGTATTCTGGCTTATCGACTTCAGCGCCACATTCGACACATCATCCACCCGGACCAGCAAGGCTTTATCCGTCGAAGCAATATCCAAACCAATATTGCACGACTGGATGACATGCTGCACCACATCAAACTACACAGTCCGTCCTCGATGGTGGCACTGCTTGACTTTGAGAAAGCTTTTGATCGCGTGGACCACGCGTACTTGCTCCGCGTCCTCCGTCACTATGGCTTTCCCGAAACCTTTGTTGACATGGTTCGCGTACTGTACTCGGGCCGCAAGTCTCGCATGTTGGTGAACGGCTTCTTGTCCAAGCCAGTTCACATCTCACGCGGTGTGTTGCAAGGTGATCCACTGTCGCCACTTCTGTTTGTGATCGCTTTGGAACCGATGTGCCAACTCCTACGGCAACACTCCAACTATGGCATCAAGTGTGGGGATCGCTACCACACTGGGAGTTACTTTGCCGACGACTCGCAACTCTATGCGGCAAATGAGACGTGCCTCCACCGGCAGCTTGCATTGGTTCAAACCTTTTGCGACAAGTCTGGTTTCCGACTCAACGTAGACAAGACCCAAATTCTGACCTACAGCCAGTTGAATGGGAACCTTGCCTCACTACAAGTTACTTCCGACAGTCCCGTGAAGGCTCTTGGTATCTTGGTTGCGCCCAATCTTTCTCCATTGGCACGTTTCAATTACGTGTTTGAGAAGTTTGTGGCTCGCTTGTCTTTGTGGCTCTACAAGGCTCGAACCATGGCCGGAAAAGTCACTATCCTGCACAGCATATGTCTGCCTGTGTTATGGTACCAACTGGCTTTTGTCCCTGCCGACAAAGACCTGGCCAAAAAGATCGACAAGGCCATGCTTCAATTTATGCATGGTGAAGAAATCAACCCATCCTCCTCTGTCCATGGCCTCCGTTTGATCAAAAAGGAGATCCTATTCATGCCGAAGAAGTCCGGTGGCTTAGGCCTGCACCATGCACTTGCTTTATGGCAACAACACAACCGCTCTGTCATGATCAGATGCATTCAAGCCATCACCACCCCACCCCGCAAGTCTGCCATGTCCGCCTGGATTACGCCGGGCTATACTCTCCTCGAGAAGGCTTTTCATCCATGGGGTTCCCCCCGAGATCTCCTCTTGGCAAATGGCTCTTCTGCATTCATCAGACAACTGTACAAGAATCCCAATATCACTCCAATGTGGAAAGCCTTATTGAGTAGCTGGTTTGAATCTCGCTGGACTCCGTACGGCTGTCCAAATCACATCTCATCTTTGGATGTTCCCCTTTGGCACAACTCGTATCTGCCTGGACTCGAAGACCTATACGATCAGTGCTCTACATCGACGCAAGACCAAGCCAATGTATTGGCTTCGCTTCACATCACGAAGTTGTCGCATTTGTTGACTCCGTGTCAGCGAGTTTGGCCAGCTTCGATCTTGTTCGACAAAATCAACCGTGCCTGCCGCCAAGCCAATTTTGTCCCTCCAACGAAACAATGGATCTCAATCTTGGTGACCAAGTTATCACGATTGTTTGAGATTGTTTCTGAAGAGGATGCTCCCGTGTTCCACTTGCCGACGCCAAGCTCTGAATGGATGGAATGGCACTGGATGATACACCCTGACTCGAGTCCGATCTTGTTGGCGCTTGCGACTTCGAAATCGGCTAAGATCAGAGCTTCTCCAGCTGTCAGCTCGTCCATCCTTCCTACCAAGCATCTCAACCTGCCATCCAACTTTTACGAAGACCCCAAGCGCCTTACCCAACTTGCCGCCTTCCTCCAACCCGACCACATTCTCCCTCGATATGGAGAGTTCATTTTCAAGACCCTTCTCCGCGCCAACGCCATGCAATATCTGTTTCAGTACCAAGACCCCAAGCCGACGTGTGTCTTCTGTCGTGTCAATGAGACGTACGAGCATTTCCTGTTCTCTTGTGGATATGGTCAATCTGTTTGGTATTTCTTCAAGGCGATCCAGCGACTGCTCGAGTGTTCCTTTCCGTCCACGTGTCTGGAAATGTTCTACGAGACGCCCAAGCCGTCCGATGGATACTACATCCGTGGCTATCTGAAGATCTGGCCGATTGTCCGAGCCTGCGTGTATTATCAAATATGGCTCCAACGTGCCGATCGCACCTTTCGACCCGACCTCACAGCGAAGAGTCCGATGGAAGTTGCCATTCATGCTGCCTCTTTGATCAAGCTACATCTACAACACCTCCTGGTTGATCTCCCTCTCAAGAAGGGATACACCAAGGTATTCAATGTGCTCAAGCATCTATCTTCGGACCACTGGTTACGTCAACACATCATTCCTAACAGCGTCGTTTCATGAGAGAGCTGACGGCTCACTCACTTCATCTCCTGTCCAATGACCACTTTGCCATATCCTGTTTTCCAAGTTCTATTTATACAGTACGAGGCAAATTAGTAAGTCATTAGGGCCTTTGCTCAAAAATAAGGTTAATACAACTCATTTAACCACTCGCCACGTCTGGCATGTTTGAAAGGTGTCATGCTCGTGTGGTGGACGACCAAGCATCAACTTGGTCCGAAATCAACACGCGAGAGTCCCAAGCATACCCCACAAAATGCATCTCGATGCCACTTTTTCTCCACTTTTGGTACCCACGTGCCACATGCATATCTCGACCCCATCGAGATACCCACTCGCCACGTCTGGCATGTTTGAAAGGTGTCATGCTCGTGTGGTGGACGACCAAGCATCAACTTGGTCCGAAATCAACACGCGATAGTCCCAATCATACCCCACAAAATGCATCTCGATGCCACTTTTTCTCCACTTTTGGTACCCACGTGCCACATGCACATCTCGACCCCATCGAGATACCCACTCGCCACGTCTGGCATGTTTGAAAGGTGTCATGCTCGTGTGGTGGACGACCAAGCATCAACTTGGTCCGAAATCAACACGCGATAGTCCCAATCATACCCCACAAAATGCATCTCGATGCCACTTTTTCTCCACTTTTGGTACCCACGTGCCACATGCACATCTCGACCCCATCGAGATACCCACTCGCCACGTCTGGCATGTTTGAAAGGTGTCATGCTCGTGTGGTGGACGACCAAGCATCAACTTGGTCCGAAATCAACACGCGAGAGTCCCAAGCATACCCCACAAAATGCATCTCGATGCCACTTTTTTCTCCACTTTTGGTACCCACGTGCCACATGCATATCTCGACCCCATCGAGATACCCACTCGCCACGTCTGGCATGTTTGAAAGGTGTCATGCTCGTGTGGTGGACGACCAAGCATCAACTTGGTCCGAAATCAACACGCGAGAGTCCCAAGCATACCCCACAAAATGCATCTCGATGCCACTTTTTCTCCACTTTTGGTACCCACGTGCCACATGCACATCTCGACCCCATCGAGATACCCACTCGCCACGTCTGGCATGTTTGAAAGGTGTCATGCTCGTGTGGTGGACGACCAAGCATCAACTTGGTCCGAAATCAACACGCGAGAGTCCCAAGCATACCCCACAAAATGCATCTCGATGCCACTTTTTCTCCACTTTTGGTACCCACGTGCCACATGCACATCTCGACCCCATCGAGATACCCACTCGCCACGTCTGGCATGTTTGAAAGGTGTCATGCTCGTGTGGTGGACGACCAAGCATCAACTTGGTCCGAAATCAACACGCGATAGTCCCAAGCATACCCCACAAAATGCATCTCGATGCCACTTTTTCTCCACTTTTGGTACCCACGTGCCACATGCACATCTCGACCCCATCGAGATACCCACTCGCCACGTCTGGCATGTTTGAAAGGTGTCATGCTCGTGTGGTGGACGACCAAGCATCAACTTGGTCCGAAATCAACACGCGAGAGTCCCAAGCATACCCCACAAAATGCATCTCGATGCCACTTTTTCTCCACTTTTGGTACCCACGTGCCACATGCATATCTCGACCCCATCGAGATACCCACTCGCCACGTCTGGCATGTTTGAAAGGTGTCATGCTCGTGTGGTGGACGACCAAGCATCAACTTGGTCCGAAATCAACACGCGAGAGTCCCAAGCATACCCCACAAAATGCATCTCGATGCCACTTTTTCTCCACTTTTGGTACCCACGTGCCACATGCACATCTCGACCCCATCGAGATACCCACTCGCCACGTCTGGCATGTTTGAAAGGTGTCATGCTCGTGTGGTGGACGACCAAGCATCAACTTGGTCCGAAATCAACACGCGAGAGTCCCAAGCATACCCCACAAAATGCATCTCGATGCCACTTTTTCTCCACTTTTGGTACCCACGTGCCAAATGCACATCTCGACCCCATCGAGATACCCACTCGCCACGTCTGGCATGTTTGAAAGGTGTCATGCTCGTGTGGTGGACGACCAAGCATCAACTTGGTCCGAAATCAACACGCGAGAGTCCCAAGCATACCCCACAAAATGCATCTCGATGCCACTTTTTCTCCACTTTTGGTACCCACGTGCCACATGCATATCTCGACCCCATCGAGATACCCACTCGCCACGTCTGGCATGTTTGAAAGGTGTCATGCTCGTGTGGTGGACGACCAAGCATCAACTTGGTCCGAAATCAACACGCGATAGTCCCAATCATACCCCACAAAATGCATCTCGATGCCACTTTTTCTCCACTTTTGGTACCCACGTGCCACATGCACATCTCGACCCCATCGAGATACCCACTCGCCACGTCTGGCATGTTTGAAAGGTGTCATGCTCGTGTGGTGGACGACCAAGCATCAACTTGGTCCGAAATCAACACGCGAGAGTCCCAAGCATACCCCACAAAATGCATCTCGATGCCACTTTTTCTCCACTTTTGGTACCCACGTGCCACATGCATATCTCGACCCCATCGAGATACCCACTCGCCACGTCTGGCATGTTTGAAAGGTGTCATGCTCGTGTGGTGGACGACCAAGCATCAACTTGGTCCGAAATCAACACGCGATAGTCCCAATCATACCCCACAAAATGCATCTCGATGCCACTTTTTCTCCACTTTTGGTACCCACGTGCCACATGCACATCTCGACCCCATCGAGATACCCACTCGCCACGTCTGGCATGTTTGAAAGGTGTCATGCTCGTGTGGTGGACGACCAAGCATCAACTTGGTCCGAAATCAACACGCGAGAGTCCCAAGCATACCCCACAAAATGCATCTCGATGCCACTTTTTCTCCACTTTTGGTACCCACGTGCCACATGCACATCTCGACCCCATCGAGATACCCACTCGCCACGTCTGGCATGTTTGAAAGTGCTCGTGTGGTGGACGACCAAGCATCAACTTGGTCCGAAATCAACACGCGATAGTCCCAATCATACCCCACAAAATGCATCTCGATGCCACTTTTTCTCCACTTTTGGTACCCACGTGCCACATGCACATCTCGACCCCATCGAGATACCCACTCGCCACGTCTGGCATGTTTGAAAGTGCTCGTGTGGTGGACGACCAAGCATCAACTTGGTCCGAAATCAACACGCGAGAGTCCCAAGCATACCCCACAAAATGCATCTCGATGCCACTTTTTCTCCACTTTTGGTACCCACGTGCCACATGCACATCTCGACCCCATCGAGATACCCACTCGCCACGTCTGGCATGTTTGAAAGGTGTCATGCTCGTGTGGTGGACGACCAAGCATCAACTTGGTCCGAAATCAACACGCGAGAGTCCCAAGCATACCCCACAAAATGCATCTCGATGCCACTTTTTCTCCACTTTTGGTACCCACGTGCCACATGCACATCTCGACCCCATCGAGATACCCACTCGCCACGTCTGGCATGTTTGAAAGGTGTCATGCTCGTGTGGTGGACGACCAAGCATCAACTTGGTCCGAAATCAACACGCGAGAGTCCCAAGCATACCCCACAAAATGCATCTCGATGCCACTTTTTCTCCACTTTTGGTACCCACGTGCCACATGCACATCTCGACCCCATCGAGATACCCACTCGCCACGTCTGGCATGTTTGAAAGTGCTCGTGTGGTGGACGACCAAGCATCAACTTGGTCCGAAATCAACACGCGAGAGTCCCAAGCATACCCCACAAAATGCATCTCGATGCCACTTTTTCTCCACTTTTGGTACCCACGTGCCACATGCATATCTCGACCCCATCGAGATACCCACTCGCCACGTCTGGCATGTTTGAAAGGTGTCATGCTCGTGTGGTGGACGACCAAGCATCAACTTGGTCCGAAATCAACACGCGAGAGTCCCAAGCATACCCCACAAAATGCATCTCGATGCCACTTTTTCTCCACTTTTGGTACCCACGTGCCACATGCACATCTCGACCCCATCGAGATACCCACTCGCCACGTCTGGCATGTTTGAAAGGTGTCATGCTCGTGTGGTGGACGACCAAGCATCAACTTGGTCCGAAATCAACACGCGAGAGTCCCAAGCATACCCCACAAAATGCATCTCGATGCCACTTTTTCTCCACTTTTGGTACCCACGTGCCACATGCACATCTCGACCCCATCGAGATACCCACTCGCCACGTCTGGCATGTTTGAAAGGTGTCATGCTCGTGTGGTGGACGACCAAGCATCAACTTGGTCCGAAATCAACACGCGAGAGTCCCAAGCATACCCCACAAAATGCATCTCGATGCCACTTTTTCTCCACTATCGGCTAAGATCAGAGCTTCTCCAGCTGTCAGCTCGTCCATCCTTCCTACCAAGCATCTCAACCTGCCATCCAACTTTTACGAAGACCCCAAGCGCCTTACCCAACTTGCCGCCTTCCTCCAACCCGACCACATTCTCCCTCGATATGGAGAGTTCATTTTCAAGACCCTTCTCCGCGCCAACGCCATGCAATATCTGTTTCAGTACCAAGACCCCAAGCCGACGTGTGTCTTCTGTCGTGTCAATGAGACGTACGAGCATTTCCTGTTCTCTTGTGGATATGGTCAATCTGTTTGGTATTTCTTCAAGGCGATCCAGCGACTGCTCGAGTGTTCCTTTCCGTCCACGTGTCTGGAAATGTTCTACGAGACGCCCAAGCCGTCCGATGGATACTACATCCGTGGTTTGATTAAATGAGTTGTATTAACCTTATTTTTGAGCAAAGGCCCTAATGACTTACTAATTTGCCTCGTACTGTATAAATAGAACTTGGAAAACAGGATATGGCAAAGTGGTCATTGGACAGGAGATGAAGTGAGTGAGCCGTCAGCTCTCTCATGAAACGACGCTGTTAGGAATGATGTGTTGACGTAACCAGTGGTCCGAAGATAGATGCTTGAGCACATTGAATACCTTGGTGTATCCCTTCTTGAGAGGGAGATCAACCAGGAGGTGTTGTAGATGTAGCTTGATCAAAGAGGCAGCATGAATGGCAACTTCCATCGGACTCTTCGCTGTGAGGTCGGGTCGAAAGGTGCGATCGGCACGTTGGAGCCATATTTGATAATACACGCAGGCTCGGACAATCGGCCAGATCTTCAGATAGCCACGGATGTAGTATCCATCGGACGGCTTGGGCGTCTCGTAGAACATTTCCAGACACGTGGACGGAAAGGAACACTCGAGCAGTCGCTGGATCGCCTTGAAGAAATACCAAACAGATTGACCATATCCACAAGAGAACAGGAAATGCTCGTACGTCTCATTGACACGACAGAAGACACACGTCGGCTTGGGGTCTTGGTACTGAAACAGATATTGCATGGCGTTGGCGCGGAGAAGGGTCTTGAAAATGAACTCTCCATATCGAGGGAGAATGTGGTCGGGTTGGAGGAAGGCGGCAAGTTGGGTAAGGCGCTTGGGGTCTTCGTAAAAGTTGGATGGCAGGTTGAGATGCTTGGTAGGAAGGATGGACGAGCTGACAGCTGGAGAAGCTCTGATCTTAGCCGATTTCGAAGTCGCAAGCGCCAACAAGATCGGACTCGAGTCAGGGTGTATCATCCAGTGCCATTCCATCCATTCAGAGCTTGGCGTCGGCAAGTGGAACACGGGAGCATCCTCTTCAGAAACAATCTCAAACAATCGTGATAACTTGGTCACCAAGATTGAGATCCATTGTTTCGTTGGAGGGACAAAATTGGCTTGGCGGCAGGCACGGTTGATTTTGTCGAACAAGATCGAAGCTGGCCAAACTCGCTGACACGGAGTCAACAAATGCGACAACTTCGTGATGTGAAGCGAAGCCAATACATTGGCTTGGTCTTGCGTCGATGTAGAGCACTGATCGTATAGGTCTTCGAGTCCAGGCAGATACGAGTTGTGCCAAAGGGGAACATCCAAAGATGAGATGTGATTTGGACAGCCGTACGGAGTCCAGCGGGATTCAAACCAGCTACTCAATAAGGCTTTCCACATTGGAGTGATATTGGGATTCTTGTACAGTTGTCTGATGAATGCAGAAGTACCATTCGCCAAGAGGAGATCTCGGGGGGAACCCCATGGATGAAAAGCCTTCTCGAGGAGAGTATAGCCCGGCGTAATCCAGGCGGACATGGCAGACTTGCGGGGTGGGGTGGTGATGGCTTGAATGCATCTGATCATGACAGAGCGGTTGTGTTGTTGCCATAAAGCAAGTGCATGGTGCAGGCCTAAGCCACCGGCCTTCTTCGGCATGAATAGGATCTCCTTTTTGATCAAACGGAGGCCATGGACAGAGGAGGATGGGTTGATTTCTTCACCATGCATAAATTGAAGCATGGCCTTGTCGATCTTTTTGGCCAGGTCTTTGTCGGCAGGGACAAAAGCCAGTTGGTACCATAACACAGGCAGACATATGCTGTGCAGGATAGTGACTTTTCCGGCCATGGTTCGAGCCTTGTAGAGCCACAAAGACAAGCGAGCCACAAACTTCTCAAACACGTAATTGAAACGTGCCAATGGAGAAAGATTGGGCGCAACCAAGATACCAAGAGCCTTCACGGGACTGTCGGAAGTAACTTGTAGTGAGGCAAGGTTCCCATTCAACTGGCTGTAGGTCAGAATTTGGGTCTTGTCTACGTTGAGTCGGAAACCAGACTTGTCGCAAAAGGTTTGAACCAATGCAAGCTGCCGGTGGAGGCACGTCTCATTTGCCGCATAGAGTTGCGAGTCGTCGGCAAAGTAACTCCCAGTGTGGTAGCGATCCCCACACTTGATGCCATAGTTGGAGTGTTGCCGTAGGAGTTGGCACATCGGTTCCAAAGCGATCACAAACAGAAGTGGCGACAGTGGATCACCTTGCAACACACCGCGTGAGATGTGAACTGGCTTGGACAAGAAGCCGTTCACCAAGATGCGAGACTTGCGGCCCGAGTACAGTACGCGAACCATGTCAACAAAGGTTTCGGGAAAGCCATAGTGACGGAGGACGCGGAGCAAGTACGCGTGGTCCACGCGATCAAAAGCTTTCTCAAAGTCAAGCAGTGCCACCATCGAGGACGGACTGTGTAGTTTGATGTGGTGCAGCATGTCATCCAGTCGTGCAATATTGGTTTGGATATTGCTTCGACGGATAAAGCCTTGCTGGTCCGGGTGGATGATGTGTCGAATGTGGCGCTGGAGTCGATAAGCCAGAATACTCGTCAGGATTTTCACATCCGTGTTGAGTAGGCTAATGGGCCGATAGTTCTTGGCTTGTGACTTGGGGCCTTTCTTGTGCAGCAACACCAGCGTACTGACAAGTTGCATGGGAGTCAAGCGAGGGTGAGAATGGAGCTGGTGTGTGAATAGCAGCTCCAATACCAACGACCACTTGTGAGGTGCAAGTTTGAGGACTTCGAATGGCAGAGCGTTGGGACCTGGCGCTGAGTTCGAACTGCTGTGTCGAATAGCATGATAGAACTCGTTGGCGCGCAAGGGAGCCGACAGCTCTTTCTGGGCTTGCTCTGGCAGTTGCTTGTGTCGAGTCAATGGGGTCAGAAATGACGACACTTCGTCTCCAGATCGCTGCACCTCGGGAGCTGCAAACAAGTCCTTGTAGTAGTCGACCAGGACGTCAGACATGCCTTGTTGATTGGAGACAACATTTCCATTGACATCCACCAACTCTTTGAAGACTGTCTTCTTCAAGGGGGTAGGGACAGGAGACATGAAGTGGAACTTGGACGAGCGCTCTGCTTTGTACAAGTGAAGTTGGAACGCCTGGTCTTGACGAAACTGCTTGTCTCGATCTTGCAGCTCGTGAATTTGCTTTTGAAGGTCTCGCACTCGATCCACCAGCACTGCATCTTGACGCATGTTGGGGACTTGCAAAAGCGAAGCGATCTCCACAGCTAACTTCTTCAACGGCAGACGTTGTTTCTCCAATCGTTGAGAATGGAATTCTTTGAGTTGGGAGCGGATATCATTGACCAGCATGTCGTAGGCCTTGGAGATATTGTGGAATGTTGGAGACTTGTCCAAAAATCGATCCAGACATCCATGAACAATCTCGGCCGCTCGTGGTAGACGAAGTAGCCAAGTTGGAGCTTTCCATGATCCAGAGCCATGGCGCAATGTTTGACGCTTTGTGATGATACGACAAGCCACGTGGTCAGCCTGTGGAACGTGTGGCATGTGCGTCGCCTTCCAATGACGAAGACCCGCCAAGGTGGACGAACAAAAGATGTAGTCGAGTCGGTTGGTGAGTGTGGGACTTGTGAAGGTTCTTGCCACGGGGTTTTGACGGCGAAACAGATCCACCAGAGACAAACTGTGCATCCATTGTTCCAGTTGAAGGGTGCCGGCCATGGTGGAGGTACTGGGTCTCAACGAATCCAAATCTTTGTTGAGAGTGCAGTTGAAATCTCCTCCAACAATGTGGAGCGCATGTGGAGGAAAGTCGCGTGGCAATTCTTCGAAGTAACTTGCTCGTTCTTGGAAGGCTGCCGGCGCATAGATATTGTGGAGAACGACTGTCAGTGGACCCAGAGTACATCGCACTTGTAGATAACGACCACGAAGCACTGGGTTGTCATGAGGGACTTGAGTGGCGTTCTTCAAAGGAGAGTGAGGATGTATCAACGTAGCCAGACCTCCAGTGGCTGGCGACGTGGATACTTCAGGGTAAATAGGCTCTTCAAAGAACAAAGAGCCTTCGTGGTTTGTGATGCGTTGCCAATGGAACGCAACACGGTCGTGGAGACTTGGCGTGCGGAAACGGGTTTCTTGGATAAAGGAAACGTCGTGAACACTTGATAGTTTGTCGAGGATGTACCGATGACTGTTGGAGAAGCCATTGGTGTTGAGGGAGATGATTTGTGGGTCCCAGTCCACGAGTTCAGTTGGGACATCGGAGAAGTTGTTGTCACTCATCACGAGTACAGATGAAAATGAGTAGAATGGAGGGGTCAGAGGGGAGGTTGAAATGGATTGAAGCAGGGGATAGAAGCCTTAGAGTTGATCGTCCTCCAAATCGAGGGGATCAATTTCGTCGGCGTTCATGGAGTGGTGAGCTTTGCTGCAGAGCTCGTCGATGTGGTAATTGTTGGTGATGCTTTTGAGCATCGAGATGGCCGACAAGACGGGAGCCGGCAAAGTGAACTTCTCGAGATTGTCGCTGAAGTTTTCGATCAAAGCAAACAGCGACCAGTCCGTCAAGCAGTTGGTGTCAGGCAATCTTGTTGCTTCTTGGTTCAATAGAACAGTCAGTGCCTCCGAGTTTGTGTAGAGGTCTGGGGCCCGATTTGAGAGGAATAAGTCAATCGTAGCAAGTGCAAAGAGGATGCGCTTGATCTCTGGTATGTCCGTGGTCAATTCTTCCAAGATTTCTGACGGGTGAATCTTGTATTGAGCCATGAAGTTGACGTGATGTTTGTAGTTGTGAGGCTTGCCTTGAGCTTTTAACAAAGCCATCTTGCGCTCAATAGTCTTGGTTGCAACAAGTGACTGAAACAAACTGAGGTCTTCATCTTGTGCGTACATAGCATGTGCAACGAGCTGAGGATCATCTCGCAAAATGCGTTGACATTCGGTGATACTGCCTTCGACTTTCTTGTCTCGAATGATCTTCTTCGCCAATTCGAGGTGGGCTGCAGCAGACTTGTTAAGTCGTTGTTTCTTCGCTTTGCCTTTGGTCTTTTTCGGGCGTGGCGCACTTGAATCTTCCAATACAATTCGAGGCACTGCAAAGTCTTCAAACGAGAGTTCCACGTCGTCTTCTTCGAGGATATGAAAACGGTTGGATGTCGGCAGGGGATCCAAACGTGGGGACGAAGGCAAAGTACGTTTTGGAGCTGGTCCAGACCGGTAGCCCGTTACCAATTGAAGGTCCAGCGAGTTCTTGGGCTGCTCACTTGGTGGAGCAAGAGCGGGCGATTCGTTGGTAGACATTTCCACATCTTCTTGTTGTTTGTCTTGTCCATTGTTGTTAGGGGGATCGCTGTCACCAGACATATCGACATCAGAGCCATGAGAAGGAGCTGTTGGCTGTGGTTGTTCATCTTGACGATCTCCAGATGCCTCAGTTGAGTCGGCCTCGCCTTCCGCATTTGTTCCAAGGTCTTGATCATGATCGTCTCCATCATGTTCAGGTTCTTTTTCTCCTGACGGAGGAGATTTTGCCGCTGCCTTGGCCGCTTTTGCCTTCGCTTTTTCAGCCTTGGCCTCTGCACGTCGTGAAACAATCGACGGAGGCAATGTCTTGTTCAGAGCAGCGATCTTGTGCTGAAACACGACGACAAAAGGCTGACCCGACGGATCCGTAATGGCGATTTCGCGTAGTGCGTCGCCGGATTTTGGCACCAACACTGCTGGAGGCGCAGGCGACTTGAAAATGACTCTCAAATGCGGCGACTTGATGTTCTGACCAGCAGTAGGGTTGAATGCTGCTATCACTGACTTGGTCAATGCAGCCATTTTCTTGACAATTGCCTTGGCCATCGAAGGGTGACTGACCTTGTTGAACGTAACATAGTAGTTGTTGCCATAACGCGAGTACTTGGGAACCAGGAAATCTTTGCCACCAAGTCGAAACGTTGTGCCTCCCATTTCCACGCACGTAGACAAGTTGTAACTTGAGATCACAATGGTCTGTGGGTTCTTCTTGTGGATCAAAATGTTCGGAAATTTGGAGCCCCATAACGAACCAGGATTTTCCTTGACAAATTGATCGCAGATGACTTTTTCGGACCAGTCCTTGTAGCCTTCGCCCAACTTGACTGTGAGCTCGTACACTTGGGACTGGGGGGTGAGCAAAATGTTTTCAATGAAGGCGTCCATGTCACCAGAGTCTTTGTAGAATGCGTCCGCCATGGCCTCGCATCGCGCAATATCGTCATCGGCAATAGCATGAGCACCAGTGTTGCGATGTTTCGCGCCTTTGGGGGCATTGCCTTGCTTGGAATCTTTCTTGGACGAAGCTGAATCCTTGCCGGGAGTCTTTTGCGTCCATGGATTGGCCTTTTCAGCGTTTTGTTGCTCTTGATCGCCTTGTATTTTGTCTGCCGCGGTAGGAGGATCAACAGCGCCATTTCCTTGAGCAACGGATTTGTCGACAATGTCTTGATTTGACTGTTCATTGTCATTGTTTGTCGATTGTTCCTCTTGAATAACTTCTCCAGGAGTATCACACGACTTCGCTTGGCCGTTAATGTCGCCTGACCCATCAACCTCAGAGTGAATTTGAGTATTTCCCTCGTCGGTTAAGGCCTCGGATTCAGTAGAATCCTTCCCCTCGGCGTCTCCAGAGACCATATCCACGTCCTCTTGAGATTTTTCTTCTTCCTCTCCCGTTCTAGGAGGCTCAGCACAGGGGGCGACGCGGTTGGTGGCTGCTGGCTCAGTCCCATTGGTCACGCGAAAGGCCGGGGCCAGACCCCCAGTGACAGGGGTAGAAGGGGAATCCATGCCATCCCCGCAGCACGGTGACTGGGGTACACCATTGCTCCGGCGAGAACCCAAATCGGGATACCGCCCCCGCCCCTCCGAAGAGGCCCCTGGGGGGAAGTAGACAGAACCGCAGGGTGTGCCCATAGGGGGGGCCCTCGTAGCCTCTAGGGCTGGCATGGACCCCGTTTTCTCGCCGCCTTCACTGGGGATCGACTCCAATTGGAGTCCAATTGGAGTCCAGGGAAGCAGCCACCACAGGCACAAGGCCCCAGTGGTTCGCCCTCCTGAGTGAGGGCTTCGCTAGACAAGTTAACGACAGTGGTCTGGGGGTCAACCACTGACCCACTGAGGTTGACCCCCCCTGGAACTCCGGCGAGTGGAGCACCAGGTGAAGCGCTGGGGGAGCGAGACGCAGATTGGTCTCCAGAGACGCTGTTGGGGTCGAACTCGACCTCCACTTCGGCCCTAGGGTTAGGTGTAGAGACATTACTCACACCACTTCCGCCATCCTGATTGGACGACGAAAGTGGGTGAGGTGATACAAAACCTGGAATGATGGTGACTCCGTGAGTGTTGGTCTCACGGAGCTCGGAACATCTGTTGGCGTTGGACATTTTGAGCGCGGCGGCACTTGATAACTTCTTGACTTGAGGGGTACGAGGCAAATTCGGAAGTTACTACATCCGTGGCTATCTGAAGATCTGGCCGATTGTCCGAGCCTGCGTGTATTATCAAATATGGCTCCAACGTGCCGATCGCACCTTTCGACCCGACCTCACAGCGAAGAGTCCGATGGAAGTTGCCATTCATGCTGCCTCTTTGATCAAGCTACATCTACAACAGCTCCTGGTTGATCTCCCTCTCAAGAAGGGATACACCAAGGTATTCAATGTGCTCAAGCATCTATCTTCGGACCCCTGGTTACGTCAACACGCCATTCCTGACAGCGTCGTTTCATGAGTGAGCTAACGGCTCACTCACTTCATCTCCTGTTCAATGACCACTTTGCCATATTCTGTTTTCCAAGTTCTATTTATACAGTACGAGGCAAATTAGTAAGTCATTAGGGCCTTTGCTCAAAAATAAGGTTAATACAACTCATTTAACCACTTTTTCTCCACTTTTGGTACCCACGTGCCACATGCACATCTCGACCCCATCGAGATACCCACTCGCCACGTCTGGCATGTTTGAAAGGTGTCATGCTCGTGTGGTGGACGACCAAGCATCAACTTGGTCCGAAATCAACACGCGATAGTCCCAAGCATACCCCACAAAATGCATCTCGATGCCACTTTTTCTCCACTTTTGGTACCCACGTGCCACATGCATATCTCGACCCCATCGAGACACCCACTCGCCACGTCTGGCATGTTTGAAAGTGCTCGTGTGGTGGACGACCAAGCATCAACTTGGTCCGAAATCAACACGCGATAGTCCCAAGCATACCCCACAAAATGCATCTCGATGCCACTTTTTCTCCACTTTTGGTACCCACGTGCCACATGCACATCTCGACCCCATCGAGATACCCACTCGCCACGTCTGGCATGTTTGAAAGGTGTCATGCTCGTGTGGTGGACGACCAAGCATCAACTTGGTCCGAAATCAACACGCGAGAGTCCCAATCATACCCCACAAAATGCATCTCGATGCCACTTTTTCTCCACTTTTGGTACCCACGTGCCACATGCACATCTCGACCCCATCGAGATACCCACTCGCCACGTCTGGCATGTTTGAAAGGTGTCATGCTCGTGTGGTGGACGACCAAGCATCAACTTGGTCCGAAATCAACACGCGAGAGTCCCAAGCATACCCCACAAAATGCATCTCGATGCCACTTTTTCTCCACTTTTGGTACCCACGTGCCACATGCATATCTCGACCCCATCGAGATACCCACTCGCCACGTCTGGCATGTTTGAAAGGTGTCATGCTCGTGTGGTGGACGACCAAGCATCAACTTGGTCCGAAATCAACACGCGAGAGTCCCAAGCATACCCCACAAAATGCATCACTTCCGAATTTGCCTCGTACCCCTCAAGTCAAGAAGTTATCAAGTGCCGCCGCGCTCAAAATGTCCAACGCCAACAGCTGTTCCGAGCTCCGTGAGACCAACACTCACGGAGTCACCATCATTCCAGGTATTGTATCACCTCACCCACTTTCGTCGTCCAATCAGGATGGCGGAAGTGGTGTGAGTAATGTCTCTACACCTAACCCTAGGGCCGAAGTGGAGGTCGAGTTCGACCCCAACAGCGTCTCTGGAGACCAATCTGCGTCTCGCTCCCCCAGCGCTTCACCTGGTGCTCCACTCGCCGGAGTTCCAGGGGGGGTCAACCTCAGTGGGTCAGTGGTTGACCCCCAGACCACTGTCGTTAACTTGTCTAGCGAAGCCCTCACTCAGGAGGGCGAACCACTGGGGCCTTGTGCCTGTGGTGGCTGCTTCCCTGGACTCCAATTGGAGTCGATCCCCAGTGAAGGCGGCGAGAAAACGGGGTCCATGCCAGCCCTAGAGGCTACGAGGCCCCCCCTATGGGCACACCCTGCGGTTCTGTCTACTTCCCCCCAGGGGCCTCTTCGGAGGGGCGGGGGCGGTATCCCGATTTGGGTTCTCGCCGGAGCAATGGTGTACCCCAGTCACCGTGCTGCGGGGATGGCATGGATTCCCCTTCTACCCCTGTCACTGGGGGTCTGGCCCCGGCCTTTCTCGTGACCAATGGGACTGAGCCAGCAGCCACCAACCGCGTCGCCCCCTGTGCTGAGCCTCCTAGAACGGGAGAGGAAGAAGAAAAATCTCAAGAGGACGTGGATATGGTCTCTGGAGACGCCGAGGGGAAGGATTCTACTGAAACCGAGGCCTTAACCGACGAGGGAAATACTCAAATTCACTCGGAGGTTGATGGGTCAGGCGACATTAACGGCCAAGCGAAGCCGTGTGATACTCCTGGAGAAGTTATTCAAGAGGAACAATCGACAAACAATGACAATGACCAGTCAAATCAAGACATTGTCGACAAATCCGTTGCTCAAGGAAATGGCGCTGTTGATCCTCCTACCGCGGCAGACAAAATACAAGGCGATCAAGAGCAACAAAACGCTGAAAAGGCCAATCCATGGACGCAAAAGACTCCCGGCAAGGATTCAGCTTCGTCCAAGAAAGATTCCAAGCAAGGCAATGCCCCCAAAGGCGCGAAACATCGCAACACTGGTGCTCATGCTATTGCCGATGACGATATTGCGCGATGCGAGGCCATGGCGGACGCATTCTACAAAGACTCTGGTGACATGGACGCCTTCATTGAAAACATTTTGCTCACCCCCAGTCCCAAGTGTACGAGCTCACAGTCAAGTTGGGCGAAGGCTACAAGGACTGGTCCGAAAAAGTCATCTGCGATCAATTTGTCAAGGAAAATCCTGGTTCGTTATGGGGCTCCAAATTTCCGAACATTTTGATCCACAAGAAGAACCCACAGACCATTGTGATCTCAAGTTACAACTTGTCTACGTGCGTGGAAATGGGAGGCACAACGTTTCGACTTGGTGGCAAAGACTTCCTGGTTCCCAAATACTCGCGTTATGGCAACAACTACTACGTTACGTTCAACAAGGTCAGTCACCCTTCGATGGCCAAGGCAATTGTCAAGAAAATGGCTGCATTGACCAAGTCAGTGATAGCAGCATTCAACCCTACTGCTGGTCAGAACATCAAGTCGCCGCATTTGAGAGTCATTTTCAAGTCGTCTGCGCCTCCTGCAGTGCTGGTGCCAAAATCCGGCGACGCACTACGCGAAATCACCATTACGGATCCGTCGGGTCAGCCTTTTGTCGTCGTGTTTCAGCACAAGATCGCTGCTCTGAACAAGACATTGCCTCCGTCGATTGTTTCACGACGTGCAGAGGCCAAGGCTGAAAAAGCGAAGGCAAAAGCGGCCAAGGCAGCGGCAAAATCTCCTCCGTCAGGAGAAAAAGAACCTGAACATGATGGAGACGATCATGATCAAGACCCTGGAACAAATGCGGAAGGCAAGGCCGACTCAACTGAGGCATCTGAAGATGGTCAAGATGAACAACCACAGCCAACAGCTCCTTCTCATGGCTCTGATGTCGATATGTCTGGTGACAGCGATCCCCCTAACAACAATGGACAAGACAAACAACAAGAAGATGTGGAAATGTCTACCAACGAATCGCCCGCTCTTGCTCCACCAAGTGAGCAGCCCAAGAACTCGCTGGACCTTCAATTGGTAACGGGCTACCGGTCTGGACCAGCTCCAAAACGTACTTTGCCTTCGTCCCCACGTTTGGATCCCCTGCCGACATCCAACCGTTTTCATATCCTCGAAGAAGACGACGTGGAACTCTCGTTTGAAGACTTTGCAGTGCCTCGAATTGTATTGGAAGATTCAAGTGCGCCACGCCCGAAAAAGACCAAAGGCAAAACGAAGAAACAACGACTTAACAAGTCTGCTGCAGCCCACCTCGAATTGGCGAAGAAGATCATTCGAGACAAGAAAGTCGAAGGCAGTATCACCGAATGTCAACGCATTTTGCGAGATGACCCTCAGCTCGTTGCACATGCTATGTACGCACAAGATGAAGACCTCAGTTTGTTTCAGTCACTTGTTGCAACCAAGACTATTGAGCGCAAGATGGCTTTGTTAAAAGCTCAAGGCAAGCCTCACAACTACAAACATCACGTCAACTTCATGGTTAAATGAGTTGTATTAACCTTATTTTTGAGCAAAGGCCCTAATGACTTACTAATTTGCCTCGTACTGTATAAATAGAACTTGGAAAACAGAATATGGCAAAGTGGTCATTGAACAGGAGATGAAGTGAGTGAGCCGTTAGCTCACTCATGAAACGACGCTGTCAGGAATGGCGTGTTGACGTAACCAGGGGTCCGAAGATAGATGCTTGAGCACATTGAATACCTTGGTGTATCCCTTCTTGAGAGGGAGATCAACCAGGAGCTGTTGTAGATGTAGCTTGATCAAAGAGGCAGCATGAATGGCAACTTCCATCGGACTCTTCGCTGTGAGGTCGGGTCGAAAGGTGCGATCGGCACGTTGGAGCCATATTTGATAATACACGCAGGCTCGGACAATCGGCCAGATCTTCAGATAGCCACGGATGTAGTATCCATCGGACGGCTTGGGCGTCTCGTAGAACATTTCCAGACACGTGGACGGAAAGGAACACTCGAGCAGTCGCTGGATCGCCTTGAAGAAATACCAAACAGATTGACCATATCCACAAGAGAACAGGAAATGCTCGTACGTCTCATTGACACGACAGAGGACACACGTCGGCTTGGGGTCTTGGTACTGAAACAGATATTG
The DNA here is from genome assembly GCA_019828595.1 of Aphanomyces cochlioides. NCBI lineage: Eukaryota > Oomycota > Saprolegniomycetes > Saprolegniales > Verrucalvaceae > Aphanomyces > Aphanomyces cochlioides. The sequence continues at coordinate 1,422,177 of JAHQRK010000016.1, forward strand.
CATGGCGTTGGCGCGGAGAAGGGTCTTGAAAATGAACTCTCCATATCGAGGGAGAATGTGGTCGGGTTGGAGGAAGGCGGCAAGTTGGGTAAGGCGCTTGGGGTCTTCGTAAAAGTTCGATGGCAGGTTGAGATGCTTGGTAGGAAGAATGGACGAGCTGACAGCTGGAGAAGCTCTGATCTTAGCCGATTTCGAAGTCGCAAACGCCAACAAGATCGGACTCGAGTCAGGGTGAATCATCCAGTGCCATTCCATCCATTCAGAGCTTGGCGTCGGCAAGTGGAACACGGGAGCATCCTCTTCAGAAACAATCTCAAACAATCGTGATAACTTGGTCACCAAGATTGAGATCCATTGTTTCGTTGGAGGGACAAAATTGGCTTGGCGGCAGGCACGGTTGATTTTGTCGAACAAGATCGAAGCTGGCCAAACTCGCTGACACGGAGTCAACAAATGCGACAACTTCGTGATGTGAAGCGAAGCCAATACATTGGCTTGGTCTTGCGTCGATGTAGAGCACTGATCGTATAGGTCTTCGAGTCCAGGCAGATACGAGTTGTGCCAAAGGGGAACATCCAAAGATGAGATGTGATTTGGACAGCCGTACGGAGTCCAGCGGGATTCAAACCAGCTACTCAATAAGGCTTTCCACATTGGAGTGATATTGGGATTCTTGTACAGTTGTCTGATGAATGCAGAAGTACCATTCGCCAAGAGGAGATCTCGGGGGGAACCCCATGGATGAAAAGCCTTCTCGAGGAGAGTATAGCCCGGCGTAATCCAGGCGGACATGGCAGACTTGCGGGGTGGGGTGGTGATGGCTTGAATGCATCTGATCATGACAGAGCGGTTGTGTTGTTGCCATAAAGCAAGTGCATGGTGCAGGCCTAAGCCACCGGACTTCTTCGGCATGAATAGGATCTCCTTTTTGATCAAACGGAGGCCATGGACAGAGGAGGATGGGTTGATTTCTTCACCATGCATAAATTGAAGCATGGCCTTGTCGATCTTTTTGGCCAGGTCTTTGTCGGCAGGGACAAAAGCCAGTTGGTACCATAACACAGGCAGACATATGCTGTGCAGGATAGTGACTTTTCCGGCCATGGTTCGAGCCTTGTAGAGCCACAAAGACAAGCGAGCCACAAACTTCTCAAACACGTAATTGAAACGTGCCAATGGAGAAAGATTGGGCGCAACCAAGATACCAAGAGCCTTCACGGGACTGTCGGAAGTAACTTGTAGTGAGGCAAGGTTCCCATTCAACTGGCTGTAGGTCAGAATTTGGGTCTTGTCTACGTTGAGTCGGAAACCAGACTTGTCGCAAAAGGTTTGAACCAATGCAAGCTGCCGGTGGAGGCACGTCTCATTTGCCGCATAGAGTTGCGAGTCGTCGGCAAAGTAACTCCCAGTGTGGTAGCGATCCCCACACTTGATGCCATAGTTGGAGTGTTGCCGTAGGAGTTGGCACATCGGTTCCAAAGCGATCACAAACAGAAGTGGCGACAGTGGATCACCTTGCAACACACCGCGTGAGATGTGAACTGGCTTGGACAAGAAGCCGTTCACCAAGATGCGAGACTTGCGGCCCGAGTACAGTACGCGAACCATGTCAACAAAGGTTTCGGGAAAGCCATAGTGACGGAGGACGCGGAGCAAGTACGCGTGGTCCACGCGATCAAAAGCTTTCTCAAAGTCAAGCAGTGCCACCATCGAGGACGGACTGTGTAGTTTGATGTGGTGCAGCATGTCATCCAGTCGTGCAATATTGGTTTGGATATTGCTTCGACGGATAAAGCCTTGCTGGTCCGGGTGGATGATGTGTCGAATGTGGCGCTGGAGTCGATAAGCCAGAATACTCGTCAGGATTTTCACATCCGTGTTGAGTAGGCTAATGGGCCGATAGTTCTTGGCCTGTGACTTGGGGCCTTTCTTGTGCAGCAACACCAGCGTACTGACAAGTTGCATGGGAGTCAAGCGAGGGTGAGAATGGAGCTGGTGTGTGAATAGCAGCTCCAATACCAACGACCACTTGTGAGGTGCAAGTTTGAGGACTTCGAATGGCAGAGCGTTGGGACCTGGCGCTGAGTTCGAACTGCTGTGTCGAATAGCATGATAGAACTCGTTGGCGCGCAAGGGAGCCGACAGCTCTTTCTGGGCTTGCTCTGGCAGTTGCTTGTGTCGAGTCAATGGGGTCAGAAATGACGACACTTCGTCTCCAGATCGCTGCACCTCGGGAGCTGCAAACAAGTCCTTGTAGTAGTCGACCAGGACGTCAGACATGCCTTGTTGATTGGAGACAACATTTCCATTGACATCCACCAACTCTTTGAAGACTGTCTTCTTCAAGGGGGTAGGGACAGGGGACATGAAGTGGAACTTGGACGAGCGCTCTGCTTTGTACAAGTGAAGTTGGAACGCCTGGTCTTGACGAAACTGCTTGTCTCGATCTTGCAGCTCGTGAATTTGCTTTTGAAGGTCTCGCACTCGATCCACCAGCACTGAATCTTGACGCATGTTGGGGACTTGCAAAAGCGAAGCGATCTCCACAGCTAACTTCTTCAACGGCAGACGTTGTTTCTCCAATCGTTGAGAATGGAATTCTTTGAGTTGGGAGCGGATATCATTGACCAGCATGTCGTAGGCCTTGGAGATATTGTGGAATGTTGGAGACTTGTCCAAAAATCGATCCAGACATCCATGAACAATCTCGGCCGCTCGTGGTAGACGAAGTAGCCAAGTTGGAGCTTTCCATGATCCAGAGCCATGGCGCAATGTTTGACGCTTTGTGATGATACGACAAGCCACGTGGTCAGCCTGTGGAACGTGTGGCATGTGCGTCGCCTTCCAATGACGAAGACCCGCCAAGGTGGACGAACAAAAGATGTAGTCAAGTCGGTTGGTGAGTGTGGGACTTGTGAAGGCTCGTGCCACGGGGTTTTGACGGCGAAACAGATCCACCAGAGACAAACTGTGCATCCATTGTTCCAGTTGAAGGGTGCCGGCCATGGTGGAGGTACTGGGTCTCAACGAATCCAAATCTTTGTTGAGAGTGCAGTTGAAATCTCCTCCAACAATGTGGAGCGCATGTGGAGGAAAGTCGCGTGGCAATTCTTCGAAGTAACTTGCTCGTTCTTGGAAGGCTGCCGGCGCATAGATATTGTGGAGAACGACTGTCAGTGGACCCAGAGTACATCGCACTTGTAGATAACGACCACGAAGCACTGGGTTGTCATGAGGGACTTGAGTGGCGTTCTTCAAAGGAGAGTGAGGATGTATCAACGTAGCCAGACCTCCAGTGGCTGGCGACGTGGATACTTCAGGGTAAATAGGCTCTTCAAAGAACAAAGAGCCTTCGTGGTTTGTGATGCGTTGCCAATGGAACGCAACACGGTCGTGGAGACTTGGCGTGCGGAAACGGGTTTCTTGGATAAAGGAAACGTCGTGAACACTTGATAGTTTGTCGAGGATGTACCGATGACTGTTGGAGAAGCCATTGGTGTTGAGGGAGATGATTTGTGGGTCCCAGTCCACGAGTTCAGTTGGGACATCGGAGAAGTTGTTGTCAATCATCACGAGTACAGATGAAAATGAGTAGAATGGAGGGGTCAGAGGGGAGGTTGAAATGGATTGAAGCAGGGGATAGAAGCCTTAGAGTTGATCGTCCTCCAAATCGAGGGGATCAATTTCGTCGGCGTTCATGGAGTGGTGAGCTTTGCTGCAGAGCTCGTCGATGTGGTAATTGTTGGTGATGCTTTTGAGCATCGAGATGGCCGACAAGACGGGAGCCGGCAAAGTGAACTTCTCGAGATTGTCGCTGAAGTTTTCGATCAAAGCAAACAGCGACCAGTCCGTCAAGCAGTTGGTGTCAGGCAATCTTGTTGCTTCTTGGTTCAATAGAACAGTCAGTGCCTCCGAGTTTGTGTAGAGGTCTGGGGCCCGATTTGAGAGGAATAAGTCAATCGTAGCAAGTGCAAAGAGGATGCGCTTGATCTCTGGTATGTCCGTGGTCAATTCTTCCAAGATTTCTGACGGGTGAATCTTGTATTGAGCCATGAAGTTGACGTGATGTTTGTAGTTGTGAGGCTTGCCTTGAGCTTTTAACAAAGCCATCTTGCGCTCAATAGTCTTGGTTGCAACAAGTGACTGAAACAAACTGAGGTCTTCATCTTGTGCGTACATAGCATGTGCAACGAGCTGAGGATCATCTCGCAAAATGCGTTGACATTCGGTGATACTGCCTTCGACTTTCTTGTCTCGAATGATCTTCTTCGCCAATTCGAGGTGGGCTGCAGCAGACTTGTTAAGTCGTTGTTTCTTCGCTTTGCCTTTGGTCTTTTTCGGGCGTGGCGCACTTGAATCTTCCAATACAATTCGAGGCACTGCAAAGTCTTCAAACGAGAGTTCCACGTCGTCTTCTTCGAGGATATGAAAACGGTTGGATGTCGGCAGGGGATCCAAACGTGGGGACGAAGGCAAAGTACGTTTTGGAGCTGGTCCAGACCGGTAGCCCGTTACCAATTGAAGGTCCAGCGAGTTCTTGGGCTGCTCACTTGGTGGAGCAAGAGCGGGCGATTCGTTGGTAGACATTTCCACATCTTCTTGTTGTTTGTCTTGTCCATTGTTGTTAGGGGGATCGCTGTCACCAGACATATCGACATCAGAGCCATGAGAAGGAGCTGTTGGCTGTGGTTGTTCATCTTGACCATCTTCAGATGCCTCAGTTGAGTCGGCCTTGCCTTCCGCATTTGTTCCAGGGTCTTGATCATGATCGTCTCCATCATGTTCAGGTTCTTTTTCTCCTGACGGAGGAGATTTTGCCGCTGCCTTGGCCGCTTTTGCCTTCGCTTTTTCAGCCTTGGCCTCTGCACGTCGTGAAACAATCGACGGAGGCAATGTCTTGTTCAGAGCAGCGATCTTGTGCTGAAACACGACGACAAAAGGCTGACCCGACGGATCCGTAATGGTGATTTCGCGTAGTGCGTCGCCGGATTTTGGCACCAGCACTGCAGGAGGCGCAGACGACTTGAAAATGACTCTCAAATGCGGCGACTTGATGTTCTGACCAGCAGTAGGGTTGAATGCTGCTATCACTGACTTGGTCAATGCAGCCATTTTCTTGACAATTGCCTTGGCCATCGAAGGGTGACTGACCTTGTTGAACGTAACGTAGTAGTTGTTGCCATAACGCGAGTATTTGGGAACCAGGAAGTCTTTGCCACCAAGTCGAAACGTTGTGCCTCCCATTTCCACGCACGTAGACAAGTTGTAACTTGAGATCACAATGGTCTGTGGGTTCTTCTTGTGGATCAAAATGTTCGGAAATTTGGAGCCCCATAACGAACCAGGATTTTCCTTGACAAATTGATCGCAGATGACTTTTTCGGACCAGTCCTTGTAGGCTTCGCCCAACTTGACTGTGAGCTCGTACACTTGGGACTGGGGGGTGAGCAAAATATTTTCAATGAAGGCGTCCATGTCACCAGAGTCTTTGTAGAATGCGTCCGCCATGGCCTCGCATCGCGCAATATCGTCATCGGCAATAGCATGAGCACCAGTGTTGCGATGTTTCGCGCCTTTGGGGGCATTGCCTTGCTTGGAATCTTTCTTGGACGAAGCTGAATCCTTGCCGGGAGTCTTTTGCGTCCATGGATTGGCCTTTTCAGCGTTTTGTTGCTCTTGATCGCCTTGTATTTTGTCTGCCGCGGTAGGAGGATCAACAGCGCCATTTCCTTGAGCAACGGATTTGTCGACAATGTCTTGATTTGACTGGTCATTGTCATTGTTTGTCGATTGTTCCTCTTGAATAACTTCTCCAGGAGTATCACACGACTTCGCTTGGCCGTTAATGTCGCCTGACCCATCAACCTCCGAGTGAATTTGAGTATTTCCCTCGTCGGTTAAGGCCTCGGTTTCAGTAGAATCCTTCCCCTCGGCGTCTCCAGAGACCATATCCACGTCCTCTTGAGATTTTTCTTCTTCCTCTCCCGTTCTAGGAGGCTCAGCACAGGGGGCGACGCGGTTGGTGGCTGCTGGCTCAGTCCCATTGGTCACGAGAAAGGCCGGGGCCAGACCCCCAGTGACAGGGGTAGAAGGGGAATCCATGCCATCCCCGCAGCACGGTGACTGGGGTACACCATTGCTCCGGCGAGAACCCAAATCGGGATACCGCCCCCGCCCCTCCGAAGAGGCCCCTGGGGGGAAGTAGACAGAACCGCAGGGTGTGCCCATAGGGGGGGCCCTCGTAGCCTCTAGGGCTGGCATGGACCCCGTTTTCTCGCCGCCTTCACTGGGGATCGACTCCAATTGGAGTCCAGGGAAGCAGCCACCACAGGCACAAGGCCCCAGTGGTTCGCCCTCCTGAGTGAGGGCTTCGCTAGACAAGTTAACGACAGTGGTCTGGGGGTCAACCACTGACCCACTGAGGTTGACCCCCCCTGGAACTCCGGCGAGTGGAGCACCAGGTGAAGCGCTGGGGGAGCGAGACGCAGATTGGTCTCCAGAGACGCTGTTGGGGTCGAACTCGACCTCCACTTCGGCCCTAGGGTTAGGTGTAGAGACATTACTCACACCACTTCCGCCATCCTGATTGGACGACGAAAGTGGGTGAGGTGATACAATACCTGGAATGATGGTGACTCCGTGAGTGTTGGTCTCACGGAGCTCGGAACAGCTGTTGGCGTTGGACATTTTGAGCGCGGCGGCACTTGATAACTTCTTGACTTGAGGGGTACGAGGCAAATTCGGAAGTCGTCAACTTCATGGCTCAATACAAGATTCACCCGTCAGAAATCTTGGAAGAATTGACCACGGACATACCAGAGATCAAGCGCATCCTCTTTGCACTTGCTACGATTGACTTATTCCTCTCAAATCGGGCCCCAGACCTCTACACAAACTCGGAGGCACTGACTGTTCTATTGAACCAAGAAGCAACAAGATTGCCTGACACCAACTGCTTGACGGACTGGTCGCTGTTTGCTTTGATCGAAAACTTCAGCGACAATCTCGAGAAGTTCACTTTGCCGGCTCCCGTCTTGTCGGCCATCTCGATTCTCAAAAGCATCACCAACAATTACCACATCGACGAGCTCTGCAGCAAAGCTCACCACTCCATGAACGCCGACGAAATTGATCCCCTCGATTTGGAGGACGATCAACTCTAAGGCTTCTATCCCCTGCTTCAATCCATTTCAACCTCCCCTCTGACCCCTCCATTCTACTCATTTTCATCTGTACTCGTGATGATTGACAACAACTTCTCCGATGTCCCAACTGAACTCGTGGACTGGGACCCACAAATCATCTCCCTCAACACCAATGGCTTCTCCAACAGTCATCGGTACATCCTCGACAAACTATCAAGTGTTCACGACGTTTCCTTTATCCAAGAAACCCGTTTCCGCACGCCAAGTCTCCACGACCGTGTTGCGTTCCATTGGCAACGCATCACAAACCACGAAGGCTCTTTGTTCTTTGAAGAGCCTATTTACCCTGAAGTATCCACGTCGCCAGCCACTGGAGGTCTGGCTACGTTGATACATCCTCACTCTCCTTTGAAGAACGCCACTCAAGTCCCTCATGACAACCCAGTGCTTCGTGGTCGTTATCTACAAGTGCGATGTACTCTGGGTCCACTGACAGTCGTTCTCCACAATATCTATGCGCCGGCAGCCTTCCAACAACGAGCAAGTTACTTCGAAGAATTGCCACGCGACTTTCCTCCACATGCGCTCCACATTGTTGGAGGAGATTTCAACTGCACTCTCAACAAAGATTTGGATTCGTTGAGACCCAGTACCTCCACCATGGCCGGCACCCTTCAACTGGAACAATGGATGCACAGTTTGTCTCTGGTGGATCTGTTTCGCCGTCAAAACCCCGTGGCAAGAACCTTCACAAGTCCCACACTCACCAACCGACTCGACTACATCTTTTGTTCGTCCACCTTGGCGGGTCTTCGTCATTGGAAGGCGACGCACATGCCACACGTTCCACAGGCTGATCACGTGGCTTGTCGTATCATCACAAAGCGTCAAACATTGCGCCATGGCTCTGGATCATGGAAAGCTCCAACTTGGCTACTTCGTCTACCACGAGCGGCCGAGATTGTTCATGGATGTCTGGATCGATTTTTGGACAAGTCTCCAACATTCCACAATATCTCCAAGGCCTACGACATGCTGGTCAATGATATCCGCTCCCAACTCAAAGAATTCCATTCTCAACGATTGGAGAAACAACGTCTGCCGTTGAAGAAGTTAGCTGTGGAGATCGCTTCGCTTTTGCAAGTCCCCAACATGCGTCAAGATTCAGTGCTGGTGGATCGAGTGCGAGACCTTCAAAAGCAAATTCACGAGCTGCAAGATCGAGACAAGCAGTTTCGTCAAGACCAGGCGTTCCAACTTCACTTGTACAAAGCAGAGCGCTCGTCCAAGTTCCACTTCATGTCCCCTGTCCCTACCCCCTTGAAGAAGACAGTCTTCAAAGAGTTGGTGGATGTCAATGGAAATGTTGTCTCCAATCAACAAGGTTAAATGAGTTGTATTAACCTTATTTTTGAGCAAAGGCCCTAATGACTTACTAATTTGCCTCGTACTGTATAAATAGAACTTGGAAAACAGAATATGGCAAAGTGGTCATTGAACAGGAGATGAAGTGAGTGAGCCGTTAGCTCACTCATGAAACGACGCTGTCAGGAATGATGTGTTGACGTAACCAGTGGTCCGAAGATAGATGCTTGAGCACATTGAATACCTTGGTGTATCCCTTCTTGAGAGGGAGATCAACCAGGAGCTGTTGTAGATGTAGCTTGATCAAAGAGGCAGCATGAATGGCAACTTCCATCGGACTCTTCGCTGTGAGGTCGGGTCGAAAGGTGCGATCGGCACGTTGGAGCCATATTTGATAATACACGCAGGCTCGGACAATCGGCCAGATCTTCAGATAGCCACGGATGTAGTATCCATCGGACGGCTTGGGCGTCTCGTAGAACATTTCCAGACACGTGGACGGAAAGGAACACTCGAGCAGTCGCTGGATTGTCTTGAAGGATACCAAACAGATTGACCATATCCACAAGAGAACAGGAAATGCTCGTACGTCTCATTGACACGACAGAAGACACACGTCGGCTTGGGGTCTTGGTACTGAAACAGATATTGCATGGCGTTGGCGCGGAGAAGGGTCTTGAAAATGAACTCTCCATATCGAGGGAGAATGTGGTCGGGTTGGAGGAAGGCGGCAAGTTGGGTAAGGCGCTTGGGGTCTTCGTAAAAGTTCGATGGCAGGTTGAGATGCTTGGTAGGAAGGATGGACGAGCTGACAGCTGGAGAAGCTCTGATCTTAGCCGATTTCGAAGTCGCAAGCGCCAACAAGATCGGACTCGAGTCAGGGTGTATCATCCAGTGCCATTCCATCCATTCAGAGCTTGGCGTCGGCAAGTGGAACACGGGAGCATCCTCTTCAGAAACAATCTCAAACAATCGTGATAACTTGGTCACCAAGATTGAGATCCATTGTTTCGTTGGAGGGACAAAATTGGCTTGGCGGCAGGCACGGTTGATTTTGTCGAACAAGATCGAAGCTGGCCAAACTCGCTGACACGGAGTCAACAAATGCGACAACTTCGTGATGTGAAGCGACGCCAATACATTGGCTTGGTCTTGCGTCGATGTAGAGCACTGATCGTATAGGTCTTCGAGTCCAGGCAGATACGAGTTGTGCCAAAGGGGAACATCCAAAGATGAGATGTGATTTGGACAGCCGTACGGAGTCCAGCGAGATTCAAACCAGCTACTCAATAAGGCTTTCCACATTGGAGTGATATTGGGATTCTTGTACAGTTGTCTGATGAATGCAGAAGAGCCATTTGCCAAGAGGAGATCGGGGGGAACCCCATGGATGAAAAGCCTTCTCGAGGAGAGTATAGCCCGGCGTAATCCAGGCGGACATGGCAGACTTGCGGGGTGGGGTGGTGATGGCTTGAATGCATCTGATCATGACAGAGCGGTTGTGTTGTTGCCATAAAGCAAGTGCATGGTGCAGGCCTAAGCCACCGGACTTCTTCGGCATGAATAGGATCTCCTTTTTGATCAAACGGAGGCCATGGACAGAGGAGGATGGGTTGATTTCTTCACCATGCATAAATTGAAGCATGGCCTTGTCGATCTTTTTGGCCAGGTCTTTGTCGGCAGGGACAAAAGCCAGTTGGTACCATAACACAGGCAGACATATGCTGTGCAGGATAGTGACTTTTCCGGCCATGGTTCGAGCCTTGTAGAGCCACAAAGACAAGCGAGCCACAAACTTCTCAAACACGTAATTGAAACGTGCCAATGGAGAAAGATTGGGCGCAACCAAGATACCAAGAGCCTTCACGGGACTGTCGGAAGTAACTTGTAGTGAGGCAAGGTTCCCATTCAACTGGCTGTAGGTCAGAATTTGGGTCTTGTCTACGTTGAGTCGGAAACCAGACTTGTCGCAAAAGGTTTGAACCAATGCAAGCTGCCGGTGGAGGCACGTCTCATTTGCCGCATAGAGTTGCGAGTCGTCGGCAAAGTAACTCCCAGTGTGGTAGCGATCCCCACACTTGATGCCATAGTTGGAGTGTTGCCGTAGGAGTTGGCACATCGGTTCCAAAGCGATCACAAACAGAAGTGGCGACAGTGGATCACCTTGCAACACACCGCGTGAGATGTGAACTGGCTTGGACAAGAAGCCGTTCACCAAGATGCGAGACTTGCGGCCCGAGTACAGTACGCGAACCATGTCAACAAAGGTTTCGGGAAAGCCATAGTGACGGAGGACGCGGAGCAAGTACGCGTGGTCCACGCGATCAAAAGCTTTCTCAAAGTCAAGCAGTGCCACCATCGAGGACGGACTGTGTAGTTTGATGTGGTGCAGCATGTCATCCAGTCGTGCAATATTGGTTTGGATATTGCTTCGACGGATAAAGCCTTGCTGGTCCGGGTGGATGATGTGTCGAATGTGGCGCTGGAGTCGATAAGCCAGAATACTCGTCAGGATTTTCACATCCGTGTTGAGTAGGCTAATGGGCCGATAGTTCTTGGCCTGTGACTTGGGGCCTTTCTTGTGCAGCAACACCAGCGTACTGACAAGTTGCATGGGAGTCAAGCGAGGGTGAGAATGGAGCTGGTGTGTGAATAGCTGCTCCAATACCAACGACCACTTGTGAGGTGCAAGTTTGAGGACTTCGAATGGCAGAGCGTTGGGACCTGGCGCTGAGTTCGAACTGCTGTGTCGAATAGCATGATAGAACTCGTTGGCGCGCAAGGGAGCCGACAGCTCTTTCTGGGCTTGCTCTGGCAGTTGCTTGTGTCGAGTCAATGGGGTCAGAAATGACGACACTTCGTCTCCAGATCGCTGCACCTCGGGAGCTGCAAACAAGTCCTTGTAGTAGTCGACCAGGACGTCAGACATGCCTTGTTGATTGGAGACAACATTTCCATTGACATCCACCAACTCTTTGAAGACTGTCTTCTTCAAGGGGGTAGGGACAGGGGACATGAAGTGGAACTTGGACGAGCGCTCTGCTTTATACAAGTGAAGTTGGAACGCCTGGTCTTGACGAAACTGCTTGTCTCGATCTTGCAGCTCGTGAATTTGCTTTTGAAGGTCTCGCACTCGATCCACCAGCACTGAATCTTGACGCATGTTGGGGACTTGCAAAAGCGAAGCGATCTCGACAGCTAACTTCTTCAACGGCAGACGTTGTTTCTCCAATCGTTGAGAATGGAATTCTTTGAGTTGGGAGCGGATATCATTGACCAGCATGTCGTAGGCCATGGAGATATTGTGGAATGTTGGAGACTTGTCCAAAAATCGATCCAGACATCCATGAACAATCTCGGCCGCTCGTGGTAGACGAAGTAGCCAAGTTGGAGCTTTCCATGATCCAGAGCCATGGCGCAATGTTTGACGCTTTGTGATGATACGACAAGCCACGTGATCAGCCTGTGGAACGTGTGGCATGTGCGTCGCCTTCCAATGACGAAGACCCGCCAAGGTGGACGAACAAAAGATGTAGTCGAGTCGGTTGGTGAGTGTGGGACTTGTGAAGGTTCTTGCCACGGGGTTTTGACGGCGAAACAGATCCACCAGAGACAAACTGTGCATCCATTGTTCCAGTTGAAGGGTGCCGGCCATGGTGGAGGTACTGGGTCTCAACGAATCCAAATCTTTGTTGAGAGTGCAGTTGAAATCTCCTCCAACAATGTGGAGCGCATGTGGAGGAAAGTCGCGTGGCAATTCTTCGAAGTAACTTGCTCGTTGTTGGAAGGCTGCCGGCGCATAGATATTGTGGAGAACGACTGTCAGTGGACCCAGAGTACATCGCACTTGTAGATAACGACCACGAAGCACTGGGTTGTCATGAGGGACTTGAGTGGCGTTCTTCAAAGGAGAGTGAGGATGTATCAACGTAGCCAGACCTCCAGTGGCTGGCGACGTGGATACTTCAGGGTAAATAGGCTCTTCAAAGAACAAAGAGCCTTCGTGGTTTGTGATGCGTTGCCAATGGAACGCAACACGGTCGTGGAGACATGGCGTGCGGAAACGGGTTTCTTGGATAAAGGAAACGTCGTGAACACTTGATAGTTTGTCGAGGATGTACCGATGACTGTTGGAGAAGCCATTGGTGTTGAGGGAGATGATTTGTGGGTCCCAGTCCACGAGTTCAGTTGGGACATCGGAGAAGTTGTTGTCACTCATCACGAGTACAGATGAAAATGAGTAGAATGGAGGGGTCAGAGGGGAGGTTGAAATGGATTGAAGCAGGGGATAGAAGCCTTAGAGTTGATCGTCCTCCAAATCGAGGGGATCAATTTCGTCGGCGTTCATGGAGTGGTGAGCTTTGCTGCAGAGCTCGTCGATGTGGTAATTGTTGGTGATGCTTTTGAGCATCGAGATGGCCGACAAGACGGGAGCCGGCAAAGTGAACTTCTCGAGATTGTCGCTGAAGTTTTCGATCAAAGCAAACAGCGACCAGTCCGTCAAGCAGTTGGTGTCAGGCAATCTTGTTGCTTCTTGGTTCAATAGAACAGTCAGTGCCTCCGAGTTTGTGTAGAGGTCTGGGGCCCGATTTGAGAGGAATAAGTCAATCGTAGCAAGTGCAAAGAGGATGCGCTTGATCTCTGGTATGTCCGTGGTCAATTCTTCCAAGATTTCTGACGGGTGAATCTTGTATTGAGCCATGAAGTTGACGTGATGTTTGTAGTTGTGAGGCTTGCCTTGAGCTTTTAACAAAGCCATCTTGCGCTCAATAGTCTTGGTTGCAACAAGTGACTGAAACAAACTGAGGTCTTCATCTTGTGCGTACATAGCATGTGCAACGAGCTGAGGATCATCTCGCAAAATGCGTTGACATTCGGTGATACTGCCTTCGACTTTCTTGTCTCGAATGATCTTCTTCGCCAATTCGAGGTGGGCTGCAGCAGACTTGTTAAGTCGTTGTTTCTTCGCTTTGCCTTTGGTCTTTTTCGGGCGTGGCGCACTTGAATCTTCCAATACAATTCGAGGCACTGCAAAGTCTTCAAACGAGAGTTCCACGTCGTCTTCTTCGAGGATATGAAAACGGTTGGATGTCGGCAGGGGATCCAAACGTGGGGACGAAGGCAAAGTACGTTTTGGAGCTGGTCCAGACCGGTAGCCCGTTACCAATTGAAGGTCCAGCGAGTTCTTGGGCTGCTCACTTGGTGGAGCAAGAGCGGGCGATTCGTTGGTAGACATTTCCACATCTTCTTGTTGTTTGTCTTGTCCATTGTTGTTAGGGGGATCGCTGTCACCAGACATATCGACATCAGAGCCATGAGAAGGAGCTGTTGGCTGTGGTTGTTCATCTTGACGATCTCCAGATGCCTCAGTTGAGTCGGCCTTGCCTTCCGCATTTGTTCCAGGGTCTTGATCATGATCGTCTCCATCATGTTCAGGTTCTTTTTCTCCTGACGGAGGAGATTTTGCCGCTGCCTTGGCCGCTTTTGCCTTCGCTTTTTCAGCCTTGGCCTCTGCACGTCGTGAAACAATCGACGGAGGCAATGTCTTGTTCAGAGCAGCGATCTTGTGCTGAAACACGACGACAAAAGGCTGACCCGACGGATCCGTAATGGTGATTTCGCGTAGTGCGTCGCCGGATTTTGGCACCAACACTGCTGGAGGCGCAGGCGACTTGAAAATGACTCTCAAATGCGGCGACTTGATGTTCTGACCAGCAGTAGGGTTGAATGCTGCTATCACTGACTTGGTCAATGCAGCCATTTTCTTGACAATTGCCTTGGCCATCGAAGGGTGACTGACCTTGTTGAACGTAACATAGTAGTTGTTGCCATAACGCGAGTACTTGGGAACCAGGAAGTCTTTGCCACCAAGTCGAAACGTTGTGCCTCCCATTTCCACGCACGTAGACAAGTTGTAACTTGAGATCACAATGGTCTGTGGGTTCTTCTTGTGGATCAAAATGTTCGGAAATTTGGAGCCCCATAACGAACCAGGATTTTCCTTGACAAATTGATCGCAGATGACTTTTTCGGACCAGTCCTTGTGTAGCCTTCGCCCAACTTGACTGTGAGCTCGTACACTTGGGACTGGGGGTGAGCAAAATGTTTTCAATGAAGGCGTCCATGTCACCAGAGTCTTTGTAGAATGCGTCCGCCATGGCCTCGCATCGCGCAATATCGTCATCGGCAATAGCATGAGCACCAGTGTTGCGATGTTTCGCGCCTTTGGGGGCATTGCCTTGCTTGGAATCTTTCTTGGACGAAGCTGAATCCTTGCCGGGAGTCTTTTGCGTCCATGGATTGGCCTTTTCAGCGTTTTGTTGCTCTTGATCGCCTTGTATTTTGTCTGCCGCGGTAGGAGGATCAACAGCGCCATTTCCTTGAGCAACGGATTTGTCGACAATGTCTTGATTTGACTGGTCATTGTCATTGTTTGTCGATTGTTCCTCTTGAATAACTTCTCCAGGAGTATCACACGACTTCGCTTGGCCGTTAATGTCGCCTGACCCATCAACCTCCGAGTGAATTTGAGTATTTCCCTCGTGGTTAAGGCCTCGGTTTCAGTAGAATCCTTCCCCTCGGCGTCTCCAGAGACCATATCCACGTCCTCTTGAGATTTTTCTTCTTCCTCTCCCGTTCTAGGAGGCTCAGCACAGGGGGCGACGCGGTTGGTGGCTGCTGGCTCAGTCCCATTGGTCACGAGAAAGGCCGGGGCCAGACCCCCAGTGACAGGGGTAGAAGGGGAATCCATGCCATCCCCGCAGCACGGTGACTGGGGTACACCATTGCTCCGGCGAGAACCCAAATCGGGATACCGCCCCCGCCCCTCCGAAGAGGCCCCTGGGGGGAAGTAGACAGAACCGCAGGGTGTGCCCATAGGGGGGGCCCTCGTAGCCTCTAGGGCTGGCATGGACCCCGTTTTCTCGCCGCCTTCACTGGGGATCGACTCCAATTGGAGTCCAGGGAAGCAGCCACCACAGGCACAAGGCCCCAGTGGTTCGCCCTCCTGAGTGAGGGCTTCGCTAGACAAGTTAACGACAGTGGTCTGGGGGTCAACCACTGACCCACTGAGGTTGACCCCCCCTGGAACTCCGGCGAGTGGAGCACCAGGTGAAGCGCTGGGGGAGCGAGACGCAGATTGGTCTCCAGAGACGCTGTTGGGGTCGAACTCGACCTCCACTTCGGCCCTAGGGTTAGGTGTAGAGACATTACTCACACCACTTCCGCCATCCTGATTGGACGACGAAAGTGGGTGAGGTGATACAATACCTGGAATGATGGTGACTCCGTGAGTGTTGGTCTCACGGAGCTCGGAACAGCTGTTGGCGTTGGACATTTTGAGCGCGGCGGCACTTGATAACTTCTTGACTTGAGGGGTACGAGGCAAATTCGGAAGTCTCCAATCAACAAGGCATGTCTGACGTCCTGGTCGACTACTACAAGGACTTGTTTGCAGCTCCCGAGGTGCAGCGATCTGGAGACGAAGTGTCGTCATTTCTGACCCCATTGACTCGACACAAGCAACTGCCAGAGCAAGCCCAGAAAGAGCTGTCGGCTCCCTTGCGCGCCAACGAGTTCTATCATGCTATTCGACACAGCAGTTCGAACTCAGCGCCAGGTCCCAACGCTCTGCCATTCGAAGTCCTCAAACTTGCACCTCACA
Organism: Aphanomyces cochlioides; assembly: GCA_019828595.1. NCBI lineage: Eukaryota > Oomycota > Saprolegniomycetes > Saprolegniales > Verrucalvaceae > Aphanomyces > Aphanomyces cochlioides. The sequence continues at coordinate 1,438,350 of JAHQRK010000016.1, forward strand.
AGTGGTCGTTGGTATTGGAGCTGCTATTCACACACCAGCTCCATTCTCACCCTCGCTTGACTCCCATGCAACTTGTCAGTACGCTGGTGTTGCTGCACAAGAAAGGCCCCAAGTCACAGGCCAAGAACTATCGGCCCATTAGCCTACTCAACACGGATGTGAAAATCCTGACGAGTATTCTGGCTTATCGACTCCAGCGCCACATTCGACACATCATCCACCCGGACCAGCAAGGCTTTATCCGTCGAAGCAATATCCAAACCAATATTGCACGACTGGATGACATGCTGCACCACATCAAACTACACAGTCCGTCCTCGATGGTGGCACTGCTTGACTTTGAGAAAGCTTTTGATCGCGTGGACCACGCGTACTTGCTCCGCGTCCTCCGTCACTATGGCTTTCCCGAAACCTTTGTTGACATGGTTCGCGTACTGTACTCGGGCCGCAAGTCTCGCATCTTGGTGAACGGCTTCTTGTCCAAGCCAGTTCACATCTCACGCGGTGTGTTGCAAGGTGATCCACTGTCGCCACTTCTGTTTGTGATCGCTTTGGAACCGATGTGCCAACTCCTACGGCAACACTCCAACTATGGCATCAAGTGTGGGGATCGCTACCACACTGGGAGTTACTTTGCCGACGACTCGCAACTCTATGCGGCAAATGAGACGTGCCTCCACCGGCAGCTTGCATTGGTTCAAACCTTTTGCGACAAGTCTGGTTTCCGACTCAACGTAGACAAGACCCAAATTCTGACCTACAGCCAGTTGAATGGGAACCTTGCCTCACTACAAGTTACTTCCGACAGTCCCGTGAAGGCTCTTGGTATCTTGGTTGCGCCCAATCTTTCTCCATTGGCACGTTTCAATTACGTGTTTGAGAAGTTTGTGGCTCGCTTGTCTTTGTGGCTCTACAAGGCTCGAACCATGGCCGGAAAAGTCACTATCCTGCACAGCATATGTCTGCCTGTGTTATGGTACCAACTGGCTTTTGTCCCTGCCGACAAAGACCTGGCCAAAAAGATCGACAAGGCCATGCTTCAATTTATGCATGGTGAAGAAATCAACCCATCCTCCTCTGTCCATGGCCTCCGTTTGATCAAAAAGGAGATCCTATTCATGCCGAAGAAGTCCGGTGGCTTAGGCCTGCACCATGCACTTGCTTTATGGCAACAACACAACCGCTCTGTCATGATCAGATGCATTCAAGCCATCACCACCCCACCCCGCAAGTCTGCCATGTCCGCCTGGATTACGCCGGGCTATACTCTCCTCGAGAAGGCTTTTCATCCATGGGGTTCCCCCCGAGATCTCCTCTTGGCAAATGGCTCTTCTGCATTCATCAGACAACTGTACAAGAATCCCAATATCACTCCAATGTGGAAAGCCTTATTGAGTAGCTGGTTTGAATCCCGCTGGACTCCGTACGGCTGTCCAAATCACATCTCATCTTTGGATGTTCCCCTTTGGCACAACTCGTATCTGCCTGGACTCGAAGACCTATACGATCAGTGCTCTACATCGACGCAAGACCAAGCCAATGTATTGGCTTCGCTTCACATCACGAAGTTGTCGCATTTGTTGACTCCGTGTCAGCGAGTTTGGCCAGCTTCGATCTTGTTCGACAAAATCAACCGTGCCTGCCGCCAAGCCAATTTTGTCCCTCCAACGAAACAATGGATCTCAATCTTGGTGACCAAGTTATCACGATTGTTTGAGATTGTTTCTGAAGAGGATGCTCCCGTGTTCCACTTGCCGACGCCAAGCTCTGAATGGATGGAATGGCACTGGATAATTCACCCTGACTCGAGTCCGATCTTGTTGGCGCTTGCGACTTCGAAATCGGCTAAGATCAGAGCTTCTCCAGCTGTCAGCTCGTCCATTCTTCCTACCAAGCATCTCAACCTGCCATCCAACTTTTACGAAGACCCCAAGCGCCTTACCCAACTTGCCGCCTTCCTCCAACCCGACCACATTCTCCCTCGATATGGAGAGTTCATTTTCAAGACCCTTCTCCGCGCCAACGCCATGCAATATCTGTTTCAGTACCAAGACCCCAAGCCGACGTGTGTCTTCTGTCGTGTCAATGAGACGTACGAGCATTTCCTGTTCTCTTGTGGATATGGTCAATCTGTTTGGTATTTCTTCAAGGCGATCCAGCGACTGCTCGAGTGTTCCTTTCCGTCCACGTGTCTGGAAATGTTCTACGAGACGCCCAAGCCGTCCGATGGATACTACATCCGTGGCTATCTGAAGATCTGGCCGATTGTCCGAGCCTGCGTGTATTATCAAATATGGCTCCAACGTGCCGATCGCACCTTTCGACCCGACCTCACAGCGAAGAGTCCGATGGAAGTTGCCATTCATGCAGCCTCTTTGATCAAGCTACATCTACAACAGCTCCTGGTTGATCTCCCTCTCAAGAAGGGATACACCAAGGTATTCAATGTGCTCAAGCATCTATCTTCGGACCCCTGGTTACGTCAACACATCATTCCTAACAGCGTCGTTTCATGAGTGAGCTAACGGCTCACTCACTTCATCTCCTGTTCAATGACCACTTTGCCATATTCTGTTTTCCAAGTTCTATTTATACAGTACGAGGCAAATTAGTAAGTCATTAGGGCCTTTGCTCAAAAATAAGGTTAATACAACTCATTTAACCTTGTTGATTGGAGACAACATTTCCATTGACATCCACCAACTCTTTGAAGACTGTCTTCTTCAAGGGGGTAGGGACAGGGGACATGAAGTGGAACTTGGACGAGCGCTCTGCTTTGTACAAGTGAAGTTGGAACGCCTGGTCTTGACGAAACTGCTTGTCTCGATCTTGCAGCTCGTGAATTTGCTTTTGAAGGTCTCGCACTCGATCCACCAGCACTGAATCTTGACGCATGTTGGGGACTTGCAAAAGCGAAGCGATCTCCACAGCTAACTTCTTCAACGGCAGACGTTGTTTCTCCAATCGTTGAGAATGGAATTCTTTGAGTTGGGAGCGGATATCATTGACCAGCATGTCGTAGGCCTTGGAGATATTGTGGAATGATGGAGACTTGTCCAAAAATCGATCCAGACATCCATGAACAATCTCGGCCGCTCGTGGTAGACGAAGTAGCCAAGTTGGAGCTTTCCATGATCCAGAGCCATGGCGCAATGTTTGACGCTTTGTGATGATACGACAAGCCACGTGGTCAGCCTGTGGAACGTGTGGCATGTGCGTCGCCTTCCAATGACGAAGACCCGCCAAGGTGGACGAACAAAAGATGTAGTCGAGTCGGTTGGTGAGTGTGGGACTTGTGAAGGTTCTTGCCACGGGGTTTTGACGGCGAAACAGATCCACCAGAGACAAACTGTGCATCCATTGTTCCAGTTGAAGGGTGCCGGCCATGGTGGAGGTACTGGGTCTCAACGAATCCAAATCTTTGTTGAGAGTGCAGTTGAAATCTCCTCCAACAATGTGGAGCGCATGTGGAGGAAAGTCGCGTGGCAATTCTTCGAAGTAACTTGCTCGTTGTTGGAAGGCTGCCGGCGCATAGATATTGTGGAGAACGACTGTCAGTGGACCCAGAGTACATCGCACTTGTAGATAACGACCACGAAGCACTGGGTTGTCATGAGGGACTTGAGTGGCGTTCTTCAAAGGAGAGTGAGGATGTATCAACGTAGCCAGACCTCCAGTGGCTGGCGACGTGGATACTTCAGGGTAAATAGGCTCTTCAAAGAACAAAGAGCCTTCGTGGTTTGTGATGCGTTGCCAATGGAACGCAACACGGTCGTGGAGACTTGGCGTGCGGAAACGGGTTTCTTGGATAAAGGAAACGTCGTGAACACTTGATAGTTTGTCGAGGATGTACCGATGACTGTTGGAGAAGCCATTGGTGTTGAGGGAGATGATTTGTGGGTCCCAGTCCACGAGTTCAGTTGGGACATCGGAGAAGTTGTTGTCAATCATCACGAGTACAGATGAAAATGAGTAGAATGGAGGGGTCAGAGGGGAGGTTGAAATGGATTGAAGCAGGGGATAGAAGCCTTAGAGTTGATCGTCCTCCAAATCGAGGGGATCAATTTCGTCGGCGTTCATGGAGTGGTGAGCTTTGCTGCAGAGCTCGTCGATGTGGTAATTGTTGGTGATGCTTTTGAGCATCGAGATGGCCGACAAGACGGGAGCCGGCAAAGTGAACTTCTCGAGATTGTCGCTGAAGTTTTCGATCAAAGCAAACAGCGACCAGTCCGTCAAGCAGTTGGTGTCAGGCAATCTTGTTGCTTCTTGGTTCAATAGAACAGTCAGTGCCTCCGAGTTTGTGTAGAGGTCTGGGGCCCGATTTGAGAGGAATAAGTCAATCGTAGCAAGTGCAAAGAGGATGCGCTTGATCTCTGGTATGTCCGTGGTCAATTCTTCCAAGATTTCTGACGGGTGAATCTTGTATTGAGCCATGAAGTTGACGTGATGTTTGTAGTTGTGAGGCTTGCCTTGAGCTTTTAACAAAGCCATCTTGCGCTCAATAGTCTTGGTTGCAACAAGTGACTGAAACAAACTGAGGTCTTCATCTTGTGCGTACATAGCATGTGCAACGAGCTGAGGATCATCTCGCAAAATGCGTTGACATTCGGTGATACTGCCTTCGACTTTCTTGTCTCGAATGATCTTCTTCGCCAATTCGAGGTGGGCTGCAGCAGACTTGTTAAGTCGTTGTTTCTTCGCTTTGCCTTTGGTCTTTTTCGGGCGTGGCGCACTTGAATCTTCCAATACAATTCGAGGCACTGCAAAGTCTTCAAACGAGAGTTCCACGTCGTCTTCTTCGAGGATATGAAAACGGTTGGATGTCGGCAGGGGATCCAAACGTGGGGACGAAGGCAAAGTACGTTTTGGAGCTGGTCCAGACCGGTAGCCCGTTACCAATTGAAGGTCCAGCGAGTTCTTGGGCTGCTCACTTGGTGGAGCAAGAGCGGGCGATTCGTTGGTAGACATTTCCACATCTTCTTGTTGTTTGTCTTGTCCATTGTTGTTAGGGGGATCGCTGTCACCAGACATATCGACATCAGAGCCATGAGAAGGAGCTGTTGGCTGTGGTTGTTCATCTTGACCATCTTCAGATGCCTCAGTTGAGTCGGCCTTGCCTTCCGCATTTGTTCCAGGGTCTTGATCATGATCGTCTCCATCATGTTCAGGTTCTTTTTCTCCTGACGGAGGAGATTTTGCCGCTGCCTTGGCCGCTTTTGCCTTCGCTTTTTCAGCCTTGGCCTCTGCACGTCGTGAAACAATCGACGGAGGCAATGTCTTGTTCAGAGCAGCGATCTTGTGCTGAAACACGACGACAAAAGGCTGACCCGACGGATCCGTAATGGTGATTTCGCGTAGTGCGTCGCCGGATTTTGGCACCAGCACTGCAGGAGGCGCAGACGACTTGAAAATGACTCTCAAATGCGGCGACTTGATGTTCTGACCAGCAGTAGGGTTGAATGCTGCTATCACTGACTTGGTCAATGCAGCCATTTTCTTGACAATTGCCTTGGCCATCGAAGGGTGACTGACCTTGTTGAACGTAACGTAGTAGTTGTTGCCATAACGCGAGTATTTGGGAACCAGGAAGTCTTTGCCACCAAGTCGAAACGTTGTGCCTCCCATTTCCACGCACGTAGACAAGTTGTAACTTGAGATCACAATGGTCTGTGGGTTCTTCTTGTGGATCAAAATGTTCGGAAATTTGGAGCCCCATAACGAACCAGGATTTTCCTTGACAAATTGATCGCAGATGACTTTTTCGGACCAGTCCTTGTAGCCTTCGCCCAACTTGACTGTGAGCTCGTACACTTGGGACTGGGGGTGAGCAAAATGTTTTCAATGAAGGCGTCCATGTCACCAGAGTCTTTGTAGAATGCGTCCGCCATGGCCTCGCATCGCGCAATATCGTCATCGGCAATAGCATGAGCACCAGTGTTGCGATGTTTCGCGCCTTTGGGGGCATTGCCTTGCTTGGAATCTTTCTTGGACGAAGCTGAATCCTTGCCGGGAGCCTTTTGCGTCCATGGATTGGCCTTTTCAGCGTTTTGTTGCTCTTGATCGCCTTGTATTTTGTCTGCCGCGGTAGGAGGATCAACAGCGCCATTTCCTTGAGCAACGGATTTGTCGACAATGTCTTGATTTGACTGGTCATTGTCATTGTTTGTCGATTGTTCCTCTTGAATAACTTCTCCAGGAGTATCACACGACTTCGCTTGGCCGTTAATGTCGCCTGACCCATCAACCTCCGAGTGAATTTGAGTATTTCCCTCGTCGGTTAAGGCCTCGGTTTCAGTAGAATCCTTCCCCTCGGCGTCTCCAGAGACCATATCCACGTCCTCTTGAGATTTTTCTTCTTCCTCTCCCGTTCTAGGAGGCTCAGCACAGGGGGCGACGCGGTTGGTGGCTGCTGGCTCAGTCCCATTGGTCACGAGAAAGGCCGGGGCCAGACCCCCAGTGACAGGGGTAGAAGGGGAATCCATGCCATCCCCGCAGCACGGTGACTGGGGTACACCATTGCTCCGGCGAGAACCCAAATCGGGATACCGCCCCCGCCCCTCCGAAGAGGCCCCTGGGGGGAAGTAGACAGAACCGCAGGGTGTGCCCATAGGGGGGGCCCTCGTAGCCTCTAGGGCTGGCATGGACCCCGTTTTCTCGCCGCCTTCACTGGGGATCGACTCCAATTGGAGTCCAGGGAAGCAGCCACCACAGGCACAAGGCCCCAGTGGTTCGCCCTCCTGAGTGAGGGCTTCGCTAGACAAGTTAACGACAGTGGTCTGGGGGTCAACCACTGACCCACTGAGGTTGACCCCCCCTGGAACTCCGGCGAGTGGAGCACCAGGTGAAGCGCTGGTGGAGCGAGACGCAGATTGGTCTCCAGAGACGCTGTTGGGGTCGAACTCGACCTCCACTTCGGCCCTAGGGTTAGGTGTAGAGACATTACTCACACCACTTCCGCCATCCTGATTGGACGACGAAAGTGGGTGAGGTGATACAATACCTGGAATGATGGTGACTCCGTGAGTGTTGGTCTCACGGAGCTCGGAACAGCTGTTGGCGTTGGACATTTTGAGCGCGGCGGCACTTGATAACTTCTTGACTTGAGGGGTACGAGGCAAATTCGGAAGTGGGATACACCAAGGTATTCAATGTGCTCAAGCATCTATCTTCGGACCCCTGGTTACGTCAACACGCCATTCCTGACAGCGTCGTTTCATGAGTGAGCTAACGGCTCACTCACTTCATCTCCTGTTCAATGACCACTTTGCCATATTCTGTTTTCCAAGTTCTATTTATACAGTACGAGGCAAATTAGTAAGTCATTAGGGCCTTTGCTCAAAAATAAGGTTAATACAACTCATTTAACCACTTTTTCTCCACTTTTGGTACCCACGTGCCACATGCACATCTCGACCCCATCGAGATACCCACTCGCCACGTCTGGCATGTTTGAAAGGTGTCATGCTCGTGTGGTGGACGACCAAGCATCAACTTGGTCCGAAATCAACACGCGAGAGTCCCAAGCATACCCCACAAAATGCATCTCGATGCCACTTTTTCTCCACTTTTGGTACCCACGTGCCACATGCACATCTCGACCCCATCGAGATACCCACTCGCCACGTCTGGCATGTTTGAAAGGTGTCATGCTCGTGTGGTGGACGACCAAGCATCAACTTGGTCCGAAATCAACACGCGAGAGTCCCAAGCATACCCCACAAAATGCATCTCGATGCCACTTTTTCTCCACTTTTGGTACCCACGTGCCACATGCACATCTCGACCCCATCGAGATACCCACTCGCCACGTCTGGCATGTTTGAAAGGTGTCATGCTCGTGTGGTGGTTAAATGAGTTGTATTAACCTTATTTTTGAGCAAAGGCCCTAATGACTTACTATTTTGCCTCGTACTGTATAAATAGAATTTGGAAAACAGAATATGGCAAAGTGGTCATTGAACAGGAGATGAAGTGAGTGAGCCGTCAGCTCACTCATGAAACGACGCTGTTAGGAATGATGTGTTGACGTAACCAGGGGTCCGAAGATAGATGCTTGAGCACATTGAATACCTTGGTGTATCCCTTCTTGAGAGGGAGATCAACCAGGAGCTGTTGTAGATGTAGCTTGATCAAAGAGGCAGCATGAATGGCAACTTCCATCGGACTCTTCGCTGTGAGGTCGGGTCGAAAGGTGCGATCGGCACGTTGGAGCCATATTTGATAATACACGCAGGCTCGGACAATCGGCCAGATCTTCAGATAGCCACGGATGTAGTATCCATCGGACGGCTTGGGCGTCTCGTAGAACATTTCCAGACACGTGGACGGAAAGGAACACTCGAGCAGTCGCTGGATTGCCTTGAAGGAATACCAAACAGATTGACCATATCCACAAGAGAACAGGAAATGCTCGTACGTCTCATTGACACGACAGAAGACACACGTCGGCTTGGGGTCTTGGTACTGAAACAGATATTGCATGGCGTTGGCGCGGAGAAGGGTCTTGAAAATGAACTCTCCATATCGAGGGAGAATGTGGTCGGGTTGGAGGAAGGCGGCAAGTTGGGTAAGGCGCTTGGGGTCTTCGTAAAAGTTGGATGGCAGGTTGAGATGCTTGGTAGGAAGAATGGACGAGCTGACAGCTGGAGAAGCTCTGATCTTAGCCGATTTCGAAGTCGCAAGCGCCAACAAGATCGGACTCGAGTCAGGGTGAATCATCCAGTGCCATTCCATCCATTCAGAGCTTGGCGTCGGCAAGTGGAACACGGGAGCATCCTCTTCAGAAACAATCTCAAACAATCGTGATAACTTGGTCACCAAGATTGAGATCCATTGTTTCGTTGGAGGGACAAAATTGGCTTGGCGGCAGGCACGGTTGATTTTGTCGAACAAGATCGAAGCTGGCCAAACTCGCTGACACGGAGTCAACAAATGCGACAACTTCGTGATGTGAAGCGAAGCCAATACATTGGCTTGGTCTTGCGTCGATGTAGAGCACTGATCGTATAGGTCTTCGAGTCCAGGCAGATACGAGTTGTGCCAAAGGGGAATATCCAAAGATGAGATGTGATTTGGACAGCCGTACGGAGTCCAGCGGGATTCAAACCAGCTACTCAATAAGGCTTTCCACATTGGAGTGATATTGGGATTCTTGTACAGTTGTCTGATGAATGCAGAAGAGCCATTTGCCAAGAGGAGATCTCGGGGGGAACCCCATGGATGAAAAGCCTTCTCGAGGAGAGTATAGCCCGGCGTAATCCAGGCGGACATCGCAGACTTGCGGGGTGGGGTGGTGATGGCTTGAATGCATCTGATCATGACAGAGCGGTTGTGTTGTTGCCATAAAGCAAGTGCATGGTGCAGGCCTAAGCCACCGGACTTCTTCGGCATGAATAGGATCTCCTTTTTGATCAAACGGAGGCCATGGACAGAGGAGGATGGGTTGATTTCTTCACCATGCATAAATTGAAGCATGGCCTTGTCGATCTTTTTGGCCAGGTCTTTGTCGGCAGGGACAAAAGCCAGTTGGTACCATAACACAGGCAGACATATGCTTTGCAGGATAGTGACTTTTCCGGCCATGGTTCGAGCCTTGTAGAGCCACAAAGACAAGCGAGCCACAAACTTCTCAAACACGTAATTGAAACGTGCCAATGGAGGAAGATTGGGCGCAACCAAGATACCAAGAGCCTTCACGCGACTGTCGGAAGTAACTTGTAGTGAGGCAAGGTTCCCATTCAACTGGCTGTAGGTCAGAATTTGGGTCTTGTCTACGTTGAGTCGGAAACCAGACTTGTCGCAAAAGGTTTGAACCAATGCAAGCTGCCGGTGGAGGCACGTCTCATTTGCCGCATAGAGTTGCGAGTCGTCGGCAAAGTAACTCCCAGTGTGGTAGCGATCCCCACACTTGATGCCATAGTTGGAGTGTTGCCGTAGGAGTTGGCACATCGGTTCCAAAGCGATCACAAACAGAAGTGGCGACAGTGGATCACCTTGCAACACACCGCGTGAGATGTGAACTGGCTTGGACAAGAAGCCGTTCACCAAGATGCGAGACTTGCGGCCCGAGTACAGTACGCGAACCATGTCAACAAAGGTTTCGGGAAAGCCATAGTGACGGAGGACGCGGAGCAAGTACGCGTGGTCCACGCGATCAAAAGCTTTCTCAAAGTCAAGCAGTGCCACCATCGAGGACGGACTGTGTAGTTTGATGTGGTGCAGCATGTCATCCAGTCGTGCAATATTGGTTTGGATATTGCTTCGACGGATAAAGCCTTGCTGGTCCGGGTGGATGATGTGTCGAATGTGGCGCTGGAGTCGATAAGCCAGAATACTCGTCAGGATTTTCACATCCGTGTTGAGTAGGCTAATGGGCCGATAGTTCTTGGCCTGTGACTTGGGGCCTTTCTTGTGCAGCAACACCATCGTACTGACAAGTTGCATGGGGGTCAAGCGAGGGTGAGAATGGAGCTGGTGTGTGAATAGCAGCTCCAATACCAACGACCACTTGTGAGGTGCAAGTTTGAGGACTTCGAATGGCAGAGCGTTGGGACCTGGCGCTGAGTTCGAACTGCTGTGTCGAATAGCATGATAGAACTCGTTGGCGCGCAAGGGAGCCGACAGCTCTTTCTGGGCTTGCTCTGGCAGTTGCTTGTGTCGAGTCAATGGGGTCAGAAATGACGACACTTCGTCTCCAGATCGCTGCACCTCGGGAGCTGCAAACAAGTCCTTGTAGTAGTCGACCAGGACGTCAGACATGCCTTGTTGATTGGAGACAACATTTCCATTGACATCCACCAACTCTTTGAAGACTGTCTTCTTCAAGGGGGTAGGGACAGGAGACATGAAGTGGAACTTGGACGAGCGCTCTGCTTTGTACAAGTGAAGTTGGAACGTCTGGTCTTGACGAAACTGCTTGTCTCGATCTTGCAGCTCGTGAATTTGCTTTTGAAGGTCTCGCACTCGATCCACCAGCACTGCATCTTGACGCATGTTGGGGACTTGCAAAAGCGAAGCGATCTCGACAGCTAACTTCTTCAACGGCAGACGTTGTTTCTCCAATCGTTGAGAATGGAATTCTTTGAGTTGGGAGCGGATATCATTGACCAGCATGTCGTAGGCCTTGGAGATATTGTGGAATGTTGGAGACTTGTCCAAAAATCGATCCAGACATCCATGAACAATCTCGGCCGCTCGTGGTAGACGAAGTAGCCAAGTTGGAGCTTTCCATGATCCAGAGCCATGGCGCAATGTTTGACGCTTTGAGATGATACGACAAGCCACGTGGTCAGCCTGTGGAACGTGTGGCATGTGCGTCGCCTTCCAATGACGAAGACCCGCCAAGGTGGACGAACAAAAGATGTAGTCAAGTCGGTTGGTGAGTGTGGGACTTGTGAAGGCTCGTGCCACGGGGTTTTGACGGCGAAACAGATCCACCAGAGACAAACTGTGCATCCATTGTTCCAGTTGAAGGGTGCCGGCCATGGTGGAGGTACTGGGTCTCAACGAATCCAAATCTTTGTTGAGAGTGCAGTTGAAATCTCCTCCAACAATGTGGAGCGCATGTGGAGGAAAGTCGCGTGGCAATTCTTCGAAGTAACTTGCTCGTTGTTGGAAGGCTGCCGGCGCATAGATATTGTGGAGAACGACTGTCAGTGGACCCAGAGTACATCGCACTTGTAGATAACGACCACGAAGCACTGAGTTGTCATGAGGGACTTGAGTGGCGTTCTTCAAAGGAGAGTGAGGATACTTCAGGGTAAATAGGCTCTTCAAAGAACAAAGAGCCTTCGTGGTTTGTGATGCGTTGCCAATGGAACGCAACACGGTCGTGGAGACTTGGCGTGCGGAAACGGGTTTCTTGGATAAAGGAAACGTCGTGAACACTTGATAGTTTGTCGAGGATGTACCGATGACTGTTGGAGAAGCCATTGGTGTTGAGGGAGATGATTTGTGGGTCCCAGTCCACGAGTTCAGTTGGGACATCGGAGAAGTTGTTGTCAATCATCACGAGTACAGATGAAAATGAGTAGAATGGAGGGGTCAGAGGGGAGGTTGAAATGGATTGAAGCAGGGGATAGAAGCCTTAGAGTTGATCGTCCTCCAAATCGAGGGGATCAATTTCGTCGGCGTTCATGGAGTGGTGAGCTTTGCTGCAGAGCTCGTCGATGTGGTAATTGTTGGTGATGCTTTTGAGCATCGAGATGGCCGACAAGACGGGAGCCGGCAAAGTGAACTTCTCGAGATTGTCGCTGAAGTTTTCGATCAAAGCAAACAGCGACCAGTCCGTCAAGCAGTTGGTGTCAGGCAATCTTGTTGCTTCTTGGTTCAATAGAACAGTCAGTGCCTCCGAGTTTGTGTAGAGGTCTGGGGCCCGATTTGAGAGGAATAAGTCAATCGTAGCAAGTGCAAAGAGGATGCGCTTGATCTCTGGTATGTCCGTGGTCAATTCTTCCAAGATTTCTGACGGGTGAATCTTGTATTGAGCCATGAAGTTGACGTGATGTTTGTAGTTGTGAGGCTTGCCTTGAGCTTTTAACAAAGCCATCTTGCGCTCAATAGTCTTGGTTGCAACAAGTGACTGAAACAAACTGAGGTCTTCATCTTGTGCGTACATAGCATGTGCAACGAGCTGAGGGTCATCTCGCAAAATGCGTTGACATTCGGTGATACTGCCTTCGACTTTCTTATCTCGAATGATCTTCTTCGCCAATTCGAGGTGGGCTGCAGCAGACTTGTTAAGTCGTTGTTTCTTCGCTTTGCCTTTGGTCTTTTTCGGGCGTGGCGCACTTGAATCTTCCAATACAATTCGAGGCACTGCAAAGTCTTCAAACGAGAGTTCCACGTCGTCTTCTTCGAGGATATGAAAACGGTTGGATGTCGGCAGGGGATCCAAACGTGGGGACGAAGGCAAAGTACGTTTTGGAGCTGGTCCAGACCGGTAGCCCGTTACCAATTGAAGGTCCAGCGAGTTCTTGGGCTGCTCACTTGGTGGAGCAAGAGCGGGCGATTCGTTGGTAGACATTTCCACATCTTCTTGTTGTTTGTCTTGTCCATTGTTGTTAGGGGGTTAAATGAGTTGTATTAACCTTATTTTTGAGCAAAGGCCCTAATGACTTACTAATTTGCCTCGTACTGTATAAATAGAACTTGGAAAACAGAATATGGCAAAGTGGTCATTGAACAGGAGATGAAGTGAGTGAGCCGTCAGCTCACTCATGAAACGACGCTGTTAGGAATGATGTGTTGACGTAACCAGGGGTCCGAAGATAGATGCTTGAGCACATTGAATACCTTGGTGTATCCCTTCTTGAGAGGGAGATCAACCAGGAGCTGTTGTAGATGTAGCTTGATCAAAGAGGCAGCATGAATGGCAACTTCCATCGGACTCTTCGCTGTGAGGTCGGGTCGAAAGGTGCGATCGGCACGTTGGAGCCATATTTGATAATACACGCAGGCTCGGACAATCGGCCAGATCTTCAGATAGCCACGGATGTAGTATCCATCGGACGGCTTGGGCGTCTCGTAGAACATTTCCAGACACGTGGACGGAAAGGAACACTCGAGCAGTCGCTGGATCGCCTTGAAGAAATACCAAACAGATTGACCATATCCACAAGAGAACAGGAAATGCTCGTACGTCTCATTGACACGACAGAAGACACACGTCGGCTTGGGGTCTTGGTACTGAAACAGATATTGCATGGCGTTGGCGCGGAGAAGGGTCTTGAAAATGAACTCTCCATATCGAGGGAGAATGTGGTCGGGTTGGAGGAAGGCGGCAAGTTGGGTAAGGCGCTTGGGGTCTTCGTAAAAGTTGGATGGCAGGTTGAGATGCTTGGTAGGAAGAATGGACGAGCTGACAGCTGGAGAAGCTCTGATCTTAGCCGATTTCGAAGTCGCAAGCGCCAACAAGATCGGACTCGAGTCAGGGTGAATTATCCAGTGCCATTCCATCCATTCAGAGCTTGGCGTCGGCAAGTGGAACACGGGAGCATCCTCTTCAGAAACAATCTCAAACAATCGTAATAACTTGGTCACCAAGATTGAGATCCATTGTTTCGTTGGAGGGACAAAATTGGCTTGGCGGCAGGCACGGTTGATTTTGTCGAACAAGATCGAAGCTGGCCAAACTCGCTGACACGGAGTCAACAAATGCGACAACTTCGTGATGTGAAGCGAAGCCAATACATTGGCTTGGTCTTGCGTCGATGTAGAGCACTGATCGTATAGGTCTTCGAGTCCAGGCAGATACGAGTTGTGCCAAAGGGGAACATCCAAAGATGAGATGTGATTTGGACAGCCGTACGGAGTCCAGCGAGATTCAAACCAGCTACTCAATAAGGCTTTCCACATTGGAGTGATATTGGGATTCTTGTACAGTCGTCTGATGAATGCAGAAGAGCCATTTGCCAAGAGGAGATCTCGGGGGGAACCCCATGGATGAAAAGCCTTCTCGAGGAGAGTATAGCCCGGCGTAATCCAGGCGGACATCGCAGACTTGCGGGGTGGGGTGGTGATGGCTTGAATGCATCTGATCATGACAGAGCGGTTGTGTTGTTGCCATAAAGCAAGTGCATGGTGCAGGCCTAAGCCACCGGACTTCTTCGGCATGAATAGGATCTCCTTTTTGATCAAACGGAGGCCATGGACAGAGGAGGATGGGTTGATTTCTTCACCATGCATAAATTGAAGCATGGCCTTGTCGATCTTTTTGGCCAGGTCTTTGTCGGCAGGGACAAAAGCCAGTTGGTACCATAACACAGGCAGACATATGCTTTGCAGGATAGTGACTTTTCCGGCCATGGTTCGAGCCTTGTAGAGCCACAAAGACAAGCGAGCCACAAACTTCTCAAACACGTAATTGAAACGTGCCAATGGAGAAAGATTGGGCGCAACCAAGATACCAAGAGCCTTCACGCGACTGTCGGAAGTAACTTGTAGTGAGGCAAGGTTCCCATTCAACTGGCTGTAGGTCAGAATTTGGGTCTTGTCTACGTTGAGTCGGAAACCAGACTTGTCGCAAAAGGTTTGAACCAATGCAAGCTGCCGGTGGAGGCACGTCTCATTTGCCGCATAGAGTTGCGAGTCGTCGGCAAAGTAACTCCCAGTGTGGTAGCGATCCCCACACTTGATGCCATAGTTGGAGTGTTGCCGTAGGAGTTGGCACATCGGTTCCAAAGCGATCACAAACAGAAGTGGCGACAGTGGATCACCTTGCAACACACCGCGTGAGATGTGAACTGGCTTGGACAAGAAGCCGTTCACCAAGATGCGAGACTTGCGGCCCGAGTACAGTACGCGAACCATGTCAACAAAGGTTTCGGGAAAGCCATAGTGACGGAGGACGCGGAGCAAGTACGCGTGGTCCACGCGATCAAAAGCTTTCTCAAAGTCAAGCAGTGCCACCATCGAGGACGGACTGTGTAGTTTGATGTGGTGCAGCATGTCATCCAGTCGTGCAATATTGGTTTGGATATTGCTTCGACGGATAAAGCCTTGCTGGTCCGGGTGGATGATGTGTCGAATGTGGCGCTGGAGTCGATAAGCCAGAATACTCGTCAGGATTTTCACATCCGTGTTGAGTAGGCTAATGGGCCGATAGTTCTTGGCCTGTGACTTGGGGCCTTTCTTGTGCAGCAACACCATCGTACTGACAAGTTGCATGGGGGTCAAGCGAGGGTGAGAATGGAGCTGGTGTGTGAATAGCAGCTCCAATACCAACGACCACTTGTGAGGTGCAAGTTTGAGGACTTCGAATGGCAGAGCGTTGGGACCTGGCGCTGAGTTCGAACTGCTGTGTCGAATAGCATGATAGAACTCGTTGGCGCGCAAGGGAGCCGACAGCTCTTTCTGGGCTTGCTCTGGCAGTTGCTTGTGTCGAGTCAATGGGGTCAGAAATGACGACACTTCGTCTCCAGATCGCTGCACCTCGGGAGCTGCAAACAAGTCCTTGTAGTAGTCGACCAGGACGTCAGACATGCCTTGTTGATTGGAGACAACATTTCCATTGACATCCACCAACTCTTTGAAGACTGTCTTCTTCAAGGGGGTAGGGACAGGGGACATGAAGTGGAACTTGGACGAGCGCTCTGCTTTATACAAGTGAAGTTGGAACGCCTGGTCTTGACGAAACTGCTTGTCTCGATCTTGCAGCTCGTGAATTTGCTTTTGAAGGTCTCGCACTCGATCCACCAGCACTGCATCTTGACGCATGTTGGGGACTTGCAAAAGCGAAGCGATCTCGACAGCTAACTTCTTCAACGGCAGACGTTGTTTCTCCAATCGTTGAGAATGGAATTCTTTGAGTTGGGAGCGGATATCATTGACCAGCATGTCGTAGGCCTTGGAGATATTGTGGAATGTTGGAGACTTGTCCAAAAATCGATCCAGACATCCATGAACAATCTCGGCCGCTCGTGGTAGACGAAGTAGCCAAGTTGGAGCTTTCCATGATCCAGAGCCATGGCGCAATGTTTGACGCTTTGAGATGATACGACAAGCCACGTGGTCAGCCTGTGGAACGTGTGGCATGTGCGTCGCCTTCCAATGACAAAGACCCGCCAAGGTGGACGAACAAAAGATGTAGTCGAGTCGGTTGGTGAGTGTGGGACTTGTGAAGGTTCTTGCCACGGGGTTTTGACGACGAAACAGATCCACCAGAGACAAACTGTGCATCCATTGTTCCAGTTGAAGGGTGCCGGCCATGGTGGAGGTACTGGGTCTCAACGAATCCAAATCTTTGTTGAGAGTGCAGTTGAAATCTCCTCCAACAATGTGGAGCGCATGTGGAGGAAAGTCGCGTGGCAATTCTTCGAAGTAACTTGCTCGTTGTTGGAAGGCTGCCGGCGCATAGATATTGTGGAGAACGACTGTCAGTGGACCCAGAGTACATCGCACTTGTAGATAACGACCACGAAGCACTGGGTTGTCATGAGGGACTTGAGTGGCGTTCTTCAAAGGAGAGTGAGGATGTATCAACGTAGCCAGACCTCCAGTGGCTGGCGACGTGGATACTTCAGGGTAAATAGGCTCTTCAAAGAACAAAGAGCCTTCGTGGTTTGTGATGCGTTGCCAATGGAACGCAACACGGTCGTGGAGACTTGGCGTGCGGAAACGGGTTTCTTGGATAAAGGAAACGTCGTGAACACTTGATAGTTTGTCGAGGATGTACCGATGACTGTTGGAGAAGCCATTGGTGTTGAGGGAGATGATTTGTGGGTCCCAGTCCACGAGTTCAGTTGGGACATCGGAGAAGTTGTTGTCACTCATCACGAGTACAGATGAAAATGAGTAGAATGGAGGGGTGAGAGGGGAGGTTGAAATGGATTGAAGCAGGGGATAGAAGCCTTAGAGTTGATCGTCCTCCAAATCGAGGGGATCAATTTCGTCGGCGTTCATGGAGTGGTGAGCTTTGCTGCAGAGCTCGTCGATGTGGTAATTGTTGGTGATGCTTTTGAGCATCGAGATGGCCGACAAGACGGGAGCCGGCAAAGTGAACTTCTCGAGATTGTCGCTGAAGTTTTCGATCAAAGCAAACAGCGACCAGTCCGTCAAGCAGTTGGTGTCAGGCAATCTTGTTGCTACTTGGTTCAATAGAACAGTCAGTGCCTCCGAGTTTGTGTAGAGGTCTGGGGCCCGATTTGAGAGGAATAAGTCAATCGTAGCAAGTGCAAAGAGGATGCGCTTGATCTCTGGTATGTCCGTGGTCAATTCTTCCAAGATTTCTGACGGGTGAATCTTGTATTGAGCCATGAAGTTGACGTGATGTTTGTAGTTGTGAGGCTTGCCTTGAGCTTTTAACAAAGCCATCTTGCGCTCAACTTCCGAATTTGCCTCGTACCCCTCAAGTCAAGAAGTTATCAAGTGCCGCCGCGCTCAAAATGTCCAACGCCAACAGCTGTTCCGAGCTCCGTGAGACCAACACTCACGGAGTCACCATCATTCCAGGTATTGTATCACCTCACCCACTTTCGTCGTCCAATCAGGATGGCGGAAGTGGTGTGAGTAATGTCTCTACACCTAACCCTAGGGCCGAAGTGGAGGTCGAGTTCGACCCCAACAGCGTCTCTGGAGACCAATCTGCGTCTCGCTCCCCCAGCGCTTCACCTGGTGCTCCACTCGCCGGAGTTCCAGGGGGGGTCAACCTCAGTGGGTCAGTGGTTGACCCCCAGACCACTGTCGTTAACTTGTCTAGCGAAGCCCTCACTCAGGAGGGCGAACCACTGGGGCCTTGTGCCTGTGGTGGCTGCTTCCCTGGACTCCAATTGGAGTCGATCCCCAGTGAAGGCGGCGAGAAAACGGGGTCCATGCCAGCCCTAGAGGCTACGAGGGCCCCCCCTATGGGCACACCCTGCGGTTCTGTCTACTTCCCCCCAGGGGCCTCTTCGGAGGGGCGGGGGCGGTATCCCGATTTGGGTTCTCGCCGGAGCAATGGTGTACCCCAGTCACCGTGCTGCGGGGATGGCATGGATTCCCCTTCTACCCCTGTCACTGGGGGTCTGGCCCCGGCCTTTCTCGTGACCAATGGGACTGAGCCAGCAGCCACCAACCGCGTCGCCCCCTGTGCTGAGCCTCCTAGAACGGGAGAGGAAGAAGAAAAATCTCAAGAGGACGTGGATATGGTCTCTGGAGACGCCGAGGGGAAGGATTCTACTGAATCCGAGGCCTTAACCGACGAGGGAAATACTCAAATTCACTCTGAGGTTGATGGGTCAGGCGACATTAACGGCCAAGCGAAGTCGTGTGATACTCCTGGAGAAGTTATTCAAGAGGAACAATCGACAAACAATGACAATGAACAGTCAAATCAAGACATTGTCGACAAATCCGTTGCTCAAGGAAATGGCGCTGTTGATCCTCCTACCGCGGCAGACAAAATACAAGGCGATCAAGAGCAACAAAACGCTGAAAAGGCCAATCCATGGACGCAAAAGACTCCCGGCAAGGATTCAGCTTCGTCCAAGAAAGATTCCAAGCAAGGCAATGCCCCCAAAGGCGCGAAACATCGCAACACTGGTGCTCATGCTATTGCCGATGACGATATTGCGCGATGCGAGGCCATGGCGGACGCATTCTACAAAGACTCTGGTGACATGGACGCCTTCATTGAAAACATTTTGCTCACCCCCCAGTCCCAAGTGTACGAGCTCACAGTCAAGTTGGGCGAAGGCTACAAGGACTGGTCCGAAAAAGTCATCTGCGATCAATTTGTCAAGGAAAATCCTGGTTCGTTATGGGGCTCCAAATTTCCGAACATTTTGATCCACAAGAAGAACCCACAGACCATTGTGATCTCAAGTTACAACTTGTCTACGTGCGTGGAAATGGGAGGCACAACGTTTCGACTTGGTGGCAAAGATTTCCTGGTTCCCAAGTACTCGCGTTATGGCAACAACTACTATGTTACGTTCAACAAGGTCAGTCACCCTTCGATGGCCAAGGCAATTGTCAAGAAAATGGCTGCATTGACCAAGTCAGTGATAGCAGCATTCAACCCTACTGCTGGTCAGAACATCAAGTCGCCGCATTTGAGAGTCATTTTCAAGTCGCCTGCGCCTCCAGCAGTGTTGGTGCCAAAATCCGGCGACGCACTACGCGAAATCACCATTACGGATCCGTCGGGTCAGCCTTTTGTCGTCGTGTTTCAGCACAAGATCGCTGCTCTGAACAAGACATTGCCTCCGTCGATTGTTTCACGACGTGCAGAGGCCAAGGCTGAAAAAGCGAAGGCAAAAGCGGCCAAGGCAGCGGCAAAATCTCCTCCGTCAGGAGAAAAAGAACCTGAACCTGATGGAGACGATCATGATCAAGACCTTGGAACAAATGCGGAAGGCGAGGCCGACTCAACTGAGGCATCTGGAGATCGTCAAGATGAACAACCACAGCCAACAGCTCCTTCTCATGGCTCTGATGTCGATATGTCTGGTGACAGCGATCCCCCTAACAACAATGGACAAGACAAACAACAAGAAGATGTGGAAATGTCTACCAACGAATCGCCCGCTCTTGCTCCACCAAGTGAGCAGCCCAAGAAC
Organism: Aphanomyces cochlioides; assembly: GCA_019828595.1. Lineage (NCBI taxonomy): Eukaryota > Oomycota > Saprolegniomycetes > Saprolegniales > Verrucalvaceae > Aphanomyces > Aphanomyces cochlioides. The sequence continues at coordinate 1,458,386 of JAHQRK010000016.1, forward strand.
TCGCTGGACCTTCAATTGGTAACGGGCTACCGGTCTGGACCAGCTCCAAAACGTACTTTGCCTTCGTCCCCACGTTTGGATCCCCTGCCGACATCCAACCGTTTTCATATCCTCGAAGAAGACGACGTGGAACTCTCGTTTGAAGACTTTGCAGTGCCTCGAATTGTATTGGAAGATTCAAGTGCGCCACGCCCGAAAAAGACCAAAGGCAAAGCGAAGAAACAACGACTTAACAAGTCTGCTGCAGCCCACCTCGAATTGGCGAAGAAGATCATTCGAGACAAGAAAGTCGAAGGCAGTATCACCGAATGTCAACGCATTTTGCGAGATGATCCTCAGCTCGTTGCACATGCTATGTACGCACAAGATGAAGACCTCAGTTTGTTTCAGTCACTTGTTGCAACCAAGACTATTGAGCGCAAGATGGCTTTGTTAAAAGCTCAAGGCAAGCCTCACAACTACAAACATCACGTCAACTTCATGGCTCAATACAAGATTCACCCGTCAGAAATCTTGGAAGAATTGACCACGGACATACCAGAGATCAAGCGCATCCTCTTTGCACTTGCTACGATTGACTTATTCCTCTCAAATCGGGCCCCAGACCTCTACACAAACTCGGAGGCACTGACTGTTCTATTGAACCAAGAAGCAACAAGATTGCCTGACACCAACTGCTTGACGGACTGGTCGCTGTTTGCTTTGATCGAAAACTTCAGCGACAATCTCGAGAAGTTCACTTTGCCGGCTCCCGTCTTGTCGGCCATCTCGATGCTCAAAAGCATCACCAACAATTACCACATCGACGAGCTCTGCAGCAAAGCTCACCACTCCATGAACGCCGACGAAATTGATCCCCTCGATTTGGAGGACGATCAACTCTAAGGCTTCTATCCCCTGCTTCAATCCATTTCAACCTCCCCTCTGACCCCTCCATTCTACTCATTTTCATCTGTACTCGTGATGAGTGACAACAACTTCTCCGATGTCCCAACTGAACTCGTGGACTGGGACCCACAAATCATCTCCCTCAACACCAATGGCTTCTCCAACAGTCATCGGTACATCCTCGACAAACTATCAAGTGTTCACGACGTTTCCTTTATCCAAGAAACCCGTTTCCGCACGCCAAGTCTCCACGACCGTGTTGCGTTCCATTGGCAACGCATCACAAACCACGAAGGCTCTTTGTTCTTTGAAGAGCCTATTTACCCTGAAGTATTCACGTCGCCAGCCACTGGAGGTCTGGCTACGTTGATACATCCTCACTCTCCTTTGAAGAACGCCACTCAAGTCCCTCATGACAACCCAGTGCTTCGTGGTCGTTATCTACAAGTGCGATGTACTCTGGGTCCACTGACAGTCGTTCTCCACAATATCTATGCGCCGGCAGCCTTCCAAGAACGAGCAAGTTACTTCGAAGAATTGCCACGCGACTTTCCTCCACATGCGCTCCACATTGTTGGAGGAGATTTCAACTGCACTCTCAACAAAGATTTGGATTCGTTGAGACCCAGTACCTCCACCATGGCCGGCACCCTTCAACTGGAACAATGGATGCACAGTTTGTCTCTGGTGGATCTGTTTCGCCGTCAAAACCCCGTGGCAAGAACCTTCACAAGTCCCACACTCACCAACCGACTTGACTACATCTTTTGTTCGTCCACCTTGGCGGGTCTTCGTCATTGGAAGGCGACGCACATGCCACACGTTCCACAGGCTGACCACGTGGCTTGTCGTATCATCACAAAGCGTCAAACATTGCGCCATGGCTCTGGATCATGGAAAGCTCCAACTTGGCTACTTCGTCTACCACGAGCGGCCGAGATTGTTCATGGATGTCTGGATCGATTTTTGGACAAGTCTCCAACATTCCACAATATCTCCAAGGCCTACGACATGCTGGTCAATGATATCCGCTCCCAACTCAAAGAATTCCATTCTCAACGATTGGAGAAACAACGTCTGCCGTTGAAGAAGTTAGCTGTGGAGATCGCTTCGCTTTTGCAAGTCCCCAACATGCGTCAAGATGCAGTGCTGGTGGATCGAGTGCGAGACCTTCAAAAGCAAATTCACGAGCTGCAAGATCGAGACAAGCAGTTTCGTCAAGACCAGGCGTTCCAACTTCACTTGTACAAAGCAGAGCGCTCGTCCAAGTTCCACTTCATGTCTCCTGTCCCTACCCCCTTGAAGAAGACAGTCTTCAAAGAGTTGGTGGATGTCAATGGAAATGTTGTCTCCAATCAACAAGGCATGTCTGACGTCCTGGTCGACTACTACAAGGACTTGTTTGCAGCTCCCGAGGTGCAGCGATCTGGAGACGAAGTGTCGTCATTTCTGACCCCATTGACTCGACACAAGCAACTGCCAGAGCAAGCCCAGAAAGAGCTGTCGGCTCCCTTGCGCGCCAACGAGTTCTATCATGCTATTCGACACAGCAGTTCGAACTCAGCGCCAGGTCCCAACGCTCTGCCATTCGAAGTCCTCAAACTTGCACCTCACAAGTGGTCGTTGGTATTGGAGCTGCTATTCACACACCAGCTCCATTCTCACCCTCGCTTGACTCCCATGCAACTTGTCAGTACGCTGGTGTTGCTGCACAAGAAAGGCCCCAAGTCACAAGCCAAGAACTATCGGCCCATTAGCCTACTCAACACGGATGTGAAAATCCTGACGAGTATTCTGGCTTATCGACTTCAGCGCCACATTCGACACATCATCCACCCGGACCAGCAAGGCTTTATCCGTCGAAGCAATATCCAAACCAATATTGCACGACTGGATGACATGCTGCACCACATCAAACTACACAGTCCGTCCTCGATGGTGGCACTGCTTGACTTTGAGAAAGCTTTTGATCGCGTGGACCACGCGTACTTGCTCCGCGTCCTCCGTCACTATGGCTTTCCCGAAACCTTTGTTGACATGGTTCGCGTACTGTACTCGGGCCGCAAGTCTCGCATCTTGGTGAACGGCTTCTTGTCCAAGCCAGTTCACATCTCACGCGGTGTGTTGCAAGGTGATCCACTGTCGCCACTTCTGTTTGTGATCGCTTTGGAACCGATGTGCCAACTCCTACGGCAACACTCCAACTATGGCATCAAGTGTGGGGATCGCTACCACACTGGGAGTTACTTTGCCGACGACTCGCAACTCTATGCGGCAAATGAGACGTGCCTCCACCGGCAGCTTGCATTGGTTCAAACCTTTTGCGACAAGTCTGGTTTCCGACTCAACGTAGACAAGACCCAAATTCTGACCTACAGCCAGTTGAATGGGAACCTTGCCTCACTACAAGTTACTTCCGACAGTCCCGTGAAGGCTCTTGGTATCTTGGTTGCGCCCAATCTTTCTCCATTGGCACGTTTCAATTACGTGTTTGAGAAGTTTGTGGCTCGCTTGTCTTTGTGGCTCTACAAGGCTCGAACCATGGCCGGAAAAGTCACTATCCTGCACAGCATATGTCTGCCTGTGTTATGGTACCAACTGGCTTTTGTCCCTGCCGACAAAGACCTGGCCAAAAAGATCGACAAGGCCATGCTTCAATTTATGCATGGTGAAGAAATCAACCCATCCTCCTCTGTCCATGGCCTCCGTTTGATCAAAAAGGAGATCCTATTCATGCCGAAGAAGTCCGGTGGCTTAGGCCTGCACCATGCACTTGCTTTATGGCAACAACACAACCGCTCTGTCATGATCAGATGCATTCAAGCCATCACCACCCCACCCCGCAAGTCTGCCATGTCCGCCTGGATTACGCCGGGCTATACTCTCCTCGAGAAGGCTTTTCATCCATGGGGTTCCCCCGAGATCTCCTCTTGGCAAATGGCTCTTCTGCATTCATCAGACAACTGTACAAGAATCCCAATATCACTCCAATGTGGAAAGCCTTATTGAGTAGCTGGTTTGAATCTCGCTGGACTCCGTACGGCTGTCCAAATCACATCTCATCTTTGGATGTTCCCCTTTGGCACAACTCGTATCTGCCTGGACTCGAAGACCTATACGATCAGTGCTCTACATCGACGCAAGACCAAGCCAATGTATTGGCGTCGCTTCACATCACGAAGTTGTCGCATTTGTTGACTCCGTGTCAGCGAGTTTGGCCAGCTTCGATCTTGTTCGACAAAATCAACCGTGCCTGCCGCCAAGCCAATTTTGTCCCTCCAACGAAACAATGGATCTCAATCTTGGTGACCAAGTTATCACGATTGTTTGAGATTGTTTCTGAAGAGGATGCTCCCGTGTTCCACTTGCCGACGCCAAGCTCTGAATGGATGGAATGGCACTGGATGATACACCCTGACTCGAGTCCGATCTTGTTGGCGCTTGCGACTTCGAAATCGGCTAAGATCAGAGCTTCTCCAGCTGTCAGCTCGTCCATCCTTCCTACCAAGCATCTCAACCTGCCATCCAACTTTTACGAAGACCCCAAGCGCCTTACCCAACTTGCCGCCTTCCTCCAACCCGACCACATTCTCCCTCGATATGGAGAGTTCATTTTCAAGACCCTTCTCCGCGCCAACGCCATGCAATATCTGTTTCAGTACCAAGACCCCAAGCCGACGTGTGTCTTCTGTCGTGTCAATGAGACGTACGAGCATTTCCTGTTCTCTTGTGGATATGGTCAATCTGTTTGGTATTTTTTCAAGGCGATCCAGCGACTGCTCGAGTGTTCCTTTCCGTCAACGTGTCTGGAAATGTTCTACGAGACGCCCAAGCCGTCCGATGGATACTACATCCGTGGCTATCTGAAGATCTGGCCGATTGTCCGAGCCTGCGTGTATTATCAAATATGGCTCCAACGTGCCGATCGCACCTTTCGACCCGACCTCACAGCGAAGAGTCCGATGGAAGTTGCCATTCATGCTGCCTCTTTGATCAAGCTACATCTACAACACCTCCTGGTTGATCTCCCTCTCAAGAAGGGATACACCAAGGTATTCAATGTGCTCAAGCATCTATCTTCGGACCACTGGTTACGTCAACACATCATTCCTAACAGCGTCGTTTCATGAGAGAGCTGACGGCTCACTCACTTCATCTCCTGTCCAATGACCACTTTGCCATATTCTGTTTTCCAAGTTCTATTTATACAGTACGAGGCAAATTAGTAAGTCATTAGGGCCTTTGCTCAAAAATAAGGTTAATACAACTCATTTAACCATCTTGCGCTCAATAGTCTTGGTTGCAACAAGTGACTGAAACAAACTGAGGTCTTCATCTTGTGCGTACATAGCATGTGCAACGAGCTGAGGATCATCTCGCAAAATGCGTTGACATTCGGTGATACTGCCTTCGACTTTCTTGTCTCGAATGATCTTCTTCGCCAATTCGAGGTGGGCTGCAGCAGACTTGTCAAGTCGTTGTTTCTTCGCTTTGCCTTTGGTCTTTTTCGGGCGTGGCGCACTTGAATCTTCCAATACAATTCGAGGCACTGCAAAGTCTTCAAACGAGAGTTCCACGTCGTCTTCTTCGAGGATATGAAAACGGTTGGATGTCGGCAGGGGATCCAAACGTGGGGACGAAGGCAAAGTACGTTTTGGAGCTGGTCCAGACCGGTAGCCCGTTACCAATTGAAGGTCCAGCGAGTTCTTGGGCTGCTCACTTGGTGGAGCAAGAGCGGGCGATTCGTTGGTAGACATTTCCACATCTTCTTGTTGTTTGTCTTGTCCATTGTTGTTAGGGGGATCGCTGTCACCAGACATATCGACATCAGAGCCATGAGAAGGAGCTGTTGGCTGTGGTTGTTCATCTTGACCATCTTCAGATGCCTCAGTTGAGTCGGCCTTGCCTTCCGCATTTGTTCCAGGGTCTTGATCACGCCACGCCCGAAAAAGACCAAAGGCAAAGCGAAGAAACAACGACTTAACAAGTCTGCTGCAGCCCACCTCGAATTGGCGAAGAAGATCATTCGAGACAAGAAAGTCGAAGGCAGTATCACCGAATGTCAACGCATTTTGCGAGATGATCCTCAGCTCGTTGCACATGCTATGTACGCACAAGATGAAGACCTCAGTTTGTTTCAGTCACTTGTTGCAACCAAGACTATTGAGCGCAAGATGGCTTTGTTAAAAGCTCAAGGCAAGCCTCACAACTACAAACATCACGTCAACTTCATGGCTCAATACAAGATTCACCCGTCAGAAATCTTGGAAGAATTGACCACGGACATACCAGAGATCAAGCGCATCCTCTTTGCACTTGCTACGATTGACTTATTCCTCTCAAATCGGGCCCCAGACCTCTACACAAACTCGGAGGCACTGACTGTTCTATTGAACCAAGAAGCAACAAGATTGCCTGACACCAACTGCTTGACGGACTGGTCGCTGTTTGCTTTGATCGAAAACTTCAGCGACAATCTCGAGAAGTTCACTTTGCCGGCTCCCGTCTTGTCGGCCATCTCGATGCTCAAAAGCATCACCAACAATTACCACATCGACGAGCTCTGCAGCAAAGCTCACCACTCCATGAACGCCGACGAAATTGATCCCCTCGATTTGGAGGACGATCAACTCTAAGGCTTCTATCCCCTGCTTCAATCCATTTCAACCTCCCCTCTCACCCCTCCATTCTACTCATTTTCATCTGTACTCGTGATGAGTGACAACAACTTCTCCGATGTCCCAACTGAACTCGTGGACTGGGACCCACAAATCATCTCCCTCAACACCAATGGCTTCTCCAACAGTCATCGGTACATCCTCGACAAACTATCAAGTGTTCACGACGTTTCCTTTATCCAAGAAACCCGTTTCCGCACGCCAAGTCTCCACGACCGTGTTGCGTTCCATTGGCAACGCATCACAAACCACGAAGGCTCTTTGTTCTTTGAAGAGCCTATTTACCCTGAAGTATTCACGTCGCCAGCCACTGGAGGTCTGGCTACGTTGATACATCCTCACTCTCCTTTGAAGAACGCCACTCAAGTCCCTCATGACAACCCAGTGCTTCGTGGTCGTTATCTACAAGTGCGATGTACTCTGGGTCCACTGACAGTCGTTCTCCACAATATCTATGCGCCGGCAGCCTTCCAAGAACGAGCAAGTTACTTCGAAGAATTGCCACGCGACTTTCCTCCACATGCGCTCCACATTGTTGGAGGAGATTTCAACTGCACTCTCAACAAAGATTTGGATTCGTTGAGACCCAGTACCTCCACCATGGCCGGCACCCTTCAACTGGAACAATGGATGCACAGTTTGTCTCTGGTGGATCTGTTTCGCCGTCAAAACCCCGTGGCAAGAACCTTCACAAGTCCCACACTCACCAACCGACTCGACTACATCTTTTGTTCGTCCACCTTGGCGGGTCTTCGTCATTGGAAGGCGACGCACATGCCACACGTTCCACAGGCTGACCACGTGGCTTGTCGTATCATCACAAAGCGTCAAACATTGCGCCATGGCTCTGGATCATGGAAAGCTCCAACTTGGCTACTTCGTCTACCACGAGCGGCCGAGATTGTTCATGGATGTCTGGATCGATTTTTGGACAAGTCTCCAACATTCCACAATATCTCCAAGGCCTACGACATGCTGGTCAATGATATCCGCTCCCAACTCAAAGAATTCCATTCTCAACGATTGGAGAAACAACGTCTGCCGTTGAAGAAGTTAGCTGTGGAGATCGCTTCGCTTTTGCAAGTCCCCAACATGCGTCAAGATGCAGTGCTGGTGGATCGAGTGCGAGACCTTCAAAAGCAAATTCACGAGCTGCAAGATCGAGACAAGCAGTTTCGTCAAGACCAGGCGTTCCAACTTCACTTGTACAAAGCAGAGCGCTCGTCCAAGTGCCACTTCATGTCTCCTGTCCCTACCCCCTTGAAGAAGACAGTCTTCAAAGAGTTGGTGGATGTCAATGGAAATGTTGTCTCCAATCAACAAGGCATGTCTGACGTCCTGGTCGACTACTACAAGGACTTGTTTGCAGCTCCCGAGGTGCAGCGATCTGGAGACGAAGTCGTCATTTCTGACCCCATTGACTCGACACAAGCAACTGCCAGAGCAAGCCCAGAAAGAGCTGTCGGCTCCCTTGCGCGCCAACGAGTTCTATCATGCTATTCGACACAGCAGTTCGAACTCAGCGCCAGGTCCCAACGCTCTGCCATTCGAAGTCCTCAAACTTGCACCTCACAAGTGGTCGTTGGTATTGGAGCTGCTATTCACACACCAGCTCCATTCTCACCCTCGCTTGACTCCCATGCAACTTGTCAGTACGCTGGTGTTGCTGCACAAGAAAGGCCCCAAGTCACAAGCCAAGAACTATCGGCCCATTAGCCTACTCAACACGGATGTGAAAATCCTGACGAGTATTCTGGCTTATCGACTCCAGCGCCACATTCGACACATCATCCACCCGGACCAGCAAGGCTTTATCCGTCGAAGCAATATCCAAACCAATATTGCACGACTGGATGACATGCTGCACCACATCAAACTACACAGTCCGTCCTCGATGGTGGCACTGCTTGACTTTGAGAAAGCTTTTGATCGCGTGGACCACGCGTACTTGCTCCGCGTCCTCCGTCACTATGGCTTTCCCGAAACCTTTGTTGACATGGTTCGCGTACTGTACTCGGGCCGCAAGTCTCGCATCTTGGTGAACGGCTTCTTGTCCAAGCCAGTTCACATCTCACGCGGTGTGTTGCAAGGTGATCCACTGTCGCCACTTCTGTTTGTGATCGCTTTGGAACCGATGTGCCAACTCCTACGGCAACACTCCAACTATGGCATCAAGTGTGGGGATCGCTACCACACTGGGAGTTACTTTGCCGACGACTCGCAACTCTATGCGGCAAATGAGACGTGCCTCCACCGGCAGCTTGCATTGGTTCAAACCTTTTGCGACAAGTCTGGTTTCCGACTCAACGTAGACAAGACCCAAATTCTGACCTACAGCCAGTTGAATGGGAACCTTGCCTCACTACAAGTTACTTCCGACAGTCCCGTGAAGGCTCTTGGTATCTTGGTTGCGCCCAATCTTTCTCCATTGGCACGTTTCAATTACGTGTTTGAGAAGTTTGTGGCTCGCTTGTCTTTGTGGCTCTACAAGGCTCGAACCATGGCCGGAAAAGTCACTATCCTGCACAGCATATGTCTGCCTGTGTTATGGTACCAACTGGCTTTTGTCCCTGCCGACAAAGACCTGGCCAAAAAGATCGACAAGGCCATGCTTCAATTTATGCATGGTGAAGAAATCAACCCATCCTCCTCTGTCCATGGCCTCCGTTTGATCAAAAAGGAGATCCTATTCATGCCGAAGAAGTCCGGTGGCTTAGGCCTGCACCATGCACTTGCTTTATGGCAACAACACAACCGCTCTGTCATGATCAGATGCATTCAAGCCATCACCACCCCACCCCGCAAGTCTGCCATGTCCGCCTGGATTACGCCGGGCTATACTCTCCTCGAGAAGGCTTTTCATCCATGGGGTTCCCCCGAGATCTCCTCTTGGCAAATGGCTCTTCTGCATTCATCAGACAACTGTACAAGAATCCCAATATCACTCCAATGTGGAAAGCCTTATTGAGTAGCTGGTTTGAATCCCGCTGGACTCCGTACGGCTGTCCAAATCACATCTCATCTTTGGATGTTCCCCTTTGGCACAACTCGTATCTGCCTGGACTCGAAGACCTATACGATCAGTGCTCTACATCGACGCAAGACCAAACCAATGTATTGGCGTCGCTTCACATCACGAAGTTGTCGCATTTGTTGACTCCGTGTCAGCGAGTTTGGCCAGCTTCGATCTTGTTCGACAAAATCAACCGTGCCTGCCGCCAAGCCAATTTTGTCCCTCCAACGAAACAATGGATCTCAATCTTGGTGACCAAGTTATCACGATTGTTTGAGATTGTTTCTGAAGAGGATGCTCCCGTGTTCCACTTGCCGACGCCAAGCTCTGAATGGATGGAATGGCACTGGATGATACACCCTGACTCGAGTCCGATCTTGTTGGCGCTTGCGACTTCGAAATCGGCTAAGATCAGAGCTTCTCCAGCTGTCAGCTCGTCCATCCTTCCTACCAAGCATCTCAACCTGCCATCCAACTTTTACGAAGACCCCAAGCGCCTTACCCAACTTGCCGCCTTCCTCCAACCCGACCACATTCTCCCTCGATATGGAGAGTTCATTTTCAAGACCCTTCTCCGCGCCAACGCCATGCAATATCTGTTTCAGTACCAAGACCCCAAGCCGACGTGTGTCTTCTGTCGTGTCAATGAGACGTACGAGCATTTCCTGTTCTCTTGTGGATATGGTCAATCTGTTTGGTATTTCTTCAAGGCGATCCAGCGACTGCTCGAGTGTTCCTTTCCGTCCACGTGTCTGGAAATGTTCTACGAGACGCCCAAGCCGTCCGATGGATACTACATCCGTGGCTATCTGAAGATCTGGCCGATTGTCCGAGCCTGCGTGTATTATCAAATATGGCTCCAACGTGCCGATCGCACCTTTCGACCCGACCTCACAGCGAAGAGTCCGATGGAAGTTGCCATTCATGCTGCCTCTTTGATCAAGCTACATCTACAACAGCTCCTGGTTGATCTCCCTCTCAAGAAGGGATACACCAAGGTATTCAATGTGCTCAAGCATCTATCTTCGGACCACTGGTTACGTCAACACATCATTCCTAACAGCGTCGTTTCATGAGAGAGCTGACGGCTCACTCACTTCATCTCCTGTCCAATGACCACTTTGCCATATCCTGTTTTCCAAGTTCTATTTATACAGTACGAGGCAAATTAGTAAGTCATTAGGGCCTTTGCTCAAAAATAAGGTTAATACAACTCATTTAACCAGGGTCTTGATCATGATCGTCTCCATCATGTTCAGGTTCTTTTTCTCCTGACGGAGGAGATTTTGCCGCTGCCTTGGCCGCTTTTGCCTTCGCTTTTTCAGCCTTGGCCTCTGCACGTCGTGAAACAATCGACGGAGGCAATGTCTTGTTCAGAGCAGCGATCTTGTGCTGAAACACGACGACAAAAGGCTGACCCGACGGATCCGTAATGGTGATTTCGCGTAGTGCGTCGCCGGATTTTGGCACCAACACTGCAGGAGGCGCAGACGACTTGAAAATGACTCTCAAATGCGGCGACTTGATGTTCTGACCAGCAGTAGGGTTGAATGCTGCTATCACTGACTTGGTCAATGCAGCCATTTTCTTGACAATCGCCTTGGCCATCGAAGGGTGACTGACCTTGTTGAACGTAACGTAGTAGTTGTTGCCATAACGCGAGTATTTGGGAACCAGGAAGTCTTTGCCACCAAGTCGAAACGTTGTGCCTCCCATTTCCACGCACGTAGACAAGTTGTAACTTGAGATCACAATGGTCTGTGGGTTCTTCTTGTGGATCAAAATGTTCGGAAATTTGGAGCCCCATAACGAACCAGGATTTTCCTTGACAAATTGATCGCAGATGACTTTTTCGGACCAGTCCTTGTAGCCTTCGCCCAACTTGACCGTAAGCTCGTACACTTGGGACTGGGGAGTGAGCAAAATGTTTTCAATGAAGGCGTCCATGTCACCAGAGTCTTTGTAGAATGCGTCCGCCATGGCCTCGCATCGCGCAATATCGTCATCGGCAATAGCATGAGCACCAGTGTTGCGATGTTTCGCGCCTTTGGGGGCATTGCCTTGCTTGGAATCTTTCTTGGACGAAGCTGAATCCTTGCCGGGAGCCTTTTGCGTCCATGGATTGGCCTTTTCAGCGTTTTGTTGCTCTTGATCGCCTTGTATTTTGTCTGCCGCGGTAGGAGGATCAACAGCGCCATTTCCTTGAGCAACGGATTTGTCGACAATGTCTTGATTTGACTGGTCATTGTCATTGTTTGTCGATTGTTCCTCTTGAATAACTTCTCCAGGAGTATCACACGGCTTCGCTTGGCCGTTAATGTCGCCTGACCCATCAACCTCAGAGTGAATTTGAGTATTTCCCTCGTCGGTTAAGGCCTCGGTTTCAGTAGAATCCTTCCCCTCGGCGTCTCCAGAGACCATATCCACGTCCTCTTGAGATTTTTCTTCTTCCTCTCCCGTTCTAGGAGGCTCAGCACAGGGGGCGACGCGGTTGGTGGCTGCTGGCTCAGTCCCATTGGTCACGAGAAAGGCCGGGGCCAGACCCCCAGTGACAGGGGTAGAAGGGGAATCCATGCCATCCCCGCAGCACGGTGACTGGGGTACACCATTGCTCCGGCGAGAACCCAAATCGGGATACCGCCCCCGCCCCTCCGAAGAGGCCCCTGGGGGGAAGTAGACAGAACCGCAGGGTGTGCCCATAGGGGGGGCCCTCGTAGCCTCTAGGGCTGGCATGGACCCCGTTTTCTCGCCGCCTTCACTGGGGATCGACTCCAATTGGAGTCCAGGGAAGCAGCCACCACAGGCACAAGGCCCCAGTGGTTCGCCCTCCTGAGTGAGGGCTTCGCTAGACAAGTTAACGACAGTGGTCTGGGGGTCAACCACTGACCCACTGAGGTTGACCCCCCCTGGAACTCCGGCGAGTGGAGCACCAGGTGAAGCGCTGGGGGAGCGAGACGCAGATTGGTCTCCAGAGACGCTGTTGGGGTCGAACTCGACCTCCACTTCGGCCCTAGGGTTAGGTGTAGCGACATTACTCACACCACTTCCGCCATCCTGATTGGACGACGAAAGTGGGTGAGGTGATACAATACCTGGAATGATGGTGACTCCGTGAGTGTTGGTCTCACGGAGCTCGGAACAGCTGTTGGCGTTGGACATTTTGAGCGCGGCGGCACTTGATAACTTCTTGACTTGAGGGGTACGAGGCAAATTCGGAAGTTCATTGTTGTTAGGGGGATCGCTGTCACCAGACATATCGACATCAGAGCCATGAGAAGGAGCTGTTGGCTGTGGTTGTTCATCTTGACGATCTCCAGATGCCTCAGTTGAGTCGGCCTCGCCTTCCGCATTTGTTCCAGGGTCTTGATCATGATCGTCTCCATCATGTTCAGGTTCTTTTTCTCCTGACGGAGGAGATTTTGCCGCTGCCTTGGCCGCTTTTGCCTTCGCTTTTTCAGCCTTGGCCTCTGCACGTCGTGAAACAATCGACGGAGGCAATGTCTTGTTCAGAGCAGCGATCTTGTGCTGAAACACGACGACAAAAGGCTGACCCGACGGATCCGTAATGGTGATTTCGCGTAGTGCGTCGCCGGATTTTGGCACCAACACTGCAGGAGGCGCAGACGACTTGAAAATGACTCTCAAATGCGGCGACTTGATGTTCTGACCAGCAGTAGGGTTGAATGCTGCTATCACTGACTTGGTCAATGCAGCCATTTTCTTGACAATTGCCTTGGCCATCGAAGGGTGACTGACCTTGTTGAACGTAACGTAGTAGTTGTTGCCATAACGCGAGTATTTGGGAACCAGGAAGTCTTTGCCACCAAGTCGAAACGTTGTGCCTCCCATTTCCACGCACGTAGACAAGTTGTAACTTGAGATCACAATGGTCTGTGGGTTCTTCTTGTGGATCAAAATGTTCGGAAATTTGGAGCCCCATAACGAACCAGGATTTTCCTTGACAAATTGATCGCAGATGACTTTTTCGGACCAGTCCTTGTAGCCTTCGCCCAACTTGACCGTAAGCTCGTACACTTGGGACTGGGGAGTGAGCAAAATGTTTTCAATGAAGGCGTCCATGTCACCAGAGTCTTTGTAGAATGCGTCCGCCATGGCCTCGCATCGCGCAATATCGTCATCGGCAATAGCATGAGCACCAGTGTTGCGATGTTTCGCGCCTTTGGGGGCATTGCCTTGCTTGGAATCTTTCTTGGACGAAGCTGAATCCTTGCCGGGAGTCTTTTGCGTCCATGGATTGGCCTTTTCAGCGTTTTGTTGCTCTTGATCGCCTTGTATTTTGTCTGCCGCGGTAGGAGGATCAACAGCGCCATTTCCTTGAGCAACGGATTTGTCGACAATGTCTTGATTTGACTGGTCATTGTCATTGTTTGTCGATTGTTCCTCTTGAATAACTTCTCCAGGAGTATCACACGGCTTCGCTTGGCCGTTAATGTCGCCTGACCCATCAACCTCAGAGTGAATTTGAGTATTTCCCTCGTCGGTTAAGGCCTCGGTTTCAGTAGAATCCTTCCCCTCGGCGTCTCCAGAGACCATATCCACGTCCTCTTGAGATTTTTCTTCTTCCTCTCCCGTTCTAGGAGGCTCAGCACAGGGGGCGACGCGGTTGGTGGCTGCTGGCTCAGTCCCATTGGTCACGAGAAAGGCCGGGGCCAGACCCCCAGTGACAGGGGTAGAAGGGGAATCCATGCCATCCCCGCAGCACGGTGACTGGGGTACACCATTGCTCCGGCGAGAACCCAAATCGGGATACCGCCCCCGCCCCTCGAAGAGGCCCCTGGGGGGAAGTAGACAGAACCGCAGGGTGTGCCCATAGGGGGGGCCCTCGTAGCCTCTAGGGCTGGCATGGACCCCGTTTTCTCGCCGCCTTCACTGGGGATCGACTCCAATTGGAGTCCAGGGAAGCAGCCACCACAGGCACAAGGCCCCAGTGGTTCGCCCTCCTGAGTGAGGGCTTCGCTAGACAAGTTAACGACAGTGGTCTGGGGGTCAACCACTGACCCACTGAGGTTGACCCCCCCTGGAACTCCGGCGAGTGGAGCACCAGGTGAAGCGCTGGGGGAGCGAGACGCAGATTGGTCTCCAGAGACGCTGTTGGGGTCGAACTCGACCTCCACTTCGGCCCTAGGGTTAGGTGTAGCGACATTACTCACACCACTTCCGCCATCCTGATTGGACGACGAAAGTGGGTGAGGTGATACAATACCTGGAATGATGGTGACTCCGTGAGTGTTGGTCTCACGGAGCTCGGAACAGCTGTTGGCGTTGGACATTTTGAGCGCGGCGGCACTTGATAACTTCTTGACTTGAGGGGTACGAGGCAAATTCGGAAGTTCATTGTTGTTAGGGGGATCGCTGTCACCAGACATATCGACATCAGAGCCATGAGAAGGAGCTGTTGGCTGTGGTTGTTCATCTTGACGATCTCCAGATGCCTCAGTTGAGTCGGCCTCGCCTTCCGCATTTGTTCCAGGGTCTTGATCATGATCGTCTCCATCATGTTCAGGTTCTTTTTCTCCTGACGGAGGAGATTTTGCCGCTGCCTTGGCCGCTTTTGCCTTCGCTTTTTCAGCCTTGGCCTCTGCACGTCGTGAAACAATCGACGGAGGCAATGTCTTGTTCAGAGCAGCGATCTTGTGCTGAAACACGACGACAAAAGGCTGACCCGACGGATCCGTAATGGTGATTTCGCGTAGTGCGTCGCCGGATTTTGGCACCAACACTGCAGGAGGCGCAGACGACTTGAAAATGACTCTCAAATGCGGCGACTTGATGTTCTGACCAGCAGTAGGGTTGAATGCTGCTATCACTGACTTGGTCAATGCAGCCATTTTCTTGACAATTGCCTTGGCCATCGAAGGGTGACTGACCTTGTTGAACGTAACGTAGTAGTTGTTGCCATAACGCGAGTATTTGGGAACCAGGAAGTCTTTGCCACCAAGTCGAAACGTTGTGCCTCCCATTTCCACGCACGTAGACAAGTTGTAACTTGAGATCACAATGGTCTGTGGGTTCTTCTTGTGGATCAAAATGTTCGGAAATTTGGAGCCCCATAACGAACCAGGATTTTCCTTGACAAATTGATCGCAGATGACTTTTTCGGACCAGTCCTTGTAGCCTTCGCCCAACTTGACCGTAAGCTCGTACACTTGGGACTGGGGAGTGAGCAAAATGTTTTCAATGAAGGCGTCCATGTCACCAGAGTCTTTGTAGAATGCGTCCGCCATGGCCTCGCATCGCGCAATATCGTCATCGGCAATAGCATGAGCACCAGTGTTGCGATGTTTCGCGCCTTTGGGAGCATTGCCTTGCTTGGAATCTTTCTTGGACGAAGCTGAATCCTTGCCGGGAGTCTTTTGCGTCCATGGATTGGCCTTTTCAGCGTTTTGTTGCTCTTGATCGCCTTGTATTTTGTCTGCCGCGGTAGGAGGATCAACAGCGCCATTTCCTTGAGCAACGGATTTGTCGACAATGTCTTGATTTGACTGGTCATTGTCATTGTTTGTCGATTGTTCCTCTTGAATAACTTCTCCAGGAGTATCACACGGCTTCGCTTGGCCGTTAATGTCGCCTGACCCATCAACCTCAGAGTGAATTTGAGTATTTCCCTCGTCGGTTAAGGCCTCGGTTTCAGTAGAATCCTTCCCCTCGGCGTCTCCAGAGACCATATCCACGTCCTCTTGAGATTTTTCTTCTTCCTCTCCCGTTCTAGGAGGCTCAGCACAGGGGGCGACGCGGTTGGTGGCTGCTGGCTCAGTCCCATTGGTCACGAGAAAGGCCGGGGCCAGACCCCCAGTGACAGGGGTAGAAGGGGAATCCATGCCATCCCCGCAGCACGGTGACTGGGGTACACCATTGCTCCGGCGAGAACCCAAATCGGGATACCGCCCCCGCCCCTCCGAAGAGGCCCCTGGGGGGAAGTAGACAGAACCGCAGGGTGTGCCCATAGGGGGGGCCCTCGTAGCCTCTAGGGCTGGCATGGACCCCGTTTTCTCGCCGCCTTCACTGGGGATCGACTCCAATTGGAGTCCAGGGAAGCAGCCACCACAGGCACAAGGCCCCAGTGGTTCGCCCTCCTGAGTGAGGGCTTCGCTAGACAAGTTAACGACAGTGGTCTGGGGGTCAACCACTGACCCACTGAGGTTGACCCCCCCTGGAACTCCGGCGAGTGGAGCACCAGGTGAAGCGCTGGGGGAGCGAGACGCAGATTGGTCTCCAGAGACGCTGTTGGGGTCGAACTCGACCTCCACTTCGGCCCTAGGGTTAGGTGTAGCGACATTACTCACACCACTTCCGCCATCCTGATTGGACGACGAAAGTGGGTGAGGTGATACAATACCTGGAATGATGGTGACTCCGTGAGTGTTGGTCTCACGGAGCTCGGAACAGCTGTTGGCGTTGGACATTTTGAGCGCGGCGGCACTTGATAACTTCTTGACTTGAGGGGTACGAGGCAAATTCGGAAGTCATGCTCGTGTGGTGGACGACCAAGCATCAACTTGGTCCGAAATCAACACGCGAGAGTCCCAAGCATACCCCACAAAATGCATCTCGATGCCACTTTTTCTCCACTATCGGCTAAGATCAGAGCTTCTCCAGCTGTCAGCTCGTCCATTCTTCCTACCAAGCATCTCAACCTGCCATCCAACTTTTACGAAGACCCCAAGCGCCTTACCCAACTTGCCGCCTTCCTCCAACCCGACCACTTCCGAATTTGCCTCGTACCCCTCAAGTCAAGAAGTTATCAAGTGCCGCCGCGCTCAAAATGTCCAACGCCAACAGCTGTTCCGAGCTCCGTGAGACCAACACTCACGGAGTCACCATCATTCCAGGTATTGTATCACCTCACCCACTTTCGTCGTCCAATCAGGATGGCGGAAGTGGTGTGAGTAATGTCGCTACACCTAACCCTAGGGCCGAAGTGGAGGTCGAGTTCGACCCCAACAGCGTCTCTGGAGACCAATCTGCGTCTCGCTCCCCCAGCGCTTCACCTGGTGCTCCACTCGCCGGAGTTCCAGGGGGGGTCAACCTCAGTGGGTCAGTGGTTGACCCCCAGACCACTGTCGTTAACTTGTCTAGCGAAGCCCTCACTCAGGAGGGCGAACCACTGGGGCCTTGTGCCTGTGGTGGCTGCTTCCCTGGACTCCAATTGGAGTCGATCCCCAGTGAAGGCGGCGAGAAAACGGGGTCCATGCCAGCCCTAGAGGCTACGAGGGCCCCCCCTATGGGCACACCCTGCGGTTCTGTCTACTTCCCCCCAGGGGCCTCTTCGGAGGGGCGGGGGCGGTATCCCGATTTGGGTTCTCGCCGGAGCAATGGTGTACCCCAGTCACCGTGCTGCGGGGATGGCATGGATTCCCCTTCTACCCCTGTCACTGGGGGTCTGGCCCCGGCCTTTCTCGTGACCAATGGGACTGAGCCAGCAGCCACCAACCGCGTCGCCCCCTGTGCTGAGCCTCCTAGAACGGGAGAGGAAGAAGAAAAATCTCAAGAGGACGTGGATATGGTCTCTGGAGACGCCGAGGGGAAGGATTCTACTGAAACCGAGGCCTTAACCGACGAGGGAAATACTCAAATTCACTCTGAGGTTGATGGGTCAGGCGACATTAACGGCCAAGCGAAGCCGTGTGATACTCCTGGAGAAGTTATTCAAGAGGAACAATCGACAAACAATGACAATGACCAGTCAAATCAAGACATTGTCGACAAATCCGTTGCTCAAGGAAATGGCGCTGTTGATCCTCCTACCGCGGCAGACAAAATACAAGGCGATCAAGAGCAACAAAACGCTGAAAAGGCCAATCCATGGACGCAAAAGACTCCCGGCAAGGATTCAGCTTCGTCCAAGAAAGATTCCAAGCAAGGCAATGCTCCCAAAGGCGCGAAACATCGCAACACTGGTGCTCATGCTATTGCCGATGACGATATTGCGCGATGCGAGGCCATGGCGGACGCATTCTACAAAGACTCTGGTGACATGGACGCCTTCATTGAAAACATTTTGCTCACCCCCCAGTCCCAAGTGTACGAGCTCACAGTCAAGTTGGGCGAAGGCTACAAGGACTGGTCCGAAAAAGTCATCTGCGATCAATTTGTCAAGGAAAATCCTGGTTCGTTATGGGGCTCCAAATTTCCGAACATTTTGATCCACAAGAAGAACCCACAGACCATTGTGATCTCAAGTTACAACTTGTCTACGTGCGTGGAAATGGGAGGCACAACGTTTCGACTTGGTGGCAAAGACTTCCTGGTTCCCAAATACTCGCGTTATGGCAACAACTACTACGTTACGTTCAACAAGGTCAGTCACCCTTCGATGGCCAAGGCAATTGTCAAGAAAATGGCTGCATTGACCAAGTCAGTGATAGCAGCATTCAACCCTACTGCTGGTCAGAACATCAAGTCGCCGCATTTGAGAGTCATTTTCAAGTCGTCTGCGCCTCCTGCAGTGCTGGTGCCAAAATCCGGCGACGCACTACGCGAAATCACCATTACGGATCCGTCGGGTCAGCCTTTTGTCGTCGTGTTTCAGCACAAGATCGCTGCTCTGAACAAGACATTGCCTCCGTCGATTGTTTCACGACGTGCAGAGGCCAAGGCTGAAAAAGCGAAGGCAAAAGCGGCCAAGGCAGCGGCAAAATCTCCTCCGTCAGGAGAAAAAGAACCTGAACATGATGGAGACGATCATGATCAAGACCCTGGAACAAATGCGGAAGGCGAGGCCGACTCAACTGAGGCATCTGGAGATCGTCAAGATGAACAACCACAGCCAACAGCTCCTTCTCATGGCTCTGATGTCGATATGTCTGGTGACAGCGATCCCCCTAACAACAATGAACTTCCGAATTTGCCTCGTACCCCTCAAGTCAAGAAGTTATCAAGTGCCGCCGCGCTCAAAATGTCCAACGCCAACAGCTGTTCCGAGCTCCGTGAGACCAACACTCACGGAGTCACCATCATTCCAGGTATTGTATCACCTCACCCACTTTCGTCGTCCAATCAGGATGGCGGAAGTGGTGTGAGTAATGTCGCTACACCTAACCCTAGGGCCGAAGTGGAGGTCGAGTTCGACCCCAACAGCGTCTCTGGAGACCAATCTGCGTCTCGCTCCCCCAGCGCTTCACCTGGTGCTCCACTCGCCGGAGTTCCAGGGGGGGTCAACCTCAGTGGGTCAGTGGTTGACCCCCAGACCACTGTCGTTAACTTGTCTAGCGAAGCCCTCACTCAGGAGGGCGAACCACTGGGGCCTTGTGCCTGTGGTGGCTGCTTCCCTGGACTCCAATTGGAGTCGATCCCCAGTGAAGGCGGCGAGAAAACGGGGTCCATGCCAGCCCTAGAGGCTACGAGGGCCCCCCCTATGGGCACACCCTGCGGTTCTGTCTACTTCCCCCCAGGGGCCTCTTCGGAGGGGCGGGGGCGGTATCCCGATTTGGGTTCTCGCCGGAGCAATGGTGTACCCCAGTCACCGT
Organism: Aphanomyces cochlioides; assembly: GCA_019828595.1. Classification (NCBI taxonomy): domain Eukaryota; phylum Oomycota; class Saprolegniomycetes; order Saprolegniales; family Verrucalvaceae; genus Aphanomyces; species Aphanomyces cochlioides. The sequence goes on from JAHQRK010000016.1 coordinate 1,478,452, forward strand.
GCTGCGGGGATGGCATGGATTCCCCTTCTACCCCTGTCACTGGGGGTCTGGCCCCGGCCTTTCTCGTGACCAATGGGACTGAGCCAGCAGCCACCAACCGCGTCGCCCCCTGTGCTGAGCCTCCTAGAACGGGAGAGGAAGAAGAAAAATCTCAAGAGGACGTGGATATGGTCTCTGGAGACGCCGAGGGGAAGGATTCTACTGAAACCGAGGCCTTAACCGACGAGGGAAATACTCAAATTCACTCTGAGGTTGATGGGTCAGGCGACATTAACGGCCAAGCGAAGCCGTGTGATACTCCTGGAGAAGTTATTCAAGAGGAACAATCGACAAACAATGACAATGACCAGTCAAATCAAGACATTGTCGACAAATCCGTTGCTCAAGGAAATGGCGCTGTTGATCCTCCTACCGCGGCAGACAAAATACAAGGCGATCAAGAGCAACAAAACGCTGAAAAGGCCAATCCATGGACGCAAAAGACTCCCGGCAAGGATTCAGCTTCGTCCAAGAAAGATTCCAAGCAAGGCAATGCTCCCAAAGGCGCGAAACATCGCAACACTGGTGCTCATGCTATTGCCGATGACGATATTGCGCGATGCGAGGCCATGGCGGACGCATTCTACAAAGACTCTGGTGACATGGACGCCTTCATTGAAAACATTTTGCTCACCCCCCAGTCCCAAGTGTACGAGCTCACAGTCAAGTTGGGCGAAGGCTACAAGGACTGGTCCGAAAAAGTCATCTGCGATCAATTTGTCAAGGAAAATCCTGGTTCGTTATGGGGCTCCAAATTTCCGAACATTTTGATCCACAAGAAGAACCCACAGACCATTGTGATCTCAAGTTACAACTTGTCTACGTGCGTGGAAATGGGAGGCACAACGTTTCGACTTGGTGGCAAAGACTTCCTGGTTCCCAAATACTCGCGTTATGGCAACAACTACTACGTTACGTTCAACAAGGTCAGTCACCCTTCGATGGCCAAGGCAATTGTCAAGAAAATGGCTGCATTGACCAAGTCAGTGATAGCAGCATTCAACCCTACTGCTGGTCAGAACATCAAGTCGCCGCATTTGAGAGTCATTTTCAAGTCGTCTGCGCCTCCTGCAGTGCTGGTGCCAAAATCCGGCGACGCACTACGCGAAATCACCATTACGGATCCGTCGGGTCAGCCTTTTGTCGTCGTGTTTCAGCACAAGATCGCTGCTCTGAACAAGACATTGCCTCCGTCGATTGTTTCACGACGTGCAGAGGCCAAGGCTGAAAAAGCGAAGGCAAAAGCGGCCAAGGCAGCGGCAAAATCTCCTCCGTCAGGAGAAAAAGAACCTGAACATGATGGAGACGATCATGATCAAGACCCTGGAACAAATGCGGAAGGCGAGGCCGACTCAACTGAGGCATCTGGAGATCGTCAAGATGAACAACCACAGCCAACAGCTCCTTCTCATGGCTCTGATGTCGATATGTCTGGTGACAGCGATCCCCCTAACAACAATGAACTTCCGAATTTGCCTCGTACCCCTCAAGTCAAGAAGTTATCAAGTGCCGCCGCGCTCAAAATGTCCAACGCCAACAGCTGTTCCGAGCTCCGTGAGACCAACACTCACGGAGTCACCATCATTCCAGGTATTGTATCACCTCACCCACTTTCGTCGTCCAATCAGGATGGCGGAAGTGGTGTGAGTAATGTCGCTACACCTAACCCTAGGGCCGAAGTGGAGGTCGAGTTCGACCCCAACAGCGTCTCTGGAGACCAATCTGCGTCTCGCTCCCCCAGCGCTTCACCTGGTGCTCCACTCGCCGGAGTTCCAGGGGGGGGTCAACCTCAGTGGGTCAGTGGTTGACCCCCAGACCACTGTCGTTAACTTGTCTAGCGAAGCCCTCACTCAGGAGGGCGAACCACTGGGGCCTTGTGCCTGTGGTGGCTGCTTCCCTGGACTCCAATTGGAGTCGATCCCCAGTGAAGGCGGCGAGAAAACGGGGTCCATGCCAGCCCTAGAGGCTACGAGGGCCCCCCCTATGGGCACACCCTGCGGTTCTGTCTACTTCCCCCCAGGGGCCTCTTCGGAGGGGCGGGGGCGGTATCCCGATTTGGGTTCTCGCCGGAGCAATGGTGTACCCCAGTCACCGTGCTGCGGGGATGGCATGGATTCCCCTTCTACCCCTGTCACTGGGGGTCTGGCCCCGGCCTTTCTCGTGACCAATGGGACTGAGCCAGCAGCCACCAACCGCGTCGCCCCCTGTGCTGAGCCTCCTAGAACGGGAGAGGAAGAAGAAAAATCTCAAGAGGACGTGGATATGGTCTCTGGAGACGCCGAGGGGAAGGATTCTACTGAAACCGAGGCCTTAACCGACGAGGGAAATACTCAAATTCACTCTGAGGTTGATGGGTCAGGCGACATTAACGGCCAAGCGAAGCCGTGTGATACTCCTGGAGAAGTTATTCAAGAGGAACAATCGACAAACAATGACAATGACCAGTCAAATCAAGACATTGTCGACAAATCCGTTGCTCAAGGAAATGGCGCTGTTGATCCTCCTACCGCGGCAGACAAAATACAAGGCGATCAAGAGCAACAAAACGCTGAAAAGGCCAATCCATGGACGCAAAAGACTCCCGGCAAGGATTCAGCTTCGTCCAAGAAAGATTCCAAGCAAGGCAATGCTCCCAAAGGCGCGAAACATCGCAACACTGGTGCTCATGCTATTGCCGATGACGATATTGCGCGATGCGAGGCCATGGCGGACGCATTCTACAAAGACTCTGGTGACATGGACGCCTTCATTGAAAACATTTTGCTCACCCCCCAGTCCCAAGTGTACGAGCTCACAGTCAAGTTGGGCGAAGGCTACAAGGACTGGTCCGAAAAAGTCATCTGCGATCAATTTGTCAAGGAAAATCCTGGTTCGTTATGGGGCTCCAAATTTCCGAACATTTTGATCCACAAGAAGAACCCACAGACCATTGTGATCTCAAGTTACAACTTGTCTACGTGCGTGGAAATGGGAGGCACAACGTTTCGACTTGGTGGCAAAGACTTCCTGGTTCCCAAATACTCGCGTTATGGCAACAACTACTACGTTACGTTCAACAAGGTCAGTCACCCTTCGATGGCCAAGGCAATTGTCAAGAAAATGGCTGCATTGACCAAGTCAGTGATAGCAGCATTCAACCCTACTGCTGGTCAGAACATCAAGTCGCCGCATTTGAGAGTCATTTTCAAGTCGTCTGCGCCTCCTGCAGTGCTGGTGCCAAAATCCGGCGACGCACTACGCGAAATCACCATTACGGATCCGTCGGGTCAGCCTTTTGTCGTCGTGTTTCAGCACAAGATCGCTGCTCTGAACAAGACATTGCCTCCGTCGATTGTTTCACGACGTGCAGAGGCCGACGACAACGAAGCTGTTAGGAATGATGTGTTGACGTAACCAGGGGTCCGAAGATAGATGCTTGAGCACATTGAATACCTTGGTTAAATGAGTTGTATTAACCTTATTTTTGAGCAAAGGCCCTAATGACTTACTAATTTGCCTCGTACTGTATAAATAGAATTTGGAAAACAGAATATGGCAAAGTGGTCATTGAACAGGAGATGAAGTGAGTGAGCCGTCAGCTCACTCATGAAACGACGCTGTCAGGAATGGCGTGTTGACGTAACCAGGGGTCCGAAGATAGATGCTTGAGCACATTGAATACCTTGGTGTATCCCTTCTTGAGAGGGAGATCAACCAGGAGCTGTTGTAGATGTAGCTTGATCAAAGAGGCAGCATGAATGGCAACTTCCATCGGACTCTTCGCTGTGAGGTCGGGTCGAAAGGTGCGATCGGCACGTTGGAGCCATATTTGATAATACACGCAGGCTCGGACAATCGGCCAGATCTTCAGATAGCCACGGATGTAGTATCCATCGGACGGCTTGGGCGTCTCGTAGAACATTTCCAGACACGTGGACGGAAAGGAACACTCGAGCAGTCGCTGGATCGCCTTGAAGAAATACCAAACAGATTGACCATATCCACAAGAGAACAGGAAATGCTCGTACGTCTCATTGACACGACAGAAGACACACGTCGGCTTGGGGTCTTGGTACTGAAACAGATATTGCATGGCGTTGGCGCGGAGAAGGGTCTTGAAAATGAACTCTCCATATCGAGGGAGAATGTGGTCGGGTTGGAGGAAGGCGGCAAGTTGGGTAAGGCGCTTGGGGTCTTCATAAAAGTTGGATGGCAGGTTGAGATGCTTGGTAGGAAGAATGGACGAGCTGACAGCTGGAGAAGCTCTGATCTTAGCCGATTTCGAAGTCGCAAACGCCAACAAGATCGGACTCGAGTCAGGGTGAATCATCCAGTGCCATTCCATCCATTCAGAGCTTGGCGTCGGCAAGTGGAACACGGGAGCATCCTCTTCAGAAACAATCTCAAACAATCGTGATAACTTGGTCACCAAGATTGAGATCCATTGTTTCGTTGGAGGGACAAAATTGGCTTGGCGGCAGGCACGGTTGATTTTGTCGAACAAGATCGAAGCTGGCCAAACTCGCTGGCACGGAGTCAACAAATGCGACAACTTCGTGATGTGAAGCGAAGCCAATACATTGGCTTGGTCTTGCGTCGATGTAGAGCACTGATCGTATAGGTCTTCGAGTCCAGGCAGATACGAGTTGTGCCAAAGGGGAACATCCAAAGATGAGATGTGATTTGGACAGCCGTACGGAGTCCAGCGGGATTCAAACCAGCTACTCAATAAGGCTTTCCACATTGGAGTGATATTGGGATTCTTGTACAGTTGTCTGATGAATGCAGAAGAGCCATTTGCCAAGAGGAGATCTCGGGGGGAACCCCATGGATGAAAAGCCTTCTCGAGGAGAGTATAGCCCGGCGTAATCCAGGCGGACATGGCAGACTTGCGGGGTGGGGTGGTGATGGCTTGAATGCATCTGATCATGACAGAGCGGTATGTCAACTTCATGGCTCAATACAAGATTCACCCGTCAGAAATCTTGGAAGAATTGACCACGGACATACCAGAGATCAAGCGCATCCTCTTTGCACTTGCTACGATTGACTTATTCCTCTCAAATCGGGCCCCACACCTCTACACAAACTCGGAGGCACTGACTGTTCTATTGAACCAAGTAGCAACAAGATTGCCTGACACCAACTGCTTGACGGACTGGTCGCTGTTTGCTTTGATCGAAAACTTCAGCGACAATCTCGAGAAGTTCACTTTGCCGGCTCCCGTCTTGTGATGCTCAAAAGCATCACCAACAATTACCACATCGACGAGCTCTGCAGCAAAGCTCACCACTCCATGAACGCACTTCCGAATTTGCCTCGTACCCCTCAAGTCAAGAAGTTATCAAGTGCCGCCGCGCTCAAAATGTCCAACGCCAACAGCTGTTCCGAGCTCCGTGAGACCAACACTCACGGAGTCACCATCATTCCAGGTATTGTATCACCTCACCCACTTTCGTCGTCCAATCAGGATGGCGGAAGTGGTGTGAGTAATGTCTCTACACCTAACCCTAGGGCCGAAGTGGAGGTCGAGTTCGACCCCAACAGCGTCTCTGGAGACCAATCTGCGTCTCGCTCCCCCAGCGCTTCACCTGGTGCTCCACTCGCCGGAGTTCCAGGGGGGGTCAACCTCAGTGGGTCAGTGGTTGACCCCCAGACCACTGTCGTTAACTTGTCTAGCGAAGCCCTCACTCAGGAGGGCGAACCACTGGGGCCTTGTGCCTGTGGTGGCTGCTTCCCTGGACTCCAATTGGAGTCGATCCCCAGTGAAGGCGGCGAGAAAACGGGGTCCACCAGCCCTAGAGGCTACGAGGGCCCCCCCTATGGGCACACCCTGCGGTTCTGTCTACTTCCCCCCAGGGGCCTCTTCGGAGGGGCGGGGGCGGTATCCCGATTTGGGTTCTCGCCGGAGCAATGGTGTACCCCAGTCACCGTGCTGCGGGGATGGCATGGATTCCCCTTCTACCCCTGTCACTGGGGGTCTGGCCCCGGCCTTTCTCGTGACCAATGGGACTGAGCCAGCAGCCACCAACCGCGTCGCCCCCTGTGCTGAGCCTCCTAGAACGGGAGAGGAAGAAGAAAAATCTCAAGAGGACGTGGATATGGTCTCTGGAGACGCCGAGGGGAAGGATTCTACTGAAACCGAGGCCTTAACCGACGAGGGAAATACTCAAATTCACTCGGAGGTTGATGGGTCAGGCGACATTAACGGCCAAGCGAAGCCGTGTGATACTCCTGGAGAAGTTATTCAAGAGGAACAATCGACAAACAATGACAATGACCAGTCAAATCAAGACATTGTCGACAAATCCGTTGCTCAAGGAAATGGCGCTGTTGATCCTCCTACCGCGGCAGACAAAATACAAGGCGATCAAGAGCAACAAAACGCTGAAAAGGCCAATCCATGGACGCAAAAGACTCCCGGCAAGGATTCAGCTTCGTCCAAGAAAGATTCCAAGCAAGGCAATGCTCCCAAAGGCGCGAAACATCGCAACACTGGTGCTCATGCTATTGCCGATGACGATATTGCGCGATGCGAGGCCATGGCGGACGCATTCTACAAAGACTCTGGTGACATGGACGCCTTCATTGAAAACATTTTGCTCACCCCCCAGTCCCAAGTGTACGAGCTCACAGTCAAGTTGGGCGAAGCCTACAAGGACTGGTCCGAAAAAGTCATCTGCGATCAATTTGTCAAGGAAAATCCTGGTTCGTTATGGGGCTCCAAATTTCCGAACATTTTGATCCACAAGAAGAACCCACAGACCATTGTGATCTCAAGTTACAACTTGTCTACGTGCGTGGAAATGGGAGGCACAACGTTTCGACTTGGTGGCAAAGATTTCCTGGTTCCCAAGTACTCGCGTTATGGCAACAACTACTATGTTACGTTCAACAAGGTCAGTCACCCTTCGATGGCCAAGGCAATTGTCAAGAAAATGGCTGCATTGACCAAGTCAGTGATAGCAGCATTCAACCCTACTGCTGGTCAGAACATCAAGTCGCCGCATTTGAGAGTCATTTTCAAGTCGCCTGCGCCTCCAGCAGTGTTGGTGCCAAAATCCGGCGACGCACTACGCGAAATCACCATTACGGATCCGTCGGGTCAGCCTTTTGTCGTCGTGTTTCAGCACAAGATCGCTGCTCTGAACAAGACATTGCCTCCATCGATTGTTTCACGACGTGCAGAGGCCAAGGCTGAAAAAGCGAAGGCAAAAGCGGCCAAGGCAGCGGCAAAATCTCCTCCGTCAGGAGAAAAAGAACCTGAACATGATGGAGACGATCATGATCAAGACCCTGGAACAAATGCGGAAGGCGAGGCCGACTCAACTGAGGCATCTGAAGATGGTCAAGATGAACAACCACAGCCAACAGCTCCTTCTCATGGCTCTGATGTCGATATGTCTGGTGACAGCGATCCCCCTAACAACAATGGACAAGACAAACAACAAGAAGATGTGGAAATGTCTACCAACGAATCGCCCGCTCTTGCTCCACCAAGTGAGCAGCCCAAGAACTCGCTGGACCTTCAATTGGTAACGGGCTACCGGTCTGGACCAGCTCCAAAACGTACTTTGCCTTCGTCCCCACGTTTGGATCCCCTGCCGACATCCAACCGTTTTCATATCCTCGAAGAAGACGACGTGGAACTCTCGTTTGAAGACTTTGCAGTGCCTCGAATTGTATTGGACGATTCAAGTGCGCCACGCCCGAAAAAGACCAAAGGCAAAGCGAAGAAACAACGACTTAACAAGTCTGCTGCAGCCCACCTCGAATTGGCGAAGAAGATCATTCGAGACAAGAAAGTCGAAGGCAGTATCACCGAATGTCAACGCATCTTGCGAGATGATCCTCAGCTCGTTGCACACTTCCGAATTTGCCTCGTACCCCTCAAGTCAAGAAGTTATCAAGTGCCGCCGCGCTGAAAATGTCCAACGCCAACAGCTGTTCCGAGCTCCGTGAGACCAACACTCACGGAGTCACCATCATTCCAGGTATTGTATCACCTCACCCACTTTCGTCGTCCAATCAGGATGGCGGAAGTGGTGTGAGTAATGTCTCTACACCTAACCCTAGGGCCGAAGTGGAGGTCGAGTTCGACCCCAATGGCGTCTCTGGAGACCAATCTGCGTCTCGCTCCACCAGCGCTTCACCTGGTGCTCCACTCGCCGGAGTTCCAGGGGGGGTCAACCTCAGTGGGTCAGTGGTTGACCCCCAGACCACTGTCGTTAACTTGTCTAGCGAAGCCCTCACTCAGGAGGGCGAACCACTGGGGCCTTGTGCCTGTGGTGGCTGCTTCCCTGGACTCCAATTGGAGTCGATCCCCAGTGAAGGCGGCGAGAAAACGGGGTCCATGCCAGCCCTAGAGGCTACGAGGGCCCCCCCTATGGGCACACCCTGCGGTTCTGTCTACTTCCCCCCAGGGGCCTCTTCGGAGGGGCGGGGGCGGTATCCCGATTTGGGTTCTCGCCGGAGCAATGGTGTACCCCAGTCACCGTGCTGCGGGGATGGCATGGATTCCCCTTCTACCCCTGTCACTGGGGGTCTGGCCCCGGCCTTTCTCGTGACCAATGGGACTGAGCCAGCAGCCACCAACCGCGTCGCCCCCTGTGCTGAGCCTCCTAGAACGGGAGAGGAAGAAGAAAAATCTCAAGAGGACGTGGATATGGTCTCTGGAGACGCCGAGGGGAAGGATTCTACTGAAACCGAAGCCTTAACCGACGAGGGAAATACTCAAATTCACTCTGAGGTTGATGGGTCAGGCGACATTAACGGCCAAGCGAAGCCGTGTGATACTCCTGGAGAAGTTATTCAAGAGGAACAATCGACAAACAATGACAATGACCAGTCAAATCAAGACATTGTCGACAAATCCGTTGCTCAAGGAAATGGCGCTGTTGATCCTCCTACCGCGGCAGACAAAATACAAGGCGATCAAGAGCAACAAAACGCTGAAAAGGCCAATCCATGGACGCAAAAGACTCCCGGCAAGGATTCAGCTTCGTCCAAGAAAGATTCCAAGCAAGGCAATGCCCCCAAAGGCGCGAAACATCGCAACACTGGTGCTCATGCTATTGCCGATGACGATATTGCGCGATGCGAGGCCATGGCGGACGCATTCTACAAAGACTCTGGTGACATGGACGCCTTCATTGAAAACATTTTGCTCACCCCCCAGTCCCAAGTGTACGAGCTCACAGTCAAGTTGGGCGAAGCCTACAAGGACTGGTCCGAAAAAGTCATCTGCGATCAATTTGTCAAGGAAAATCCTGGTTCGTTATGGGGCTCCAAATTTCCGAACATTTTGATCCACAAGAAGAACCCACAGACCATTGTGATCTCAAGTTACAACTTGTCTACGTGCGTGGAAATGGGAGGCACAACGTTTCGACTTGGTGGCAAAGATTTCCTGGTTCCCAAGTACTCGCGTTATGGCAACAACTACTATGTTACGTTCAACAAGGTCAGTCACCCTTCGATGGCCAAGGCAATTGTCAAGAAAATGGCTGCATTGACCAAGTCAGTGATAGCAGCATTCAACCCTACTGCTGGTCAGAACATCAAGTCGCCGCATTTGAGAGTCATTTTCAAGTCGTCTGCGCCTCCTGCAGTGCTGGTGCCAAAATCCGGCGACGCACTACGCGAAATCACCATTACGGATCCGTCGGGTCAGCCTTTTGTCGTCGTGTTTCAGCACAAGATCGCTGCTCTGAACAAGACATTGCCTCCGTCGATTGTTTCACGACGTGCAGAGGCCAAGGCTGAAAAAGCGAAGGCAAAAGCGGCCAAGGCAGCAAAATCTCCTCCGTCAGGAGAAAAAGAACCTGAACATGATGGAGACGATCATGACCAAGACCCTGGAACAAATGCGGAAGGCGAGGCCGACTCAACTGAGGCATCTGGAGATCGTCAAGATGAACAACCACAGCCAACAGCTCCTTCTCATGGCTCTGATGTCGATATGTCTGGTGACAGCGATCCCCCTAACAACAATGGACAAGACAAACAACAAGAAGATGTGGAAATGTCTACCAACGAATCGCCCGCTCTTGCTCCACCAAGTGAGCAGCCCAAGAACTCGCTGGACCTTCAATTGGTAACGGGCTACCGGTCTGGACCAGCTCCAAAACGTACTTTGCCTTCGTCCCCACGTTTGGATCCCCTGCCGACATCCAACCGTTTTCATATCCTCGAAGAAGACGACGTGGAACTCTCGTTTGAAGACTTTGCAGTGCCTCGAATTATATTGGAAGATTCAAGTGCGCCACGCCCGAAAAAGACCAAAGGCAAAGCGAAGAAACAACGACTTAACAAGTCTGCTGCAGCCCACCTCGAATTGGCGAAGAAGATCATTCGAGACAAGAAAGTCGAAGGCAGTATCACCGAATGTCAACGCATTTTGCGAGATGATCCTCAGCTCGTTGCACATGCTATGTACGCACAAGATGAAGACCTCAGTTTGTTTCAGTCACTTGTTGCAACCAAGACTATTGAGCGCAAGATGGCTTTGTTAAAAGCTCAAGGCAAGCCTCACAACTACAAACATCACGTCAACTTCATGGCTCAATACAAGATTCACCCGTCAGAAATCTTGGAAGAATTGACCACGGACATACCAGAGATCAAGCGCATCCTCTTTGCACTTGCTACGATTGACTTATTCCTCTCAAATCGGGCCCCAGACCTCTACACAAACTCGGAGGCACTGACTGTTCTATTGAACCAAGAAGCAACAAGATTGCCTGACACCAACTGCTTGACGGACTGGTCGCTGTTTGCTTTGATCGAAAACTTCAGCGACAATCTCGAGAAGTTCACTTTGCCGGCTCCCGTCTTGTCGGCCATCTCGATGCTCAAAAGCATCACCAACAATTACCACATCGACGAGCTCTGCAGCAAAGCTCACCACTCCATGAACGCCGACGAAATTGATCCCCTCGATTTGGAGGACGATCAACTCTAAGGCTTCTATCCCCTGCTTCAATCCATTTCAACCTCCCCTCTCACCCCTCCATTCTACTCATTTTCATCTGTACTCGTGATGATTGACAACAACTTCTCCGATGTCCCAACTGAACTCATGGACTGGGACCCACAAATCATCTCCCTCAACACCAATGGCTTCTCCAACAGTCATCGGTACATCCTCAACAAACTATCAAGTGTTCACGACGTTTCCTTTATCCAAGAAACCCGTTTCCGCACGCCAAGTCTCCACGACCGTGTTGCGTTCCATTGGCAACGCATCACAAACCACGAAGGCTCTTTGTTCTTTGAAGAGCCTATTTACCCTGAAGTATCCACGTCGCCAGCCACTGGAGGTCTGGCTACGTTGATACATCCTCACTCTCCTTTGAAGAACGCCACTCAAGTCCCTCATGACAACCCAGTGCTTCGTGGTCGTTATCTACAAGTGCGATGTACTCTGGGTCCACTGACAGTCGTTCTCCACAATATCTATGCGCCGGCAGCCTTCCAAGAACGAGCAAGTTACTTCGAAGAATTGCCACGCGACTTTCCTCCACATGCGCTCCACATTGTTGGAGGAGATTTCAACTGCACTCTCAACAAAGATTTGGATTCGTTGAGACCCAGTACCTCCACCATGGCCGGCACCCTTCAACTGGAACAATGGATGCGCAGTTTGTCTCTGGTGGATCTGTTTCGGCGTCAAAACCCCGTGGCAAGAACCTTCACAAGTCCCACACTCACCAACCGACTTGACTACATCTTTTGTTCGTCCACCTTGGCGGGTCTTCGTCATTGGAAGGCGACGCACATGCCACACGTTCCACAGGCTGACCACGTGGCATGTCGTATCATCACAAAGCGTCAAACATTGCGCCATGGCTCTGGATCATGGAAAGCTTCAACTTGGCTACTTCGTCTACCACGAGCGGCCGAGATTGTTCATGGATGTCTGGATCGATTTTTGGACAAGTCTCCAACATTCCACAATATCTCCAAGGCCTACGACATGCTGGTCAATGATATCCGCTCCCAACTCAAAGAATTCCATTCTCAACGATTGGAGAAACAACGTCTGCCGTTGAAGAAGTTAGCTGTCGAGATCGCTTCGCTTTTGCAAGTCCCCAACATGCGTCAAGATGCAGTGCTGGTGGATCGAGTGCGAGACCTTCAAAAGCAAATTCACGAGCTGCAAGATCGAGACAAGCAGTTTCGTCAAGACCAGGCGTTCCAACTTCACTTGTACAAAGCAGAGCGCTCGTCCAAGTTCCACTTCATGTCCCCTGTCCCTACCCCCTTGAAGAAGACAGTCTTCAAAGAGTTGGTGGATGGCAATGGAAATGTTGTCTCCAATCAACAAGGCATGTCTGACGTCCTGGTCGACTACTACAAGGACTTGTTTGCAGCTCCCGAGGTGCAGCGATCTGGAGACGAAGTGTCGTCATTTCTGACCCCATTGACTCGACACAAGCAACTGCCAGAGCAAGCCCAGAAAGAGCTGTCGGCTCCCTTGCGCGCCAACGAGTTCTATCATGCTATTCGACACAGCAGTTCGAACTCAGCGCCAGGTCCCAACGCTCTGCCATTCGAAGTCCTCAAACTTGCACCTCACAAGTGGTCGTTGGTATTGGAGCTGCTATTCACACACCAGCTCCATTCTCACCCTCGCTTGACTCCCATGCAACTTGTCAGTACGCTGGTGTTGCTGCACAAGAAAGGCCCCAAGTCACAAGCCAAGAACTATCGGCCCATTAGCCTACTCAACACGGATGTGAAAATCCTGACGAGTATTCTGGCTTATCGACTCCAGCGCCACATTCGACACATCATCCACCCGGACCAGCAAGGCTTTATCCGTCGAAGCAATATCCAAACCAATATTGCACGACTGGATGACATGCTGCACCACATCAAACTACACAGTCCGTCCTCGATGGTGGCACTGCTTGACTTTGAGAAAGCTTTTGATCGCGTGGACCACGCGTACTTGCTCCGCGTCCTCCGTCACTATGGCTTTCCCGAAACCTTTGTTGACATGGTTCGCGTACTGTACTCGGGCCGCAAGTCTCGCATCTTGGTGAACGGCTTCTTGTCCAAGCCAGTTCACATCTCACGCGGTGTGTTGCAAGGTGATCCACTGTCGCCACTTCTGTTTGTGATCGCTTTGGAACCGATGTGCCAACTCCTACGGCAACACTCCAACTATGGCATCAAGTGTGGGGATCGCTACCACACTGGGAGTTACTTTGCCGACGACTCGCAACTCTATGCGGCAAATGAGACGTGCCTCCACCGGCAGCTTGCATTGGTTCAAACCTTTTGCGACAAGTCTGGTTTCCGACTCAACGTAGACAAGACCCAAATTCTGACCTACAGCCAGTTGAATGGGAACCTTGCCTCACTACAAGTTACTTCCGACAGTCCCGTGAAGGCTCTTGGTATCTTGGTTGCGCCCAATCTTTCTCCATTGGCACGTTTCAATTACGTGTTTGAGAAGTTTGTGGCTCGCTTGTCTTTGTGGCTCTACAAGGCTCGAACCATGGCCGGAAAAGTCACTATCCTGCACAGCATATGTCTGCCTGTGTTATGGTACCAACTGGCTTTTGTCCCTGCCGACAAAGACCTGGCCAAAAAGATCGACAAGGCCATGCTTCAATTTATGCATGGTGAAGAAATCAACCCATCCTCCTCTGTCCATGGCCTCCGTTTGATCAAAAAGGAGATCCTATTCATGCCGAAGAAGTCCGGTGGCTTAGGCCTGCACCATGCACTTGCTTTATGGCAACAACACAACCGCTCTGTCATGATCAGATGCATTCAAGCCATCACCACCCCACCCCGCAAGTCTGCCATGTCCGCCTGGATTACGCCGGGCTATACTCTCCTCGAGAAGGCTTTTCATCCATGGGGTTCCCCCCGAGATCTCCTCTTGGCAAATGGCTCTTCTGCATTCATCAGACAACTGTACAAGAATCCCAATATCACTCCAATGTGGAAAGCCTTATTGAGTAGCTGGTTTGAATCCCGCTGGACTCCGTACGGCTGTCCAAATCACATCTCATCTTTGGATGTTCCCCTTTGGCACAACTCGTATCTGCCTGGACTCGAAGACCTATACGATCAGTGCTCTACATCGACGCAAGACCAAGCCAATGTATTGGCTTCGCTTCACATCACGAAGTTGTCGCATTTGTTGACTCCGTGTCAGCGAGTTTGGCCAGCTTCGATCTTGTTCGACAAAATCAACCGTGCCTGCCGCCAAGCCAATTTTGTCCCTCCAACGAAACAATGGATCTCAATCTTGGTGACCAAGTTATCACGATTGTTTGAGATTGTTTCTGAAGAGGATGCTCCCGTGTTCCACTTGCCGACGCCAAGCTCTGAATGGATGGAATGGCACTGGATGATTCACCCTGACTCGAGTCCGATCTTGTTGGCGCTTGCGACTTCGAAATCGGCTAAGATCAGAGCTTCTCCAGCTGTCAGCTCGTCCATTCTTCCTACCAAGCATCTCAACCTGCCATCCAACTTTTATGAAGACCCCAAGCGCCTTACCCAACTTGCCGCCTTCCTCCAACCCGACCACATTCTCCCTCGATATGGAGAGTTCATTTTCAAGACCCTTCTCCGCGCCAACGCCATGCAATATCTGTTTCAGTACCAAGACCCCAAGCCGACGTGTGTCTTCTGTCGTGTCAATGAGACGTACGAGCATTTCCTGTTCTCTTGTGGATATGGTCAATCTGTTTGGTATTTCTTCAAGACAATCCAGCGACTGCTCGAGTGTTCCTTTCCGTCGACGTGTCTGGAAATGTTCTACGAGACGCCCAAGCCGTCCGATGGATACTACATCCGTGGCTATCTGAAGATCTGGCCGATTGTCCGAGCCTGCGTGTATTATCAAATATGGCTCCAACGTGCCGATCGCACCTTTCGACCCGACCTCACAGCGAAGAGTCCGATGGAAGTTGCCATTCATGCTGCCTCTTTGATCAAGCTACATCTACAACAGCTCCTGGTTGATCTCCCTCTCAAGAAGGGATACACCAAGGTATTCAATGTGCTCAAGCATCTATCTTCGGATCCCTGGTTACGTCAACACGCCATTCCTGACAGCGTCGTTTCATGAGTGAGCTGACGGCTCACCACTTCATCTCCTGTTCAATGACCACTTTGCCATATTCTGTTTTCCAAGTTCTATTTATACAGTACGAGGCAAATTAGTAAGTCATTAGGGCCTTTGCTCAAAAATAAGGTTAATACAACTCATTTAATCAGCTCGTTGCACATGCTATGTACGCACAAGATGAAGACCTCAGTTTGTTTCAGTCACTTGTTGCAACCAAGACTATTGAGCGCAAGATGGCTTTGTTAAAAGCTCAAGGCAAGCCTCACAACTACAAACATCACGTCAACTTCATGGCTCAATACAAGATTCACCCGTCAGAAATCTTGGAAGAATTGACCACGGACATACCAGAGATCAAGCGCATCCTCTTTGCACTTGCTACGATTGACTTATTCCTCTCAAATCGGGCCCCAGACCTCTACACAAACTCGGAGGCACTGACTGTTCTATTGAACCAAGAAGCAACAAGATTGCCTGACACCAACTGCTTGACGGACTGGTCGCTGTTTGCTTTGATCGAAAACTTCAGCGACAATCTCGAGAAGTTCACTTTGCCGGCTCCCGTCTTGTCGGCCATCTCGATGCTCAAAAGCATCACCAACAATTACCACATCGACGAGCTCTGCAGCAAAGCTCACCACTCCATGAACGCCGACGAAATTGATCCCCTCGATTTGGAGGACGATCAACTCTAAGGCTTCTATCCCCTGCTTCAATCCATTTCAACCTCCCCTCTGACCCCTCCATTCTACTCATTTTCATCTGTACTCGTGATGATTGACAACAACTTCTCCGATGTCCCAACTGAACTCGTGGACTGGGACCCACAAATCATCTCCCTCAACACCAATGGCTTCTCCAACAGTCATCGGTACATCCTCGACAAACTATCAAGTGTTCACGACGTTTCCTTTATCCAAGAAACCCGTTTCCGCACGCCAAGTCTCCACGACCGTGTTGCGTTCCATTGGCAACGCATCACAAACCACGAAGGCTCTTTGTTCTTTGAAGAGCCTATTTACCCTGAAGTATCCACGTCGCCAGCCACTGGAGGTCTGGCTACGTTGATACATCCTCACTCTCCTTTGAAGAACGCCACTCAAGTCCCTCATGACAACCCAGTGCTTCGTGGTCGTTATCTACAAGTGCGATGTACTCTGGGTCCACTGACAGTCGTTCTCCACAATATCTATGCGCCGGCAGCCTTCCAACAACGAGCAAGTTACTTCGAAGAATTGCCACGCGACTTTCCTCCACATGCGCTCCACATTGTTGGAGGAGATTTCAACTGCACTCTCAACAAAGATTTGGATTCGTTGAGACCCAGTACCTCCACCATGGCCGGCACCCTTCAACTGGAACAATGGATGCACAGTTTGTCTCTGGTGGATCTGTTTCGCCGTCAAAACCCCGTGGCACGAGCCTTCACAAGTCCCACACTCACCAACCGACTTGACTACATCTTTTGTTCGTCCACCTTGGCGGGACTTTGTCATTGGAAGGCGACGCACATGCCACACGTTCCACAGGCTGACCACGTGGCTTGTCGTATCATCACAAAGCGTCAAACATTGCGCCATGGCTCTGGATCATGGAAAGCTCCAACTTGGCTACTTCGTCTACCACGAGCGGCCGAGATTGTTCATGGATGTCTGGATCGATTTTTGGACAAGTCTCCAACATTCCACAATATCTCCAAGGCCTACGACATGCTGGTCAATGATATCCGCTCCCAACTCAAAGAATTCCATTCTCAACGATTGGAGAAACAACGTCTGCCGTTGAAGAAGTTAGCTGTCGAGATCGCTTCGCTTTTGCAAGTCCCCAACATGCGTCAAGATGCAGTGCTGGTGGATCGAGTGCGAGACCTTCAAAAGCAAATTCACGAGCTGCAAGATCGAGACAAGCAGTTTCGTCAAGACCAGGCGTTCCAACTTCACTTGTACAAAGCAGAGCGCTCGTCCAAGTTCCACTTCATGTCCCCTGTCCCTACCCCCTTGAAGAAGACAGTCTTCAAAGAGTTGGTGGATGTCAATGGAAATGTTGTCTCCAATCAACAAGGCATGTCTGACGTCCTGGTCGACTACTACAAGGACTTGTTTGCAGCTCCCGACGTGCAGCGATCTGGAGACGAAGTGTCGTCATTTCTGACCCCATTGACTCGACACAAGCAACTGCCAGAGCAAGCCCAGAAAGAGCTGTCGGCTCCCTTGCGCGCCAACGAGTTCTATCATGCTATTCGACACAGCAGTTCGAACTCAGCGCCAGGTCCCAACGCTCTGCCATTCGAAGTCCTCAAACTTGCACCTCACAAGTGGTCGTTGGTATTGGAGCTGCTATTCACACACCAGCTCCATTCTCACCCTCGCTTGACTCCCATGCAACTTGTCAGTACGCTGGTGTTGCTGCACAAGAAAGGCCCCAAGTCACAAGCCAAGAACTATCGGCCCATTAGCCTACTCAACACGGATGTGAAAATCCTGACGAGTATTCTGGCTTATCGACTTCAGCGCCACATTCGACACATCATCCACCCGGACCAGCAAGGCTTTATCCGTCGAAGCAATATCCAAACCAATATTGCACGACTGGATGACATGCTGCACCACATCAAACTACACAGTCCGTCCTCGATGGTGGCACTGCTTGACTTTGAGAAAGCTTTTGATCGCGTGGACCACGCGTACTTGCTCCGCGTCCTCCGTCACTATGGCTTTCCCGAAACCTTTGTTGACATGGTTCGCGTACTGTACTCGGGCCGCAAGTCTCGCATCTTGGTGAACGGCTTCTTGTCCAAGCCAGTTCACATCTCACGCGGTGTGTTGCAAGGTGATCCACTGTCGCCACTTCTGTTTGTGATCGCTTTAGAAGCGATGTGCCAACTCCTACGGCAACACTCCAACTATGGCATCAAGTGTGGGGATCGCTACCACACTGGGAGTTACTTTGCCGACGACTCGCAACTCTATGCGGCAAATGAGACGTGCCTCCACCGGCAGCTTGCATTGGTTCAAACCTTTTGCGACAAGTCTGGTTTCCGACTCAACGTAGACAAGACCCAAATTCTGACCTACAGCCAGTTGAATGGGAACCTTGCCTCACTACAAGTTACTTCCGACAGTCCCGTGAAGGCTCTTGGTATCTTGGTTGCGCCCAATCTTTCTCCATTGGCACGTTTCAATTACGTGTTTGAGAAGTTTGTGGCTCGCTTGTCTTTGTGGCTCTACAAGGCTCGAACCATGGCCGGAAAAGTCACTATCCTGCACAGCATATGTCTGCCTGTGTTATGGTACCAACTGGCTTTTGTCCCTGCCGACAAAGACCTGGCCAAAAAGATCGACAAGGCCATGCTTCAATTTATGCATGGTGAAGAAATCAACCCATCCTCCTCTGTCCATGGCCTCCGTTTGATCAAAAAGGAGATCCTATTCATGCCGAAGAAGTCCGGTGGCTTAGGCCTGCACCATGCACTTGCTTTATGGCAACAACACAACCGCTCTGTCATGATCAGATGCATTCAAGCCATCACCACCCCACCCCGCAAGTCTGCCATGTCCGCCTGGATTACGCCGGGCTATACTCTCCTCGAGAAGGCTTTTCATCCATGGGGTTCCCCCCGAGATCTCCTCTTGGCAAATGGCTCTTCTGCATTCATCAGACAACTGTACAAGAATCCCAATATCACTCCAATGTGGAAAGCCTTATTGAGTAGCTGGTTTGAATCTCGCTGGACTCCGTACGGCTGTCCAAATCACATCTCATCTTTGGATATTCCCCTTTGGCACAACTCGTATCTGCCTGGACTCGAAGACCTATACGATCAGTGCTCTACATCGACGCAAGACCAAGCCAATGTATTGGCGTCGCTTCACATCACGAAGTTGTCGCATTTGTTGACTCCGTGTCAGCGAGTTTGGCCAGCTTCGATCTTGTTCGACAAAATCAACCGTGCCTGCCGCCAAGCCAATTTTGTCCCTCCAACGAAACAATGGATCTCAATCTTGGTGACCAAGTTATCACGATTGTTTGAGATTGTTTCTGAAGAGGATGCTCCCGTGTTCCACTTGCCGACGCCAAGCTCTGAATGGATGGAATGGCACTGGGTGATACACCCTGACTCGAGTCCGATCTTGTTGGCGCTTGCGACTTCGAAATCGGCTAAGATCAGAGCTTCTCCAGCTGTCAGCTCGTCCATCCTTCCTACCAAGCATCTCAACCTGCCATCCAACTTTTATGAAGACCCCAAGCGCCTTACCCAACTTGCCGCCTTCCTCCAACCCGACCACATTCTCCCTCGATATGGAGAGTTCATTTTCAAGACCCTTCTCCGCGCCAACGCCATGCAATATCTGTTTCAGTACCAAGACCCCAAGCCGACGTGTGTCTTCTGTCGTGTCAATGAGACGTACGAGCATTTCCTGTTCTCTTGTGGATATGGTCAATCTGTTTGGTATTTCTTCAAGGCGATCCAGCGACTACTCGAGTGTTCCTTTCCGTCGACTTGTCTGGAAATGTTCTACGAGACGCCCAAGCCGTCCGATGGATACTACATCCGTGGCTATCTGAAGATCTGGCCGATTGTCCGAGCCTGCGTGTATTATCAAATATGGCTCCAACGTGCCGATCGCACCTTTCGACCCGACCTCACAGCGAAGAGTCCGATGGAAGTTGCCATTCATGCTGCCTCTTTGATCAAGCTACATCTACAACAGCTCCTGGTTGATCTCCCTCTCAAGAAGGGATACACCAAGGTATTCAATGTGCTCAAGCATCTATCTTCGGACCACTGGTTACGTCAACACATCATTCCTGACAGCGTCGTTTCATGAGTGAGCTAACGGCTCACTCACTTCATCTCCTGTTCAATGACCACTTTGCCATATTCTGTTTTCCAAGTTCTATTTATACAGTACGAGGCAAATTAGTAAGTCATTAGGGCCTTTGCTCAAAAATAAGGTTAATACAACTCATTTAACCACTCCATGAACGCCGACGAAATTGATCCCCTCGATTTGGAGGACGATCAACTCTAAGGCTTCTATCCCCTGCTTCAATCCATTTCAACCTCCCCTCTGACCCCTCCATTCTACTCATTTTCATCTGTACTCGTGATGAGTGACAACAACTTCTCCGATGTCCCAACTGAACTCGTGGACTGGGACCCACAAATCATCTCCCTCAACACCAATGGCTTCTCCAACAGTCATCGGTACATCCTCGACAAACTATCAAGTGTTCACGACGTTTCCTTTATCCAAGAAACCCGTTTCCGCACGCCAAGTCTCCACGACCGTGTTGCGTTCCATTGGCAACGCATCACAAACCACGAAGGCTCTTTGTTCTTTGAAGAGCCTATTTACCCTGAAGTATCCACGTCGCCAGCCACTACGGCAACACTCCAACTATGGCATCAAGTGTGGGGATCGCTACCACACTGGGAGTTACTTTGCCGACGACTCGCAACTCTATGCGGCAAATGAGACGTGCCTCCACCGGCAGCTTGCATTGGTTCAAACCTTTTGCGACAAGTCTGGTTTCCGACTCAACGTAGACAAGACCCAAATTCTGACCTACAGCCAGTTGAATGGGAACCTTGCCTCACTACAAGTTACTTCCGACAGTCCCGTGAAGGCTCTTGGTATCTTGGTTGCGCCCAATCTTTCTCCATTGGCACGTTTCAATTACGTGTTTGAGAAGTTTGTGGCTCGCTTGTCTTTGTGGCTCTACAAGGCTCGAACCATGGCCGGAAAAGTCACTATCCTGCACAGCATATGTCTGCCTGTGTTATGGTACCAACTGGCTTTTGTCCCTGCCGACAAAGACCTGGCCAAAAAGATCGACAAGGCCATGCTTCAATTTATGCATGGTGAAGAAATCAACCCATCCTTCTCTGTCCATGGCCTCCGTTTGATCAAAAAGGAGATCATATTCATGCCGAAGAAGTCCGGTGGCTTAGGCCTGCACCATGCACTTGCTTTATGGCAACAACACAACCGCTCTGTCATGATCAGATGCATTCAAGCCATCACCACCCCACCCCACAAGTCTGCCATGTCCGCCTGGATTACGCCGGGCTATACTCTCCTCGAGAAGGCTTTTCATCCATGGGGTTCCCCCCGAGATCTCCTCTTGGCAAATGGCTCTTCTGCATTCATCAGACAACTGTACAAGAATCCCAATATCACTCCAATGTGGAAAGCCTTATTGAGTAGCTGGTTTGAATCCCGCTGGACTCCGTACGGCTGTCCAAATCACATCTCATCTTTGGATGTTCCCCTTTGGCACAACTCGTATCTGCCTGGACTCGAAGACCTATACGATCAGTGCTCTACATCGACGCAAGACCAAGCCAATGTATTGGCTTCGCTTCACATCACGAAGTTGTCGCATTTGTTGACTCCGTGTCAGCGAGTTTGGCCAGCTTCGATCTTGTTCGACAAAATCAACCGTGCCTGCCGCCAAGCCAATTTTGTCCCTCCAACGAAACAATGGATCTCAATCTTGGTGACCAAGTTATCACGATTGTTTGAGATTGTTTCTGAAGAGGATGCTCCCGTGTTCCACTTGCCGACGCCAAGCTCTGAATGGATGGAATGGCACTGGATGATTCACCCTGACTCGAGTCCGATCTTGTTGGCGCTTGCGACTTCGAAATCGGCTAAGATCAGAGCTTCTCCAGCTGTCAGCTCGTCCATTCTTCCTACCAAGCATCTCAACCTGCCATCCAACTTTTACGAAGACCCCAAGCGCCTTACCCAACTTGCCGCCTTCCTCCAACCCGACCACATTCTCCCTCGATATGGAGAGTTCATTTTCAAGACCCTTCTCCGCGCCAACGCCATGCAATATCTGTTTCAGTACCAAGACCCCAAGCCGACGTGTGTCTTCTGTCGTGTCAATGAGACGTACGAGCATTTCCTGTTCTCTTGTGGATATGGTCAATCTGTTTGGTATTCCTTCAAGACAATCCAGCGACTGCTCGAGTGTTCCTTTCCGTCCACGTGTCTGGAAATGTTCTACGAGACGCCCAAGCCGTCCGATGGATACTACATCCGTGGCTATCTGAAGATCTGGCCGATTGTCCGAGCCTGCGTGTATTATCAAATATGGCTCCAACGTGCCGATCGCACCTTTCGACCCGACTTCACAGCGAAGAGTCCGATGGAAGTTGCCATTCATGCTGCCTCTTTGATCAAGCTACATCTACAACAGCTCCTGGTTGATCTCCCTCTCAAGAAGGGATACACCAAGGTATTCAATGTGCTCAAGCATCTATCTTCGGACCCCTGGTTACATCAACACGCCATTCCTGACAGCGTCGTTTCATGAGTGAGCTAACGGCTCACTCACTTCATCTCCTGTTCAATGACCACTTTGCCATATTCTGTTTTCCAAGTTCTATTTATACAGTACGAGGCAAATTAGTAAGTCATTAGGGCCTTTGCTCAAAAATAAGGTTAATACAACTCATTTAACCACGTCGCCAGCCACTGGAGGTCTGGCTACGTTGATACATCCTCACTCTTCTTTGAAGAACGCCACTCAAGTCCCTCATGACAACTCAGTGCTTCGTGGTCGTTATCTACAAGTGCGATGTACTCTGGGTCCACTGACAGTCGTTCTCCACAATATCTATGCGCCGGCAGCCTTCCAAGAACGAGCAAGTTACTTCGAAGAATTGCCACGCGACTTTCCTCCACATGCGCTCCACATTGTTGGAGGAGATTTCAACTGCACTCTCAACAAAGATTTGGATTCGTTGAGACCCAGTACCTCCACCATGGCCGGCACCCTTCAACTGGAACAATGGATGCACAGTTTGTCTCTGGTGGATCTGTTTCGCCGTCAAAACCCCGTGGCACGAGCCTTCACAAGTCCCACACTCACCAACCGACTTGACTACATCTTTTGTTCGTCCACCTTGGCGGGTCTTCGTCATTGGAAGGCGACGCACATGCCACACGTTCCACAGGCTGACCACGTGGCTTGTCGTATCATCACAAAGCGTCAAACATTGCGCCATGGCTCTGGATCATGGAAAGCTCCAACTTGGCTACTTCGTCTACCACGAGCGGCCGAGATTGTTCATGGATGTCTGGATCGATTTTTGGACAAGTCTCCAACATTCCACAATATCTCCAAGGCCTACGACATACTGGTCAATGATATCCGCTCCCAACTCAAAGAATTCCATTCTCAACGATTGGAGAAACAACGTCTGCCGTTGAAGAAGTTAGCTGTCGAGATCGCTTCGCTTTTGCAAGTCCCCAACATGCGTCAAGATTCAGTGCTGGTGGATCGAGTGCGAGACCTTCAAAAGCAAATTCACGAGCTGCAAGATCGAGACAAGCAGTTTCGTCAAGACCAGGCGTTCCAACTTCACTTGTACAAAGCAGAGCGCTCGTCCAAGTTCCACTTCATGTCCCCTGTCCCTACCCCTTGAAGAAGACAGTCTTCAAAGAGTTGGTGGATGTCAATGGAAATGTTGTCTCCAATCAACAAGGCATGTCTGACGTCCTGGTCGACTACTACAAGGACTTGTTTGCAGCTCCCGAGGTGCAGCGATCTGGAGACGAAGTGTCGTCATTTCTGACCCCATTGACTCGACACAAGCAACTGCCAGAGCAAGCCCAGAAAGAGCTGTCGGCTCCCTTGCGCGCCAACGAGTTCTATCATGCTATTCGACACAGCAGTTCGAACTCAGCGCCAGGTCCCAACGCTCTGCCATTCGAAGTCCTCAAACTTGCACCTCACAAGTGGTCGTTGGTATTGGAGCTGCTATTCACACACCAGCTCCATTCTCACCCTCGCTTGACTCCCATGCAACTTGTCAGTACGCTGGTGTTGCTGCACAAGAAAGGCCCCAAGTCACAGGCCAAGAACTATCGGCCCATTAGCCTACTCAACACGGATGTGAAAATCCTGACGAGTATTCTGGCTTATCGACTCCAGCGCCACATTCGACACATCATCCACCCGGACCAGCAAGGCTTTATCCGTCGAAGCAATATCCAAACCAATATTGCACGACTGGATGACATGCTGCACCACATCAAACTACACAGTCCGTCCTCGATGGTGGCACTGCTTGACTTTGAGAAAGCTTTTGATCGCGTGGACCACGCGTACTTGCTCCGCGTCCTCCGTCACTATGGCTTTCCCGAAACCTTTGTTGACATGGTTCGCGTACTGTACTCGGGCCGCAAGTCTCGCATCTTGGTGAACGGCTTCTTGTCCAAGCCAGTTCACATCTCACGCGGTGTGTTGCAAGGTGATCCACTGTCGCCACTTCTGTTTGTGATCGCTTTAGAAGCGATGTGCCAACTCCTACGGCAACACTCCAACTATGGCATCAAGTGTGGGGATCGCTACCACACTGGGAGTTACTTTGCCGACGACTCGCAACTCTATGCGGCAAATGAGACGTGCCTCCACCGGCAGCTTGCATTGGTTCAAACCTTTTGCGACAAGTCTGGTTTCCGACTCAACGTAGACAAGACCCAAATTCTGACCTACAGCCAGTTGAATGGGAACCTTGCCTCACTACAAGTTACTTCCGACAGTCCCGTGAAGGCTCTTGGTATCTTGGTTGCGCCCAATCTTTCTCCATTGGCACGTTTCAATTACGTGTTTGAGAAGTTTGTGGCTCGCTTGTCTTTGTGGCTCTACAAGGCTCGAACCATGGCCGGAAAAGTCACTATCCTGCAAAGCATATGTCTGCCTGTGGTATGGTACCAACTGGCTTTTGTCCCTGCCGACAAAGACCTGGCCAAAAAGATCGACAAGGCCATGCTTCAATTTATGCATGGTGAAGAAATCAACCCATCCTTCTCTGTCCATGGCCTCCGTTTGATCAAAAAGGAGATCATATTCATGCCGAAGAAGTCCGGTGGCTTAGGCCTGCACCATGCACTTGCTTTATGGCAACAACACAACCGCTCTGTCATGATCAGATGCATTCAAGCCATCACCACCCCACCCCACAAGTCTGCCATGTCCGCCTGGATTACGCCGGGCTATACTCTCCTCGAGAAGGCTTTTCATCCATGGGGTTCCCCCCGAGATCTCCTCTTGGCAAATGGCTCTTCTGCATTCATCAGACAACTGTACAAGAATCCCAATATCACTCCAATGTGGAAAGCCTTATTGAGTAGCTGGTTTGAATCCCGCTGGACTCCGTACGGCTGTCCAAATCACATCTCATCTTTGGATGTTCCCCTTTGGCACAACTCGTATCTGCCTGGACTCGAAGACCTATACGATCAGTGCTCTACATCGACGCAAGACCAAGCCAATGTATTGGCTTCGCTTCACATCACGAAGTTGTCGCATTTGTTGACTCCGTGTCAGCGAGTTTGGCCAGCTTCGATCTTGTTCGACAAAATCAACCGTGCCTGCCGCCAAGCCAATTTTGTCCCTCCAACGAAACAATGGATCTCAATCTTGGTGACCAAGTTATCACGATTGTTTGAGATTGTTTCTGAAGAGGATGCTCCCGTGTTCCACTTGCCGACGCCAAGCTCTGAATGGATGGAATGGCACTGGATGATTCACCCTGACTCGAGTCCGATCTTGTTGGCGCTTGCGACTTCGAAATCGGCTAAGATCAGAGCTTCTCCAGCTGTCAGCTCGTCCATTCTTCCTACCAAGCATCTCAACCTGCCATCCAACTTTTACGAAGACCCCAAGCGCCTTACCCAACTTGCCGCCTTCCTCCAACCCGACCACATTCTCCCTCGATATGGAGAGTTCATTTTCAAGACCCTTCTCCGCGCCAACGCCATGCAATATCTGTTTCAGTACCAAGACCCCAAGCCGACGTGTGTCTTCTGTCGTGTCAATGAGACGTACGAGCATTTCCTGTTCTCTTGTGGATATGGTCAATCTGTTTGGTATTTCTTCAAGGCGATCCAGCGACTGCTCGAGTGTTCCTTTCCGTCCACGTGTCTGGAAATGTTCTACGAGACGCCCAAGCCGTCCGATGGATACTACATCCGTGGCTATCTGAAGATCTGGCCGATTGTCCGAGCCTGCGTGTATTATCAAATATGGCTCCAACGTGCCGATCGCACCTTTCGACCCGACCTCACAGCGAAGAGTCCGATGGAAGTTGCCATTCATGCTGCCTCTTTGATCAAGCTACATCTACAACAGCTCCTGGTTGATCTCCCTCTCAAGAAGGGATACACCAAGGTATTCAATGTGCTCAAGCATCTATCTTCGGACCCCTGGTTACGTCAACACATCATTCCTGACAGCGTCGTTTCATGAGTGAGCATGACGGCTCACTCACTTCATCTCCTGTTCAATGACCACTTTGCCATATTCTGTTTTCCAAGTTCTATTTATACAGTACGAGGCAAATTAGTAAGTCATTAGGGCCTTTGCTCAAAAATAAGGTTAATACAACTCATTTAACCACTTTTTCTCCACTTTTGGTACCCACGTGCCACATGCACATCTCGACCCCATCGAGATACCCACTCGCCACGTCTGGCATGTTTGAAAGGTGTCATGCTCGTGTGGTGGACGACCAAGCATCAACTTGGTCCGAAATCAACACGCGAGAGTCCCAAGCATACCCCACAAAATGCATCTCGATGCCACTTTTTCTCCACTTTTGGTACCCACGTGCCACATGCACATCTCGACCCCATCGAGATACCCACTCGCCACGTCTGGCATGTTTGAAAGTGCTCGTGTGGTGGACGACCAAGCATCAACTTGGTCCGAAATCAACACGCGAGAGTCCCAAGCATACCCCACAAAATGCATCTCGATGCCACTTTTTCTCCACTTTTGGTACCCACGTGCCACATGCATATCTCGACCCCATCGAGATACCCACTCGCCACGTCTGGCATGTTTGAAAGTGCTCGTGTGGTGGACGACCAAGCATCAACTTGGTCCGAAATCAACACGCGAGAGTCCCAAGCATACCCCACAAAATGCATCTCGATGCCACTTTTTCTCCACTTTTGGTACCCACGTGCCACATGCATATCTCGACCCCATCGAGACACCCACTCGCCACGTCTGGCATGTTTGAAAGGTGTCATGCTCGTGTGGTGGACGACCAAGCATCAACTTGGTCCGAAATCAACACGCGATAGTCCCAAGCATACCCCACAAAATGCATCTCGATGCCACTTTTTCTCCACTTTTGGTACCCACGTGCCACATGCATATCTCGACCCCATCGAGACACCCACTCGCCACGTCTGGCATGTTTGAAAGTGCTCGTGTGGTGGACGACCAAGCATCAACTTGGTCCGAAATCAACACGCGAGAGTCCCAAGCATACCCCACAAAATGCATCTCGATGCCACTTTTTCTCCACTATCGGCTAAGATCAGAGCTTCTCCAGCTGTCAGCTCGTCCATTCTTCCTACCAAGCATCTCAACCTGCCATCCAACTTTTACGAAGACCCCAAGCGCCTTACCCAACTTGCCGCCTTCCTCCAACCCGACCACATTCTCCCTCGATATGGAGAGTTCATTTTCAAGACCCTTCTCCGCGCCAACGCCATGCAATATCTGTTTCAGTACCAAGACCCCAAGCCGACGTGTGTCTTCTGTCGTGTCAATGAGACGTACGAGCATTTCCTGTTCTCTTGTGGATATGGTCAATCTGTTTGGTATTTCTTCAAGGCGATCCAGCGACTGCTCGAGTGTTCCTTTCCGTCCACGTGTCTGGAAATGTTCTACGAGACGCCCAAGCCGTCCGATGGATACTACATCCGTGGCTATCTGAAGATCTGGCCGATTGTCCGAGCCTGCGTGTATTATCAAATATGGCTCCAACGTGCCGATCGCACCTTTCGACCCGACCTCACAGCGAAGAGTCCGATGGAAGTTGCCATTCATGCTGCCTCTTTGATCAAGCTACATCTACAACAGCTCCTGGTTGATCTCCCTCTCAAGAAGGGATACACCAAGGTATTCAATGTGCTCAAGCATCTATCTTCGGACCCCTGGTTACGTCAACACATCATTCCTGACAGCGTCGTTTCATGAGTGAGCATGACGGCTCACTCACTTCATCTCCTGTTCAATGACCACTTTGCCATATTCTGTTTTCCAAGTTCTATTTATACAGTACGAGGCAAATTAGTAAGTCATTAGGGCCTTTGCTCAAAAATAAGGTTAATACAACTCATTTAACCACTTTTTCTCCACTTTTGGTACCCACGTGCCACATGCACATCTCGACCCCATCGAGATACCCACTCGCCACGTCTGGCATGTTTGAAAGGTGTCATGCTCGTGTGGTGGACGACCAAGCATCAACTTGGTCCGAAATCAACACGCGAGAGTCCCAAGCATACCCCACAAAATGCATCTCGATGCCACTTTTTCTCCACTTTTGGTACCCACGTGCCACATGCACATCTCGACCCCATCGAGATACCCACTCGCCACGTCTGGCATGTTTGAAAGTGCTCGTGTGGTGGACGACCAAGCATCAACTTGGTCCGAAATCAACACGCGAGAGTCCCAAGCATACCCCACAAAATGCATCTCGATGCCACTTTTTCTCCACTTTTGGTACCCACGTGCCACATGCATATCTCGACCCCATCGAGATACCCACTCGCCACGTCTGGCATGTTTGAAAGTGCTCGTGTGGTGGACGACCAAGCATCAACTTGGTCCGAAATCAACACGCGAGAGTCCCAAGCATACCCCACAAAATGCATCTCGATGCCACTTTTTCTCCACTTTTGGTACCCACGTGCCACATGCATATCTCGACCCCATCGAGACACCCACTCGCCACGTCTGGCATGTTTGAAAGGTGTCATGCTCGTGTGGTGGACGACCAAGCATCAACTTGGTCCGAAATCAACACGCGATAGTCCCAAGCATACCCCACAAAATGCATCTCGATGCCACTTTTTCTCCACTTTTGGTACCCACGTGCCACATGCATATCTCGACCCCATCGAGACACCCACTCGCCACGTCTGGCATGTTTGAAAGTGCTCGTGTGGTGGACGACCAAGCATCAACTTGGTCCGAAATCAACACGCGAGAGTCCCAAGCATACCCCACAAAATGCATCTCGATGCCACTTTTTCTCCACTATCGGCTAAGATCAGAGCTTCTCCAGCTGTCAGCTCGTCCATTCTTCCTACCAAGCATCTCAACCTGCCATCCAACTTTTACGAAGACCCCAAGCGCCTTACCCAACTTGCCGCCTTCCTCCAACCCGACCACATTCTCCCTCGATATGGAGAGTTCATTTTCAAGACCCTTCTCCGCGCCAACGCCATGCAATATCTGTTTCAGTACCAAGACCCCAAGCCGACGTGTGTCTTCTGTCGTGTCAATGAGACGTACGAGCATTTCCTGTTCTCTTGTGGATATGGTCAATCTGTTTGGTATTTCTTCAAGGCGATCCAGCGACTGCTCGAGTGTTCCTTTCCGTCCACGTGTCTGGAAATGTTCTACGAGACGCCCAAGCCGTCCGATGGATACTACATCCGTGGCTATCTGAAGATCTGGCCGATTGTCCGAGCCTGCGTGTATTATCAAATATGGCTCCAACGTGCCGATCGCACCTTTCGACCCGACCTCACAGCGAAGAGTCCGATGGAAGTTGCCATTCATGCTGCCTCTTTGATCAAGCTACATCTACAACAGCTCCTGGTTGATCTCCCTCTCAAGAAGGGATACACCAAGGTATTCAATGTGCTCAAGCATCTATCTTCGGACCCCTGGTTACGTCAACACGCCATTCCTGACAGCGTCGTTTCATGAGTGAGCTAACGGCTCACTCACTTCATCTCCTGTTCAATGACCACTTTGCCATATTCTGTTTTCCAAGTTCTATTTATACAGTACGAGGCAAATTAGTAAGTCATTAGGGCCTTTGCTCAAAAATAAGGTTAATACAACTCATTTAACCACTTTTTCTCCACTTTTGGTACCCACGTGCCACATGCACATCTCGACCCCATCGAGATACCCACTCGCCACGTCTGGCATGTTTGAAAGGTGTCATGCTCGTGTGGTGGACGACCAAGCATCAACTTGGTCCGAAATCAACACGCGAGAGTCCCAAGCATACCCCACAAAATGCATCTCGATGCCACTTTTTCTCCACTTTTGGTACCCACGTGCCACATGCACATCTCGACCCCATCGAGATACCCACTCGCCACGTCTGGCATGTTTGAAAGTGCTCGTGTGGTGGACGACCAAGCATCAACTTGGTCCGAAATCAACACGCGAGAGTCCCAAGCATACCCCACAAAATGCATCTCGATGCCACTTTTTCTCCACTTTTGGTACCCACGTGCCACATGCACATCTCGACCCCATCGAGATACCCACTCGCCACGTCTGGCATGTTTGAAAGTGCTCGTGTGGTGGACGACCAAGCATCAACTTGGTCCGAAATCAACACGCGAGAGTCCCAAGCATACCCCACAAAATGCATCTCGATGCCACTTTTTCTCCACTTTTGGTACCCACGTGCCACATGCACATCTCGACCCCATCGAGATACCCACTCGCCACGTCTGGCATGTTTGAAAGTGCTCGTGTGGTGGACGACCAAGCATCAACTTGGTCCGAAATCAACACGCGAGAGTCCCAAGCATACCCCACAAAATGCATCTCGATGCCACTTTTTCTCCACTATCGGCTAAGATCAGAGCTTCTCCAGCTGTCAGCTCGTCCATTCTTCCTACCAAGCATCTCAACCTGCCATCCAACTTTTACGAAGACCCCAAGCGCCTTACCCAACTTGCCGCCTTCCTCCAACCCGACCACATCCTCCCTCGATATGGAGAGTTCATTTTCAAGACCCTTCTCCGCGCCAACGCCATGCAATATCTGTTTCAGTACCAAGACCCCAAGCCGACGTGTGTCTTCTGTCGTGTCAATGAGACGTACGAGCATTTCCTGTTCTCTTGTGGATATGGTCAATCTGTTTGGTATTTCTTCAAGGCGATCCAGCGACTGCTCGAGTGTTCCTTTCCGTCCACGTGTCTGGAAATGTTCTACGAGACGCCCAAGCCGTCCGATGGATACTACATCCGTGGCTATCTGAAGATCTGGCCGATTGTCCGAGCCTGCGTGTATTATCAAATATGGCTCCAACGTGCCGATCGCACCTTTCGACCCGACCTCACAGCGAAGAGTCCGATGGAAGTTGCCATTCATGCTGCCTCTTTGATCAAGCTACACTACAACAGCTCCTGGTTGATCTCCCTCTCAAGAAGGGATACACCAAGGTATTCAATGTGCTCAAGCATCTATCTTCGGACCCCTGGTTACGTCAACACGCCATTCCTGACAGCGTCGTTTCATGAGTGAGCTAACGGCTCACTCACTTCATCTCCTGTTCAATGACCACTTTGCCATATTCTGTTTTCCAAGTTCTATTTATACAGTACGAGGCAAATTAGTAAGTCATTAGGGCCTTTGCTCAAAAATAAGGTTAATACAACTCATTTAACCACTTTTTCTCCACTTTTGGTACCCACGTGCCACATGCACATCTCGACCCCATCGAGATACCCACTCGCCACGTCTGGCATGTTTGAAAGGTGTCATGCTCGTGTGGTGGACGACCAAGCATCAACTTGGTCCGAAATCAACACGCGAGAGTCCCAAGCATACCCCACAAAATGCATCTCGATGCCACTTTTTCTCCACTTTTGGTACCCACGTGCCACATGCCATTCCTAACAGCGTCGTTTCATGAGAGAGCTGACGGCTCACTCACTTCATCTCCTGTCCAATGACCACTTTGCCATATCCTGTTTTCCAAGTTCTATTTATACAGTACGAGGCAAATTAGTAAGTCATTAGGGCCTTTGCTCAAAAATAAGGTTAATACAACTCATTTAACCACGTGCCACATGCACATCTCGACCCCATCGAGATACCCACTCGCCACGTCTGGCATGTTTGAAAGTGCTCGTGTGGTGGACGACCAAGCATCAACTTGGTCCGAAATCAACACGCGAGAGTCCCAAGCATACCCCACAAAATGCATCTCGATGCCACTTTTTCTCCACTTTTGGTACCCACGTGCCACATGCACATCTCGACCCCATCGAGATACCCACTCGCCACGTCTGGCATGTTTGAAAGTGCTCGTGTGGTGGACGACCAAGCATCAACTTGGTCCGAAATCAACACGCGAGAGTCCCAAGCATACCCCACAAAATGCATCTCGATGCCACTTTTTCTCCACTTTTGGTACCCACGTGCCACATGCACATCTCGACCCCATCGAGATACCCACTCGCCACGTCTGGCATGTTTGAAAGTGCTCGTGTGGTGGACGACCAAGCATCAACTTGGTCCGAAATCAACACGCGAGAGTCCCAAGCATACCCCACAAAATGCATCTCGATGCCACTTTTTCTCCACTATCGGCTAAGATCAGAGCTTCTCCAGCTGTCAGCTCGTCCATTCTTCCTACCAAGCATCTCAACCTGCCATCCAACTTTTACGAAGACCCCAAGCGCCTTACCCAACTTGCCGCCTTCCTCCAACCCGACCACATTCTCCCTCGATATGGAGAGTTCATTTTCAAGACCCTTCTCCGCGCCAACGCCATGCAATATCTGTTTCAGTACCAAGACCCCAAGCCGACGTGTGTCTTCTGTCGTGTCAATGAGACGTACGAGCATTTCCTGTTCTCTTGTGGATATGGTCAATCTGTTTGGTATTTCTTCAAGGCGATCCAGCGACTGCTCGAGTGTTCCTTTCCGTCCACGTGTCTGGAAATGTTCTACGAGACGCCCAAGCCGTCCGATGGATACTACATCCGTGGCTATCTGAAGATCTGGCCGATTGTCCGAGCCTGCGTGTATTATCAAATATGGCTCCAACGTGCCGATCGCACCTTTCGACCCGACCTCACAGCGAAGAGTCCGATGGAAGTTGCCATTCATGCTGCCTCTTTGATCAAGCTACATCTACAACAGCTCCTGGTTGATCTCCCTCTCAAGAAGGGATACACCAAGGTATTCAATGTGCTCAAGCATCTATCTTCGGACCCCTGGTTACGTCAACACGCCATTCCTGACAGCGTCGTTTCATGAGTGAGCTAACGGCTCACTCACTTCATCTCCTGTTCAATGACCACTTTGCCATATTCTGTTTTCCAAGTTCTATTTATACAGTACGAGGCAAATTAGTAAGTCATTAGGGCCTTTGCTCAAAAATAAGGTTAATACAACTCATTTAACCGACGTGTGTCTTCTGTCGTGTCAATGAGACGTACGAGCATTTCCTGTTCTCTTGTGGATATGGTCAATCTGTTTGGTATTTCTTCAAGGCGATCCAGCGACTGCTCGAGTGTTCCTTTCCGTCCACGTGTCTGGAAATGTTCTACGAGACGCCCAAGCCGTCCGATGGATACTACATCCGTGGCTATCTGAAGATCTGGCCGATTGTCCGAGCCTGCGTGTATTATCAAATATGGCTCCAACGTGCCGATCGCACCTTTCGACCCGACCTCACAGCGAAGAGTCCGATGGAAGTTGCCATTCATGCTGCCTCTTTGATCAAGCTACATCTACAACAGCTCCTGGTTGATCTCCCTCTCAAGAAGGGATACACCAAGGTATTCAATGTGCTCAAGCATCTATCTTCGGACCCCTGGTTACGTCAACACGCCATTCCTGACAGCGTCGTTTCATGAGTGAGCTAACGGCTCACTCACTTCATCTCCTGTTCAATGACCACTTTGCCATATTCTGTTTTCCAAGTTCTATTTATACAGTACGAGGCAAATTAGTAAGTCATTAGGGCCTTTGCTCAAAAATAAGGTTAATACAACTCATTTAACCGACGTGTGTCTTCTGTCGTGTCAATGAGACGTACGAGCATTTCCTGTTCTCTTGTGGATATGGTCAATCTGTTTGGTATTTCTTCAAGGCGATCCAGCGACTGCTCGAGTGTTCCTTTCCGTCCACGTGTCTGGAAATGTTCTACGAGACGCCCAAGCCGTCCGATGGATACTACATCCGTGGCTATCTGAAGATCTGGCCGATTGTCCGAGCCTGCGTGTATTATCAAATATGGCTCCAACGTGCCGATCGCACCTTTCGACCCGACCTCACAGCGAAGAGTCCGATGGAAGTTGCCATTCATGCTGCCTCTTTGATCAAGCTACATCTACAACAGCTCCTGGTTGATCTCCCTCTCAAGAAGGGATACACCAAGGTATTCAATGTGCTCAAGCATCTATCTTCGGACCCCTGGTTACGTCAACACGCCATTCCTGACAGCGTCGTTTCATGAGTGAGCTAACGGCTCACTCACTTCATCTCCTGTTCAATGACCACTTTGCCATATTCTGTTTTCCAAGTTCTATTTATACAGTACGAGGCAAATTAGTAAGTCATTAGGGCCTTTGCTCAAAAATAAGGTTAATACAACTCATTTAACCACTTTTTCTCCACTTTTGGTACCCACGTGCCACATGCACATCTCGACCCCATCGAGATACCCACTCGCCACGTCTGGCATGTTTGAAAGTGCTCGTGTGGTGGACGACCAAGCATCAACTTGGTCCGAAATCAACACGCGAGAGTCCCAAGCATACCCCACAAAATGCATCTCGATGCCACTTTTTCTCCACTTTTGGTACCCACGTGCCACATGCACATCTCGACCCCATCGAGATACCCACTCGCCACGTCTGGCATGTTTGAAAGTGCTCGTGTGGTGGACGACCAAGCATCAACTTGGTCCGAAATCAACACGCGAGAGTCCCAAGCATACCCCACAAAATGCATCTCGATGCCACTTTTTCTCCACTATCGGCTAAGATCAGAGCTTCTCCAGCTGTCAGCTCGTCCATTCTTCCTACCAAGCATCTCAACCTGCCATCCAACTTTTACGAAGACCCCAAGCGCCTTACCCAACTTGCCGCCTTCCTCCAACCCGACCACATTCTCCCTCGATATGGAGAGTTCATTTTCAAGACCCTTCTCCGCGCCAACGCCATGCAATATCTGTTTCAGTACCAAGACCCCAAGCCGACGTGTGTCTTCTGTCGTGTCAATGAGACGTACGAGCATTTCCTGTTCTCTTGTGGATATGGTCAATCTGTTTGGTATTTCTTCAAGGCGATCCAGCGACTGCTCGAGTGTTCCTTTCCGTCCACGTGTCTGGAAATGTTCTACGAGACGCCCAAGCCGTCCGATGGATACTACATCCGTGGCTATCTGAAGATCTGGCCGATTGTCCGAGCCTGCGTGTATTATCAAATATGGCTCCAACGTGCCGATCGCACCTTTCGACCCGACCTCACAGCGAAGAGTCCGATGGAAGTTGCCATTCATGCTGCCTCTTTGATCAAGCTACATCTACAACAGCTCCTGGTTGATCTCCCTCTCAAGAAGGGATACACCAAGGTATTCAATGTGCTCAAGCATCTATCTTCGGACCCCTGGTTACGTCAACACGCCATTCCTGACAGCGTCGTTTCATGAGTGAGCTAACGGCTCACTCACTTCATCTCCTGTTCAATGACCACTTTGCCATATTCTGTTTTCCAAGTTCTATTTATACAGTACGAGGCAAATTAGTAAGTCATTAGGGCCTTTGCTCAAAAATAAGGTTAATACAACTCATTTAACCACTTTTTCTCCACTTTTGGTACCCACGTGCCACATGCACATCTCGACCCCATCGAGATACCCACTCGCCACGTCTGGCATGTTTGAAAGGTGTCATGCTCGTGTGGTGGACGACCAAGCATCAACTTGGTCCGAAATCA
This sequence comes from Aphanomyces cochlioides, assembly GCA_019828595.1. Taxonomy (NCBI): domain Eukaryota; phylum Oomycota; class Saprolegniomycetes; order Saprolegniales; family Verrucalvaceae; genus Aphanomyces; species Aphanomyces cochlioides. Next base: position 1,514,322 of record JAHQRK010000016.1, read on the forward strand.
ACACGCGAGAGTCCCAAGCATACCCCACAAAATGCATCTCGATGCCACTTTTTCTCCACTTTTGGTACCCACGTGCCACATGCCATTCCTAACAGCGTCGTTTCATGAGAGAGCTGACGGCTCACTCACTTCATCTCCTGTCCAATGACCACTTTGCCATATCCTGTTTTCCAAGTTCTATTTATACAGTACGAGGCAAATTAGTAAGTCATTAGGGCCTTTGCTCAAAAATAAGGTTAATACAACTCATTTAACCACGTGCCACATGCACATCTCGACCCCATCGAGATACCCACTCGCCACGTCTGGCATGTTTGAAAGTGCTCGTGTGGTGGACGACCAAGCATCAACTTGGTCCGAAATCAACACGCGAGAGTCCCAAGCATACCCCACAAAATGCATCTCGATGCCACTTTTTCTCCACTTTTGGTACCCACGTGCCACATGCACATCTCGACCCCATCGAGATACCCACTCGCCACGTCTGGCATGTTTGAAAGTGCTCGTGTGGTGGACGACCAAGCATCAACTTGGTCCGAAATCAACACGCGATAGTCCCAAGCATACCCCACAAAATGCATCTCGATGCCACTTTTTCTCCACTTTTGGTACCCACGTGCCACATGCACATCTCGACCCCATCGAGATACCCACTCGCCACGTCTGGCATGTTTGAAAGTGCTCGTGTGGTGGACGACCAAGCATCAACTTGGTCCGAAATCAACACGCGAGAGTCCCAAGCATACCCCACAAAATGCATCTCGATGCCACTTTTTCTCCACTATCGGCTAAGATCAGAGCTTCTCCAGCTGTCAGCTCGTCCATTCTTCCTACCAAGCATCTCAACCTGCCATCCAACTTTTACGATGACCCCAAGCGCCTTACCCAACTTGCCGCCTTCCTCCAACCCGACCACATTCTCCCTCGATATGGAGAGTTCATTTTCAAGACCCTTCTCCGCGCCAACGCCATGCAATATCTGTTTCAGTACCAAGACCCCAAGCCGACGTGTGTCTTCTGTCGTGTCAATGAGACGTACGAGCATTTCCTGTTCTCTTGTGGATATGGTCAATCTGTTTGGTATTTCTTCAAGGCGATCCAGCGACTGCTCGAGTGTTCCTTTCCGTCCACGTGTCTGGAAATGTTCTACGAGACGCCCAAGCCGTCCGATGGATACTACATCCGTGGCTATCTGAAGATCTGGCCGATTGTCCGAGCCTGCGTGTATTATCAAATATGGCTCCAACGTGCCGATCGCACCTTTCGACCCGACCTCACAGCGAAGAGTCCGATGGAAGTTGCCATTCATGCTGCCTCTTTGATCAAGCTACATCTACAACAGCTCCTGGTTGATCTCCCTCTCAAGAAGGGATACACCAAGGTATTCAATGTGCTCAAGCATCTATCTTCGGACCCCTGGTTACGTCAACACGCCATTCCTACAGCGTCGTTTCATGAGTGAGCTAACGGCTCACTCACTTCATCTCCTGTTCAATGACCACTTTGCCATATTCTGTTTTCCAAGTTCTATTTATACAGTACGAGGCAAATTAGTAAGTCATTAGGGCCTTTGCTCAAAAATAAGGTTAATACAACTCATTTAACCACTTTTTCTCCACTTTTGGTACCCACGTGCCACATGCACATCTCGACCCCATCGAGATACCCACTCGCCACGTCTGGCATGTTTGAAAGGTGTCATGCTCGTGTGGTGGACGACCAAGCATCAACTTGGTCCGAAATCAACACGCGAGAGTCCCAAGCATACCCCACAAAATGCATCTCGATGCCACTTTTTCTCCACTTTTGGTACCCACGTGCCACATGCACATCTCGACCCCATCGAGATACCCACTCGCCACGTCTGGCATGTTTGAAAGTGCTCGTGTGGTGGACGACCAAGCATCAACTTGGTCCGAAATCAACACGCGAGAGTCCCAAGCATACCCCACAAAATGCATCTCGATGCCACTTTTTCTCCACTTTTGGTACCCACGTGCCACATGCATATCTCGACCCCATCGAGATACCCACTCGCCACGTCTGGCATGTTTGAAAGTGCTCGTGTGGTGGACGACCAAGCATCAACTTGGTCCGAAATCAACACGCGATAGTCCCAAGCATACCCCACAAAATGCATCTCGATGCCACTTTTTCTCCACTTTTGGTACCCACGTGCCACATGCACATCTCGACCCCATCGAGATACCCACTCGCCACGTCTGGCATGTTTGAAAGTGCTCGTGTGGTGGACGACCAAGCATCAACTTGGTCCGAAATCAACACGCGAGAGTCCCAAGCATACCCCACAAAATGCATCTCGATGCCACTTTTTCTCCACTATCGGCTAAGATCAGAGCTTCTCCAGCTGTCAGCTCGTCCATTCTTCCTACCAAGCATCTCAACCTGCCATCCAACTTTTACGAAGACCCCAAGCGCCTTACCCAACTTGCCGCCTTCCTCCAACCCGACCACATTCTCCCTCGATATGGAGAGTTCATTTTCAAGACCCTTCTCCGCGCCAACGCCATGCAATATCTGTTTCAGTACCAAGACCCCAAGCCGACGTGTGTCTTCTGTCGTGTCAATGAGACGTACGAGCATTTCCTGTTCTCTTGTGGATATGGTCAATCTGTTTGGTATTTCTTCAAGGCGATCCAGCGACTGCTCGAGTGTTCCTTTCCGTCCACGTGTCTGGAAATGTTCTACGAGACGCCCAAGCCGTCCGATGGATACTACATCCGTGGCTATCTGAAGATCTGGCCGATTGTCCGAGCCTGCGTGTATTATCAAATATGGCTCCAACGTGCCGATCGCACCTTTCGACCCGACCTCACAGCGAAGAGTCCGATGGAAGTTGCCATTCATGCTGCCTCTTTGATCAAGCTACATCTACAACAGCTCCTGGTTGATCTCCCTCTCAAGAAGGGATACACCAAGGTATTCAATGTGCTCAAGCATCTATCTTCGGACCCCTGGTTACGTCAACACGCCATTCCTGACAGCGTCGTTTCATGAGTGAGCTAACGGCTCACTCACTTCATCTCCTGTTCAATGACCACTTTGCCATATTCTGTTTTCCAAGTTCTATTTATACAGTACGAGGCAAATTAGTAAGTCATTAGGGCCTTTGCTCAAAAATAAGGTTAATACAACTCATTTAACCACTTTTTCTCCACTTTTGGTACCCACGTGCCACATGCACATCTCGACCCCATCGAGATACCCACTCGCCACGTCTGGCATGTTTGAAAGGTGTCATGCTCGTGTGGTGGACGACCAAGCATCAACTTGGTCCGAAATCAACACGCGAGAGTCCCAAGCATACCCCACAAAATGCATCTCGATGCCACTTTTTCTCCACTTTTGGTACCCACGTGCCACATGCACATCTCGACCCCATCGAGATACCCACTCGCCACGTCTGGCATGTTTGAAAGTGCTCGTGTGGTGGACGACCAAGCATCAACTTGGTCCGAAATCAACACGCGAGAGTCCCAAGCATACCCCACAAAATGCATCTCGATGCCACTTTTTCTCCACTTTTGGTACCCACGTGCCACATGCATATCTCGACCCCATCGAGATACCCACTCGCCACGTCTGGCATGTTTGAAAGTGCTCGTGTGGTGGACGACCAAGCATCAACTTGGTCCGAAATCAACACGCGATAGTCCCAAGCATACCCCACAAAATGCATCTCGATGCCACTTTTTCTCCACTTTTGGTACCCACGTGCCACATGCACATCTCGACCCCATCGAGATACCCACTCGCCACGTCTGGCATGTTTGAAAGTGCTCGTGTGGTGGACGACCAAGCATCAACTTGGTCCGAAATCAACACGCGAGAGTCCCAAGCATACCCCACAAAATGCATCTCGATGCCACTTTTTCTCCACTTTTGGTACCCACGTGCCACATGCATATCTCGACCCCATCGAGATACCCACTCGCCACGTCTGGCATGTTTGAAAGTGCTCGTGTGGTGGACGACCAAGCATCAACTTGGTCCGAAATCAACACGCGATAGTCCCAAGCATACCCCACAAAATGCATCTCGATGCCACTTTTTCTCCACTTTTGGTACCCACGTGCCACATGCACATCTCGACCCCATCGAGATACCCACTCGCCACGTCTGGCATGTTTGAAAGTGCTCGTGTGGTGGACGACCAAGCATCAACTTGGTCCGAAATCAACACGCGAGAGTCCCAAGCATACCCCACAAAATGCATCTCGATGCCACTTTTTCTCCACTATCGGCTAAGATCAGAGCTTCTCCAGCTGTCAGCTCGTCCATTCTTCCTACCAAGCATCTCAACCTGCCATCCAACTTTTACGAAGACCCCAAGCGCCTTACCCAACTTGCCGCCTTCCTCCAACCCGACCACATTCTCCCTCGATATGGAGAGTTCATTTTCAAGACCCTTCTCCGCGCCAACGCCATGCAATATCTGTTTCAGTACCAAGACCCCAAGCCGACGTGTGTCTTCTGTCGTGTCAATGAGACGTACGAGCATTTCCTGTTCTCTTGTGGATATGGTCAATCTGTTTGGTATTTCTTCAAGGCGATCCAGCGACTGCTCGAGTGTTCCTTTCCGTCCACGTGTCTGGAAATGTTCTACGAGACGCCCAAGCCGTCCGATGGATACTACATCCGTGGCTATCTGAAGATCTGGCCGATTGTCCGAGCCTGCGTGTATTATCAAATATGGCTCCAACGTGCCGATCGCACCTTTCGACCCGACCTCACAGCGAGCTCGTTGCACATGCTATGTACGCACAAGATGAAGACCTCAGTTTGTTTCAGTCACTTGTTGCAACCAAGACTATTGAGCGCAAGATGGCTTTGTTAAAAGCTCAAGGCAAGCCTCACAACTACAAACATCACGTCAACTTCATGGCTCAATACAAGATTCACCCGTCAGAAATCTTGGAAGAATTGACCACGGACATACCAGAGATCAAGCGCATCCTCTTTGCACTTGCTACGATTGACTTATTCCTCTCAAATCGGGCCCCAGACCTCTACACAAACTCGGAGGCACTGACTGTTCTATTGAACCAAGAAGCAACAAGATTGCCTGACACCAACTGCTTGACGGACTGGTCGCTGTTTGCTTTGATCGAAAACTTCAGAGACAATCTCGAGAAGTTCACTTTGCCGGCTCCCGTCTTGTCGGCCATCTCGATGCTCAAAAGCATCACCAACAATTACCACATCGACGAGCTCTGCAGCAAAGCTCACCACTCCATGAACGCCGACGAAATTGATCCCCTCGATTTGGAGGACGATCAACTCTAAGGCTTCTATCCCCTGCTTCAATCCATTTCAACCTCCCCTCTGACCCCTCCATTCTACTCATTTTCATCTGTACTCGTGATGATTGACAACAACTTCTCCGATGTCCCAACTGAACTCGTGGACTGGGACCCACAAATCATCTCCCTCAACACCAATGGCTTCTCCAACAGTCATCGGTACATCCTCGACAAACTATCAAGTGTTCACGACGTTTCCTTTATCCAAGAAACCCGTTTCCGCACGCCAAGTCTCCACGACCGTGTTGCGTTCCATTGGCAACGCATCACAAACCACGAAGGCTCTTTGTTCTTTGAAGAGCCTATTTACCCTGAAGTATCCACGTCGCCAGCCACTGGAGGTCTGGCTACGTTGATACATCCTCACTCTCCTTTGAAGAACGCCACTCAAGTCCCTCATGATAACTCAGTGCTTCGTGGTCGTTATCTACAAGTGCGATGTACTCTGGGTCCACTGACAGTCGTTCTCCACAATATCTATGCGCCGGCAGCCTTCCAACAACGAGCAAGTTACTTCGAAGAATTGCCACGCGACTTTCCTCCACATGCGCTCCACATTGTTGGAGGAGATTTCAACTGCACTCTCAACAAAGATTTGGATTCGTTGAGACCCAGTACCTCCACCATGGCCGGCACCCTTCAACTGGAACAATGGATGCACAGTTTGTCTCTGGTGGATCTGTTTCGCCGTCAAAACCCCGTGGCAAGAACCTTCACAAGTCCCACACTCACCAACCGACTCGACTACATATTTTGTTCGTCCACCTTGGCGGGTCTTCGTCATTGGAAGGCGACGCACATGCCACACGTTCCACAGGCTGACCACGTGGCTTGTCGTATCATCACAAAGCGTCAAACATTGCACCATGGCTCTGGATCATGGAAAGCTCCAACTTGGCTACTTCGTCTACCACGAGCGGCCGAGATTGTTCATGGATGTCTGGATCGATTTTTGGACAAGTCTCCAACATTCCACAATATCTCCAAGGCCTACGACATACTGGTCAATGATATCCGCTCCCAACTCAAAGAATTCCATTCTCAACGATTGGAGAAACAACGTCTGCCGTTGAAGAAGTTAGCTGTCGAGATCGCTTCGCTTTTGCAAGTCCCCAACATGCGTCAAGATGCAGTGCTGGTGGATCGAGTGCGAGACCTTCAAAAGCAAATTCACGAGCTGCAAGATCGAGACAAGCAGTTTCGTCAAGACCAGGCGTTCCAACTTCACTTGTACAAAGCAGAGCGCTCGTCCAAGTTCCACTTCGTGTCCCCTGTCCCTACCCCCTTGAAGAAGACAGTCTTCAAAGAGTTGGTGGATGTCAATGGAAATGTTGTCTCCAATCAACAAGGCATGTCTGACGTCCTGGTCGACTACTACAAGGACTTGTTTGCAGCTCCCGAGGTGCAGCGATCTGGAGACGAAGTGTCGTCATTTCTGACCCCATTGACTCGACACAAGCAACTGCCAGAGCAAGCCCAGAAAGAGCTGTCGGCTCCCTTGCGCGCCAACGAGTTCTATCATGCTATTCGACACAGCAGTTCGAACTCAGCGCCAGGTCCCAACGCTCTGCCATTCGAAGTCCTCAAACTTGCACCTCACAAGTGGTCGTTGGTATTGGAGCTGCTATTCACACACCAGCTCCATTCTCACCCTCGCTTGACTCCCATGCAACTTGTCAGTACGCTGGTGTTGCTGCACAAGAAAGGCCCCAAGTCACAAGCCAAGAACTATCGGCCCATTAGCCTACTCAACACGGATGTGAAAATCCTGACGAGTATTCTGGCTTATCGACTCCAGCGCCACATTCGACACATCATCCACCCGGACCAGCAAGGCTTTATCCGTCGAAGCAATATCCAAACCAATATTGCACGACTGGATGACATGCTGCACCACATCAAACTACACAGTCCGTCCTCGATGGTGGCACTGCTTGACTTTGAGAAAGCTTTTGATCGCGTGGACCACGCGTACTTGCTCCGCGTCCTCCGTCACTATGGCTTTCCCGAAACCTTTGTTGACATGGTTCGCGTACTGTACTCGGGCCGCAAGTCTCGCATCTTGGTGAACGGCTTCTTGTCCAAGCCAGTTCACATCTCACGCGGTGTGTTGCAAGGTGATCCACTGTCGCCACTTCTGTTTGTGATCGCTTTGGAACCGATGTGCCAACTCCTACGGCAACACTCCAACTATGGCATCAAGTGTGGGGATCGCTACCACACTGGGAGTTACTTTGCCGACGACTCGCAACTCTATGCGGCAAATGAGACGTGCCTCCACCGGCAGCTTGCATTGGTTCAAACCTTTTGCGACAAGTCTGGTTTCCGACTCAACGTAGACAAGACCCAAATTCTGACCTACAGCCAGTTGAATGGGAACCTTGCCTCACTACAAGTTACTTCCGACAGTCCCGTGAAGGCTCTTGGTATCTTGGTTGCGCCCAATCTTTCTCCATTGGCACGTTTCAATTACGTGTTTGAGAAGTTTGTGGCTCGCTTGTCTTTGTGGCTCTACAAGGCTCGAACCATGGCCGGAAAAGTCACTATCCTGCACAGCATATGTCTGCCTGTGTTATGGTACCAACTGGCTTTTGTCCCTGCCGACAAAGACCTGGCCAAAAAGATCGACAAGGCCATGCTTCAATTTATGCATGGTGAAGAAATCAACCCATCCTCCTCTGTCCATGGCCTCCGTTTGATCAAAAAGGAGATCCTATTCATGCCGAAGAAGTCCGGTGGCTTAGGCCTGCACCATGCACTTGCTTTATGGCAACAACACAACCGCTCTGTCATGATCAGATGCATTCAAGCCATCACCACCCCACCCCGCAAGTCTGCCATGTCCGCCTGGATTACGCCGGGCTATACTCTCCTCGAGAAGGCTTTTCATCCATGGGGTTCCCCCCGAGATCTCCTCTTGGCAAATGGCTCTTCTGCATTCATCAGACAACTGTACAAGAATCCCAATATCACTCCAATGTGGAAAGCCTTATTGAGTAGCTGGTTTGAATCTCGCTGGACTCCGTACGGCTGTCCAAATCACATCTCATCTTTGGATGTTCCCCTTTGGCACAACTCGTATCTGCCTGGACTCGAAGACCTATACGATCAGTGCTCTACATCGACGCAAGACCAAGCCAATGTATTGGCTTCGCTTCACATCACGAAGTTGTCGCATTTGTTGACTCCGTGTCAGCGAGTTTGGCCAGCTTCGATCTTGTTCGACAAAATCAACCGTGCCTGCCGCCAAGCCAATTTTGTCCCTCCAACGAAACAATGGATCTCAATCTTGGTGACCAAGTTATCACGATTGTTTGAGATTGTTTCTGAAGAGGATGCTCCCGTGTTCCACTTGCCGACGCCAAGCTCTGAATGGATGGAATGGCACTGGATGATTCACCCTGACTCGAGTCCGATCTTGTTGGCGCTTGCGACTTCGAAATCGGCTAAGATCAGAGCTTCTCCAGCTATCAGCTCGTCCATTCTTCCTACCAAGCATCTCAACCTGCCATCCAACTTTTACGAAGACCCCAAGCGCCTTACCCAACTTGCCGCCTTCCTCCAACCCGACCACATTCTCCCTCGATATGGAGAGTTCATTTTCAAGACCCTTCTCCGCGCCAACGCCATGCAATATCTGTTTCAGTACCAAGACCCCAAGCCGACGTGTGTCTTCTGTCGTGTCAATGAGACGTACGAGCATTTCTTGTTCTCTTGTGGATATGGTCAATCTGTTTGGTATTCCTTCAAGACAATCCAGCGACTGCTCGAGTGTTCCTTTCCGTCAACGTGTCTGGAAATGTTCTACGAGACGCCCAAGCCGTCCGATGGATACTACATCCGTGGCTATCTGAAGATCTGGCCGATTGTCCGAGCCTGCGTGTATTATCAAATATGGCTCCAACGTGCCGATCGCACCTTTCGACCCGACCTCACAGCGAAGAGTCCGATGGAAGTTGCCATTCATGCTGCCTCTTTGATCAAGCTACATCTACAACAGCTCCTGGTTGATCTCCCTCTCAAGAAGGGATACACCAAGGTATTCAATGTGCTCAAGCATCTATCTTCGGACCCCTGGTTACGTCAACACACCATTCCTGACAGTGTCGTTTCATGAGAGAGCTGACGGCTCACTCACTTCATCTCCTGTTCAATGACCACTTTGCCATATTCTGTTTTCCAAGTTCTATTTATACAGTACGAGGCAAATTAGTAAGTCATTAGGGCCTTTGCTCAAAAATAAGGTTAATACAACTCATTTAACCGACCTCACAGCGAAGAGTCCGATGGAAGTTGCCATTCATGCTGCCTCTTTGATCAAGCTACATCTACAACAGCTCCTGGTTGATCTCCCTCTCAAGAAGGGATACACCAAGGTATTCAATGTGCTCAAGCATCTATCTTCGGACCCCTGGTTACGTCAACACGCCATTCCTGACAGCGTCGTTTCATGAGTGAGCTAACGGCTCACTCACTTCATCTCCTGTTCAATGACCACTTTGCCATATTCTGTTTTCCAAGTTCTATTTATACAGTACGAGGCAAATTAGTAAGTCATTAGGGCCTTTGCTCAAAAATAAGGTTAATACAACTCATTTAACCACTTTTTCTCCACTTTTGGTACCCACGTGCCACATGCACATCTCGACCCCATCGAGATACCCACTCGCCACGTCTGGCATGTTTGAAAGGTGTCATGCTCGTGTGGTGGACGACCAAGCATCAACTTGGTCCGAAATCAACACGCGAGAGTCCCAAGCATACCCCACAAAATGCATCACGCCATTCCTGACAGCGTCGTTTCATGAGTGAGCTGACGGCTCACCACTTCATCTCCTGTTCAATGACCACTTTGCCATATTCTGTTTTCCAAGTTCTATTTATACAGTACGAGGCAAATTAGTAAGTCATTAGGGCCTTTGCTCAAAAATAAGGTTAATACAACTCATTTAACCACAAAATGCATCTCGATGCCACTTTTTCTCCACTTTTGGTACCCACGTGCCACATGCACATCTCGACCCCATCGAGATACCCACTCGCCACGTCTGGCATGTTTGAAAGGTGTCATGCTCGTGTGGTGGACGACCAAGCATCAACTTGGTCCGAAATCAACACGCGAGAGTCCCAAGCATACCCCACAAAATGCATCTCGATGCCACTTTTTCTCCACTTTTGGTACCCACGTGCCACATGCACATCTCGACCCCATCGAGATACCCACTCGCCACGTCTGGCATGTTTGAAAGGTGTCATGCTCGTGTGGTGGACGACCAAGCATCAACTTGGTCCGAAATCAACACGCGAGAGTCCCAAGCATACCCCACAAAATGCATCTCGATGCCACTTTTTCTCCACTTTTGGTACCCACGTGCCACATGCATATCTCGACCCCATCGAGATACCCACTCGCCACGTCTGGCATGTTTGAAAGGTGTCATGCTCGTGTGGTGGACGACCAAGCATCAACTTGGTCCGAAATCAACACGCGAGAGTCCCAAGCATACCCCACAAAATGCATCTCGATGCCACTTTTTCTCCACTTTTGGTACCCACGTGCCACATGCATATCTCGACCCCATCGAGATACCCACTCGCCACGTCTGGCATGTTTGAAAGTGCTCGTGTGGTGGACGACCAAGCATCAACTTGGTCCGAAATCAACACGCGAGAGTCCCAAGCATACCCCACAAAATGCATCTCGATGCCACTTTTTCTCCACTTTTGGTACCCACGTGCCACATGCACATCTCGACCCCATCGAGATACCCACTCGCCACGTCTGGCATGTTTGAAAGTGCTCGTGTGGTGGACGACCAAGCATCAACTTGGTCCGAAATCAACACGCGATAGTCCCAAGCATACCCCACAAAATGCATCTCGATGCCACTTTTTCTCCACTTTTGGTACCCACGTGCCACATGCATATCTCGACCCCATCGAGATACCCACTCGCCACGTCTGGCATGTTTGAAAGATGTCATGCTCGTGTGGTGGACGACCAAGCATCAACTTGGTCCGAAATCAACACGCGAGAGTCCCAAGCATACCCCACAAAATGCATCTCGATGCCACTTTTTCTCCACTTTTGGTACCCACGTGCCACATGCATATCTCGACCCCATCGAGATACCCTAAACTTCCGAATTTGCCTCGTACCCCTCAAGTCAAGAAGTTATCAAGTGCCGCCGCGCTCAAAATGTCCAACGCCAACAGCTGTTCCGAGCTCCGTGAGACCAACACTCACGGAGTCACCATCATTCCAGGTATTGTATCACCTCACCCACTTTCGTCGTCCAATCAGGATGGCGGAAGTGGTGTGAGTAATGTCTCTACACCTAACCCTAGGGCCGAAGTGGAGGTCGAGTTCGACCCCAACAGCGTCTCTGGAGACCAATCTGCGTCTCGCTCCACCAGCGCTTCACCTGGTGCTCCACTCGCCGGAGTTCCAGGGGGGTCAACCTCAGTGGGTCAGTGGTTGACCCCCAGACCACTGTCGTTAACTTGTCTAGCGAAGCCCTCACTCAGGAGGGCGAACCACTGGGGCCTTGTGCCTGTGGTGGCTGCTTCCCTGGACTCCAATTGGAGTCGATCCCCAGTGAAGGCGGCGAGAAAACGGGGTCCATGCCAGCCCTAGAGGCTACGAGGGCCCCCCTATGGGCACACCCTGCGGTTCTGTCTACTTCCCCCCAGGGGCCTCTTCGGAGGGGCGGGGGCGGTATCCCGATTTGGGTTCTCGCCGGAGCAATGGTGTACCCCAGTCACCGTGCTGCGGGGATGGCATGGATTCCCCTTCTACCCCTGTCACTGGGGGTCTGGCCCCGGCCTTTCTCGTGACCAATGGGACTGAGCCAGCAGCCACCAACCGCGTCGCCCCCTGTGCTGAGCCTCCTAGAACGGGAGAGGAAGAAGAAAAATCTCAAGAGGACGTGGATATGGTCTCTGGAGACGCCGAGGGGAAGGATTCTACTGAAACCGAGGCCTTAACCGACGAGGGAAATACTCAAATTCACTCTGAGGTTGATGGGTCAGGCGACATTAACGGCCAAGCGAAGTCGTGTGATACTCCTGGAGAAGTTATTCAAGAGGAACAATCGACAAACAATGACAATGACCAGTCAAATCAAGACATTGTCGACAAATCCGTTGCTCAAGGAAATGGCGCTGTTGATCCTCCTACCGCGGCAGACAAAATACAAGGCGATCAAGAGCAACAAAACGCTGAAAGGGCCAATCCATGGACGCAAAAGACTCCCGGCAAGGATTCAGCTTCGTCCAAGAAAGATTCCAAGCAAGGCAATGCCCCCAAAGGCGCGAAACATCGCAACACTGGTGCTCATGCTATTGCCGATGACGATATTGCGCGATGCGAGGCCATGGCGGACGCATTCTACAAAGACTCTGGTGACATGGACGCCTTCATTGAAAACATTTTGCTCACCCCCCAGTCCCAAGTGTACGAGCTCACAGTCAAGTTGGGCGAAGCCTACAAGGACTGGTCCGAAAAAGTCATCTGCGATCAATTTGTCAAGGAAAATCCTGGTTCGTTATGGGGCTCCAAATTTCCGAACATTTTGATCCACAAGAAGAACCCACAGACCATTGTGATCTCAAGTTACAACTTGTCTACGTGCGTGGAAATGGGAGGCACAACGTTTCGACTTGGTGGCAAAGACTTCCTGGTTCCCAAATACTCGCGTTATGGCAACAACTACTACGTTACGTTCAACAAGGTCAGTCACCCTTCGATGGCCAAGGCAATTGTCAAGAAAATGGCTGCATTGACCAAGTCAGTGATAGCAGCATTCAACCCTACTGCTGGTCAGAACATCAAGTCGCCGCATTTGAGAGTCATTTTCAAGTCGTCTGCGCCTCCTGCAGTGCTGGTGCCAAAATCCGGCGACGCACTACGCGAAATCACCATTACGGATCCGTCGGGTCAGCCTTTTGTCGTCGTGTTTCAGCACAAGATCGCTGCTCTGAACAAGACATTGCCTCCGTCGATTGTTTCACGACGTGCAGAGGCCAAGGCTGAAAAAGCGAAGGCAAAAGCGGCCAAGGCAGCGGCAAAATCTCCTCCGTCAGGAGAAAAAGAACCTGAACCTGATGGAGACGATCATGATCAAGACCCTGGAACAAATGCGGAAGGCAAGGCCGACTCAACTGAGGCATCTGAAGATGGTCAAGATGAACAACCACAGCCAACAGCTCCTTCTCATGGCTCTGATGTCGATATGTCTGGTGACAGCGATCCCCCTAACAACAATGGACAAGACAAACAACAAGAAGATGTGGAAATGTCTACCAACGAATCGCCCGCTCTTGCTCCACCAAGTGAGCAGCCCAAGAACTCGCTGGACCTTCAATTGGTAACGGGCTACCGGTCTGGACCAGCTCCAAAACGTACTTTGCCTTCGTCCCCACGTTTGGATCCCCTGCCGACATCCAACCGTTTTCATATCCTCGAAGAAGACGACGTGGAACTCTCGTTTGAAGACTTTGCAGTGCCTCGAATTGTATTGGAAGATTCAAGTGCGCCACGCCCGAAAAAGACCAAAGGCAAAGCGAAGAAACAACGACTTAACAAGTCTGCTGCAGCCCACCTCGAATTGGCGAAGAAGATCATTCGAGATAAGAAAGTCGAAGGCAGTATCACCGAATGTCAACGCATTTTGCGAGATGATCCTCAGCTCGTTGCACATGCTATGTACGCACAAGATGAAGACCTCAGTTTGTTTCAGTCACTTGTTGCAACCAAGACTATTGAGCGCAAGATGGCTTTGTTAAAAGCTCAAGGCAAGCCTCACAACTACAAACATCACGTCAACTTCATGGCTCAATACAAGATTCACCCGTCAGAAATCTTGGAAGAATTGACCACGGACATACCAGAGATCAAGCGCATCCTCTTTGCACTTGCTACGATTGACTTATTCCTCTCAAATCGGGCCCCAGACCTCTACACAAACTCGGAGGCACTGACTGTTCTATTGAACCAAGAAGCAACAAGATTGCCTGACACCAACTGCTTGACGGACTGGTCGCTGTTTGCTTTGATCGAAAACTTCAGCGACAATCTCGAGAAGTTCACTTTGCCGGCTCCCGTCTTGTCGGCCATCTCGATGCTCAAAAGCATCACCAACAATTACCACATCGACGAGCTCTGCAGCAAAGCTCACCACTCCATGAACGCCGACGAAATTGATCCCCTCGATTTGGAGGACGATCAACTCTAAGGCTTCTATCCCCTGCTTCAATCCATTTCAACCTCCCCTCTCACCCCTCCATTCTACTCATTTTCATCTGTACTCGTGATGATTGACAACAACTTCTCCGATGTCCCAACTGAACTCGTGGACTGGGACCCACAAATCATCTCCCTCAACACCAATGGCTTCTCCAACAGTCATCGGTACATCCTCGACAAACTATCAAGTGTTCACGACGTTTCCTTTATCCAAGAAACCCGTTTCCGCACGCCAAGTCTCCACGACCGTGTTGCGTTCCATTGGCAACGCATCACAAACCACGAAGGCTCTTTGTTCTTTGAAGAGCCTATTTACCCTGAAGTATCCACGTCGCCAGCCACTGGAGGTCTGGCTACGTTGATACATCCTCACTCTCCTTTGAAGAACGCCACTCAAGTCCCTCATGACAACTCAGTGCTTCGTGGTCGTTATCTACAAGTGCGATGTACTCTGGGTCCACTGACAGTCGTTCTCCACAATATCTATGCGCCGGCAGCCTTCCAAGAACGAGCAAGTTACTTCGAAGAATTGCCACGCGACTTTCCTCCACATGCGCTCCACATTGTTGGAGGAGATTTCAACTGCACTCTCAACAAAGATTTGGATTCGTTGAGACCCAGTACCTCCACCATGGCCGGCACCCTTCAACTGGAACAATGGATGCACAGTTTGTCTCTGGTGGATCTGTTTCGCCGTCAAAACCCCGTGGCACGAGCCTTCACAAGTCCCACACTCACCAACCGACTCGACTACATCTTTTGTTCGTCCACCTTGGCGGGTCTTCGTCATTGGAAGGCGACGCACATGCCACACGTTCCACAGGCTGACCACGTGGCTTGTCGTATCATCACAAAGCGTCAAACATTGCGCCATGGCTCTGGATCATGGAAAGCTCCAACTTGGCTACTTCGTCTACCACGAGCGGCCGAGATTGTTCATGGATGTCTGGATCGATTTTTGGACAAGTCTCCAACATTCCACAATATCTCCAAGGCCTACGACATACTGGTCAATGATATCCGCTCCCAACTCAAAGAATTCCATTCTCAACGATTGGAGAAACAACGTCTGCCGTTGAAGAAGTTAGCTGTCGAGATCGCTTCGCTTTTGCAAGTCCCCAACATGCGTCAAGATGCAGTGCTGGTGGATCGAGTGCGAGACCTTCAAAAGCAAATTCACGAGCTGCAAGATCGAGACAAGCAGTTTCGTCAAGACCAGGCGTTCCAACTTCACTTGTACAAAGCAGAGCGCTCGTCCAAGTTCCACTTCATGTCCCCTGTCCCTACCCCCTTGAAGAAGACAGTCTTCAAAGAGTTGGTGGATGTCAATGGAAATGTTGTCTCCAATCAACAAGGCATGTCTGACGTCCTGGTCGACTACTACAAGGACTTGTTTGCAGCTCCCGAGGTGCAGCGATCTGGAGACGAAGTGTCGTCATTTCTGACCCCATTGACTCGACACAAGCAACTGCCAGAGCAAGCCCAGAAAGAGCTGTCGGCTCCCTTGCGCGCCAACGAGTTCTATCATGCTATTCGACACAGCAGTTCGAACTCAGCGCCAGGTCCCAACGCTCTGCCATTCGAAGTCCTCAAACTTGCACCTCACAAGTGGTCGTTGGTATTGGAGCTGCTATTCACACACCAGCTCCATTCTCACCCTCGCTTGACTCCCATGCAACTTGTCAGTACGCTGGTGTTGCTGCACAAGAAAGGCCCCAAGTCACAGGCCAAGAACTATCGGCCCATTAGCCTACTCAACACGGATGTGAAAATCCTGACGAGTATTCTGGCTTATCGACTCCAGCGCCACATTCGACACATCATCCACCCGGACCAGCAAGGCTTTATCCGTCGAAGCAATATCCAAACCAATATTGCACGACTGGATGACATGCTGCACCACATCAAACTACACAGTCCGTCCTCGATGGTGGCACTGCTTGACTTTGAGAAAGCTTTTGATCGCGTGGACCACGCGTACTTGCTCCGCGTCCTCCGTCACTATGGCTTTCCCGAAACCTTTGTTGACATGGTTCGCGTACTGTACTCGGGCCGCAAGTCTCGCATCTTGGTGAACGGCTTCTTGTCCAATCCAGTTCACATCTCACGCGGTGTGTTGCAAGGTGATCCACTGTCGCCACTTCTGTTTGTGATCGCTTTGGAACCGATGTGCCAACTCCTACGGCAACACTCCAACTATGGCATCAAGTGTGGGGATCGCTACCACACTGGGAGTTACTTTGCCGACGACTCGCAACTCTATGCGGCAAATGAGACGTGCCTCCACCGGCAGCTTGCATTGGTTCAAACCTTTTGCGACAAGTCTGGTTTCCGACTCAACGTAGACAAGACCCAAATTCTGACCTACAGCCAGTTGAATGGGAACCTTGCCTCACTACAAGTTACTTCCGACAGTCCCGTGAAGGCTCTTGGTATCTTGGTTGCGCCCAATCTTTCTCCATTGGCACGTTTCAATTACGTGTTTGAGAAGTTTGTGGCTCGCTTGTCTTTGTGGCTCTACAAGGCTCGAACCATGGCCGGAAAAGTCACTATCCTGCACAGCATATGTCTGCCTGTGTTATGGTACCAACTGGCTTTTGTCCCTGCCGACAAAGACCTGGCCAAAAAGATCGACAAGGCCATGCTTCAATTTATGCATGGTGAAGAAATCAACCCATCCTCCTCTGTCCATGGCCTCCGTTTGATCAAAAAGGAGATCCTATTCATGCCGAAGAAGTCCGGTGGCTTAGGCCTGCACCATGCACTTGCTTTATGGCAACAACACAACCGCTCTGTCATGATCAGATGCATTCAAGCCATCACCACCCCACCCCGCAAGTCTGCCATGTCCGCCTGGATTACGCCGGGCTATACTCTCCTCGAGAAGGCTTTTCATCCATGGGGTTCCCCCCGAGATCTCCTCTTGGCAAATGGCTCTTCTGCATTCATCAGACAACTGTACAAGAATCCCAATATCACTCCAATGTGGAAAGCCTTATTGAGTAGCTGGTTTGAATCCCGCTGGACTCCGTACGGCTGTCCAAATCACATCTCATCTTTGGATGTTCCCCTTTGGCACAACTCGTATCTGCCTGGACTCGAAGACCTATACGATCAGTGCTCTACATCGACGCAAGACCAAGCCAATGTATTGGCTTCGCTTCACATCACGAAGTTGTCGCATTTGTTGACTCCGTGTCAGCGAGTTTGGCCAGCTTCGATCTTGTTCGACAAAATCAACCGTGCCTGCCGCCAAGCCAATTTTGTCCCTCCAACGAAACAATGGATCTCAATCTTGGTGACCAAGTTATCACGATTGTTTGAGATTGTTTCTGAAGAGGATGCTCCCGTGTTCCACTTGCCGACGCCAAGCTCTGAATGGATGGAATGGCACTGGATGATTCACCCTGACTCGAGTCCGATCTTGTTGGCGTTTGCGACTTCGAAATCGGCTAAGATCAGAGCTTCTCCAGCTGCCAGCTCGTCCATTCTTCCTACCAAGCATCTCAACCTGCCATCCAACTTTTACGAAGACCCCAAGCGCCTTACCCAACTTGCCGCCTTCCTCCAACCCGACCACATCCTCCCTCGATATGGAGAGTTCATTTTCAAGACCCTTCTCCGCGCCAACGCCATGCAATATCTGTTTCAGTACCAAGACCCCAAGCCGACGTGTGTCTTCTGTCGTGTCAATGAGACGTACGAGCATTTCCTGTTCTCTTGTGGATATGGTCAATCTGTTTGGTATTTCTTCAAGGCGATCCAGCGACTGCTCGAGTGTTCCTTTCCGTCCACGTGTCTGGAAATGTTCTACGAGACGCCCCAGCCGTCCGATGGATACTACATCCGTGGCTATCTGAAGATCTGGCCGATTGTCCGAGCCTGCGTGTATTATCAAATATGGCTCCAACGTGCCGATCGCACCTTTCGACCCGACCTCACAGCGAAGAGTCCGATGGAAGTTGCCATTCATGCTGCCTCTTTGATCAAGCTACATCTACAACAGCTCCTGGTTGATCTCCCTCTCAAGAAGGGATACACCAAGGTATTCAATGTGCTCAAGCATCTATCTTCGGACCCCTGGTTACGTCAACACGCCATTCCTGACAGCGTCGTTTCATGAGTGAGCTGACGGCTCACCACTTCATCTCCTGTTCAATGACCACTTTGCCATATTCTGTTTTCCAAGTTCTATTTATACAGTACGAGGCAAATTAGTAAGTCATTAGGGCCTTTGCTCAAAAATAAGGTTAATACAACTCATTTAACCCATCGAGATACCCACTCGCCACGTCTGGCATGTTTGAAAGTGCTCGTGTGGTGGACGACCAAGCATCAACTTGGTCCGAAATCAACACGCGAGAGTCCCAAGCATACCCCACAAAATGCATCTCGATGCCACTTTTTCTCCACTATCGGCTAAGATCAGAGCTTCTCCAGCTGTCAGCTCGTCCATTCTTCCTACCAAGCATCTCAACCTGCCATCCAACTTTTACGAAGACCCCAAGCGCCTTACCCAACTTGCCGCCTTCCTCCAACCCGACCACATTCTCCCTCGATATGGAGAGTTCATTTTCAAGACCCTTCTCCGCGCCAACGCCATGCAATATCTGTTTCAGTACCAAGACCCCAAGCCGACGTGTGTCTTCTGTCGTGTCAATGAGACGTACGAGCATTTCCTGTTCTCTTGTGGATATGGTCAATCTGTTTGGTATTTCTTCAAGGCGATCCAGCGACTGCTCGAGTGTTCCTTTCCGTCCACGTGTCTGGAAATGTTCTACGAGACGCCCAAGCCGTCCGATGGATACTACATCCGTGGCTATCTGAAGATCTGGCCGATTGTCCGAGCCTGCGTGTATTATCAAATATGGCTCCAACGTGCCGATCGCACCTTTCGACCCGACCTCACAGCGAAGAGTCCGATGGAAGTTGCCATTCATGCTGCCTCTTTGATCAAGCTACATCTACAACAGCTCCTGGTTGATCTCCCTCTCAAGAAGGGATACACCAAGGTATTCAATGTGCTCAAGCATCTATCTTCGGACCCCTGGTTACGTCAACACGCCATTCCTGACAGCGTCGTTTCATGAGTGAGCTGACGGCTCACCACTTCATCTCCTGTTCAATGACCACTTTGCCATATTCTGTTTTCCAAGTTCTATTTATACAGTACGAGGCAAATTAGTAAGTCATTAGGGCCTTTGCTCAAAAATAAGGTTAATACAACTCATTTAACCCATCGAGATACCCACTCGCCACGTCTGGCATGTTTGAAAGTGCTCGTGTGGTGGACGACCAAGCATCAACTTGGTCCGAAATCAACACGCGAGAGTCCCAAGCATACCCCACAAAATGCATCTCGATGCCACTTTTTCTCCACTATCGGCTAAGATCAGAGCTTCTCCAGCTGTCAGCTCGTCCATTCTTCCTACCAAGCATCTCAACCTGCCATCCAACTTTTACGAAGACTCCAAGCGCCTTACCCAACTTGCCGCCTTCCTCCAACCCGACCACATTCTCCCTCGATATGGAGAGTTCATTTTCAAGACCCTTCTCCGCGCCAACGCCATGCAATATCTGTTTCAGTACCAAGACCCCAAGCCGACGTGTGTCTTCTGTCGTGTCAATGAGACGTACGAGCATTTCCTGTTCTCTTGTGGATATGGTCAATCTGTTTGGTATTTCTTCAAGGCGATCCAGCGACTGCTCGAGTGTTCCTTTCCGTCCACGTGTCTGGAAATGTTCTACGAGACGCCCAAGCCGTCCGATGGATACTACATCCGTGGCTATCTGAAGACTTCCGAATTTGCCTCGTACCCCTCAAGTCAAGAAGTTATCAAGTGCCGCCGCGCTCAAAATGTCCAACGCCAACAGCTGTTCCGAGCTCCGTGAGACCAACACTCACGGAGTCACCATCATTCCAGGTATTGTATCACCTCACCCACTTTCGTCGTCCAATCAGGATGGCGGAAGTGGTGTGAGTAATGTCTCTACACCTAACCCTAGGGCCGAAGTGGAGGTCGAGTTCGACCCCAACAGCGTCTCTGGAGACCAATCTGCGTCTCGCTCCACCAGCGCTTCACCTGGTGCTCCACTCGCCGGAGTTCCAGGGGGGGTCAACCTCAGTGGGTCAGTGGTTGACCCCCAGACCACTGTCGTTAACTTGTCTAGCGAAGCCCTCACTCAGGAGGGCGAACCACTGGGGCCTTGTGCCTGTGGTGGCTGCTTCCCTGGACTCCAATTGGAGTCGATCCCCAGTGAAGGCGGCGAGAAAACGGGGTCCATGCCAGCCCTAGAGGCTACGAGGGCCCCCCCTATGGGCACACCCTGCGGTTCTGTCTACTTCCCCCCAGGGGCCTCTTCGGAGGGGCGGGGGCGGTATCCCGATTTGGGTTCTCGCCGGAGCAATGGTGTACCCCAGTCACCGTGCTGCGGGGATGGCATGGATTCCCCTTCTACCCCTGTCACTGGGGGTCTGGCCCCGGCCTTTCTCGTGACCAATGGGACTGAGCCAGCAGCCACCAACCGCGTCGCCCCCTGTGCTGAGCCTCCTAGAACGGGAGAGGAAGAAGAAAAATCTCAAGAGGACGTGGATATGGTCTCTGGAGACGCCGAGGGGAAGGATTCTACTGAAACCGAGGCCTTAACCGACGAGGGAAATACTCAAATTCACTCTGAGGTTGATGGGTCAGGCGACATTAACGGCCAAGCGAAGCCGTGTGATACTCCTGGAGAAGTTATTCAAGAGGAACAATCGACAAACAATGACAATGACCAGTCAAATCAAGACATTGTCGACAAATCCGTTGCTCAAGGAAATGGCGCTGTTGATCCTCCTACCGCGGCAGACAAAATACAAGGCGATCAAGAGCAACAAAACGCTGAAAGGGCCAATCCATGGACGCAAAAGACTCCCGGCAAGGATTCAGCTTCGTCCAAGAAAGATTCCAAGCAAGGCAATGCCCCCAAAGGCGCGAAACATCGCAACACTGGTGCTCATGCTATTGCCGATGACGATATTGCGCGATGCGAGGCCATGGCGGACGCATTCTACAAAGACTCTGGTGACATGGACGCCTTCATTGAAAACATTTTGCTCACTCCCCAGTCCCAAGTGTACGAGCTCACAGTCAAGTTGGGCGAAGGCTACAAGGACTGGTCCGAAAAAGTCATCTGCGATCAATTTGTCAAGGAAAATCCTGGTTCGTTATGGGGCTCCAAATTTCCGAACATTTTGATCCACAAGAAGAACCCACAGACCATTGTGATCTCAAGTTACAACTTGTCTACGTGCGTGGAAATGGGAGGCACAACGTTTCGACTTGGTGGCAAAGACTTCCTGGTTCCCAAATACTCGCGTTATGGCAACAACTACTACGTTACGTTCAACAAGGTCAGTCACCCTTCGATGGCCAAGGCAATTGTCAAGAAAATGGCTGCATTGACCAAGTCAGTGATAGCAGCATTCAACCCTACTGCTGGTCAGAACATCAAGTCGCCGCATTTGAGAGTCATTTTCAAGTCGTCTGCGCCTCCTGCAGTGTTGGTGCCAAAATCCGGCGACGCACTACGCGAAATCACCATTACGGATCCGTCGGGTCAGCCTTTTGTCGTCGTGTTTCAGCACAAGATCGCTGCTCTGAACAAGACATTGCCTCCGTCGATTGTTTCACGACGTGCAGAGGCCAAGGCTGAAAAAGCGAAGGCAAAAGCGGCCAAGGCAGCGGCAAAATCTCCTCCGTCAGGAGAAAAAGAACCTGAACATGATGGAGACGATCATGATCAAGACCCTGGAACAAATGCGGAAGGCAAGGCCGACTCAACTGAGGCATCTGAAGATGGTCAAGATGAACAACCACAGCCAACAGCTCCCTCTCATGGCTCTGATGTCGATATGTCTGGTGACAGCGATCCCCCTAACAACAATGGACAAGACAAACAACAAGAAGATGTGGAAATGTCTACCAACGAATCGCCCGCTCTTGCTCCACCAAGTGAGCAGCCCAAGAACTCGCTGGACCTTCAATTGGTAACGGGCTACCGGTCTGGACCAGCTCCAAAACGTACTTTGCCTTCGTCCCCACGTTTGGATCCCCTGCCGACATCCAACCGTTTTCATATCCTCGAAGAAGACGACGTGGAACTCTCGTTTGAAGACTTTGCAGTGCCTCGAATTGTATTGGAAGATTCAAGTGCGCCACGCCCGAAAAAGACCAAAGGCAAAGCGAAGAAACAACGACTTGACAAGTCTGCTGCAGCCCACCTCGAATTGGCGAAGAAGATCATTCGAGACAAGAAAGTCGAAGGCAGTATCACCGAATGTCAACGCATTTTGCGAGATGATCCTCAGCTCGTTGCACATGCTATGTACGCACAAGATGAAGACCTCAGTTTGTTTCAGTCACTTGTTGCAACCAAGACTATTGAGCGCAAGATGGCTTTGTTAAAAGCTCAAGGCAAGCCTCACAACTACAAACATCACGTCAACTTCATGGCTCAATACAAGATTCACCCGTCAGAAATCTTGGAAGAATTGACCACGGACATACCAGAGATCAAGCGCATCCTCTTTGCACTTGCTACGATTGACTTATTCCTCTCAAATCGGGCCCCAGACCTCTACACAAACTCGGAGGCACTGACTGTTCTATTGAACCAAGAAGCAACAAGATTGCCTGACACCAACTGCTTGACGGACTGGTCGCTGTTTGCTTTGATCGAAAACTTCAGCGACAATCTCGAGAAGTTCACTTTGCCGGCTCCCGTCTTGTCGGCCATCTCGATGCTCAAAAGCATCACCAACAATTACCACATCGACGAGCTCTGCAGCAAAGCTCACCACTCCATGAACGCCGACGAAATTGATCCCCTCGATTTGGAGGACGATCAACTCTAAGGCTTCTATCCCCTGCTTCAATCCATTTCAACCTCCCCTCTCACCCCTCCATTCTACTCATTTTCATCTGTACTCGTGATGAGTGACAACAACTTCTCCGATGTCCCAACTGAACTCGTGGACTGGGACCCACAAATCATCTCCCTCAACACCAATGGCTTCTCCAACAGTCATCGGTACATCCTCGACAAACTATCAAGTGTTCACGACGTTTCCTTTATCCAAGAAACCCGTTTCCGCACGCCAAGTCTCCACGACCGTGTTGCGTTCCATTGGCAACGCATCACAAACCACGAAGGCTCTTTGTTCTTTGAAGAGCCTATTTACCCTGAAGTATCCACGTCGCCAGCCACTGGAGGTCTGGCTACGTTGATACATCCTCACTCTCCTTTGAAGAACGCCACTCAAGTCCCTCATGACAACTCAGTGCTTCGTGGTCGTTATCTACAAGTGCGATGTACTCTGGGTCCACTGACAGTCGTTCTCCACAATATCTATGCGCCGGCAGCCTTCCAACAACGAGCAAGTTACTTCGAAGAATTGCCACGCGACTTTCCTCCACATGCGCTCCACATTGTTGGAGGAGATTTCAACTGCACTCTCAACAAAGATTTGGATTCGTTGAGACCCAGTACCTCCACCATGGCCGGCACCCTTCAACTGGAACAATGGATGCACAGTTTGTCTCTGGTGGATCTGTTTCGCCGTCAAAACCCCGTGGCAAGAACCTTCACAAGTCCCACACTCACCAACCGACTCGACTACATATTTTGTTCGTCCACCTTGGCGGGTCTTCGTCATTGGAAGGCGACGCACATGCCACACGTTCCACAGGCTGACCACGTGGCTTGTCGTATCATCACAAAGCGTCAAACATTGCGCCATGGCTCTGGATCATGGAAAGCTCCAACTTGGCTACTTCGTCTACCACGAGCGGCCGAGATTGTTCATGGATGTCTGGATCGATTTTTGGACAAGTCTCCAACATTCCACAATATCTCCAAGGCCTACGACATACTGGTCAATGATATCCGCTCCCAACTCAAAGAATTCCATTCTCAACGATTGGAGAAACAACGTCTGCCGTTGAAGAAGTTAGCTGTCGAGATCGCTTCGCTTTTGCAAGTCCCCAACATGCGTCAAGATGCAGTGCTGGTGGATCGAGTGCGAGACCTTCAAAAGCAAATTCACGAGCTGCAAGATCGAGACAAGCAGTTTCGTCAAGACCAGGCGTTCCAACTTCACTTGTACAAAGCAGAGCGCTCGTCCAAGTTCCACTTCATGTCCCCTGTCCCTACCCCCTTGAAGAAGACAGTCTTCAAAGAGTTGGTGGATGTCAATGGAAATGTTGTCTCCAATCAACAAGGCATGTCTGACGTCCTGGTCGACTACTACAAGGACTTGTTTGCAGCTCCCGAGGTGCAGCGATCTGGAGACGAAGTGTCGTCATTTCTGACCCCATTGACTCGACACAAGCAACTGCCAGAGCAAGCCCAGAAAGAGCTGTCGGCTCCCTTGCGCGCCAACGAGTTCTATCATGCTATTCGACACAGCAGTTCGAACTCAGCGCCAGGTCCCAACGCTCTGCCATTCGAAGTCCTCAAACTTGCACCTCACAAGTGGTCGTTGGTATTGGAGCTGCTATTCACACACCAGCTCCATTCTCACCCTCGCTTGACTCCCATGCAACTTGTCAGTACGCTGGTGTTGCTGCACAAGAAAGGCCCCAAGTCACAGGCCAAGAACTATCGGCCCATTAGCCTACTCAACACGGATGTGAAAATCCTGACGAGTATTCTGGCTTATCGACTCCAGCGCCACATTCGACACATCATCCACCCGGACCAGCAAGGCTTTATCCGTCGAAGCAATATCCAAACCAATATTGCACGACTGGATGACATGCTGCACCACATCAAACTACACAGTCCGTCCTCGATGGTGGCACTGCTTGACTTTGAGAAAGCTTTTGATCGCGTGGACCACGCGTACTTGCTCCGCGTCCTCCGTCACTATGGCTTTCCCGAAACCTTTGTTGACATGGTTCGCGTACTGTACTCGGGCCGCAAGTCTCGCATCTTGGTGAACGGCTTCTTGTCCAAGCCAGTTCACATCTCACGCGGTGTGTTGCAAGGTGATCCAATGTCGCCACTTCTGTTTGTGATCGCTTTGGAACCGATGTGCCAACTCCTACGGCAACACTCCAACTATGGCATCAAGTGTGGGGATCGCTACCACACTGGGAGTTACTTTGCCGACGACTCGCAACTCTATGCGGCAAATGAGACGTGCCTCCACCGGCAGCTTGCATTGGTTCAAACCTTTTGCGACAAGTCTGGTTTCCGACTCAACGTAGACAAGACCCAAATTCTGACCTACAGCCAGTTGAATGGGAACCTTGCCTCACTACAAGTTACTTCCGACAGTCCCGTGAAGGCTCTTGGTATCTTGGTTGCGCCCAATCTTTCTCCATTGGCACGTTTCAATTACGTGTTTGAGAAGTTTGTGGCTCGCTTGTCTTTGTGGCTCTACAAGGCTCGAACCATGGCCGGAAAAGTCACTATCCTGCACAGCATATGTCTGCCTGTGTTATGGTACCAACTGGCTTTTGTCCCTGCCGACAAAGACCTGGCCAAAAAGATCGACAAGGCCATGCTTCAATTTATGCATGGTGAAGAAATCAACCCATCCTCCTCTGTCCATGGCCTCCGTTTGATCAAAAAGGAGATCCTATTCATGCCGAAGAAGTCCGGTGGCTTAGGCCTGCACCATGCACTTGCTTTATGGCAACAACACAACCGCTCTGTCATGATCAGATGCATTCAAGCCATCACCACCCCACCCCGCAAGTCTGCCATGTCCGCCTGGATTACGCCGGGCTATACTCTCCTCGAGAAGGCTTTTCATCCATGGGGTTCCCCCCGAGATCTCCTCTTGGCGAATGGTACTTCTGCATTCATCAGACAACTGTACAAGAATCCCAATATCACTCCAATGTGGAAAGCCTTATTGAGTAGCTGGTTTGAATCCCGCTGGACTCCGTACGGCTGTCCAAATCACATCTCATCTTTGGATGTTCCCCTTTGGCACAACTCGTATCTGCCTGGACTCGAAGACCTATACGATCAGTGCTCTACATCGACGCAAGACCAAGCCAATGTATTGGCTTCGCTTCACATCACGAAGTTGTCGCATTTGTTGACTCCGTGTCAGCGAGTTTGGCCAGCTTCGATCTTGTTCGACAAAATCAACCGTGCCTGCCGCCAAGCCAATTTTGTCCCTCCAACGAAACAATGGATCTCAATCTTGGTGACCAAGTTATCACGATTGTTTGAGATTGTTTCTGAAGAGGATGCTCCCGTGTTCCACTTGCCGACGCCAAGCTCTGAATGGATGGAATGGCACTGGATGATTCACCCTGACTCGAGTCCGATCTTGTTGGCGTTTGCGACTTCGAAATCGGCTAAGATCAGAGCTTCTCCAGCTGTCAGCTCGTCCATTCTTCCTACCAAGCATCTCAACCTGCCATCCAACTTTTACGAAGACCCCAAGCGCCTTACCCAACTTGCCGCCTTCCTCCAACCCGACCACATTCTCCCTCGATATGGAGAGTTCATTTTCAAGACCCTTCTCCGCGCCAACGCCATGCAATATCTGTTTCAGTACCAAGACCCCAAGCCGACGTGTGTCTTCTGTCGTGTCAATGAGACGTACGAGCATTTCCTGTTCTCTTGTGGATATGGTCAATCTGTTTGGTATTTCTTCAAGACAATCCAGCGACTGCTCGAGTGTTCCTTTCCGTCCACGTGTCTGGAAATGTTCTACGAGACGCCCAAGCCGTCCGATGGATACTACATCCGTGGCTATCTGAAGATCTGGCCGATTGTCCGAGCCTGCGTGTATTATCAAATATGGCTCCAACGTGCCGATCGCACCTTTCGACCCGACCTCACAGCGAAGAGTCCGATGGAAGTTGCCATTCATGCTGCCTCTTTGATCAAGCTACATCTACAACAGCTCCTGGTTGATCTCCCTCTCAAGAAGGGATACACCAAGGTATTCAATGTGCTCAAGCATCTATCTTCGGACCCCTGGTTACGTCAACACGCCATTCCTGACAGCGTCGTTTCATGAGTGAGCTAACGGCTCACTCACTTCATCTCCTGTTCAATGACCACTTTGCCATATTCTGTTTTCCAAGTTCTATTTATACAGTACGAGGCAAATTAGTAAGTCATTAGGGCCTTTGCTCAAAAATAAGGTTAATACAACTCATTTAACCACTTTTTCTCCACTTTTGGTACCCACGTGCCACATGCACATCTCGACCCCATCGAGATACCCACTCGCCACGTCTGGCATGTTTGAAAGGTGTCATGCTCGTGTGGTGGACGACCAAGCATCAACTTGGTCCGAAATCAACACGCGAGAGTCCCAAGCATACCCCACAAAATGCATCTCGATGCCACTTTTTCTCCACTTTTGGTACCCACGTGCCACATGCACATCTCGACCCCATCGAGATACCCACTCGCCACGTCTGGCATGTTTGAAAGTGCTCGTGTGGTGGACGACCAAGCATCAACTTGGTCCGAAATCAACACGCGATAGTCCCAAGCATACCCCACAAAATGCATCTCGATGCCACTTTTTCTCCACTTTTGGTACCCACGTGCCACATGCATATCTCGACCCCATCGAGATACCCACTCGCCACGTCTGGCATGTTTGAAAGGTGTCATGCTCGTGTGGTGGACGACCAAGCATCAACTTGGTCCGAAATCAACACGCGAGAGTCCCAAGCATACCCCACAAAATGCATCTCGATGCCACTTTTTCTCCACTTCCGAATTTGCCTCGTACCCCTCAAGTCAAGAAGTTATCAAGTGCCGCCGCGCTCAAAATGTCCAACGCCAACAGCTGTTCCGAGCTCCGTGAGACCAACACTCACGGAGTCACCATCATTCCAGGTATTGTATCACCTCACCCACTTTCGTCGTCCAATCAGGATGGCGGAAGTGGTGTGAGTAATGTCTCTACACCTAACCCTAGGGCCGAAGTGGAGGTCGAGTTCGACCCCAACAGCGTCTCTGGAGACCAATCTGCGTCTCGCTCCACCAGCGCTTCACCTGGTGCTCCACTCGCCGGAGTTCCAGGGGGGGTCAACCTCAGTGGGTCAGTGGTTGACCCCCAGACCACTGTCGTTAACTTGTCTAGCGAAGCCCTCACTCAGGAGGGCGAACCACTGGGGCCTTGTGCCTGTGGTGGCTGCTTCCCTGGACTCCAATTGGAGTCGATCCCCAGTGAAGGCGGCGAGAAAACGGGGTCCATGCCAGCCCTAGAGGCTACGAGGGCCCCCCCTATGGGCACACCCTGCGGTTCTGTCTACTTCCCCCCAGGGGCCTCTTCGGAGGGGCGGGGGCGGTATCCCGATTTGGGTTCTCGCCGGAGCAATGGTGTACCCCAGTCACCGTGCTGCGGGGATGGCATGGATTCCCCTTCTACCCCTGTCACTGGGGGTCTGGCCCCGGCCTTTCTCGTGACCAATGGGACTGAGCCAGCAGCCACCAACCGCGTCGCCCCCTGTGCTGAGCCTCCTAGAACGGGAGAGGAAGAAGAAAAATCTCAAGAGGACGTGGATATGGTCTCTGGAGACGCCGAGGGGAAGGATTCTACTGAAACCGAGGCCTTAACCGACGAGGGAAATACTCAAATTCACTCTGAGGTTGATGGGTCAGGCGACATTAACGGCCAAGCGAAGCCGTGTGATACTCCTGGAGAAGTTATTCAAGAGGAACAATCGACAAACAATGACAATGACCAGTCAAATCAAGACATTGTCGACAAATCCGTTGCTCAAGGAAATGGCGCTGTTGATCCTCCTACCGCGGCAGACAAAATACAAGGCGATCAAGAGCAACAAAACGCTGAAAAGGCCAATCCATGGACGCAAAAGGCTCCCGGCAAGGATTCAGCTTCGTCCAAGAAAGATTCCAAGCAAGGCAATGCCCCCAAAGGCGCGAAACATCGCAACACTGGTGCTCATGCTATTGCCGATGACGATATTGCGCGATGCGAGGCCATGGCGGACGCATTCTACAAAGACTCTGGTGACATGGACGCCTTCATTGAAAACATTTTGCTCACCCCCCAGTCCCAAGTGTACGAGCTCACAGTCAAGTTGGGCGAAGGCTACAAGGACTGGTCCGAAAAAGTCATCTGCGATCAATTTGTCAAGGAAAATCCTGGTTCGTTATGGGGCTCCAAATTTCCGAACATTTTGATCCACAAGAAGAACCCACAGACCATTGTGATCTCAAGTTACAACTTGTCTACGTGCGTGGAAATGGGAGGCACAACGTTTCGACTTGGTGGCAAAGACTTCCTGGTTCCCAAGTACTCGCGTTATGGCAACAACTACTACGTTACGTTCAACAAGGTCAGTCACCCTTCGATGGCCAAGGCGATTGTCAAGAAAATGGCTGCATTGACCAAGTCAGTGATAGCAGCATTCAACCCTACTGCTGGTCAGAACATCAAGTCGCCGCATTTGAGAGTCATTTTCAAGTCGCCTGCGCCTCCTGCAGTGTTGGTGCCAAAATCCGGCGACGCACTACGCGAAATCACCATTACGGATCCGTCGGGTCAGCCTTTTGTCGTCGTGTTTCAGCACAAGATCGCTGCTCTGAACAAGACATTGCCTCCGTCGATTGTTTCACGACGTGCAGAGACCAAGGCTGAAAAAGCGAAGGCAAAAGCGGCCAAGGCAGCGGCAAAATCTCCTCCGTCAGGAGAAAAAGAACCTGAACATGATGGAGACGATCATGACCAAGACCCTGGAACAAATGCGGAAGGCGAGGCCGACTCAACTGAGGCATCTGGAGATCGTCAAGATGAACAACCACAGCCAACAGCTCCTTCTCATGGCTCTGATGTCGATATGTCTGGTGACAGCGATCCCCCTAACAACAATGGACAAGACAAACAACAAGAAGATGTGGAAATGTCTACCAACGAATCGCCCGCTCTTGCTCCACCAAGTGAGCAGCCCAAGAACTCGCTGGACCTTCAATTGGTAACGGGCTACCGGTCTGGACCAGCTCCAAAACGTAATTTGCCTTCGTCCCCACGTTTGGATCCCCTGCCGACATCCAACCGTTTTCATATCCTCGAAGAAGACGACGTGGAACTCTCGTTTGAAGACTTTGCAGTGCCTCGAATTGTATTGGAAGATTCAAGTGCGCCACGCCCGAAAAAGACCAAAGGCAAAGCGAAGAAACAACGACTTGACAAGTCTGCTGCAGCCCACCTCGAATTGGCGAAGAAGATCATTCGAGACAAGAAAGTCGAAGGCAGTATCACCGAATGTCAACGCATTTTGCGAGATGATCCTCAGCTCGTTGCACATGCTATGTACGCACAAGATGAAGACCTCAGTTTGTTTCAGTCACTTGTTGCAACCAAGACTATTGAGCGCAAGATGGCTTTGTTAAAAGCTCAAGGCAAGCCTCACAACTACAAACATCACGTCAACTTCATGGCTCAATACAAGATTCACCCGTCAGAAATCTTGGAAGAATTGACCACGGACATACCAGAGATCAAGCGCATCCTCTTTGCACTTGCTACGATTGACTTATTCCTCTCAAATCGGGCCCCAGACCTCTACACAAACTCGGAGGCACTGACTGTTCTATTGAACCAAGAAGCAACAAGATTGCCTGACACCAACTGCTTGACGGACTGGTCGCTGTTTGCTTTGATCGAAAACTTCAGCGACAATCTCGAGAAGTTCACTTTGCCGGCTCCCGTCTTGTCGGCCATCTCGATGCTCAAAAGCATCACCAACAATTACCACATCGACGAGCTCTGCAGCAAAGCTCACCACTCCATGAACGCCGACGAAATTGATCCCCTCGATTTGGAGGACGATCAACTCTAAGGCTTCTATCCCCTGCTTCAATCCATTTCAACCTCCCCTCTGACCCCTCCATTCTACTCATTTTCATCTGTACTCGTGATGATTGACAACAACTTCTCCGATGTCCCAACTGAACTCGTGGACTGGGACCCACAAATCATCTCCCTCAACACCAATGGCTTCTCCAACAGTCATCGGTACATCCTCGACAAACTATCAAGTGTTCACGACGTTTCCTTTATCCAAGAAACCCGTTTCCGCACGCCAAGTCTCCACGACCGTGTTGCGTTCCATTGGCAACGCATCACAAACCACGAAGGCTCTTTGTTCTTTGAAGAGCCTATTTACCCTGAAGTATCCACGTCGCCAGCCACTGGAGGTCTGGCTACGTTGATACATCCTCACTCTCCTTTGAAGAACGCCACTCAAGTCCCTCATGACAACTCAGTGCTTCGTGGTCGTTATCTACAAGTGCGATGTACTCTGGGTCCACTGACAGTCGTTCTCCACAATATCTATGCGCCGGCAGCCTTCCAAGAACGAGCAAGTTACTTCGAAGAATTGCCACGCGACTTTCCTCCACATGCGCTCCACATTGTTGGAGGAGATTTCAACTGCACTCTCAACAAAGATTTGGATTCGTTGAGACCCAGTACCTCCACCATGGCCGGCACCCTTCAACTGGAACAATGGATGCACAGTTTGTCTCTGGTGGATCTGTTTCGTCGTCAAAACCCCGTGGCACGAGCCTTCACAAGTCCCACACTCACCAACCGACTCGACTACATCTTTTGTTCGTCCACCTTGGCGGGTCTTTGTCATTGGAAGGCGACGCACATGCCACACGTTCCACAGGCTGACCACGTGGCTTGTCGTATCATCACAAAGCGTCAAACATTGCGCCATGGCTCTGGATCATGGAAAGCTCCAACTTGGCTACTTCGTCTACCACGAGCGGCCGAGATTGTTCATGGATGTCTGGATCGATTTTTGGACAAGTCTCCAACATTCCACAATATCTCCAAGGCCTACGACATACTGGTCAATGATATCCGCTCCCAACTCAAAGAATTCCATTCTCAACGATTGGAGAAACAACGTCTGCCGTTGAAGAAGTTAGCTGTCGAGATCGCTTCGCTTTTGCAAGTCCCCAACATGCGTCAAGATGCAGTGCTGGTGGATCGAGTGCGAGACCTTCAAAAGCAAATTCACGAGCTGCAAGATCGAGACAAGCAGTTTCGTCAAGACCAGGCGTTCCAACTTCACTTGTACAAAGCAGAGCGCTCGTCCAAGTTCCACTTCATGTCCCCTGTCCCTACCCCCTTGAAGAAGACAGTCTTCAAAGAGTTGGTGGATGTCAATGGAAATGTTGTCTCCAATCAACAAGGCATGTCTGACGTCCTGGTCGACTACTACAAGGACTTGTTTGCAGCTCCCGAGGTGCAGCGATCTGGAGACGAAGTGTCGTCATTTCTGACCCCATTGACTCGACACAAGCAACTGCCAGAGCAAGCCCAGAAAGAGCTGTCGGCTCCCTTGCGTGCCAACGAGTTCTATCATGCTATTCGACACAGCAGTTCGAACTCAGCGCCAGGTCCCAACGCTCTGCCATTCGAAGTCCTCAAACTTGCACCTCACAAGTGGTCGTTGGTATTGGAGCTGCTATTCACACACCAGCTCCATTCTCACCCTCGCTTGACTCCCATGCAACTTGTCAGTACGCTGGTGTTGCTGCACAAGAAAGGCCCCAAGTCACAGGCCAAGAACTATCGGCCCATTAGCCTACTCAACACGGATGTGAAAATCCTGACGAGTATTCTGGCTTATCGACTCCAGCGCCACATTCGACACATCATCCACCCGGACCAGCAAGGCTTTATCCGTCGAAGCAATATCCAAACCAATATTGCACGACTGGATGACATGCTGCACCACATCAAACTACACAGTCCGTCCTCGATGGTGGCACTGCTTGACTTTGAGAAAGCTTTTGATCGCGTGGACCACGCGTACTTGCTCCGCGTCCTCCGTCACTATGGCTTTCCCGAAACCTTTGTTGACATGGTTCGCGTACTGTACTCGGGCCGCAAGTCTCGCATCTTGGTGAACGGCTTCTTGTCCAAGCCAGTTCACATCTCACGCGGTGTGTTGCAAGGTGATCCACTGTCGCCACTTCTGTTTGTGATCGCTTTGGAACCGATGTGCCAACTCCTACGGCAACACTCCAACTATGGCATCAAGTGTGGGGATCGCTACCACACTGGGAGTTACTTTGCCGACGACTCGCAACTCTATGCTGCAAATGAGACGTGCCTCCACCGGCAGCTTGCATTGGTTCAAACCTTTTGCGACAAGTCTGGTTTCCGACTCAACGTAGACAAGACCCAAATTCTGACCTACAGCCAGTTGAATGGGAACCTTGCCTCACTACAAGTTACTTCCGACAGTCCCGTGAAGGCTCTTGGTATCTTGGTTGCGCCCAATCTTTCTCCATTGGCACGTTTCAATTACGTGTTTGAGAAGTTTGTGGCTCGCTTGTCTTTGTGGCTCTACAAGGCTCGAACCATGGCCGGAAAAGTCACTATCCTGCACAGCATATGTCTGCCTGTGGTATGGTACCAACTGGCTTTTGTCCCTGCCGACAAAGACCTGGCCAAAAAGATCGACAAGGCCATGCTTCAATTTATGCATGGTGAAGAAATCAACCCATCCTCCTCTGTCCATGGCCTCCGTTTGATCAAAAAGGAGATCATATTCATGCCGAAGAAGTCCGGTGGCTTAGGCCTGCACCATGCACTTGCTTTATGGCAACAACACAACCGCTCTGTCATGATCAGATGCATTCAAGCCATCACCACCCCACCCCGCAAGTCTGCCATGTCCGCCTGGATTACGCCGGGCTATACTCTCCTCGAGAAGGCTTTTCATCCATGGGGTTCCCCCCGAGATCTCCTCTTGGCAAATGGCTCTTCTGCATTCATCAGACGACTGTACAAGAATCCCAATATCACTCCAATGTGGAAAGCCTTATTGAGTAGCTGGTTTGAATCCCGCTGGACTCCGTACGGCTGTCCAAATCACATCTCATCTTTGGATGTTCCCCTTTGGCACAACTCGTATCTGCCTGGACTCGAAGACCTATACGATCAGTGCTCTACATCGACGCAAGACCAAGCCAATGTATTGGCTTCGCTTCACATCACGAAGTTGTCGCATTTGTTGACTCCGTGTCAGCGAGTTTGGCCAGCTTCGATCTTGTTCGACAAAATCAACCGTGCCTGCCGCCAAGCCAATTTTGTCCCTCCAACGAAACAATGGATCTCAATCTTGGTGACCAAGTTATCACGATTGTTTGAGATTGTTTCTGAAGAGGATGCTCCCGTGTTCCACTTGCCGACGCCAAGCTCTGAATGGATGGAATGGCACTGGATAATTCACCCTGACTCGAGTCCGATCTTGTTGGCGTTTGCGACTTCGAAATCGGCTAAGATCAGAGCTTCTCCAGCTGTCAGCTCGTCCATTCTTCCTACCAAGCATCTCAACCTGCCATCCAACTTTTACGAAGACCCCAAGCGCCTTACCCAACTTGCCGCCTTCCTCCAACCCGACCACATTCTCCCTCGATATGGAGAGTTCATTTTCAAGACCCTTCTCCGCGCCAACGCCATGCAATATCTGTTTCAGTACCAAGACCCCAAGCCGACGTGTGTCTTCTGTCGTGTCAATGAGACGTACGAGCATTTCCTGTTCTCTTGTGGATATGGTCAATCTGTTTGGTATTTCTTCAAGGCGATCCAGCGACTGCTCGAGTGTTCCTTTCCGTCCACGTGTCTGGAAATGTTCTACGAGACGCCCAAGCCGTCCGATGGATACTACATCCGTGGCTATCTGAAGATCTGGCCGATTGTCCGAGCCTGCGTGTATTATCAAATATGGCTCCAACGTGCCGATCGCACCTTTCGACCCGACCTCACAGCGAAGAGTCCGATGGAAGTTGCCATTCATGCTGCCTCTTTGATCAAGCTACATCTACAACAGCTCCTGGTTGATCTCCCTCTCAAGAAGGGATACACCAAGGTATTCAATGTGCTCAAGCATCTATCTTCGGACCCCTGGTTACGTCAACACGCCATTCCTGACAGCGTCGTTTCATGAGTGAGCTGACGGCTCACTCACTTCATCTCCTGTTCAATGACCACTTTGCCATATTCTGTTTTCCAAGTTCTATTTATACAGTACGAGGCAAATTAGTAAGTCATTAGGGCCTTTGCTCAAAAATAAGGTTAATACAACTCATTTAACCACTTTTTCTCCACTTTTGGTACCCACGTGCCACATGCACATCTCGACCCCATCGAGATACCCACTCGCCACGTCTGGCATGTTTGAAAGGTGTCATGCTCGTGTGGTGGACGACCAAGCATCAACTTGGTCCGAAATCAACACGCGAGAGTCCCAAGCATACCCCACAAAATGCATCTCGATGCCACTTTTTCTCCACTTTTGGTACCCACGTGCCACATGCATATCTCGACCCCATCGAGATACCCACTCGCCACGTCTGGCATGTTTGAAAGGTGTCATGCTCGTGTGGTGGACGACCAAGCACCAACTTGGTCCGAAATCAACACGCGAGAGTCCCAAGCATACCCCACAAAATGCATCTCGATGCCACTTTTTCTCCACTTTTGGTACCCACGTGCCACATGCATATCTCGACCCCATCGAGATACCCACTCGCCACGTCTGGCATGTTTGAAAGGTGTCATGCTCGTGTGGTGGACGACCAAGCATCAACTTGGTCCGAAATCAACACGCGAGAGTCCCAAGCATACCCCACAAAATGCATCTCGATGCCACTTTTTCTCCACTTTTGGTACCCACGTGCCACATGCACATCTCGACCCCATCGAGATACCCACTCGCCACGTCTGGCATGTTTGAAAGGTGTCATGCTCGTGTGGTGGACGACCAAGCATCAACTTGGTCCGAAATCAACACGCGAGAGTCCCAAGCATACCCCACAAAATGCATCTCGATGCCACTTTTTCTCCACTTTTGGTACCCACGTGC
Source organism: Aphanomyces cochlioides (assembly GCA_019828595.1). Classification (NCBI taxonomy): domain Eukaryota; phylum Oomycota; class Saprolegniomycetes; order Saprolegniales; family Verrucalvaceae; genus Aphanomyces; species Aphanomyces cochlioides. Next base: position 1,550,783 of record JAHQRK010000016.1, read on the forward strand.
CACATGCAGCTCCTGGTTGATCTCCCTCTCAAGAAGGGATACACCAAGGTATTCAATGTGCTCAAGCATCTATCTTCGGACCCCTGGTTACGTCAACACATCATTCCTGACAGCGTCGTTTCATGAGTGAGCTAACAGCTCACTCACTTCATCTCCTGTTCAATGACCACTTTGCCATATTCTGTTTTCCAAGTTCTATTTATACAGTACGAGGCAAATTAGTAAGTCATTAGGGCCTTTGCTCAAAAATAAGGTTAATACAACTCATTTAACCACGTGCCACATGCACATCTCGACCCCATCGAGATACCCACTCGCCACGTCTGGCATGTTTGAAAGTGCTCGTGTGGTGGACGACCAAGCATCAACTTGGTCCGAAATCAACACGCGATAGTCCCAAGCATACCCCACAAAATGCATCTCGATGCCACTTTTTCTCCACTTTTGGTACCCACGTGCCACATGCACATCTCGACCCCATCGAGATACCCACTCGCCACGTCTGGCATGTTTGAAAGTGCTCGTGTGGTGGACGACCAAGCATCAACTTGGTCCGAAATCAACACGCGATAGTCCCAAGCATACCCCACAAAATGCATCTCGATGCCACTTTTTCTCCACTTTTGGTACCCACGTGCCACATGCATATCTCGACCCCATCGAGATACCCACTCGCCACGTCTGGCATGTTTGAAAGGTGTCATGCTCGTGTGGTGGACGACCAAGCACCAACTTGGTCCGAAATCAACACGCGAGAGTCCCAAGCATACCCCACAAAATGCATCTCGATGCCACTTTTTCTCCACTTTTGGTACCCACGTGCCACATGCATATCTCGACCCCATCGAGACACCCACTCGCCACGTCTGGCATGTTTGAAAGGTGTCATGCTCGTGTGGTGGACGACCAAGCATCAACTTGGTCCGAAATCAACACGCGAGAGTCCCAAGCATACCCCACAAAATGCATCTCGATGCCACTTTTTCTCCACTTTTGGTACCCACGTGCCACATGCAGCTCCTGGTTGATCTCCCTCTCAAGAAGGGATACACCAAGGTATTCAATGTGCTCAAGCATCTATCTTCGGACCCCTGGTTACGTCAACACATCATTCCTGACAGCGTCGTTTCATGAGTGAGCTAACAGCTCACTCACTTCATCTCCTGTTCAATGACCACTTTGCCATATTCTGTTTTCCAAGTTCTATTTATACAGTACGAGGCAAATTAGTAAGTCATTAGGGCCTTTGCTCAAAAATAAGGTTAATACAACTCATTTAACCACGTGCCACATGCACATCTCGACCCCATCGAGATACCCACTCGCCACGTCTGGCATGTTTGAAAGTGCTCGTGTGGTGGACGACCAAGCATCAACTTGGTCCGAAATCAACACGCGATAGTCCCAAGCATACCCCACAAAATGCATCTCGATGCCACTTTTTCTCCACTTTTGGTACCCACGTGCCACATGCACATCTCGACCCCATCGAGATACCCACTCGCCACGTCTGGCATGTTTGAAAGTGCTCGTGTGGTGGACGACCAAGCATCAACTTGGTCCGAAATCAACACGCGATAGTCCCAAGCATACCCCACAAAATGCATCTCGATGCCACTTTTTCTCCACTTTTGGTACCCACGTGCCACATGCATATCTCGACCCCATCGAGATACCCACTCGCCACGTCTGGCATGTTTGAAAGGTGTCATGCTCGTGTGGTGGACGACCAAGCACCAACTTGGTCCGAAATCAACACGCGAGAGTCCCAAGCATACCCCACAAAATGCATCTCGATGCCACTTTTTCTCCACTTTTGGTACCCACGTGCCACATGCATATCTCGACCCCATCGAGACACCCACTCGCCACGTCTGGCATGTTTGAAAGGTGTCATGCTCGTGTGGTGGACGACCAAGCATCAACTTGGTCCGAAATCAACACGCGAGAGTCCCAAGCATACCCCACAAAATGCATCTCGATGCCACTTTTTCTCCACTTTTGGTACCCACGTGCCACATGCACATCTCGACCCCATCGAGATACCCACTCGCCACGTATGTCTCTGGTGGATCTGTTTCGCCGTCAAAACCCCGTGGCAAGAACCTTCACAAGTCCCACACTCACCAACCGACTTGACTACATCTTTTGTTCGTCCACCTTGGCGGGTCTTCGTCATTGGAAGGCGACGCACATGCCACACGTTCCACAGGCTGACCACGTGGCTTGTCGTATCATCACAAAGCGTCAAACATTGCGCCATGGCTCTGGATCATGGAAAGCTCCAACTTGGCTACTTCGTCTACCACGAGCGGCCGAGATTGTTCATGGATGTCTGGATCGATTTTTGGACAAGTCTCCAACATTCCACAATATCTCCAAGGCCTACGACATACTGGTCAATGATATCCGCTCCCAACTCAAAGAATTCCATTCTCAACGATTGGAGAAACAACGTCTGCCGTTGAAGAAGTTAGCTGTCGAGATCGCTTCGCTTTTGCAAGTCCCCAACATGCGTCAAGATGCAGTGCTGGTGGATCGAGTGCGAGACCTTCAAAAGCAAATTCACGAGCTGCAAGATCGAGACAAGCAGTTTCGTCAAGACCAGGCGTTCCAACTTCACTTGTACAAAGCAGAGCGCTCGTCCAAGTTCCACTTCATGTCCCCTGTCCCTACCCCCTTGAAGAAGACAGTCTTCAAAGAGTTGGTGGATGTCAATGGAAATGTTGTCTCCAATCAACAAGGCATGTCTGACGTCCTGGTCGACTACTACAAGGACTTGTTTGCAGCTCCCGAGGTGCAGCGATCTGGAGACGAAGTGTCGTCATTTCTGACCCCATTGACTCGACACAAGCAACTGCCAGAGCAAGCCCAGAAAGAGCTGTCGGCTCCCTTGCGTGCCAACGAGTTCTATCATGCTATTCGACACAGCAGTTCGAACTCAGCGCCAGGTCCCAACGCTCTGCCATTCGAAGTCCTCAAACTTGCACCTCACAAGTGGTCGTTGGTATTGGAGCTGCTATTCACACACCAGCTCCATTCTCACCCTCGCTTGACTCCCATGCAACTTGTCAGTACGCTGGTGTTGCTGCACAAGAAAGGCCCCAAGTCACAGGCCAAGAACTATCGGCCCATTAGCCTACTCAACACGGATGTGAAAATCCTGACGAGTATTCTGGCTTATCGACTCCAGCGCCACATTCGACACATCATCCACCCGGACCAGCAAGGCTTTATCCGTCGAAGCAATATCCAAACCAATATTGCACGACTGGATGACATGCTGCACCACATCAAACTACACAGTCCGTCCTCGATGGTGGCACTGCTTGACTTTGAGAAAGCTTTTGATCGCGTGGACCACGCGTACTTGCTCCGCGTCCTCCGTCACTATGGCTTTCCCGAAACCTTTGTTGACATGGTTCGCGTACTGTACTCGGGCCGCAAGTCTCGCATCTTGGTGAACGGCTTCTTGTCCAAGCCAGTTCACATCTCACGCGGTGTGTTGCAAGGTGATCCACTGTCGCCACTTCTGTTTGTGATCGCTTTGGAACCGATGTGCCAACTCCTACGGCAACACTCCAACTATGGCATCAAGTGTGGGGATCGCTACCACACTGGGAGTTACTTTGCCGACGACTCGCAACTCTATGCTGCAAATGAGACGTGCCTCCACCGGCAGCTTGCATTGGTTCAAACCTTTTGCGACAAGTCTGGTTTCCGACTCAACGTAGACAAGACCCAAATTCTGACCTACAGCCAGTTGAATGGGAACCTTGCCTCACTACAAGTTACTTCCGACAGTCCCGTGAAGGCTCTTGGTATCTTGGTTGCGCCCAATCTTTCTCCATTGGCACGTTTCAATTACGTGTTTGAGAAGTTTGTGGCTCGCTTGTCTTTGTGGCTCTACAAGGCTCGAACCATGGCCGGAAAAGTCACTATCCTGCACAGCATATGTCTGCCTGTGGTATGGTACCAACTGGCTTTTGTCCCTGCCGACAAAGACCTGGCCAAAAAGATCGACAAGGCCATGCTTCAATTTATGCATGGTGAAGAAATCAACCCATCCTCCTCTGTCCATGGCCTCCGTTTGATCAAAAAGGAGATCATATTCATGCCGAAGAAGTCCGGTGGCTTAGGCCTGCACCATGCACTTGCTTTATGGCAACAACACAACCGCTCTGTCATGATCAGATGCATTCAAGCCATCACCACCCCACCCCGCAAGTCTGCCATGTCCGCCTGGATTACGCCGGGCTATACTCTCCTCGAGAAGGCTTTTCATCCATGGGGTTCCCCCCGAGATCTCCTCTTGGCAAATGGCTCTTCTGCATTCATCAGACAACTGTACAAGAATCCCAATATCACTCCAATGTGGAAAGCCTTATTGAGTAGCTGGTTTGAATCCCGCTGGACTCCGTACGGCTGTCCAAATCACATCTCATCTTTGGATGTTCCCCTTTGGCACAACTCGTATCTGCCTGGACTCGAAGACCTATACGATCAGTGCTCTACATCGACGCAAGACCAAGCCAATGTATTGGCGTCGCTTCACATCACGAAGTTGTCGCATTTGTTGACTCCGTGTCAGCGAGTTTGGCCAGCTTCGATCTTGTTCGACAAAATCAACCGTGCCTGCCGCCAAGCCAATTTTGTCCCTCCAACGAAACAATGGATCTCAATCTTGGTGACCAAGTTATCACGATTGTTTGAGATTGTTTCTGAAGAGGATGCTCCCGTGTTCCACTTGCCGACGCCAAGCTCTGAATGGATGGAATGGCACTGGATGATTCACCCTGACTCGAGTCCGATCTTGTTGGCGCTTGCGACTTCGAAATCGGCTAAGATCAGAGCTTCTCCAGCTGTCAGCTCGTCCATTCTTCCTACCAAGCATCTCAACCTGCCATCCAACTTTTACGAAGACCCCAAGCGCCTTACCCAACTTGCCGCCTTCCTCCAACCCGACCACATTCTCCCTCGATATGGAGAGTTCATTTTCAAGACCCTTCTCCGCGCCAACGCCATGCAATATCTGTTTCAGTACCAAGACCCCAAGCCGACGTGTGTCTTCTGTCGTGTCAATGAGACGTACGAGCATTTCCTGTTCTCTTGTGGATATGGTCAATCTGTTTGGTATTTCTTCAAGGCGATCCAGCGACTGCTCGAGTGTTCCTTTCCGTCCACGTGTCTGGAAATGTTCTACGAGACGCCCAAGCCGTCCGATGGATACTACATCCGTGGCTATCTGAAGATCTGGCCGATTGTCCGAGCCTGCGTGTATTATCAAATATGGCTCCAACGTGCCGATCGCACCTTTCGACCCGACCTCACAGCGAAGAGTCCGATGGAAGTTGCCATTCATGCTGCCTCTTTGATCAAGCTACATCTACAACAGCTCCTGGTTGATCTCCCTCTCAAGAAGGGATACACCAAGGTATTCAATGTGCTCAAGCATCTATCTTCGGATCCCTGGTTACGTCAACACATCATTCCTAACAGCGTCGTTTCATGAGTGAGCATGACGGCTCACCACTTCGTCTCCTGTTCAATGACCACTTTGCCATATTCTGTTTTCCAAGTTCTATTTATACAGTACGAGGCAAATTAGTAAGTCATTAGGGCCTTTGCTCAAAAATAAGGTTAATACAACTCATTTAACCCACTCGCCACGTCTGGCATGTTTGAAAGGTGTCATGCTCGTGTGGTGGACGACCAAGCATCAACTTGGTCCGAAATCAACACGCGATAGTCCCAATCATACCCCACAAAATGCATCTCGATGCCACTTTTTCTCCACTTTTGGTACCCACGTGCCACATGCACATCTCGACCCCATCGAGATACCCACTCGCCACGTCTGGCATGTTTGAAAGGTGTCATGCTCGTGTGGTGGACGACCAAGCATCAACTTGGTCCGAAATCAACACGCGAGAGTCCCAAGCATACCCCACAAAATGCATCTCGATGCCACTTTTTCTCCACTTTTGGTACCCACGTGCCACATGCATATCTCGACCCCATCGAGACACCCACTCGCCACGTCTGGCATGTTTGAAAGGTGTCATGCTCGTGTGGTGGACGACCAAGCATCAACTTGGTCCGAAATCAACACGCGAGAGTCCCAAGCATACCCCACAAAATGCATCTCGATGCCACTTTTTCTCCACTTTTGGTACCCACGTGCCACATGCATATCTCGACCCCATCGAGATACCCACTCGCCACGTCTGGCATGTTTGAAAGGTGTCATGCTCGTGTGGTGGACGACCAAGCACCAACTTGGTCCGAAATCAACACGCGAGAGTCCCAAGCATACCCCACAAAATGCATCTCGATGCCACTTTTTCTCCACTTTTGGTACCCACGTGCCACATGCATATCTCGACCCCATCGAGATACCCACTCGCCACGTCTGGCATGTTTGAAAGGTGTCATGCTCGTGTGGTGGACGACCAAGCATCAACTTGGTCCGAAATCAACACGCGAGAGTCCCAAGCATACCCCACAAAATGCATCTCGATGCCACTTTTTCTCCACTTTTGGTACCCACGTGCCACATGCATATCTCGACCCCATCGAGATACCCACTCGCCACGTCTGGCATGTTTGAAAGGTGTCATGCTCGTGTGGTGGACGACCAAGCACCAACTTGGTCCGAAATCAACACGCGAGAGTCCCAAGCATACCCCACAAAATGCATCTCGATGCCACTTTTTCTCCACTTTTGGTACCCACGTGCCACATGCATATCTCGACCCCATCGAGATACCCACTCGCCACGTCTGGCATGTTTGAAAGGTGTCATGCTCGTGTGGTGGACGACCAAGCATCAACTTGGTCCGAAATCAACACGCGAGAGTCCCAAGCATACCCCACAAAATGCATCTCGATGCCACTTTTTCTCCACTTTTGGTACCCACGTGCCACATGCATATCTCGACCCCATCGAGATACCCACTCGCCACGTCTGGCATGTTTGAAAGGTGTCATGCTCGTGTGGTGGACGACCAAGCATCAACTTGGTCCGAAATCAACACGCGAGAGTCCCAAGCATACCCCACAAAATGCATCTCGATGCCACTTTTTCTCCACTTTTGGTACCCACGTGCCACATGCATATCTCGACCCCATCGAGACACCCACTCGCCACGTCTGGCATGTTTGAAAGTGCTCGTGTGGTGGACGACCAAGCATCAACTTGGTCCGAAATCAACACGCGAGAGTCCCAAGCATACCCCACAAAATGCATCTCGATGCCACTTTTTCTCCACTTTTGGTACCCACGTGCCACATGCACATCTCGACCCCATCGAGATACCCACTCGCCACGTCTGGCATGTTTGAAAGGTGTCATGCTCGTGTGGTGGACGACCAAGCATCAACTTGGTCCGAAATCAACACGCGAGAGTCCCAAGCATACCCCACAAAATGCATCTCGATGCCACTTTTTCTCCACTTTTGGTACCCACGTGCCACATGCAGCTCCTGGTTGATCTCCCTCTCAAGAAGGGATACACCAAGGTATTCAATGTGCTCAAGCATCTATCTTCGGACCCCTGGTTACGTCAACACATCATTCCTGACAGCGTCGTTTCATGAGTGAGCTAACAGCTCACTCACTTCATCTCCTGTTCAATGACCACTTTGCCATATTCTGTTTTCCAAGTTCTATTTATACAGTACGAGGCAAATTAGTAAGTCATTAGGGCCTTTGCTCAAAAATAAGGTTAATACAACTCATTTAACCACGTGCCACATGCACATCTCGACCCCATCGAGATACCCACTCGCCACGTCTGGCATGTTTGAAAGTGCTCGTGTGGTGGACGACCAAGCATCAACTTGGTCCGAAATCAACACGCGATAGTCCCAAGCATACCCCACAAAATGCATCTCGATGCCACTTTTTCTCCACTTTTGGTACCCACGTGCCACATGCATATCTCGACCCCATCGAGATACCCACTCGCCACGTCTGGCATGTTTGAAAGGTGTCATGCTCGTGTGGTGGACGACCAAGCACCAACTTGGTCCGAAATCAACACGCGAGAGTCCCAATCATACCCCACAAAATGCATCTCGATGCCACTTTTTCTCCACTTTTGGTACCCACGTGCCACATGCACATCTCGACCCCATCGAGACACCCACTCGCCACGTCTGGCATGTTTGAAAGGTGTCATGCTCGTGTGGTGGACGACCAAGCATCAACTTGGTCCGAAATCAACACGCGAGAGTCCCAAGCATACCCCACAAAATGCATCTCCAGCGCCACATTCGACACATCATCCACCCGGACCAGCAAGGCTTTATCCGTCGAAGCAATATCCAAACCAATATTGCACGACTGGATGACATGCTGCACCACATCAAACTACACAGTCCGTCCTCGATGGTGGCACTGCTTGACTTTGAGAAAGCTTTTGATCGCGTGGGCCACGCGTACTTGCTCCGCGTCCTCCGTCACTATGGCTTTCCCGAAACCTTTGTTGACATGGTTCGCGTACTGTACTCGGGCCGCAAGTCTCGCATCTTGGTGAACGGCTTCTTGTCCAAGCCAGTTCACATCTCACGCGGTGTGTTGCAAGGTGATCCACTGTCGCCACTTCTGTTTGTGATCGCTTTGGAACCGATGTGCCAACTCCTACGGCAACACTCCAACTATGGCATCAAGTGTGGGGATCGCTACCACACTGGGAGTTACTTTGCCGACGACTCGCAACTCTATGCTGCAAATGAGACGTGCCTCCACCGGCAGCTTGCATTGGTTCAAACCTTTTGCGACAAGTCTGGTTTCCGACTCAACGTAGACAAGACCCAAATTCTGACCTACAGCCAGTTGAATGGGAACCTTGCCTCACTACAAGTTACTTCCGACAGTCCCGTGAAGGCTCTTGGTATCTTGGTTGCGCCCAATCTTTCTCCATTGGCACGTTTCAATTACGTGTTTGAGAAGTTTGTGGCTCGCTTGTCTTTGTGGCTCTACAAGGCTCGAACCATGGCCGGAAAAGTCACTATCCTGCACAGCATATGTCTGCCTGTGTTATGGTACCAACTGGCTTTTGTCCCTGCCGACAAAGACCTGGCCAAAAAGATCGACAAGGCCATGCTTCAATTTATGCATGGTGAAGAAATCAACCCATCCTCCTCTGTCCATGGCCTCCGTTTGATCAAAAAGGAGATCATATTCATGCCGAAGAAGTCCGGTGGCTTAGGCCTGCACCATGCACTTGCTTTATGGCAACAACACAACCGCTCTGTCATGATCAGATGCATTCAAGCCATCACCACCCCACCCCGCAAGTCTGCCATGTCCGCCTGGATTACGCCGGGCTATACTCTCCTCGAGAAGGCTTTTCATCCATGGGGTTCCCCCCGAGATCTCCTCTTGGCAAATGGCTCTTCTGCATTCATCAGACAACTGTACAAGAATCCCAATATCACTCCAATGTGGAAAGCCTTATTGAGTAGCTGGTTTGAATCCCGCTGGACTCCGTACGGCTGTCCAAATCACATCTCATCTTTGGATGTTCCCCTTTGGCACAACTCGTATCTGCCTGGACTCGAAGACCTATACGATCAGTGCTCTACATCGACGCAAGACCAAGCCAATGTATTGGCGTCGCTTCACATCACGAAGTTGTCGCATTTGTTGACTCCGTGTCAGCGAGTTTGGCCAGCTTCGATCTTGTTCGACAAAATCAACCGTGCCTGCCGCCAAGCCAATTTTGTCCCTCCAACGAAACAATGGATCTCAATCTTGGTGACCAAGTTATCACGATTGTTTGAGATTGTTTCTGAAGAGGATGCTCCCGTGTTCCACTTGCCGACGCCAAGCTCTGAATGGATGGAATGGCACTGGATGATTCACCCTGACTCGAGTCCGATCTTGTTGGCGCTTGCGACTTCGAAATCGGCTAAGATCAGAGCTTCTCCAGCTGTCAGCTCGTCCATTCTTCCTACCAAGCATCTCAACCTGCCATCCAACTTTTACGAAGACCCCAAGCGCCTTACCCAACTTGCCGCCTTCCTCCAACCCGACCACATTCTCCCTCGATATGGAGAGTTCATTTTCAAGACCCTTCTCCGCGCCAACGCCATGCAATATCTGTTTCAGTACCAAGACCCCAAGCCGACGTGTGTCTTCTGTCGTGTCAATGAGACGTACGAGCATTTCCTGTTCTCTTGTGGATATGGTCAATCTGTTTGGTATTTCTTCAAGGCGATCCAGCGACTGCTCGAGTGTTCCTTTCCGTCCACGTGTCTGGAAATGTTCTACGAGACGCCCAAGCCGTCCGATGGATACTACATCCGTGGCTATCTGAAGATCTGGCCGATTGTCCGAGCCTGCGTGTATTATCAAATATGGCTCCAACGTGCCGATCGCACCTTTCGACCCGACCTCACAGCGAAGAGTCCGATGGAAGTTGCCATTCATGCTGCCTCTTTGATCAAGCTACATCTACAACAGCTCCTGGTTGATCTCCCTCTCAAGAAGGGATACACCAAGGTATTCAATGTGCTCAAGCATCTATCTTCGGATCCCTGGTTACGTCAACACATCATTCCTAACAGCGTCGTTTCATGAGTGAGCATGACGGCTCACCACTTCGTCTCCTGTTCAATGACCACTTTGCCATATTCTGTTTTCCAAGTTCTATTTATACAGTACGAGGCAAATTAGTAAGTCATTAGGGCCTTTGCTCAAAAATAAGGTTAATACAACTCATTTAACCCACTCGCCACGTCTGGCATGTTTGAAAGGTGTCATGCTCGTGTGGTGGACGACCAAGCATCAACTTGGTCCGAAATCAACACGCGATAGTCCCAATCATACCCCACAAAATGCATCTCGATGCCACTTTTTCTCCACTTTTGGTACCCACGTGCCACATGCACATCTCGACCCCATCGAGATACCCACTCGCCACGTCTGGCATGTTTGAAAGGTGTCATGCTCGTGTGGTGGACGACCAAGCATCAACTTGGTCCGAAATCAACACGCGAGAGTCCCAAGCATACCCCACAAAATGCATCTCGATGCCACTTTTTCTCCACTTTTGGTACCCACGTGCCACATGCATATCTCGACCCCATCGAGACACCCACTCGCCACGTCTGGCATGTTTGAAAGGTGTCATGCTCGTGTGGTGGACGACCAAGCATCAACTTGGTCCGAAATCAACACGCGAGAGTCCCAAGCATACCCCACAAAATGCATCTCGATGCCACTTTTTCTCCACTTTTGGTACCCACGTGCCACATGCATATCTCGACCCCATCGAGATACCCACTCGCCACGTCTGGCATGTTTGAAAGGTGTCATGCTCGTGTGGTGGACGACCAAGCACCAACTTGGTCCGAAATCAACACGCGAGAGTCCCAAGCATACCCCACAAAATGCATCTCGATGCCACTTTTTCTCCACTTTTGGTACCCACGTGCCACATGCATATCTCGACCCCATCGAGATACCCACTCGCCACGTCTGGCATGTTTGAAAGGTGTCATGCTCGTGTGGTGGACGACCAAGCATCAACTTGGTCCGAAATCAACACGCGAGAGTCCCAAGCATACCCCACAAAATGCATCTCGATGCCACTTTTTCTCCACTTTTGGTACCCACGTGCCACATGCATATCTCGACCCCATCGAGATACCCACTCGCCACGTCTGGCATGTTTGAAAGGTGTCATGCTCGTGTGGTGGACGACCAAGCATCAACTTGGTCCGAAATCAACACGCGAGAGTCCCAAGCATACCCCACAAAATGCATCTCGATGCCACTTTTTCTCCACTTTTGGTACCCACGTGCCACATGCATATCTCGACCCCATCGAGACACCCACTCGCCACGTCTGGCATGTTTGAAAGTGCTCGTGTGGTGGACGACCAAGCATCAACTTGGTCCGAAATCAACACGCGAGAGTCCCAAGCATACCCCACAAAATGCATCTCGATGCCACTTTTTCTCCACTTTTGGTACCCACGTGCCACATGCACATCTCGACCCCATCGAGATACCCACTCGCCACGTCTGGCATGTTTGAAAGGTGTCATGCTCGTGTGGTGGACGACCAAGCATCAACTTGGTCCGAAATCAACACGCGAGAGTCCCAAGCATACCCCACAAAATGCATCTCGATGCCACTTTTTCTCCACTTTTGGTACCCACGTGCCACATGCAGCTCCTGGTTGATCTCCCTCTCAAGAAGGGATACACCAAGGTATTCAATGTGCTCAAGCATCTATCTTCGGACCCCTGGTTACGTCAACACATCATTCCTGACAGCGTCGTTTCATGAGTGAGCTAACAGCTCACTCACTTCATCTCCTGTTCAATGACCACTTTGCCATATTCTGTTTTCCAAGTTCTATTTATACAGTACGAGGCAAATTAGTAAGTCATTAGGGCCTTTGCTCAAAAATAAGGTTAATACAACTCATTTAACCACGTGCCACATGCACATCTCGACCCCATCGAGATACCCACTCGCCACGTCTGGCATGTTTGAAAGGTGTCATGCTCGTGTGGTGGACGACCAAGCATCAACTTGGTCCGAAATCAACACGCGAGAGTCCCAAGCATACCCCACAAAATGCATCTCGATGCCACTTTTTCTCCACTTTTGGTACCCACGTGCCACATGCATATCTCGACCCCATCGAGATACCCACTCGCCACGTCTGGCATGTTTGAAAGGTGTCATGCTCGTGTGGTGGACGACCAAGCACCAACTTGGTCCGAAATCAACACGCGAGAGTCCCAAGCATACCCCACAAAATGCATCTCGATGCCACTTTTTCTCCACTTTTGGTACCCACGTGCCACATGCATATCTCGACCCCATCGAGACACCCACTCGCCACGTCTGGCATGTTTGAAAGGTGTCATGCTCGTGTGGTGGACGACCAAGCATCAACTTGGTCCGAAATCAACACGCGAGAGTCCCAAGCATACCCCACAAAATGCATCTCCAGCGCCACATTCGACACATCATCCACCCGGACCAGCAAGGCTTTATCCGTCGAAGCAATATCCAAACCAATATTGCACGACTGGATGACATGCTGCACCACATCAAACTACACAGTCCGTCCTCGATGGTGGCACTGCTTGACTTTGAGAAAGCTTTTGATCGCGTGGGCCACGCGTACTTGCTCCGCGTCCTCCGTCACTATGGCTTTCCCGAAACCTTTGTTGACATGGTTCGCGTACTGTACTCGGGCCGCAAGTCTCGCATCTTGGTGAACGGCTTCTTGTCCAAGCCAGTTCACATCTCACGCGGTGTGTTGCAAGGTGATCCACTGTCGCCACTTCTGTTTGTGATCGCTTTGGAACCGATGTGCCAACTCCTACGGCAACACTCCAACTATGGCATCAAGTGTGGGGATCGCTACCACACTGGGAGTTACTTTGCCGACGACTCGCAACTCTATGCGGCAAATGAGACGTGCCTCCACCGGCAGCTTGCATTGGTTCAAACCTTTTGCGACAAGTCTGGTTTCCGACTCAACGTAGACAAGACCCAAATTCTGACCTACAGCCAGTTGAATGGGAACCTTGCCTCACTACAAGTTACTTCCGACAGTCCCGTGAAGGCTCTTGGTATCTTGGTTGCGCCCAATCTTTCTCCATTGGCACGTTTCAATTACGTGTTTGAGAAGTTTGTGGCTCGCTTGTCTTTGTGGCTCTACAAGGCTCGAACCATGGCCGGAAAAGTCACTATCCTGCACAGCATATGTCTGCCTGTGTTATGGTACCAACTGGCTTTTGTCCCTGCCGACAAAGACCTGGCCAAAAAGATCGACAAGGCCATGCTTCAATTTATGCATGGTGAAGAAATCAACCCATCCTCCTCTGTCCATGGCCTCCGTTTGATCAAAAAGGAGATCCTATTCATGCCGAAGAAGTCCGGTGGCTTAGGCCTGCACCATGCACTTGCTTTATGGCAACAACACAACCGCTCTGTCATGATCAGATGCATTCAAGCCATCACCACCCCACCCCGCAAGTCTGCCATGTCCGCCTGGATTACGCCGGGCTATACTCTCCTCGAGAAGGCTTTTCATCCATGGGGTTCCCCCCGAGATCTCCTCTTGGCAAATGGCTCTTCTGCATTCATCAGACAACTGTACAAGAATCCCAATATCACTCCAATGTGGAAAGCCTTATTGAGTAGCTGGTTTGAATCCCGCTGGACTCCGTACGGCTGTCCAAATCACATCTCATCTTTGGATGTTCCCCTTTGGCACAACTCGTATCTGCCTGGACTCGAAGACCTATACGATCAGTGCTCTACATCGACGCAAGACCAAGCCAATGTATTGGCTTCGCTTCACATCACGAAGTTGTCGCATTTGTTGACTCCGTGTCAGCGAGTTTGGCCAGCTTCGATCTTGTTCGACAAAATCAACCGTGCCTGCCGCCAAGCCAATTTTGTCCCTCCAACGAAACTATGGATCTCAATCTTGGTGACCAAGTTATCACGATTGTTTGAGATTGTTTCTGAAGAGGATGCTCCCGTGTTCCACTTGCCGACGCCAAGCTCTGAATGGATGGAATGGCACTGGATAATTCACCCTGACTCGAGTCCGATCTTGTTGGCGCTTGCGACTTCGAAATCGGCTAAGATCAGAGCTTCTCCAGCTGTCAGCTCGTCCATTCTTCCTACCAAGCATCTCAACCTGCCATCCAACTTTTACGAAGACCCCAAGCGCCTTACCCAACTTGCCGCCTTCCTCCAACCCGACCACATTCTCCCTCGATATGGAGAGTTCATTTTCAAGACCCTTCTCCGCGCCAACGCCATGCAATATCTGTTTCAGTACCAAGACCCCAAGCCGACGTGTGTCTTCTGTCGTGTCAATGAGACGTACGAGCATTTCCTGTTCTCTTGTGGATATGGTCAATCTGTTTGGTATTTCTTCAAGGCGATCCAGCGACTGCTCGAGTGTTCCTTTCCGTCCACGTGTCTGGAAATGTTCTACGAGACGCCCAAGCCGTCCGATGGATACTACATCCGTGGCTATCTGAAGATCTGGCCGATTGTCCGAGCCTGCGTGTATTATCAAATATGGCTCCAACGTGCCGATCGCACCTTTCGACCCGACCTCACAGCGAAGAGTCCGATGGAAGTTGCCATTCATGCTGCCTCTTTGATCAAGCTACATCTACAACAGCTCCTGGTTGATCTCCCTCTCAAGAAGGGATACACCAAGGTATTCAATGTGCTCAAGCATCTATCTTCGGATCCCTGGTTACGTCAACACATCATTCCTAACAGCGTCGTTTCATGAGTGAGCATGACGGCTCACCACTTCGTCTCCTGTTCAATGACCACTTTGCCATATTCTGTTTTCCAAGTTCTATTTATACAGTACGAGGCAAATTAGTAAGTCATTAGGGCCTTTGCTCAAAAATAAGGTTAATACAACTCATTTAACCACAAAATGCATCTCGATGCCACTTTTTCTCCACTTTTGGTACCCACGTGCCACATGCATATCTCGACCCCATCGAGATACCCACTCGCCACGTCTGGCATGTTTGAAAGGTGTCATGCTCGTGTGGTGGACGACCAAGCACCAACTTGGTCCGAAATCAACACGCGAGAGTCCCAAGCATACCCCACAAAATGCATCTCGATGCCACTTTTTCTCCACTTTTGGTACCCACGTGCCACATGCATATCTCGACCCCATCGAGATACCCACTCGCCACGTCTGGCATGTTTGAAAGGTGTCATGCTCGTGTGGTGGACGACCAAGCACCAACTTGGTCCGAAATCAACACGCGAGAGTCCCAAGCATACCCCACAAAATGCATCTCGATGCCACTTTTTCTCCACTTTTGGTACCCACGTGCCACATGCATATCTCGACCCCATCGAGATACCCACTCGCCACGTCTGGCATGTTTGAAAGGTGTCATGCTCGTGTGGTGGACGACCAAGCACCAACTTGGTCCGAAATCAACACGCGAGAGTCCCAAGCATACCCCACAAAATGCATCTCGATGCCACTTTTTCTCCACTTTTGGTACCCACGTGCCACATGCATATCTCGACCCCATCGAGATACCCACTCGCCACGTCTGGCATGTTTGAAAGGTGTCATGCTCGTGTGGTGGACGACCAAGCATCAACTTGGTCCGAAATCAACACGCGAGAGTCCCAAGCATACCCCACAAAATGCATCTCGAAGCCACTTTTTCTCCACTTTTGGTACCCACGTGCCACATGCATATCTCGACCCCATCGAGATACCCACTCGCCACGTCTGGCATGTTTGAAAGGTGTCATGCTCGTGTGGTGGACGACCAAGCACCAACTTGGTCCGAAATCAACACGCGAGAGTCCCAAGCATACCCCACAAAATGCATCTCGATGCCACTTTTTCTCCACTTTTGGTACCCACGTGCCACATGCATATCTCGACCCCATCGAGACACCCACTCGCCACGTCTGGCATGTTTGAAAGGTGTCATGCTCGTGTGGTGGACGACCAAGCATCAACTTGGTCCGAAATCAACACGCGATAGTCCCAAGCATACCCCACAAAATGCATCTCGATGCCACTTTTTCTCCACTTTTGGTACCCACGTGCCACATGCATATCTCGACCCCATCGAGACACCCACTCGCCACGTCTGGCATGTTTGAAAGTGCTCGTGTGGTGGACGACCAAGCATCAACTTGGTCCGAAATCAACACGCGATAGTCCCAAGCATACCCCACAAAATGCATCTCGTTTGGGTTCTCGCCGGAGCAATGGTGTACCCCAGTCACCGTGCTGCGGGGATGGCATGGATTCCCCTTCTACCCCTGTCACTGGGGGTCTGGCCCCGGCCTTTCTCGTGACCAATGGGACTGAGCCAGCAGCCACCAACCGCGTCGTAGAAGTTATCAAGTGCCGCCGCGCTCAAAATGTCCAACGCCAACAGCTGTTCCGAGCTCCGTGAGACCAACACTCACGGAGTCACCATCATTCCAGGTATTGTATCACCTCACCCACTTTCGTCGTCCAATCAGGATGGCGGAAGTGGTGTGAGTAATGTCTCTACACCTAACCCTAGGGCCGAAGTGGAGGTCGAGTTCGACCCCAACAGCGTCTCTGGAGACCAATCTGCGTCTCGCTCCACCAGCGCTTCACCTGGTGCTCCACTCGCCGGAGTTCCAGGGGGGTCAACCTCAGTGGGTCAGTGGTTGACCCCCAGACCACTGTCGTTAACTTGTCTAGCGAAGCCCTCACTCAGGAGGGCGAACCACTGGGGCCTTGTGCCTGTGGTGGCTGCTTCCCTGGACTCCAATTGGAGTCGATCCCCAGTGAAGGCGGCGAGAAAACGGGGTCCATGCCAGCCCTAGAGGCTACGAGGGCCCCCCCTATGGGCACACCCTGCGGTTCTGTCTACTTCCCCCCAGGGGCCTCTTCGGAGGGGCGGGGGCGGTATCCCGATTTGGGTTCTCGCCGGAGCAATGGTGTACCCCAGTCACCGTGCTGCGGGGATGGCATGGATTCCCCTTCTACCCCTGTCACTGGGGGTCTGGCCCCGGCCTTTCTCGTGACCAATGGGACTGAGCCAGCAGCCACCAACCGCGTCGCCCCCTGTGCTGAGCCTCCTAGAACGGGAGAGGAAGAAGAAAAATCTCAAGAGGACGTGGATATGGTCTCTGGAGACGCCGAGGGGAAGGATTCTACTGAAACCGAAGCCTTAACCGACGAGGGAAATACTCAAATTCACTCTGAGGTTGATGGGTCAGGCGACATTAACGGCCAAGCGAAGCCGTGTGATACTCCTGGAGAAGTTATTCAAGAGGAACAATCGACAAACAATGACAATGAACAGTCAAATCAAGACATTGTCGACAAATCCGTTGCTCAAGGAAATGGCGCTGTTGATCCTCCTACCGCGGCAGACAAAATACAAGGCGATCAAGAGCAACAAAACGCTGAAAAGGCCAATCCATGGACGCAAAAGGCTCCCGGCAAGGATTCAGCTTCGTCCAAGAAAGATTCCAAGCAAGGCAATGCCCCCAAAGGCGCGAAACATCGCAACACTGGTGCTCATGCTATTGCCGATGACGATATTGCGCGATGCGAGGCCATGGCGGACGCATTCTACAAAGACTCTGGTGACATGGACGCCTTCATTGAAAACATTTTGCTCACCCCCCAGTCCCAAGTGTACGAGCTCACAGTCAAGTTGGGCGAAGGCTACAAGGACTGGTCCGAAAAAGTCATCTGCGATCAATTTGTCAAGGAAAATCCTGGTTCGTTATGGGGCTCCAAATTTCCGAACATTTTGATCCACAAGAAGAACCCACAGACCATTGTGATCTCAAGTTACAACTTGTCTACGTGCGTGGAAATGGGAGGCACAACGTTTCGACTTGGTGGCAAAGACTTCCTGGTTCCCAAGTACTCGCGTTATGGCAACAACTACTACGTTACGTTCAACAAGGTCAGTCACCCTTCGATGGCCAAGGCGATTGTCAAGAAAATGGCTGCATTGACCAAGTCAGTGATAGCAGCATTCAACCCTACTGCTGGTCAGAACATCAAGTCGCCGCATTTGAGAGTCATTTTCAAGTCGTCTGCGCCTCCTGCAGTGCTGGTGCCAAAATCCGGCGACGCACTACGCGAAATCACCATTACGGATCCGTCGGGTCAGCCTTTTGTCGTCGTGTTTCAGCACAAGATCGCTGCTCTGAACAAGACATTGCCTCCGTCGATTGTTTCACGACGTGCAGAGGCCAAGGCTGAAAAAGCGAAGGCAAAAGCGGCCAAGGCAGCGGCAAAATCTCCTCCGTCAGGAGAAAAAGAACCTGAACATGATGGAGACGATCATGATCAAGACCCTGGAACAAATGCGGAAGGCAAGGCCGACTCAACTGAGGCATCTGAAGATGGTCAAGATGAACAACCACAGCCAACAGCTCCTTCTCATGGCTCTGATGTCGATATGTCTGGTGACAGCGATCCCCCTAACAACAATGGACAAGACAAACAACAAGAAGATGTGGAAATGTCTACCAACGAATCGCCCGCTCTTGCTCCACCAAGTGAGCAGCCCAAGAACTCGCTGGACCTTCAATTGGTAACGGGCTACCGGTCTGGACCAGCTCCAAAACGTACTTTGCCTTCGTCCCCACGTTTGATCCCCTGCCGACATCCAACCGTTTTCATATCCTCGAAGAAGACGACGTGGAACTCTCGTTTGAAGACTTTGCAGTGCCTCGAATTGTATTGGAAGATTCAAGTGCGCCACGCCCGAAAAAGACCAAAGGCAAAGCGAAGAAACAACGACTTAACAAGTCTGCTGCAGCCCACCTCGAATTGGCGAAGAAGATCATTCGAGACAAGAAAGTCGAAGGCAGTATCACCGAATGTCAACGCATTTTGCGAGATGATCCTCAGCTCGTTGCACATGCTATGTACGCACAAGATGAAGACCTCAGTTTGTTTCAGTCACTTGTTGCAACCAAGACTATTGAGCGCAAGATGGCTTTGTTAAAAGCTCAAGGCAAGCCTCACAACTACAAACATCACGTCAACTTCATGGCTCAATACAAGATTCACCCGTCAGAAATCTTGGAAGAATTGACCACGGACATACCAGAGATCAAGCGCATCCTCTTTGCACTTGCTACGATTGACTTATTCCTCTCAAATCGGGCCCCAGACCTCTACACAAACTCGGAGGCACTGACTGTTCTATTGAACCAAGAAGCAACAAGATTGCCTGACACCAACTGCTTGACGGACTGGTCGCTGTTTGCTTTGATCGAAAACTTCAGCGACAATCTCGAGAAGTTCACTTTGCCGGCTCCCGTCTTGTCGGCCATCTCGATGCTCAAAAGCATCACCAACAATTACCACATCGACGAGCTCTGCAGCAAAGCTCACCACTCCATGAACGCCGACGAAATTGATCCCCTCGATTTGGAGGACGATCAACTCTAAGGCTTCTATCCCCTGCTTCAATCCATTTCAACCCCCCTCTGACCCCTCCATTCTACTCATTTTCATCTGTACTCGTGATGAGTGACAACAACTTCTCCGATGTCCCAACTGAACTCGTGGACTGGGACCCACAAATCATCTCCCTCAACACCAATGGCTTCTCCAACAGTCATCGGTACATCCTCGACAAACTATCAAGTGTTCACGACGTTTCCTTTATCCAAGAAACCCGTTTCCGCACGCCAAGTCTCCACGACCGTGTTGCGTTCCATTGGCAACGCATCACAAACCACGAAGGCTCTTTGTTCTTTGAAGAGCCTATTTACCCTGAAGTATCCACGTCGCCAGCCACTGGAGGTCTGGCTACGTTGATACATCCTCACTCTCCTTTGAAGAACGCCACTCAAGTCCCTCATGACAACTCAGTGCTTCGTGGTCGTTATCTACAAGTGCGATGTACTCTGGGTCCACTGACAGTCGTTCTCCACAATATCTATGCGCCGGCAGCCTTCCAAGAACGAGCAAGTTACTTCGAAGAATTGCCACGCGACTTTCCTCCACATGCGCTCCACATTGTTGGAGGAGATTTCAACTGCACTCTCAACAAAGATTTGGATTCGTTGAGACCCAGTACCTCCACCATGGCCGGCACCCTTCAACTGGAACAATGGATGCACAGTTTGTCTCTGGTGGATCTGTTTCGCCGTCAAAACCCCGTGGCAAGAACCTTCACAAGTCCCACACTCACCAACCGACTCGACTACATATTTTGTTCGTCCACCTTGGCGGGTCTTCGTCATTGGAAGGCGACGCACATGCCACACGTTCCACAGGCTGACCACGTGGCTTGTCGTATCATCACAAAGCGTCAAACATTGCGCCATGGCTCTGGATCATGGAAAGCTCCAACTTGGCTACTTCGTCTACCACGAGCGGCCGAGATTGTTCATGGATGTCTGGATCGATTTTTGGACAAGTCTCCAACATTCCACAATATCTCCAAGGCCTACGACATGCTGGTCAATGATATCCGCTCCCAACTCAAAGAATTCCATTCTCAACGATTGGAGAAACAACGTCTGCCGTTGAAGAAGTTAGCTGTCGAGATCGCTTCGCTTTTGCAAGTCCCCAACATGCGTCAAGATGCAGTGCTGGTGGATCGAGTGCGAGACCTTCAAAAGCAAATTCACGAGCTGCAAGATCGAGACAAGCAGTTTCGTCAAGACCAGGCGTTCCAACTTCACTTGTACAAAGCAGAGCGCTCGTCCAAGTTCCACTTCATGTCCCCTGTCCCTACCCCCTTGAAGAAGACAGTCTTCAAAGAGTTGGTGGATGTCAATGGAAATGTTGTCTCCAATCAACAAGGCATGTCTGACGTCCTGGTCGACTACTACAAGGACTTGTTTGCAGCTCCCGAGGTGCAGCGATCTGGAGACGAAGTGTCGTCATTTCTGACCCCATTGACTCGACACAAGCAACTGCCAGAGCAAGCCCAGAAAGAGCTGTCGGCTCCCTTGCGCGCCAACGAGTTCTATCATGCTATTCGACACAGCAGTTCGAACTCAGCGCCAGGTCCCAACGCTCTGCCATTCGAAGTCCTCAAACTTGCACCTCACAAGTGGTCGTTGGTATTGGAGCTGCTATTCACACACCAGCTCCATTCTCACCCTCGCTTGACTCCCATGCAACTTGTCAGTACGCTGGTGTTGCTGCACAAGAAAGGCCCCAAGTCACAGGCCAAGAACTATCGGCCCATTAGCCTACTCAACACGGATGTGAAAATCCTGACGAGTATTCTGGCTTATCGACTCCAGCGCCACATTCGACACATCATCCACCCGGACCAGCAAGGCTTTATCCGTCGAAGCAATATCCAAACCAATATTGCACGACTGGATGACATGCTGCACCACATCAAACTACACAGTCCGTCCTCGATGGTGGCACTGCTTGACTTTGAGAAAGCTTTTGATCGCGTGGACCACGCGTACTTGCTCCGCGTCCTCCGTCACTATGGCTTTCCCGAAACCTTTGTTGACATGGTTCGCGTACTGTACTCGGGCCGCAAGTCTCGCATCTTGGTGAACGGCTTCTTGTCCAATCCAGTTCACATCTCACGCGGTGTGTTGCAAGGTGATCCACTGTCGCCACTTCTGTTTGTGATCGCTTTGGAACCGATGTGCCAACTCCTACGGCAACACTCCAACTATGGCATCAAGTGTGGGGATCGCTACCACACTGGGAGTTACTTTGCCGACGACTCGCAACTCTATGCGGCAAATGAGACGTGCCTCCACCGGCAGCTTGCATTGGTTCAAACCTTTTGCGACAAGTCTGGTTTCCGACTCAACGTAGACAAGACCCAAATTCTGACCTACAGCCAGTTGAATGGGAACCTTGCCTCACTACAAGTTACTTCCGACAGTCCCGTGAAGGCTCTTGGTATCTTGGTTGCGCCCAATCTTTCTCCATTGGCACGTTTCAATTACGTGTTTGAGAAGTTTGTGGCTCGCTTGTCTTTGTGGCTCTCAAGGCTCGAACCATGGCCGGAAAAGTCACTATCCTGCACAGCATATGTCTGCCTGTGGTATGGTACCAACTGGCTTTTGTCCCTGCCGACAAAGACCTGGCCAAAAAGATCGACAAGGCCATGCTTCAATTTATGCATGGTGAAGAAATCAACCCATCCTCCTCTGTCCATGGCCTCCGTTTGATCAAAAAGGAGATCCTATTCATGCCGAAGAAGTCCGGTGGCTTAGGCCTGCACCATGCACTTGCTTTATGGCAACAACACAACCGCTCTGTCATGATCAGATGCATTCAAGCCATCACCACCCCACCCCGCAAGTCTGCCATGTCCGCCTGGATTACGCCGGGCTATACTCTCCTCGAGAAGGCTTTTCATCCATGGGGTTCCCCCCGAGATCTCCTCTTGGCAAATGGCTCTTCTGCATTCATCAGACAACTGTACAAGAATCCCAATATCACTCCAATGTGGAAAGCCTTATTGAGTAGCTGGTTTGAATCCCGCTGGACTCCGTACGGCTGTCCAAATCACATCTCATCTTTGGATGTTCCCCTTTGGCACAACTCGTATCTGCCTGGACTCGAAGACCTATACGATCAGTGCTCTACATCGACGCAAGACCAAGCCAATGTATTGGCTTCGCTTCACATCACGAAGTTGTCGCATTTGTTGACTCCGTGTCAGCGAGTTTGGCCAGCTTCGATCTTGTTCGACAAAATCAACCGTGCCTGCCGCCAAGCCAATTTTGTCCCTCCAACGAAACAATGGATCTCAATCTTGGTGACCAAGTTATCACGATTGTTTGAGATTGTTTCTGAAGAGGATGCTCCCGTGTTCCACTTGCCGACGCCAAGCTCTGAATGGATGGAATGGCACTGGATAATTCACCCTGACTCGAGTCCGATCTTGTTGGCGCTTGCGACTTCGAAATCGGCTAAGATCAGAGCTTCTCCAACTGTCAGCTCGTCCATTCTTCCTACCAAGCATCTCAACCTGCCATCCAACTTTTACGAAGACCCCAAGCGCCTTACCCAACTTGCCGCCTTCCTCCAACCCGACCACATTCTCCCTCGATATGGAGAGTTCATTTTCAAGACCCTTCTCCGCGCCAACGCCATGCAATATCTGTTTCAGTACCAAGACCCCAAGCCGACGTGTGTCTTCTGTCGTGTCAATGAGACGTACGAGCATTTCCTGTTCTCTTGTGGATATGGTCAATCTGTTTGGTATTCCTTCAAGACAATCCAGCGACTGCTCGAGTGTTCCTTTCCGTCCACGTGTCTGGAAATGTTCTACGAGACGCCCAAGCCGTCCGATGGATACTACATCCGTGGCTATCTGAAGATCTGGCCGATTGTCCGAGCCTGCGTGTATTATCAAATATGGCTCCAACGTGCCGATCGCACCTTTCGACCCGACCTCACAGCGAAGAGTCCGATGGAAGTTGCCATTCATGCTGCCTCTTTGATCAAGCTACATCTACAACAGCTCCTGGTTGATCTCCCTCTCAAGAAGGGATACACCAAGGTATTCAATGTGCTCAAGCATCTATCTTCGGACCCCTGGTTACGTCAACACGCCATTCCTGACAGCGTCGTTTCATGAGTGAGCTGACGGCTCACTCACTTCATCTCCTGTTCAATGACCACTTTGCCATATTCTGTTTTCCAAGTTCTATTTATACAGTACGAGGCAAATTAGTAAGTCATTAGGGCCTTTGCTCAAAAATAAGGTTAATACAACTCATTTAACCACCAACCGCGTCGCCCCCTGTGCTGAGCCTCCTAGAACGGGAGAGGAAGAAGGAAGAAGAAAAATCTCAAGAGGACGTGGATATGGATATGGTCTCTGGAGACGCCGAGGGGAAGGATTCTACTGAAACCGAGGCCTTAACCGACGAGGGAAATACTCAAATTCACTCTGAGGTTGATGGGTCAGGCGACATTAACGGCCAAGCGAAGCCGTGTGATACTCCTGGAGAAGTTATTCAAGAGGAACAATCGACAAACAATGACAATGAACAGTCAAATCAAGACATTGTCGACAAATCCGTTGCTCAAGGAAATGGCGCTGTTGATCCTCCTACCGCGGCAGACAAAATACAAGGCGATCAAGAGCAACAAAACGCTGAAAAGGCCAATCCATGGACGCAAAAGGCTCCCGGCAAGGATTCAGCTTCGTCCAAGAAAGATTCCAAGCAAGGCAATGCTCCCAAAGGCGCAAAACACCGCAACACTGGTGCTCATGCTGTTGCCGATGACGATATTGCGCGATGCGAGGCCATGGCGGACGCATTCTACAAAGACTCTGGTGACATGGACGCCTTCATTGAAAACATTTTGCTCACCCCCCAGTCCCAAGTGTACGAGCTCACAGTCAAGTTGGGCGAAGGCTACAAGGACTGGTCCGAAAAAGTCATCTGCGATCAATTTGTCAAGGAAAATCCTGGTTCGTTATGGGGCTCCAAATTTCCGAACATTTTGATCCACAAGAAGAACCCACAGACCATTGTGATCTCAAGTTACAACTTGTCTACGTGCGTGGAAATGGGAGGCACAACGTTTCGACTTGGTGGCAAAGACTTCCTGGTTCCCAAGTACTCGCGTTATGGCAACAACTACTACGTTACGTTCAACAAGGTCAGTCACCCTTCGATGGCCAAGGCGATTGTCAAGAAAATGGCTGCATTGACCAAGTCAGTGATAGCAGCATTCAACCCTACTGCTGGTCAGAACATCAAGTCGCCGCATTTGAGAGTCATTTTCAAGTCGCCTGCGCCTCCTGCAGTGTTGGTGCCAAAATCCGGCGACGCACTACGCGAAATCACCATTACGGATCCGTCGGGTCAGCCTTTTGTCGTCGTGTTTCAGCACAAGATCGCTGCTCTGAACAAGACATTGCCTCCGTCGATTGTTTCACGACGTGCAGAGGCCAAGGCTGAAAAAGCGAAGGCAAAAGCGGCCAAGGCAGCGGCAAAATCTCCTCCGTCAGGAGAAAAAGAACCTGAACATGATGGAGACGATCATGATCAAGACCCTGGAACAAATGCGGTAGGCAAGGCCGACTCAACTGAGGCCTCTGGAGATCGTCAAGACGAACAACCACAGCCAACAGCTCCTTCTCATGGCTCTGATGTCGATATGTCTGGTGACAGCGATCCCCCTAACAACAATGGACAAGACAAACAACAAGAAGATGTGGAAATGTCTACCAACGAATCGCCCGCTCTTGCTCCACCAAGTGAGCAGCCCAAGAACTCGCTGGACCTTCAATTGGTAACGGGCTACCGGTCTGGACCAGCTCCAAAACGTACTTTGCCTTCGTCCCCACGTTTGGATCCCCTGCCGACATCCAACCGTTTTCATATCCTCGAAGAAGACGACGTGGAACTCTCGTTTGAAGACTTTGCAGTGCCTCGAATTGTATTGGAAGATTCAAGTGCGCCACGCCCGAAAAAGACCAAAGGCAAAGCGAAGAAACAACGACTTAACAAGTCTGCTGCAGCCCACCTCGAATTGGCGAAGAAGATCATTCGAGACAAGAAAGTCGAAGGCAGTATCACCGAATGTCAACGCATTTTGCGAGATGATCCTCAGCTCGTTGCACATGCTATGTACGCACAAGATGAAGACCTCAGTTTGTTTCAGTCACTTGTTGCAACCAAGACTATTGAGCGCAAGATGGCTTTGTTAAAAGCTCAAGGCAAGCCTCACAACTACAAACATCACGTCAACTTCATGGCTCAATACAAGATTCACCCGTCAGAAATCTTGGAAGAATTGACCACGGACATACCAGAGATCAAGCGCATCCTCTTTGCACTTGCTACGATTGACTTATTCCTCTCAAATCGGGCCCCAGACCTCTACACAAACTCGGAGGCACTGACTGTTCTATTGAACCAAGAAGCAACAAGATTGCCTGACACCAACTGCTTGACGGACTGGTCGCTGTTTGCTTTGATCGAAAACTTCAGCGACAATCTCGAGAAGTTCACTTTGCCGGCTCCCGTCTTGTCGGCCATCTCGATGCTCAAAAGCATCACCAACAATTACCACATCGACGAGCTCTGCAGCAAAGCTCACCACTCCATGAACGCCGACGAAATTGATCCCCTCGATTTGGAGGACGATCAACTCTAAGGCTTCTATCCCCTGCTTCAATCCATTTCAACCTCCCCTCTGACCCCTCCATTCTACTCATTTTCATCTGTACTCGTGATGATTGACAACAACTTCTCCGATGTCCCAACTGAACTCGTGGACTGGGACCCACAAATCATCTCCCTCAACACCAATGGCTTCTCCAACAGTCATCGGTACATCCTCGACAAACTATCAAGTGTTCACGACGTTTCCTTTATCCAAGAAACCCGTTTCCGCACGCCAAGTCTCCACGACCGTGTTGCGTTCCATTGGCAACGCATCACAAACCACGAAGGCTCTTTGTTCTTTGAAGAGCCTATTTACCCTGAAGTATCCACGTCGCCAGCCACTGGAGGTCTGGCTACGTTGATACATCCTCACTCTCCTTTGAAGAACGCCACTCAAGTCCCTCATGACAACCCAGTGCTTCGTGGTCGTTATCTACAAGTGCGATGTACTCTGGGTCCACTGACAGTCGTTCTCCACAATATCTATGCGCCGGCAGCCTTCCAAGAACGAGCAAGTTACTTCGAAGAATTGCCACGCGACTTTCCTCCACATGCGCTCCACATTGTTGGAGGAGATTTCAACTGCACTCTCAACAAAGATTTGGATTCGTTGAGACCCAGTACCTCCACCATGGCCGGCACCCTTCAACTGGAACAATGGATGCACAGTTTGTCTCTGGTGGATCTGTTTCGCCGTCAAAACCCCGTGGCAAGAACCTTCACAAGTCCCACACTCACCAACCGACTCGACTACATATTTTGTTCGTCCACCTTGGCGGGTCTTCGTCATTGGAAGGCGACGCACATGCCACACGTTCCACAGGCTGACCACGTGGCTTGTCGTATCATCTCAAAGCGTCAAACATTGCGCCATGGCTCTGGATCATGGAAAGCTCCAACTTGGCTACTTCGTCTACCACGAGCGGCCGAGATTGTTCATGGATGTCTGGATCGATTTTTGGACAAGTCTCCAACATTCCACAATATCTCCAAGGCCTACGACATGCTGGTCAATGATATCCGCTCCCAACTCAAAGAATTCCATTCTCAACGATTGGAGAAACAACGTCTGCCGTTGAAGAAGTTAGCTGTCGAGATCGCTTCGCTTTTGCAAGTCCCCAACATGCGTCAAGATGCAGTGCTGGTGGATCGAGTGCGAGACCTTCAAAAGCAAATTCACGAGCTGCAAGATCGAGACAAGCAGTTTCGTCAAGACCAGGCGTTCCAACTTCACTTGTACAAAGCAGAGCGCTCGTCCAAGTTCCACTTCATGTCCCCTGTCCCTACCCCCTTGAAGAAGACAGTCTTCAAAGAGTTGGTGGATGTCAATGGAAATGTTGTCTCCAATCAACAAGGCATGTCTGACGTCCTGGTCGACTACTACAAGGACTTGTTTGCAGCTCCCGAGGTGCAGCGATCTGGAGACGAAGTGTCGTCATTTCTGACCCCATTGACTCGACACAAGCAACTGCCAGAGCAAGCCCAGAAAGAGCTGTCGGCTCCCTTGCGCGCCAACGAGTTCTATCATGCTATTCGACACAGCAGTTCGAACTCAGCGCCAGGTCCCAACGCTCTGCCATTCGAAGTCCTCAAACTTGCACCTCACAAGTGGTCGTTGGTATTGGAGCTGCTATTCACACACCAGCTCCATTCTCACCCTCGCTTGACTCCCATGCAACTTGTCAGTACGCTGGTGTTGCTGCACAAGAAAGGCCCCAAGTCACAAGCCAAGAACTATCGGCCCATTAGCCTACTCAACACGGATGTGAAAATCCTGACGAGTATTCTGGCTTATCGACTCCAGCGCCACATTCGACACATCATCCACCCGGACCAGCAAGGCTTTATCCGTCGAAGCAATATCCAAACCAATATTGCACGACTGGATGACATGCTGCACCACATCAAACTACACAGTCCGTCCTCGATGGTGGCACTGCTTGACTTTGAGAAAGCTTTTGATCGCGTGGACCACGCGTACTTGCTCCGCGTCCTCCGTCACTATGGCTTTCCCGAAACCTTTGTTGACATGGTTCGCGTACTGTACTCGGGCCGCAAGTCTCGCATCTTGGTGAACGGCTTCTTGTCCAAGCCAGTTCACATCTCACGCGGTGTGTTGCAAGGTGATCCACTGTCGCCACTTCTGTTTGTGATCGCTTTGGAACCGATGTGCCAACTCCTACGGCAACACTCCAACTATGGCATCAAGTGTGGGGATCGCTACCACACTGGGAGTTACTTTGCCGACGACTCGCAACTCTATGCGGCAAATGAGACGTGCCTCCACCGGCAGCTTGCATTGGTTCAAACCTTTTGCGACAAGTCTGGTTTCCGACTCAACGTAGACAAGACCCAAATTCTGACCTACAGCCAGTTGAATGGGAACCTTGCCTCACTACAAGTTACTTCCGACAGTCCCGTGAAGGCTCTTGGTATCTTGGTTGCGCCCAATCTTTCTCCATTGGCACGTTTCAATTACGTGTTTGAGAAGTTTGTGGCTCGCTTGTCTTTGTGGCTCTACAAGGCTCGAACCATGGCCGGAAAAGTCACTATCCTGCACAGCATATGTCTGCCTGTGTTATGGTACCAACTGGCTTTTGTCCCTGCCGACAAAGACCTGGCCAAAAAGATCGACAAGGCCATGCTTCAATTTATGCATGGTGAAGAAATCAACCCATCCTCCTCTGTCCATGGCCTCCGTTTGATCAAAAAGGAGATCCTATTCATGCCGAAGAAGTCCGGTGGCTTAGGCCTGCACCATGCACTTGCTTTATGGCAACAACACAACCGCTCTGTCATGATCAGATGCATTCAAGCCATCACCACCCCACCCCGCAAGTCTGCCATGTCTGCCTGGATTACGCCGG
The DNA here is from genome assembly GCA_019828595.1 of Aphanomyces cochlioides. Classification (NCBI taxonomy): domain Eukaryota; phylum Oomycota; class Saprolegniomycetes; order Saprolegniales; family Verrucalvaceae; genus Aphanomyces; species Aphanomyces cochlioides. The sequence continues at coordinate 1,580,295 of JAHQRK010000016.1, forward strand.
GCTATACTCTCCTCGAGAAGGCTTTTCATCCATGGGGTTCCCCCCGAGATCTCCTCTTGGCAAATGGCTCTTCTGCATTCATCAGACAACTGTACAAGAATCCCAATATCACTCCAATGTGGAAAGCCTTATTGAGTAGCTGGTTTGAATCCCGCTGGACTCCGTACGGCTGTCCAAATCACATCTCATCTTTGGATGTTCCCCTTTGGCACAACTCGTATCTGCCTGGACTCGAAGACCTATACGATCAGTGCTCTACATCGACGCAAGACCAAGCCAATGTATTGGCTTCGCTTCACATCACGAAGTTGTCGCATTTGTTGACTCCGTGTCAGCGAGTTTGGCCAGCTTCGATCTTGTTCGACAAAATCAACCGTGCCTGCCGCCAAGCCAATTTTGTCCCTCCAACGAAACAATGGATCTCAATCTTGGTGACCAAGTTATCACGATTGTTTGAGATTGTTTCTGAAGAGGATGCTCCCGTGTTCCACTTGCCGACGCCAAGCTCTGAATGGATGGAATGGCACTGGATGATTCACCCTGACTCGAGTCCGATCTTGTTGGCGCTTGCGACTTCGAAATCGGCTAAGATCAGAGCTTCTCCAGCTGTCAGCTCGTCCATTCTTCCTACCAAGCATCTCAACCTGCCATCCAACTTTTACGAAGACCCCAAGCGCCTTACCCAACTTGCCGCCTTCCTCCAACCCGACCACATTCTCCCTCGATATGGAGAGTTCATTTTCAAGACCCTTCTCCGCGCCAACGCCATGCAATATCTGTTTCAGTACCAAGACCCCAAGCCGACGTGTGTCTTCTGTCGTGTCAATGAGACGTACGAGCATTTCCTGTTCTCTTGTGGATATGGTCAATCTGTTTGGTATTCCTTCAAGGCAATCCAGCGACTGCTCGAGTGTTCCTTTCCGTCCACGTGTCTGGAAATGTTCTACGAGACGCCCAAGCCCTCCGATGGATACTACATCCGTGGCTATCTGAAGATCTGGCCGATTGTCCGAGCCTGCGTGTATTATCAAATATGGCTCCAACGTGCCGATCGCACCTTTCGACCCGACCTCACAGCGAAGAGTCCGATGGAAGTTGCCATTCATGCTGCCTCTTTGATCAAGCTACATCTACAACAGCTCCTGGTTGATCTCCCTCTCAAGAAGGGATACACCAAGGTATTCAATGTGCTCAAGCATCTATCTTCGGACCCCTGGTTACATCAACACGCCATTCCTGACAGCGTCGTTTCATGAGTGAGCTAACGGCTCACTCACTTCATCTCCTGTTCAATGACCACTTTGCCATATTCTGTTTTCCAAGTTCTATTTATACAGTACGAGGCAAATTAGTAAGTCATTAGGGCCTTTGCTCAAAAATAAGGTTAATACAACTCATTTAACCACAAAATGCATCTCGATGCCACTTTTTCTCCACTTTTGGTACCCACGTGCCACATGCACATCTCGACCCCATCGAGATACCCACTCGCCACGTCTGGCATGTTTGAAAGGTGTCATGCTCGTGTGGTGGACGACCAAGCATCAACTTGGTCCGAAATCAACACGCGAGAGTCCCAAGCATACCCCACAAAATGCATCTCGATGCCACTTTTTCTCCACTTTTGGTACCCACGTGCCACATGCATATCTCGACCCCATCGAGACACCCACTCGCCACGTCTGGCATGTTTGAAAGTGCTCGTGTGGTGGACGACCAAGCATCAACTTGGTCCGAAATCAACACGCGAGAGTCCCAAGCATACCCCACAAACTGCATCTCGATGCCACTTTTTCTCCACTTTTGGTACCCACGTGCCACATGCACATCTCGACCCCATCGAGATACCCACTCGCCACGTCTGGCATGTTTGAAAGGTGTCATGCTCGTGTGGTGGACGACCAAGCATCAACTTGGTCCGAAATCAACACGCGAGAGTCCCAAGCATACCCCACAAAATGCATCTCGATGCCACTTTTTCTCCACTTTTGGTACCCACGTGCCACATGCATATCTCGACCCCATCGAGACACCCACTCGCCACGTCTGGCATGTTTGAAAGTGCTCGTGTGGTGGACGACCAAGCATCAACTTGGTCCGAAATCAACACGCGAGAGTCCCAAGCATACCCCACAAAATGCATCTCGATGCCACTTTTTCTCCACTTTTGGTACCCACGTGCCACATGCACATCTCGACCCCATCGAGATACCCACTCGCCACGTCTGGCATGTTTGAAAGTGCTCGTGTGGTGGACGACCAAGCATCAACTTGGTCCGAAATCAACACGCGAGAGTCCCAAGCATACCCCACAAAATGCATCTCGATGCCACTTTTTCTCCACTTTTGGTACCCACGTGCCACATGCATATCTCGACCCCATCGAGACACCCACTCGCCACGTCTGGCATGTTTGAAAGTGCTCGTGTGGTGGACGACCAAGCATCAACTTGGTCCGAAATCAACACGCGAGAGTCCCAAGCATACCCCACAAAATGCATCTCGATGCCACTTTTTCTCCACTTTTGGTACCCACGTGCCACATGCATATCTCGACCCCATCGAGACACCCACTCGCCACGTCTGGCATGTTTGAAAGGTGTCATGCTCGTGTGGTGGACGACCAAGCATCAACTTGGTCCGAAATCAACACGCGATAGTCCCAAGCATACCCCACAAAATGCATCTCGATGCCACTTTTTCTCCACTTTTGGTACCCACGTGCCACATGCATATCTCGACCCCATCGAGATACCCACTCGCCACGTCTGGCATGTTTGAAAGTGCTCGTGTGGTGGACGACCAAGCATCAACTTGGTCCGAAATCAACACGCGAGAGTCCCAAGCATACCCCACAAAATGCATCTCGATGCCACTTTTTCTCCACTTTTGGTACCCACGTGCCACATGCATATCTCGACCCCATCGAGACACCCACTCGCCACGTCTGGCATGTTTGAAAGTGCTCGTGTGGTGGACGACCAAGCATCAACTTGGTCCGAAATCAACACGCGAGAGTCCCAAGCATACCCCACAAAATGCATCTCGATGCCACTTTTTCTCCACTTTTGGTACCCACGTGCCACATGCACATCTCGACCCCATCGAGATACCCACTCGCCACGTCTGGCATGTTTGAAAGTGCTCGTGTGGTGGACGACCAAGCATCAACTTGGTCCGAAATCAACACGCGAGAGTCCCAAGCATACCCCACAAAATGCATCTCGATGCCACTTTTTCTCCACTTTTGGTACCCACGTGCCACATGCATATCTCGACCCCATCGAGACACCCACTCGCCACGTCTGGCATGTTTGAAAGTGCTCGTGTGGTGGACGACCAAGCATCAACTTGGTCCGAAATCAACACGCGAGAGTCCCAAGCATACCCCACAAAATGCATCTCGATGCCACTTTTTCTCCACTTTTGGTACCCACGTGCCACATGCATATCTCGACCCCATCGAGATACCCACTCGCCACGTCTGGCATGTTTGAAAGTGCTCGTGTGGTGGACGACCAAGCATCAACTTGGTCCGAAATCAACACGCGATAGTCCCAAGCATACCCCACAAAATGCATCTCGATGCCACTTTTTCTCCACTTTTGGTACCCACGTGCCACATGCATATCTCGACCCCATCGAGACACCCACTCGCCACGTCTGGCATGTTTGAAAGTGCTCGTGTGGTGGACGACCAAGCATCAACTTGGTCCGAAATCAACACGCGAGAGTCCCAAGCATACCCCACAAAATGCATCTCGATGCCACTTTTTCTCCACTTTTGGTACCCACGTGCCACATGCATATCTCGACCCCATCGAGATACCCACTCGCCACGTCTGGCATGTTTGAAAGTGCTCGTGTGGTGGACGACCAAGCATCAACTTGGTCCGAAATCAACACGCGATAGTCCCAAGCATACCCCACAAAATGCATCTCGATGCCACTTTTTCTCCACTTTTGGTACCCACGTGCCACATGCACATCTCGACCCCATCGAGATACCCACTCGCCACGTCTGGCATGTTTGAAAGGTGTCATGCTCGTGTGGTGGACGACCAAGCATCAACTTGGTCCGAAATCAACACGCGAGAGTCCCAAGCATACCCCACAAAATGCATCTCGATGCCACTTTTTCTCCACTTTTGGTACCCACGTGCCACATGCACATCTCGACCCCATCGAGATACCCACTCGCCACGTCTGGCATGTTTGAAAGTGCTCGTGTGGTGGACGACCAAGCACCAACTTGGTCCGAAATCAACACGCGAGAGTCCCAAGCATACCCCACAAACTGCATCTCGATGCCACTTTTTCTCCACTTTTGGTACCCACGTGCCACATGCATATCTCGACCCCATCGAGACACCCACTCGCCACGTCTGGCATGTTTGAAAGTGCTCGTGTGGTGGACGACCAAGCATCAACTTGGTCCGAAATCAACACGCGATAGTCCCAAGCATACCCCACAAAATGCATCTCGTTTGGGTTCTCGCCGGAGCAATGGTGTACCCCAGTCACCGTGCTGCGGGGATGGCATGGATTCCCCTTCTACCCCTGTCACTGGGGGTCTGGCCCCGGCATTTCTCGTGACCAATGGGACTGAGCCAGCAGCCACCAACCGCGTCGTAGAAGTTATCAAGTGCCGCCGCGCTCAAAATGTCCAACGCCAACAGCTGTTCCGAGCTCCGTGAGACCAACACTCACGGAGTCACCATCATTCCAGGTATTGTATCACCTCACCCACTTTCGTCGTCCAATCAGGATGGCGGAAGTGGTGTGAGTAATGTCTCTACACCTAACCCTAGGGCCGAAGTGGAGGTCGAGTTCGACCCCAACAGCGTCTCTGGAGACCAATCTGCGTCTCGCTCCACCAGCGCTTCACCTGGTGCTCCACTCGCCGGAGTTCCAGGGGGGGTCAACCTCAGTGGGTCAGTGGTTGACCCCCAGACCACTGTCGTTAACTTGTCTAGCGAAGCCCTCACTCAGGAGGGCGAACCACTGGGGCCTTGTGCCTGTGGTGGCTGCTTCCCTGGACTCCAATTGGAGTCGATCCCCAGTGAAGGCGGCGAGAAAACGGGTTCCATGCCAGCCCTAGAGGCTACGAGGGCCCCCCCTATGGGCACACCCTGCGGTTCTGTCTACTTCCCCCCAGGGGCCTCTTCGGAGGGGCGGGGGCGGTATCCCGATTTGGGTTCTCGCCGGAGCAATGGTGTACCCCAGTCACCGTGCTGCGGGGATGGCATGGATTCCCCTTCTACCCCTGTCACTGGGGGTCTGGCCCCGGCCTTTCTCGTGACCAATGGGACTGAGCCAGCAGCCACCAACCGCGTCGCCCCCTGTGCTGAGCCTCCTAGAACGGGAGAGGAAGAAGAAAAATCTCAAGAGGACGTGGATATGGTCTCTGGAGACGCCGAGGGGAAGGATTCTACTGAAACCGAGGCCTTAACCGACGAGGGAAATACTCAAATTCACTCGGAGGTGGATGGGTCAGGCGACATTAACGGCCAAGCGAAGCCGTGTGATACTCCTGGAGAAGTTATTCAAGAGGAACAATCGACAAACAATGACAATGACCAGTCAAATCAAGACATTGTCGACAAATCCGTTGCTCAAGGAAATGGCGCTGTTGATCCTCCTACCGCGGCAGACAAAATACAAGGCGATCAAGAGCAACAAAACGCTGAAAAGGCCAATCCATGGACGCAAAAGACTCCCGGCAAGGATTCAGCTTCGTCCAAGAAAGATTCCAAGCAAGGCAATGCCCCCAAAGGCGCGAAACATCGCAACACTGGTGCTCATGCTATTGCCGATGACGATATTGCGCGATGCGAGGCCATGGCGGACGCATTCTACAAAGACTCTGGTGACATGGACGCCTTCATTGAAAACATTTTGCTCACCCCCCAGTCCCAAGTGTACGAGCTCACAGTCAAGTTGGGCGAAGGCTACAAGGACTGGTCCGAAAAAGTCATCTGCGATCAATTTGTCAAGGAAAATCCTGGTTCGTTATGGGGCTCCAAATTTCCGAACATTTTGATCCACAAGAAGAACCCACAGACCATTGTGATCTCAAGTTACAACTTGTCTACGTGCGTGGAAATGGGAGGCACAACGTTTCGACTTGGTGGCAAAGACTTCCTGGTTCCCAAATACTCGCGTTATGGCAACAACTACTACGTTACGTTCAACAAGGTCAGTCACCCTTCGATGGCCAAGGCAATTGTCAAGAAAATGGCTGCATTGACCAAGTCAGTGATAGCAGCATTCAACCCTACTGCTGGTCAGAACATCAAGTCGCCGCATTTGAGAGTCATTTTCAAGTCGTCTGCGCCTCCTGCAGTGCTGGTGCCAAAATCCGGCGACGCACTACGCGAAATCACCATTACGGATCCGTCGGGTCAGCCTTTTGTCGTCGTGTTTCAGCACAAGATCGCTGCTCTGAACAAGACATTGCCTCCGTCGATTGTTTCACGACGTGCAGAGGCCAAGGCTGAAAAAGCGAAGGCAAAAGCGGCCAAGGCAGCGGCAAAATCTCCTCCGTCAGGAGAAAAAGAACCTGAACATGATGGAGACGATCATGATCAAGACCCTGGAACAAATGCGGAAGGCAAGGCCGACTCAACTGAGGCATCTGAAGATGGTCAAGATGAACAACCACAGCCAACAGCTCCTTCTCATGGCTCTGATGTCGATATGTCTGGTGACAGCGATCCCCCTAACAACAATGGACAAGACAAACAACAAGAAGATGTGGAAATGTCTACCAACGAATCGCCCGCTCTTGCTCCACCAAGTGAGCAGCCCAAGAACTCGCTGGACCTTCAATTGGTAACGGGCTACCGGTCTGGACCAGCTCCAAAACGTACTTTGCCTTCGTCCCCACGTTTGGATCCCCTGCCGACATCCAACCGTTTTCATATCCTCGAAGAAGACGACGTGGAACTCTCGTTTGAAGACTTTGCAGTGCCTCGAATTGTATTGGAAGATTCAAGTGCGCCACGCCCGAAAAAGACCAAAGGCAAAGCGAAGAAACAACGACTTAACAAGTCTGCTGCAGCCCACCTCGAATTGGCGAAGAAGATCATTCGAGACAAGAAAGTCGAAGGCAGTATCACCGAATGTCAACGCATTTTGCGAGATGATCCTCAGCTCGTTGCACATGCTATGTACGCACAAGATGAAGACCTCAGTTTGTTTCAGTCACTTGTTGCAACCAAGACTATTGAGCGCAAGATGGCTTTGTTAAAAGCTCAAGGCAAGCCTCACAACTACAAACATCACGTCAACTTCATGGCTCAATACAAGATTCACCCGTCAGAAATCTTGGAAGAATTGACCACGGACATACCAGAGATCAAGCGCATCCTCTTTGCACTTGCTACGATTGACTTATTCCTCTCAAATCGGGCCCCAGACCTCTACACAAACTCGGAGGCACTGACTGTTCTATTGAACCAAGAAGCAACAAGATTGCCTGACACCAACTGCTTGACGGACTGGTCGCTGTTTGCTTTGATCGAAAACTTCAGCGACAATCTCGAGAAGTTCACTTTGCCGGCTCCCGTCTTGTCGGCCATCTCGATGCTCAAAAGCATCACCAACAATTACCACATCGACGAGCTCTGCAGCAAAGCTCACCACTCCATGAACGCCGACGAAATTGATCCCCTCGATTTGGAGGACGATCAACTCTAAGGCTTCTATCCCCTGCTTCAATCCATTTCAACCTCCCCTCTGACCCCTCCATTCTACTCATTTTCATCTGTACTCGTGATGATTGACAACAACTTCTCCGATGTCCCAACTGAACTCGTGGACTGGGACCCACAAATCATCTCCCTCAACACCAATGGCTTCTCCAACAGTCATCGGTACATCCTCGACAAACTATCAAGTGTTCACGACGTTTCCTTTATCCAAGAAACCCGTTTCCGCACGCCAAGTCTCCACGACCGTGTTGCGTTCCATTGGCAACGCATCACAAACCACGAAGGCTCTTTGTTCTTTGAAGAGCCTATTTACCCTGAAGTATCCACGTCGCCAGCCACTGGAGGTCTGGCTACGTTGATACATCCTCACTCTCCTTTGAAGAACGCCACTCAAGTCCCTCATGACAACCCAGTGCTTCGTGGTCGTTATCTACAAGTGCGATGTACTCTGGGTCCACTGACAGTCGTTCTCCACAATATCTATGCGCCGGCAGCCTTCCAACAACGAGCAAGTTACTTCGAAGAATTGCCACGCGACTTTCCTCCACATGCGCTCCACATTGTTGGAGGAGATTTCAACTGCACTCTCAACAAAGATTTGGATTCGTTGAGACCCAGTACCTCCACCATGGCCGGCACCCTTCAACTGGAACAATGGATGCACAGTTTGTCTCTGGTGGATCTGTTTCGCCGTCAAAACCCCGTGGCAAGAACCTTCACAAGTCCCACACTCACCAACCGACTCGACTACATATTTTGTTCGTCCACCTTGGCGGTCTTCGTCATTGGAAGGCGACGCACATGCCACACGTTCCACAGGCTGACCACGTGGCTTGTCGTATCATCACAAAGCGTCAAACATTGCGCCATGGCTCTGGATCATGGAAAGCTCCAACTTGGCTACTTCGTCTACCACGAGCGGCCGAGATTGTTCATGGATGTCTGGATCGATTTTTGGACAAGTCTCCAACATTCCACAATATCTCCAAGGCCTACGACATGCTGGTCAATGATATCCGCTCCCAACTCAAAGAATTCCATTCTCAACGATTGGAGAAACAACGTCTGCCGTTGAAGAAGTTAGCTGTCGAGATCGCTTCGCTTTTGCAAGTCCCCAACATGCGTCAAGATTCAGTGCTGGTGGATCGAGTGCGAGACCTTCAAAAGCAAATTCACGAGCTGCAAGATCGAGACAAGCAGTTTCGTCAAGACCAGGCGTTCCAACTTCACTTGTACAAAGCAGAGCGCTCGTCCAAGTTCCACTTCATGTCCCCTGTCCCTACCCCCTTGAAGAAGACAGTCTTCAAAGAGTTGGTGGATGTCAATGGAAATGTTGTCTCCAATCAACAAGGCATGTCTGACGTCCTGGTCGACTACTACAAGGACTTGTTTGCAGCTCCCGAGGTGCAGCGATCTGGAGACGAAGTGTCGTCATTTCTGACCCCATTGACTCGACACAAGCAACTGCCAGAGCAAGCCCAGAAAGAGCTGTCGGCTCCCTTGCGCGCCAACGAGTTCTATCATGCTATTCGACACAGCAGTTCGAACTCAGCGCCAGGTCCCAACGCTCTGCCATTCGAAGTCCTCAAACTTGCACCTCACAAGTGGTCGTTGGTATTGGAGCTGCTATTCACACACCAGCTCCATTCTCACCCTCGCTTGACTCCCATGCAACTTGTCAGTACGCTGGTGTTGCTGCACAAGAAAGGCCCCAAGTCACAGGCCAAGAACTATCGGCCCATTAGCCTACTCAACACGGATGTGAAAATCCTGACGAGTATTCTGGCTTATCGACTCCAGCGCCACATTCGACACATCATCCACCCGGACCAGCAAGGCTTTATCCGTCGAAGCAATATCCAAACCAATATTGCACGACTGGATGACATGCTGCACCACATCAAACTACACAGTCCGTCCTCGATGGTGGCACTGCTTGACTTTGAGAAAGCTTTTGATCGCGTGGACCACGCGTACTTGCTCCGCGTCCTCCGTCACTATGGCTTTCCCGAAACCTTTGTTGCCATGGTTCGCGTACTGTACTCGGGCCGCAAGTCTCGCATCTTGGTGAACGGCTTCTTGTCCAAGCCAGTTCACATCTCACGCGGTGTGTTGCAAGGTGATCCACTGTCGCCACTTCTGTTTGTGATCGCTTTGGAACCGATGTGCCAACTCCTACGGCAACACTCCAACTATGGCATCAAGTGTGGGGATCGCTACCACACTGGGAGTTACTTTGCCGACGACTCGCAACTCTATGCGGCAAATGAGACGTGCCTCCACCGGCAGCTTGCATTGGTTCAAACCTTTTGCGACAAGTCTGGTTTCCGACTCAACGTAGACAAGACCCAAATTCTGACCTACAGCCAGTTGAATGGGAACCTTGCCTCACTACAAGTTACTTCCGACAGTCCCGTGAAGGCTCTTGGTATCTTGGTTGCGCCCAATCTTTCTCCATTGGCACGTTTCAATTACGTGTTTGAGAAGTTTGTGGCTCGCTTGTCTTTGTGGCTCTACAAGGCTCGAACCATGGCCGGAAAAGTCACTATCCTGCACAGCATATGTCTGCCTGTGTTATGGTACCAACTGGCTTTTGTCCCTGCCGACAAAGACCTGGCCAAAAAGATCGACAAGGCCATGCTTCAATTTATGCATGGTGAAGAAATCAACCCATCCTCCTCTGTCCATGGCCTCCGTTTGATCAAAAAGGAGATCCTATTCATGCCGAAGAAGTCCGGTGGCTTAGGCCTGCACCATGCACTTGCTTTATGGCAACAACACAACCGCTCTGTCATGATCAGATGCATTCAAGCCATCACCACCCCACCCCGCAAGTCTGCCATGTCTGCCTGGATTACGCCGGGCTATACTCTCCTCGAGAAGGCTTTTCATCCATGGGGTTCCCCCGAGATCTCCTCTTGGCAAATGGCTCTTCTGCATTCATCAGACAACTGTACAAGAATCCCAATATCACTCCAATGTGGAAAGCCTTATTGAGTAGCTGGTTTGAATCCCGCTGGACTCCGTACGGCTGTCCAAATCACATCTCATCTTTGGATGTTCCCCTTTGGCACAACTCGTATCTGCCTGGACTCGAAGACCTATACGATCAGTGCTCTACATCGACGCAAGACCAAGCCAATGTATTGGCTTCGCTTCACATCACGAAGTTGTCGCATTTGTTGACTCCGTGTCAGCGAGTTTGGCCAGCTTCGATCTTGTTCGACAAAATCAACCGTGCCTGCCGCCAAGCCAATTTTGTCCCTCCAACGAAACAATGGATCTCAATCTTGGTGACCAAGTTATCACGATTGTTTGAGATTGTTTCTGAAGAGGATGCTCCCGTGTTCCACTTGCCGACGCCAAGCTCTGAATGGATGGAATGGCACTGGATGATTCACCCTGACTCGAGTCCGATCTTGTTGGCGCTTGCGACTTCGAAATCGGCTAAGATCAGAGCTTCTCCAGCTGTCAGCTCGTCCATTCTTCCTACCAAGCATCTCAACCTGCCATCCAACTTTTACGAAGACCCCAAGCGCCTTACCCAACTTGCCGCCTTCCTCCAACCCGACCACATTCTCCCTCGATATGGAGAGTTCATTTTCAAGACCCTTCTCCGCGCCAACGCCATGCAATATCTGTTTCAGTACCAAGACCCCAAGCCGACGTGTGTCTTCTGTCGTGTCAATGAGACGTACGAGCATTTCCTGTTCTCTTGTGGATATGGTCAATCTGTTTGGTATTCCTTCAAGACAATCCAGCGACTGCTCGAGTGTTCCTTTCCGTCAACGTGTCTGGAAATGTTCTACGAGACGCCCAAGCCGTCCGATGGATACTACATCCGTGGCTATCTGAAGATCTGGCCGATTGTCCGAGCCTGCGTGTATTATCAAATATGGCTCCAACGTGCCGATCGCACCTTTCGACCCGACCTCACAGCGAAGAGTCCGATGGAAGTTGCCATTCATGCTGCCTCTTTGATCAAGCTACATCTACAACAGCTCCTGGTTGATCTCCCTCTCAAGAAGGGATACACCAAGGTATTCAATGTGCTCAAGCATCTATCTTCGGACCCCTGGTTACGTCAACACATCATTCCTGACAGTGTCGTTTCATGAGTGAGCTGACGGCTCACCACTTCATCTCCTGTTCAATGACCACTTTGCCATATTCTGTTTTCCAAGTTCTATTTATACAGTACGAGGCAAATTAGTAAGTCATTAGGGCCTTTGCTCAAAAATAAGGTTAATACAACTCATTTAACCATCGAGATACCCACTCGCCACGTCTGGCATGTTTGAAAGGTGTCATGCTCGTGTGGTGGACGACCAAGCATCAACTTGGTCCGAAATCAACACGCGAGAGTCCCAAGCATACCCCACAAAATGCATCTCGATGCCACTTTTTCTCCACTTTTGGTACCCACGTGCCACATGCAGCTCCTGGTTGATCTCCCTCTCAAGAAGGGATACACCAAGGTATTCAATGTGCTCAAGCATCTATCTTCGGACCCCTGGTTACGTCAACGCATCATTCCTGACAGCGTCGTTTCATGAGTGAGCTAACAGCTCACTCACTTCATCTCCTGTTCAATGACCACTTTGCCATATTCTGTTTTCCAAGTTCTATTTATACAGTACGAGGCAAATTAGTAAGTCATTAGGGCCTTTGCTCAAAAATAAGGTTAATACAACTCATTTAACCACCAACCGCGTCGCCCCCTGTGCTGAGCCTCCTAGAACGGGAGAGGAAGAAGAAAAATCTCAAGAGGACGTGGATATGGTCTCTGGAGACGCCGAGGGGAAGGATTCTACTGAAACCGAGGCCTTAACCGACGAGGGAAATACTCAAATTCACTCGGAGGTTGATGGGTCAGGCGACATTAACGGCCAAGCGAAGTCGTGTGATACTCCTGGAGAAGTTATTCAAGAGGAACAATCGACAAACAATGACAATGACCAGTCAAATCAAGACATTGTCGACAAATCCGTTGCTCAAGGAAATGGCGCTGTTGATCCTCCTACCGCGGCAGACAAAATACAAGGCGATCAAGAGCAACAAAACGCTGAAAAGGCCAATCCATGGACGCAAAAGACTCCCGGCAAGGATTCAGCTTCGTCCAAGAAAGATTCCAAGCAAGGCAATGCCCCCAAAGGCGCGAAACATCGCAACACTGGTGCTCATGCTATTGCCGATGACGATATTGCGCGATGCGAGGCCATGGCGGACGCATTCTACAAAGACTCTGGTGACATGGACGCCTTCATTGAAAACATTTTGCTCACCCCCCAGTCCCAAGTGTACGAGCTCACAGTCAAGTTGGGCGAAGGCTACAAGGACTGGTCCGAAAAAGTCATCTGCGATCAATTTGTCAAGGAAAATCCTGGTTCGTTATGGGGCTCCAAATTTCCGAACATTTTGATCCACAAGAAGAACCCACAGACCATTGTGATCTCAAGTTACAACTTGTCTACGTGCGTGGAAATGGGAGGCACAACGTTTCGACTTGGTGGCAAAGACTTCCTGGTTCCCAAATACTCGCGTTATGGCAACAACTACTACGTTACGTTCAACAAGGTCAGTCACCCTTCGATGGCCAAGGCAATTGTCAAGAAAATGGCTGCATTGACCAAGTCAGTGATAGCAGCATTCAACCCTACTGCTGGTCAGAACATCAAGTCGCCGCATTTGAGAGTCATTTTCAAGTCGTCTGCGCCTCCTGCAGTGCTGGTGCCAAAATCCGGCGACGCACTACGCGAAATCACCATTACGGATCCGTCGGGTCAGCCTTTTGTCGTCGTGTTTCAGCACAAGATCGCTGCTCTGAACAAGACATTGCCTCCGTCGATTGTTTCACGACGTGCAGAGGCCAAGGCTGAAAAAGCGAAGGCAAAAGCGGCCAAGGCAGCGGCAAAATCTCCTCCGTCAGGAGAAAAAGAACCTGAACATGATGGAGACGATCATGATCAAGACCCTGGAACAAATGCGGAAGGCAAGGCCGACTCAACTGAGGCATCTGAAGATGGTCAAGATGAACAACCACAGCCAACAGCTCCTTCTCATGGCTCTGATGTCGATATGTCTGGTGACAGCGATCCCCCTAACAACAATGGACAAGACAAACAACAAGAAGATGTGGAAATGTCTACCAACGAATCGCCCGCTCTTGCTCCACCAAGTGAGCAGCCCAAGAACTCGCTGGACCTTCAATTGGTAACGGGCTACCGGTCTGGACCAGCTCCAAAACGTACTTTGCCTTCGTCCCCACGTTTGGATCCCCTGCCGACATCCAACCGTTTTCATATCCTCGAAGAAGACGACGTGGAACTCTCGTTTGAAGACTTTGCAGTGCCTCGAATTGTATTGGAAGATTCAAGTGCGCCACGCCCGAAAAAGACCAAAGGCAAAGCGAAGAAACAACGACTTAACAAGTCTGCTGCAGCCCACCTCGAATTGGCGAAGAAGATCATTCGAGACAAGAAAGTCGAAGGCAGTATCACCGAATGTCAACGCATTTTGCGAGATGATCCTCAGCTCGTTGCACATGCTATGTACGCACAAGATGAAGACCTCAGTTTGTTTCAGTCACTTGTTGCAACCAAGACTATTGAGCGCAAGATGGCTTTGTTAAAAGCTCAAGGCAAGCCTCACAACTACAAACATCACGTCAACTTCATGGCTCAATACAAGATTCACCCGTCAGAAATCTTGGAAGAATTGACCACGGACATACCAGAGATCAAGCGCATCCTCTTTGCACTTGCTACGATTGACTTATTCCTCTCAAATCGGGCCCCAGACCTCTACACAAACTCGGAGGCACTGACTGTTCTATTGAACCAAGAAGCAACAAGATTGCCTGACACCAACTGCTTGACGGACTGGTCGCTGTTTGCTTTGATCGAAAACTTCAGCGACAATCTCGAGAAGTTCACTTTGCCGGCTCCCGTCTTGTCGGCCATCTCGATGCTCAAAAGCATCACCAACAATTACCACATCGACGAGCTCTGCAGCAAAGCTCACCACTCCATGAACGCCGACGAAATTGATCCCCTCGATTTGGAGGACGATCAACTCTAAGGCTTCTATCCCCTGCTTCAATCCATTTCAACCTCCCCTCTGACCCCTCCATTCTACTCATTTTCATCTGTACTCGTGATGAGTGACAACAACTTCTCCGATGTCCCAACTGAACTCGTGGACTGGGACCCACAAATCATCTCCCTCAACACCAATGGCTTCTCCAACAGTCATCGGTACATCCTCGACAAACTATCAAGTGTTCACGACGTTTCCTTTATCCAAGAAACCCGTTTCCGCACGCCAAGTCTCCACGACCGTGTTGCGTTCCATTGGCAACGCATCACAAACCACGAAGGCTCTTTGTTCTTTGAAGAGCCTATTTACCCTGAAGTATCCACGTCGCCAGCCACTGGAGGTCTGGCTACGTTGATACATCCTCACTCTCCTTTGAAGAACGCCACTCAAGTCCCTCATGACAACCCAGTGCTTCGTGGTCGTTATCTACAAGTGCGATGTACTCTGGGTCCACTGACAGTCGTTCTCCACAATATCTATGCGCCGGCAGCCTTCCAAGAACGAGCAAGTTACTTCGAAGAATTGCCACGCGACTTTCCTCCACATGCGCTCCACATTGTTGGAGGAGATTTCAACTGCACTCTCAACAAAGATTTGGATTCGTTGAGACCCAGTACCTCCACCATGGCCGGCACCCTTCAACTGGAACAATGGATGCACAGTTTGTCTCTGGTGGATCTGTTTCGTCGTCAAAACCCCGTGGCACGAGCCTTCACAAGTCCCACACTCACCAACCGACTCGACTACATCTTTTGTTCGTCCACCTTGGCGGGTCTTCGTCATTGGAAGGCGACGCACATGCCACACGTTCCACAGGCTGACCACGTGGCTTGTCGTATCATCACAAAGCGTCAAACATTGCGCCATGGCTCTGGATCATGGAAAGCTCCAACTTGGCTACTTCGTCTACCACGAGCGGCCGAGATTGTTCATGGATGTCTGGATCAATTTTTGGACAAGTCTCCAACATTCCACAATATCTCCAAGGCCTACGACATGCTGGTCAATGATATCCGCTCCCAACTCAAAGAATTCCATTCTCAACGATTGGAGAAACAACGTCTGCCGTTGAAGAAGTTAGCTGTCGAGATCGCTTCGCTTTTGCAAGTCCCCAACATGCGTCAAGATTCAGTGCTGGTGGATCGAGTGCGAGACCTTCAAAAGCAAATTCACGAGCTGCAAGATCGAGACAAGCAGTTTCGTCAAGACCAGGCGTTCCAACTTCACTTGTACAAAGCAGAGCGCTCGTCCAAGTTCCACTTCATGTCCCCTGTCCCTACCCCCTTGAAGAAGACAGTCTTCAAAGAGTTGGTGGATGTCAATGGAAATGTTGTCTCCAATCAACAAGGCATGTCTGACGTCCTGGTCGACTACTACAAGGACTTGTTTGCAGCTCCCGAGGTGCAGCGATCTGGAGACGAAGTGTCGTCATTTCTGACCCCATTGACTCGACACAAGCAACTGCCAGAGCAAGCCCAGAAAGAGCTGTCGGCTCCCTTGCGCGCCAACGAGTTCTATCATGCTATTCGACACAGCAGTTCGAACTCAGCGCCAGGTCCCAACGCTCTGCCATTCGAAGTCCTCAAACTTGCACCTCACAAGTGGTCGTTGGTATTGGAGCTGCTATTCACACACCAGCTCCATTCTCACCCTCGCTTGACTCCCATGCAACTTGTCAGTACGCTGGTGTTGCTGCACAAGAAAGGCCCCAAGTCACAAGCCAAGAACTATCGGCCCATTAGCCTACTCAACACGGATGTGAAAATCCTGACGAGTATTCTGGCTTATCGACTCCAGCGCCACATTCGACACATCATCCACCCGGACCAGCAAGGCTTTATCTGTCGAAGCAATATCCAAACCAATATTGCACGACTGGATGACATGCTGCACCACATCAAACTACACAGTCCGTCCTCGATGGTGGCACTGCTTGACTTTGAGAAAGCTTTTGATCGCGTGGACCACGCGTACTTGCTCCGCGTCCTCCGTCACTATGGCTTTCCCGAAACCTTTGTTGCCATGGTTCGCGTACTGTACTCGGGCCGCAAGTCTCGCATCTTGGTGAACGGCTTCTTGTCCAAGCCAGTTCACATCTCACGCGGTGTGTTGCAAGGTGATCCACTGTCGCCACTTCTGTTTGTGATCGCTTTGGAACCGATGTGCCAACTCCTACGGCAACACTCCAACTATGGCATCAAGTGTGGGGATCGCTACCACACTGGGAGTTACTTTGCCGACGACTCGCAACTCTATGCGGCAAATGAGACGTGCCTCCACCGGCAGCTTGCATTGGTTCAAACCTTTTGCGACAAGTCGGGTTTCCGACTCAACGTAGACAAGACCCAAATTCTGACCTACAGCCAGTTGAATGGGAACCTTGCCTCACTACAAGTTACTTCCGACAGTCCCGTGAAGGCTCTTGGTATCTTGGTTGCGCCCAATCTTTCTCCATTGGCACGTTTCAATTACGTGTTTGAGAAGTTTGTGGCTCGCTTGTCTTTGTGGCTCTACAAGGCTCGAACCATGGCCGGAAAAGTCACTATCCTGCACAGCATATGTCTGCCTGTGTTATGGTACCAACTGGCTTTTGTCCCTGCCGACAAAGACCTGGCCAAAAAGATCGACAAGGCCATGCTTCAATTTATGCATGGTGAAGAAATCAACCCATCCTCCTCTGTCCATGGCCTCCGTTTGATCAAAAAGGAGATCCTATTCATGCCGAAGAAGTCCGGTGGCTTAGGCCTGCACCATGCACTTGCTTTATGGCAACAACACAACCGCTCTGTCATGATCAGATGCATTCAAGCCATCACCACCCCACCCCGCAAGTCTGCCATGTCCGCCTGGATTACGCCGGGCTATACTCTCCTCGAGAAGGCTTTTCATCCATGGGGTTCCCCCCGAGATCTCCTCTTGGCAAATGGCTCTTCTGCATTCATCAGACAACTGTACAAGAATCCCAATATCACTCCAATGTGGAAAGCCTTATTGAGTAGCTGGTTTGAATCCCGCTGGACTCCGTACGGCTGTCCAAATCACATCTCATCTTTGGATGTTCCCCTTTGGCACAACTCGTATCTGCCTGGACTCGAAGACCTATACGATCAGTGCTCTACATCGACGCAAGACCAAGCCAATGTATTGGCTTCGCTTCACATCACGAAGTTGTCGCATTTGTTGACTCCGTGTCAGCGAGTTTGGCCAGCTTCGATCTTGTTCGACAAAATCAACCGTGCCTGCCGCCAAGCCAATTTTGTCCCTCCAACGAAACAATGGATCTCAATCTTGGTGACCAAGTTATCACGATTGTTTGAGATTGTTTCTGAAGAGGATGCTCCCGTGTTCCACTTGCCGACGCCAAGCTCTGAATGGATGGAATGGCACTGGATAATTGACCCTGACTCGAGTCCGATCTTGTTGGCGCTTGCGACTTCGAAATCGGCTAAGATCAGAGCTTCTCCAGCTGTCAGCTCGTCCATTCTTCCTACCAAGCATCTCAACCTGCCATCCAACTTTTACGAAGACCCCAAGCGCCTTACCCAACTTGCCGCCTTCCTCCAACCCGACCACATTCTCCCTCGATATGGAGAGTTCATTTTCAAGACCCTTCTCCGCGCCAACGCCATGCAATATCTGTTTCAGTACCAAGACCCCAAGCCGACGTGTGTCTTCTGTCGTGTCAATGAGACGTACGAGCATTTCCTGTTCTCTTGTGGATATGGTCAATCTGTTTGGTATTCCTTCAAGACAATCCAGCGACTGCTCGAGTGTTCCTTTCCGTCGACTTGTCTGGAAATGTTCTACGAGACGCCCAAGCCGTCCGATGGATACTACATCCGTGGCTATCTGAAGATCTGGCCGATTGTCCGAGCCTGCGTGTATTATCAAATATGGCTCCAACGTGCCGATCGCACCTTTCGACCCGACCTCACAGCGAAGAGTCCGATGGAAGTTGCCATTCATGCTGCCTCTTTGATCAAGCTACATCTACAACAGCTCCTGGTTGATCTCCCTCTCAAGAAGGGATACACCAAGGTATTCAATGTGCTCAAGCATCTATCTTCGGACCCCTGGTTACGTCAACACGCCATTCCTGACAGCGTCGTTTCATGAGTGAGCTGACGGCTCACTCACTTCATCTCCTGTTCAATGACCACTTTGCCATATTCTGTTTTCCAAGTTCTATTTATACAGTACGAGGCAAATTAGTAAGTCATTAGGGCCTTTGCTCAAAAATAAGGTTAATACAACTCATTTAACCCACAAAATGCATCTCGATGCCACTTTTTCTCCACTTTTGGTACCCACGTGCCACATGCATATCTCGACCCCATCGAGACACCCACTCGCCACGTCTGGCATGTTTGAAAGGTGTCATGCTCGTGTGGTGGACGACCAAGCATCAACTTGGTCCGAAATCAACACGCGAGAGTCCCAAGCATACCCCACAAAATGCATCTCGATGCCACTTTTTCTCCACTTTTGGTACCCACGTGCCACATGCATATCTCGACCCCATCGAGACACCCACTCGCCACGTCTGGCATGTTTGAAAGGTGTCATGCTCGTGTGGTGGACGACCAAGCATCAACTTGGTCCGAAATCAACACGCGAGAGTCCCAAGCATACCCCACAAAATGCATCTCGATGCCACTTTTTCTCCACTTTTGGTACCCACGTGCCACATGCATATCTCGACCCCATCGAGATACCCACTCGCCACGTCTGGCATGTTTGAAAGGTGTCATGCTCGTGTGGTGGACGACCAAGCACCAACTTGGTCCGAAATCAACACGCGAGAGTCCCAAGCATACCCCACAAAATGCATCTCGATGCCACTTTTTCTCCACTTTTGGTACCCACGTGCCACATGCATATCTCGACCCCATCGAGACACCCACTCGCCACGTCTGGCATGTTTGAAAGGTGTCATGCTCGTGTGGTGGACGACCAAGCATCAACTTGGTCCGAAATCAACACGCGAGAGTCCCAAGCATACCCCACAAAATGCATCTCGATGCCACTTTTTCTCCACTTTTGGTACCCACGTGCCACATGCACATCTCGACCCCATCGAGATACCCACTCGCCACGTCTGGCATGTTTGAAAGGTGTCATGCTCGTGTGGTGGACGACCAAGCATCAACTTGGTCCGAAATCAACACGCGAGAGTCCCAAGCATACCCCACAAAATGCATCTCGATGCCACTTTTTCTCCACTTTTGGTACCCACGTGCCACATGCATATCTCGACCCCATCGAGATACCCACTCGCCACGTCTGGCATGTTTGAAAGGTGTCATGCTCGTGTGGTGGACGACCAAGCACCAACTTGGTCCGAAATCAACACGCGAGAGTCCCAAGCATACCCCACAAAATGCATCTCGATGCCACTTTTTCTCCACTTTTGGTACCCACGTGCCACATGCATATCTCGACCCCATCGAGACACCCACTCGCCACGTCTGGCATGTTTGAAAGTGCTCGTGTGGTGGACGACCAAGCATCAACTTGGTCCGAAATCAACACGCGAGAGTCCCAAGCATACCCCACAAAATGCATCTCGATGCCACTTTTTCTCCACTTTTGGTACCCACGTGCCACATGCACATCTCGACCCCATCGAGATACCCACTTCCGAATTTGCCTCGTACCCCTCAAGTCAAGAAGTTATCAAGTGCCGCCGCGCTCAAAATGTCCAACGCCAACAGCTGTTCCGAGCTCCGTGAGACCAACACTCACGGAGTCACCATCATTCCAGGTATTGTATCACCTCACCCACTTTCGTCGTCCAATCAGGATGGCGGAAGTGGTGTGAGTAATGTCTCTACACCTAACCCTAGGGCCGAAGTGGAGGTCGAGTTCGACCCCAACAGCGTCTCTGGAGACCAATCTGCGTCTCGCTCCCCCAGCGCTTCACCTGGTGCTCCACTCGCCGGAGTTCCAGGGGGGGTCAACCTCAGTGGGTCAGTGGTTGACCCCCAGACCACTGTCGTTAACTTGTCTAGCGAAGCCCTCACTCAGGAGGGCGAACCACTGGGGCCTTGTGCCTGTGGTGGCTGCTTCCCTGGACTCCAATTGGAGTCGATCCCCAGTGAAGGCGGCGAGAAAACGGGGTCCATGCCAGCCCTAGAGGCTACGAGGGCCCCCCCTATGGGCACACCCTGCGGTTCTGTCTACTTCCCCCCAGGGGCCTCTTCGGAGGGGCGGGGGCGGTATCCCGATTTGGGTTCTCGCCGGAGCAATGGTGTACCCCAGTCACCGTGCTGCGGGGATGGCATGGATTCCCCTTCTACCCCTGTCACTGGGGGTCTGGCCCCGGCCTTTCTCGTGACCAATGGGACTGAGCCAGCAGCCACCAACCGCGTCGCCCCCTGTGCTGAGCCTCCTAGAACGGGAGAGGAAGAAGAAAAATCTCAAGAGGACGTGGATATGGTCTCTGGAGACGCCGAGGGGAAGGATTCTACTGAAACCGAGGCCTTAACCGACGAGGGAAATACTCAAATTCACTCGGAGGTTGATGGGTCAGGCGACATTAACGGCCAAGCGAAGTCGTGTGATACTCCTGGAGAAGTTATTCAAGAGGAACAATCGACAAACAATGACAATGACCAGTCAAATCAAGACATTGTCGACAAATCCGTTGCTCAAGGAAATGGCGCTGTTGATCCTCCTACCGCGGCAGACAAAATACAAGGCGATCAAGAGCAACAAAACGCTGAAAAGGCCAATCCATGGACGCAAAAGGCTCCCGGCAAGGATTCAGCTTCGTCCAAGAAAGATTCCAAGCAAGGCAATGCCCCCAAAGGCGCGAAACATCGCAACACTGGTGCTCATGCTATTGCCGATGACGATATTGCGCGATGCGAGGCCATGGCGGACGCATTCTACAAAGACTCTGGTGACATGGACGCCTTCATTGAAAACATTTTGCTCACCCCCCAGTCCCAAGTGTACGAGCTCACAGTCAAGTTGGGCGAAGGCTACAAGGACTGGTCCGAAAAAGTCATCTGCGATCAATTTGTCAAGGAAAATCCTGGTTCGTTATGGGGCTCCAAATTTCCGAACATTTTGATCCACAAGAAGAACCCACAGACCATTGTGATCTCAAGTTACAACTTGTCTACGTGCGTGGAAATGGGAGGCACAACGTTTCGACTTGGTGGCAAAGACTTCCTGGTTCCCAAATACTCGCGTTATGGCAACAACTACTACGTTACGTTCAACAAGGTCAGTCACCCTTCGATGGCCAAGGCAATTGTCAAGAAAATGGCTGCATTGACCAAGTCAGTGATAGCAGCATTCAACCCTACTGCTGGTCAGAACATCAAGTCGCCGCATTTGAGAGTCATTTTCAAGTCGTCTGCGCCTCCTGCAGTGCTGGTGCCAAAATCCGGCGACGCACTACGCGAAATCACCATTACGGATCCGTCGGGTCAGCCTTTTGTCGTCGTGTTTCAGCACAAGATCGCTGCTCTGAACAAGACATTGCCTCCGTCGATTGTTTCACGACGTGCAGAGGCCAAGGCTGAAAAAGCGAAGGCAAAAGCGGCCAAGGCAGCGGCAAAATCTCCTCCGTCAGGAGAAAAAGAACCTGAACATGATGGAGACGATCATGATCAAGACCCTGGAACAAATGCGGAAGGCAAGGCCGACTCAACTGAGGCATCTGAAGATGGTCAAGATGAACAACCACAGCCAACAGCTCCTTCTCATGGCTCTGATGTCGATATGTCTGGTGACAGCGATCCCCCTAACAACAATGGACAAGACAAACAACAAGAAGATGTGGAAATGTCTACCAACGAATTGCCCGCTCTTGCTCCACCAAGTGAGCAGCCCAAGAACTCGCTGGACCTTCAATTGGTAACGGGCTACCGGTCTGGACCAGCTCCAAAACGTACTTTGCCTTCGTCCCCACGTTTGGATCCCCTGCCGACATCCAACCGTTTTCATATCCTCGAAGAAGACGACGTGGAACTCTCGTTTGAAGACTTTGCAGTGCCTCGAATTGTATTGGAAGATTCAAGTGCGCCACGCCCGAAAAAGACCAAAGGCAAAGCGAAGAAACAACGACTTAACAAGTCTGCTGCAGCCCACCTCGAATTGGCGAAGAAGATCATTCGAGACAAGAAAGTCGAAGGCAGTATCACCGAATGTCAACGCATTTTGCGAGATGATCCTCAGCTCGTTGCACATGCTATGTACGCACAAGATGAAGACCTCAGTTTGTTTCAGTCACTTGTTGCAACCAAGACTATTGAGCGCAAGATGGCTTTGTTAAAAGCTCAAGGCAAGCCTCACAACTACAAACATCACGTCAACTTCATGGCTCAATACAAGATTCACCCGTCAGAAATCTTGGAAGAATTGACCACGGACATACCAGAGATCAAGCGCATCCTCTTTGCACTTGCTACGATTGACTTATTCCTCTCAAATCGGGCCCCAGACCTCTACACAAACTCGGAGGCACTGACTGTTCTATTGAACCAAGAAGCAACAAGATTGCCTGACACCAACTGCTTGACGGACTGGTCGCTGTTTGCTTTGATCGAAAACTTCAGCGACAATCTCGAGAAGTTCACTTTGCCGGCTCCCGTCTTGTCGGCCATCTCGATGCTCAAAAGCATCACCAACAATTACCACATCGACGAGCTCTGCAGCAAAGCTCACCACTCCATGAACGCCGACGAAATTGATCCCCTCGATTTGGAGGACGATCAACTCTAAGGCTTCTATCCCCTGCTTCAATCCATTTCAACCTCCCCTCTGACCCCTCCATTCTACTCATTTTCATCTGTACTCGTGATGAGTGACAACAACTTCTCCGATGTCCCAACTGAACTCGTGGACTGGGACCCACAAATCATCTCCCTCAACACCAATGGCTTCTCCAACAGTCATCGGTACATCCTCGACAAACTATCAAGTGTTCACGACGTTTCCTTTATCCAAGAAACCCGTTTCCGCACGCCAAGTCTCCACGACCGTGTTGCGTTCCATTGGCAACGCATCACAAACCACGAAGGCTCTTTGTTCTTTGAAGAGCCTATTTACCCTGAAGTATCCACGTCGCCAGCCACTGGAGGTCTGGCTACGTTGATACATCCTCACTCTCCTTTGAAGAACGCCACTCAAGTCCCTCATGACAACCCAGTGCTTCGTGGTCGTTATCTACAAGTGCGATGTACTCTGGGTCCACTGACAGTCGTTCTCCACAATATCTATGCGCCGGCAGCCTTCCAAGAACGAGCAAGTTACTTCGAAGAATTGCCACGCGACTTTCCTCCACATGCGCTCCACATTGTTGGAGGAGATTTCAACTGCACTCTCAACAAAGATTTGGATTCGTTGAGACCCAGTACCTCCACCATGGCCGGCACCCTTCAACTGGAACAATGGATGCACAGTTTGTCTCTGGTGGATCTGTTTCGTCGTCAAAACCCCGTGGCACGAGCCTTCACAAGTCCCACACTCACCAACCGACTCGACTACATCTTTTGTTCGTCCACCTTGGCGGGTCTTCGTCATTGGAAGGCGACGCACATGCCACACGTTCCACAGGCTGACCACGTGGCTTGTCGTATCATCACAAAGCGTCAAACATTGCGCCATGGCTCTGGATCATGGAAAGCTCCAACTTGGCTACTTCGTCTACCACGAGCGGCCGAGATTGTTCATGGATGTCTGGATCGATTTTTGGACAAGTCTCCAACATTCCACAATATCTCCAAGGCCTACGACATGCTGGTCAATGATATCCGCTCCCAACTCAAAGAATTCCATTCTCAACGATTGGAGAAACAACGTCTGCCGTTGAAGAAGTTAGCTGTCGAGATCGCTTCGCTTTTGCAAGTCCCCAACATGCGTCAAGATTCAGTGCTGGTGGATCGAGTGCGAGACCTTCAAAAGCAAATTCACGAGCTGCAAGATCGAGACAAGCAGTTTCGTCAAGACCAGGCGTTCCAACTTCACTTGTACAAAGCAGAGCGCTCGTCCAAGTTCCACTTCATGTCCCCTGTCCCTACCCCCTTGAAGAAGACAGTCTTCAAAGAGTTGGTGGATGTCAATGGAAATGTTGTCTCCAATCAACAAGGCATGTCTGACGTCCTGGTCGACTACTACAAGGACTTGTTTGCAGCTCCCGAGGTGCAGCGATCTGGAGACGAAGTGTCGTCATTTCTGACCCCATTGACTCGACACAAGCAACTGCCAGAGCAAGCCCAGAAAGAGCTGTCGGCTCCCTTGCGCGCCAACGAGTTCTATCATGCTATTCGACACAGCAGTTCGAACTCAGCGCCAGGTCCCAACGCTCTGCCATTCGAAGTCCTCAAACTTGCACCTCACAAGTGGTCGTTGGTATTGGAGCTGCTATTCACACACCAGCTCCATTCTCACCCTCGCTTGACTCCCATGCAACTTGTCAGTACGCTGGTGTTGCTGCACAAGAAAGGCCCCAAGTCACAAGCCAAGAACTATCGGCCCATTAGCCTACTCAACACGGATGTGAAAATCCTGACGAGTATTCTGACTTATCGACTCCAGCGCCACATTCGACACATCATCCACCCGGACCAGCAAGGCTTTATCCGTCGAAGCAATATCCAAACCAATATTGCACGACTGGATGACATGCTGCACCACATCAAACTACACAGTCCGTCCTCGATGGTGGCACTGCTTGACTTTGAGAAAGCTTTTGATCGCGTGGACCACGCGTACTTGCTCCGCGTCCTCCGTCACTATGGCTTTCCCGAAACCTTTGTTGCCATGGTTCGCGTACTGTACTCGGGCCGCAAGTCTCGCATCTTGGTGAACGGCTTCTTGTCCAAGCCAGTTCACATCTCACGCGGTGTGTTGCAAGGTGATCCACTGTCGCCACTTCTGTTTGTGATCGCTTTGGAACCGATGTGCCAACTCCTACGGCAACACTCCAACTATGGCATCAAGTGTGGGGATCGCTACCACACTGGGAGTTACTTTGCCGACGACTCGCAACTCTATGCGGCAAATGAGACGTGCCTCCACCGGCAGCTTGCATTGGTTCAAACCTTTTGCGACAAGTCTGGTTTCCGACTCAACGTAGACAAGACCCAAATTCTGACCTACAGCCAGTTGAATGGGAACCTTGCCTCACTACAAGTTACTTCCGACAGTCCCGTGAAGGCTCTTGGTATCTTGGTTGCGCCCAATCTTTCTCCATTGGCACGTTTCAATTACGTGTATGAGAAGTTTGTGGCTCGCTTGTCTTTGTGGCTCTACAAGGCTCGAACCATGGCCGGAAAAGTCACTATCCTGCACAGCATATGTCTGCCTGTGTTATGGTACCAACTGGCTTTTGTCCCTGCCGACAAAGACCTGGCCAAAAAGATCGACAAGGCCATGCTTCAATTTATGCATGGTGAAGAAATCAACCCATCCTCCTCTGTCCATGGCCTCCGTTTGATCAAAAAGGAGATCCTATTCATGCCGAAGAAGTCCGGTGGCTTAGGCCTGCACCATGCACTTGCTTTATGGCAACAACACAACCGCTCTGTCATGATCAGATGCATTCAAGCCATCACCACCCCACCCCGCAAGTCTGCCATGTCCGCCTGGATTACGCCGGGCTATACTCTCCTCGAGAAGGCTTTTCATCCATGGGGTTCCCCCCGAGATCTCCTCTTGGCAAATGGCTCTTCTGCATTCATCAGACAACTGTACAAGAATCCCAATATCACTCCAATGTGGAAAGCCTTATTGAGTAGCTGGTTTGAATCCCGCTGGACTCCGTACGGCTGTCCAAATCACATCTCATCTTTGGATGTTCCCCTTTGGCACAACTCGTATCTGCCTGGACTCGAAGACCTATACGATCAGTGCTCTACATCGACGCAAGACCAAGCCAATGTATTGGCTTCGCTTCACATCACGAAGTTGTCGCATTTGTTGACTCCGTGTCAGCGAGTTTGGCCAGCTTCGATCTTGTTCGACAAAATCAACCGTGCCTGCCGCCAAGCCAATTTTGTCCCTCCAACGAAACAATGGATCTCAATCTTGGTGACCAAGTTATCACGATTGTTTGAGATTGTTTCTGAAGAGGATGCTCCCGTGTTCCACTTGCCGACGCCAAGCTCTGAATGGATGGAATGGCACTGGATGATTCACCCTGACTCGAGTCCGATCTTGTTGGCGCTTGCGACTTCGAAATCGGCTAAGATCAGAGCTTCTCCAGCTGTCAGCTCGTCCATTCTTCCTACCAAGCATCTCAACCTGCCATCCAACTTTTACGAAGACCCCAAGCGCCTTACCCAACTTGCCGCCTTCCTCCAACCCGACCACATTCTCCCTCGATATGGAGAGTTCATTTTCAAGACCCTTCTCCGCGCCAACGCCATGCAATATCTGTTTCAGTACCAAGACCCCAAGCCGACGTGTGTCTTCTGTCGTGTCAATGAGACGTACGAGCATTTCCTGTTCTCTTGTGGATATGGTCAATCTGTTTGGTATTCCTTCAAGACAATCCAGCGACTGCTCGAGTGTTCCTTTCCGTCGACTTGTCTGGAAATGTTCTACGAGACGCCCAAGCCGTCCGATGGATACTACATCCGTGGCTATCTGAAGATCTGGCCGATTGTCCGAGCCTGCGTGTATTATCAAATATGGCTCCAACGTGCCGATCGCACCTTTCGACCCGACCTCACAGCGAAGAGTCCGATGGAAGTTGCCATTCATGCTGCCTCTTTGATCAAGCTACATCTACAACAGCTCCTGGTTGATCTCCCTCTCAAGAAGGGATACACCAAGGTATTCAATGTGCTCAAGCATCTATCTTCGGACCCCTGGTTACGTCAACACGCCATTCCTGACAGCGTCGTTTCATGAGTGAGCTGACGGCTCACTCACTTCATCTCCTGTTCAATGACCACTTTGCCATATTCTGTTTTCCAAGTTCTATTTATACAGTACGAGGCAAATTAGTAAGTCATTAGGGCCTTTGCTCAAAAATAAGGTTAATACAACTCATTTAACCCACAAAATGCATCTCGATGCCACTTTTTCTCCACTTTTGGTACCCACGTGCCACATGCATATCTCGACCCCATCGAGACACCCACTCGCCACGTCTGGCATGTTTGAAAGGTGTCATGCTCGTGTGGTGGACGACCAAGCATCAACTTGGTCCGAAATCAACACGCGAGAGTCCCAAGCATACCCCACAAAATGCATCTCGATGCCACTTTTTCTCCACTTTTGGTACCCACGTGCCACATGCATATCTCGACCCCATCGAGACACCCACTTCCGAATTTGCCTCGTACCCCTCAAGTCAAGAAGTTATCATGTGCCGCCGCGCTGAAAATGTCCAACGCCAACAGCTGTTCCGAGCTCCGTGAGACCAACACTCACGGAGTCACCATCATTCCAGGTATTGTATCACCTCACCCACTTTCGTCGTCCAATCAGGATGGCGGAAGTGGTGTGAGTAATGTCTCTACACCTAACCCTAGGGCCGAAGTGGAGGTCGAGTTCGACCCCAACAGCGTCTCTGGAGACCAATCTGCGTCTCGCTCCACCAGCGCTTCACCTGGTGCTCCACTCGCCGGAGTTCCAGGGGGGGTCAACCTCAGTGGGTCAGTGGTTGACCCCCAGACCACTGTCGTTAACTTGTCTAGCGAAGCCCTCACTCAGGAGGGCGAACCACTGGGGCCTTGTGCCTGTGGTGGCTGCTTCCCTGGACTCCAATTGGAGTCGATCCCCAGTGAAGGCGGCGAGAAAACGGGGTCCATGCCAGCCCTAGAGGCTACGAGGGCCCCCCCTATGGGCACACCCTGCGGTTCTGTCTACTTCCCCCAGGGGCCTCTTCGGAGGGGCGGGGGCGGTATCCCGATTTGGGTTCTCGCCGGAGCAATGGTGTACCCCAGACACCGTGCTGCGGGGATGGCATGGATTCCCCTTCTACCCCTGTCACTGGGGGTCTGGCCCCGGCCTTTCTCGTGACCAATGGGACTGAGCCAGCAGCCACCAACCGCGTCGCCCCCTGTGCTGAGCCTCCTAGAACGGGAGAGGAAGAAGAAAAATCTCAAGAGGACGTGGATATGGTCTCTGGAGACGCCGAGGGGAAGGATTCTACTGAAACCGAGGCCTTAACCGACGAGGGAAATACTCAAATTCACTCTGAGGTTGATGGGTCAGGCGACATTAACGGCCAAGCGAAGTCGTGTGATACTCCTGGAGAAGTTATTCAAGAGGAACAATCGACAAACAATGACAATGACCAGTCAAATCAAGACATTGTCGACAAATCCGTTGCTCAAGGAAATGGCGCTGTTGATCCTCCTACCGCGGCAGACAAAATACAAGGCGATCAAGAGCAACAAAACGCTGAAAAGGCCAATCCATGGACGCAAAAGACTCCCGGCAAGGATTCAGCTTCGTCCAAGAAAGATTCCAAGCAAGGCAATGCCCCCAAAGGCGCGAAACATCGCAACACTGGTGCTCATGCTATTGCCGATGACGATATTGCGCGATGCGAGGCCATGGCGGACGCATTCTACAAAGACTCTGGTGACATGGACGCCTTCATTGAAAACATTTTGCTCACCCCCCAGTCCCAAGTGTACGAGCTCACAGTCAAGTTTGGCGAAGCCTACAAGGACTGGTCCGAAAAAGTCATCTGCGATCAATTTGTCAAGGAAAATCCTGGTTCGTTATGGGGCTCCAAATTTCCGAACATTTTGATCCACAAGAAGAACCCACAGACCATTGTGATCTCAAGTTACAACTTGTCTACGTGCGTGGAAATGGGAGGCACAACGTTTCGACTTGGTGGCAAAGACTTCCTGGTTCCCAAGTACTCGCGTTATGGCAACAACTACTACGTTACGTTCAACAAGGTCAGTCACCCTTCGATGGCCAAGGCAATTGTCAAGAAAATGGCTGCATTGACCAAGTCAGTGATAGCAGCATTCAACCCTACTGCTGGTCAGAACATCAAGTCGCCGCATTTGAGAGTCATTTTCAAGTCGTCTGCGCCTCCTGCAGTGCTGGTGCCAAAATCCGGCGACGCACTACGCGAAATCACCATTACGGATCCGTCGGGTCAGCCTTTTGTCGTCGTGTTTCAGCACAAGATCGCTGCTCTGAACAAGACATTGCCTCCGTCGATTGTTTCACGACGTGCAGAGGCCAAGGCTGAAAAAGCGAAGGCAAAAGCGGCCAAGGCAGCGGCAAAATCTCCTCCGTCAGGAGAAAAAGAACCTGAACATGATGGAGACGATCATGATCAAGACCCTGGAACAAATGCGGAAGGCAAGGCCGACTCAACTGAGGCATCTGAAGATGGTCAAGATGAACAACCACAGCCAACAGCTCCTTCTCATGGCTCTGATGTCGATATGTCTGGTGACAGCGATCCCCCTAACAACAATGGACAAGACAAACAACAAGAAGATGTGGAAATGTCTACCAACGAATTGCCCGCTCTTGCTCCACCAAGTGAGCAGCCCAAGAACTCGCTGGACCTTCAATTGGTAACGGGCTACCGGTCTGGACCAGCTCCAAAACGTACTTTGCCTTCGTCCCCACGTTTGGATCCCCTGCCGACATCCAACCGTTTTCATATCCTCGAAGAAGACGACGTGGAACTCTCGTTTGAAGACTTTGCAGTGCCTCGAATTGTATTGGAAGATTCAAGTGCGCCACGCCCGAAAAAGACCAAAGGCAAAGCGAAGAAACAACGACTTAACAAGTCTGCTGCAGCCCACCTCGAATTGGCGAAGAAGATCATTCGAGACAAGAAAGTCGAAGGCAGTATCACCGAATGTCAACGCATTTTGCGAGATGATCCTCAGCTCGTTGCACATGCTATGTACGCACAAGATGAAGACCTCAGTTTGTTTCAGTCACTTGTTGCAACCAAGACTATTGAGCGCAAGATGGCTTTGTTAAAAGCTCAAGGCAAGCCTCACAACTACAAACATCACGTCAACTTCATGGCTCAATACAAGATTCACCCGTCAGAAATCTTGGAAGAATTGACCACGGACATACCAGAGATCAAGCGCATCCTCTTTGCACTTGCTACGATTGACTTATTCCTCTCAAATCGGGCCCCAGACCTCTACACAAACTCGGAGGCACTGACTGTTCTATTGAACCAAGAAGCAACAAGATTGCCTGACACCAACTGCTTGCGGACTGGTCGCTGTTTGCTTTGATCGAAAACTTCAGCGACAATCTCGAGAAGTTCACTTTGCCGGCTCCCGTCTTGTCGGCCATCTCGATGCTCAAAAGCATCACCAACAATTACCACATCGACGAGCTCTGCAGCAAAGCTCACCACTCCATGAACGCCGACGAAATTGATCCCCTCGATTTGGAGGACGATCAACTCTAAGGCTTCTATCCCCTGCTTCAATCCATTTCAACCTCCCCTCTGACCCCTCCATTCTACTCATTTTCATCTGTACTCGTGATGAGTGACAACAACTTCTCCGATGTCCCAACTGAACTCGTGGACTGGGACCCACAAATCATCTCCCTCAACACCAATGGCTTCTCCAACAGTCATCGGTACATCCTCGACAAACTATCAAGTGTTCACGACGTTTCCTTTATCCAAGAAACCCGTTTCCGCACGCCAAGTCTCCACGACCGTGTTGCGTTCCATTGGCAACGCATCACAAACCACGAAGGCTCTTTGTTCTTTGAAGAGCCTATTTACCCTGAAGTATCCACGTCGCCAGCCACTGGAGGTCTGGCTACGTTGATACATCCTCACTCTCCTTTGAAGAACGCCACTCAAGTCCCTCATGACAACCCAGTGCTTCGTGGTCGTTATCTACAAGTGCGATGTACTCTGGGTCCACTGACAGTCGTTCTCCACAATATCTATGCGCCGGCAGCCTTCCAAGAACGAGCAAGTTACTTCGAAGAATTGCCACGCGACTTTCCTCCACATGCGCTCCACATTGTTGGAGGAGATTTCAACTGCACTCTCAACAAAGATTTGGATTCGTTGAGACCCAGTACCTCCACCATGGCCGGCACCCTTCAACTGGAACAATGGATGCACAGTTTGTCTCTGGTGGATCTGTTTCGTCGTCAAAACCCCGTGGC
Organism: Aphanomyces cochlioides; assembly: GCA_019828595.1. Lineage (NCBI taxonomy): Eukaryota > Oomycota > Saprolegniomycetes > Saprolegniales > Verrucalvaceae > Aphanomyces > Aphanomyces cochlioides. The sequence continues at coordinate 1,612,214 of JAHQRK010000016.1, forward strand.
ACGAGCCTTCACAAGTCCCACACTCACCAACCGACTCGACTACATCTTTTGTTCGTCCACCTTGGCGGGTCTTCGTCATTGGAAGGCGACGCACATGCCACACGTTCCACAGGCTGACCACGTGGCTTGTCGTATCATCACAAAGCGTCAAACATTGCGCCATGGCTCTGGATCATGGAAAGCTCCAACTTGGCTACTTCGTCTACCACGAGCGGCCGAGATTGTTCATGGATGTCTGGATCGATTTTTGGACAAGTCTCCAACATTCCACAATATCTCCAAGGCCTACGACATGCTGGTCAATGATATCCGCTCCCAACTCAAAGAATTCCATTCTCAACGATTGGAGAAACAACGTCTGCCGTTGAAGAAGTTAGCTGTCGAGATCGCTTCGCTTTTGCAAGTCCCCAACATGCGTCAAGATTCAGTGCTGGTGGATCGAGTGCGAGACCTTCAAAAGCAAATTCACGAGCTGCAAGATCGAGACAAGCAGTTTCGTCAAGACCAGGCGTTCCAACTTCACTTGTACAAAGCAGAGCGCTCGTCCAAGTTCCACTTCATGTCCCCTGTCCCTACCCCCTTGAAGAAGACAGTCTTCAAAGAGTTGGTGGATGTCAATGGAAATGTTGTCTCCAATCAACAAGGCATGTCTGACGTCCTGGTCGACTACTACAAGGACTTGTTTGCAGCTCCCGAGGTGCAGCGATCTGGAGACGAAGTGTCGTCATTTCTGACCCCATTGACTCGACACAAGCAACTGCCAGAGCAAGCCCAGAAAGAGCTGTCGGCTCCCTTGCGCGCCAACGAGTTCTATCATGCTATTCGACACAGCAGTTCGAACTCAGCGCCAGGTCCCAACGCTCTGCCATTCGAAGTCCTCAAACTTGCACCTCACAAGTGGTCGTTGGTATTGGAGCTGCTATTCACACACCAGCTCCATTCTCACCCTCGCTTGACTCCCATGCAACTTGTCAGTACGCTGGTGTTGCTGCACAAGAAAGGCCCCAAGTCACAAGCCAAGAACTATCGGCCCATTAGCCTACTCAACACGGATGTGAAAATCCTGACGAGTATTCTGACTTATCGACTCCAGCGCCACATTCGACACATCATCCACCCGGACCAGCAAGGCTTTATCCGTCGAAGCAATATCCAAACCAATATTGCACGACTGGATGACATGCTGCACCACATCAAACTACACAGTCCGTCCTCGATGGTGGCACTGCTTGACTTTGAGAAAGCTTTTGATCGCGTGGACCACGCGTACTTGCTCCGCGTCCTCCGTCACTATGGCTTTCCCGAAACCTTTGTTGACATGGTTCGCGTACTGTACTCGGGCCGCAAGTCTCGCATCTTGGTGAACGGCTTCTTGTCCAAGCCAGTTCACATCTCACGCGGTGTGTTGCAAGGTGATCCACTGTCGCCACTTCTGTTTGTGATCGCTTTGGAACCGATGTGCCAACTCCTACGGCAACACTCCAACTATGGCATCAAGTGTGGGGATCGCTACCACACTGGGAGTTACTTTGCCGACGACTCGCAACTCTATGCTGCAAATGAGACGTGCCTCCACCGGCAGCTTGCATTGGTTCAAACCTTTTGCGACAAGTCTGGTTTCCGACTCAACGTAGACAAGACCCAAATTCTGACCTACAGCCAGTTGAATGGGAACCTTGCCTCACTACAAGTTACTTCCGACAGTCCCGTGAAGGCTCTTGGTATCTTGGTTGCGCCCAATCTTTCTCCATTGGCACATTTCAACTACGTGTTTGAGAAGTTTGTGGCTCGCTTGTCTTTGTAGCTCTACAAGGCTCGAACCATGGCCGGAAAAGTCACTATCCTGCACAGCATATGTCTGCCTGTGTTATGGTACCAACTGGCTTTTGTCCCTGCCGACAAAGACCTGGCCAAAAAGATCGACAAGGCCATGCTTCAATTTATGCATGGTGAAGAAATCAACCCATCCTCCTCTGTCCATGGCCTCCGTTTGATCAAAAAGGAGATCCTATTCATGCCGAAGAAGTCCGGTGGCTTAGGCCTGCACCATGCACTTGCTTTATGGCAACAACACAACCGCTCTGTCATGATCAGATGCATTCAAGCCATCACCACCCCACCCCACAAGTCTGCCATGTCCGCCTGGATTACGCCGGGCTATACTCTCCTCGAGAAGGCTTTTCATCCATGGGGTTCCCCCCGAGATCTCCTCTTGGCAAATGGCTCTTCTGCATTCATCAGACAACTGTACAAGAATCCCAATATCACTCCAATGTGGAAAGCCTTATTGAGTAGCTGGTTTGAATCCCGCTGGACTCCGTACGGCTGTCCAAATCACATCTCATCTTTGGATGTTCCCCTTTGGCACAACTCGTATCTGCCTGGACTCGAAGACCTATACGATCAGTGCTCTACATCGACGCAAGACCAAGCCAATGTATTGGCTTCGCTTCACATCACGAAGTTGTCGCATTTGTTGACTCCGTGTCAGCGAGTTTGGCCAGCTTCGATCTTGTTCGACAAAATCAACCGTGCCTGCCGCCAAGCCAATTTTGTCCCTCCAACGAAACAATGGATCTCAATCTTGGTGACCAAGTTATCACGATTGTTTGAGATTGTTTCTGAAGAGGATGCTCCCGTGTTCCACTTGCCGACGCCTAGCTCTGAATGGATGGAATGGCACTGGATGATACACCCTGACTCGAGTCCGATCTTGTTGGCGCTTGCGACTTCGAAATCGGCTAAGATCAGAGCTTCTCCAGCTGTCAGCTCGTCCATTCTTCCTACCAAGCATCTCAACCTGCCATCCAACTTTTATGAAGACCCCAAGCGCCTTACCCAACTTGCCGCCTTCCTCCAACCCGACCACATTCTCCCTCGATATGGAGAGTTCATTTTCAAGACCCTTCTCCGCGCCAACGCCATGCAAATCTGTTTCAGTACCAAGACCCCAAGCCGACGTGTGTCTTCTGTCGTGTCAATGAGACGTACGAGCATTTCCTGTTCTCTTGTGGATATGGTCAATCTGTTTGGTATTTCTTCAAGGCGATCCAGCGACTGCTCGAGTGTTCCTTTCCGTCGACTTGTCTGGAAATGTTCTACGAGACGCCCAAGCCGTCCGATGGATACTACATCCGTGGCTATCTGAAGATCTGGCCGATTGTCCGAGCCTGCGTGTATTATCAAATATGGCTCCAACGTGCCGATCGCACCTTTCGACCCGACCTCACAGCGAAGAGTCCGATGGAAGTTGCCATTCATGCTGCCTCTTTGATCAAGCTACATCTACAACAGCTCCTGGTTGATCTCCCTCTCAAGAAGGGATACACCAAGGTATTCAATGTGCTCAAGCATCTATCTTCGGACCCCTGGTTACGTCAACACATCATTCCTGACAGCGTCGTTTCATGAGAGAGCTGACGGCTCACTCACTTCATCTCCTGTTCAATGACCACTTTGCCATATTCTGTTTTCCAAATTCTATTTATACAGTACGAGGCAAAATAGTAAGTCATTAGGGCCTTTGCTCAAAAATAAGGTTAATACAACTCATTTAACCCACAAAATGCATCTCGATGCCACTTTTTCTCCACTTTTGGTACCCACGTGCCACATGCATATCTCGACCCCATCGAGACACCCACTCGCCACGTCTGGCATGTTTGAAAGGTGTCATGCTCGTGTGGTGGACGACCAAGCATCAACTTGGTCCGAAATCAACACGCGAGAGTCCCAAGCATACCCCACAAAATGCATCTCGATGCCACTTTTTCTCCACTTTTGGTACCCACGTGCCACATGCACATCTCGACCCCATCGAGATACCCACTCGCCACGTCTGGCATGTTTGAAAGGTGTCATGCTCGTGTGGTGGACGACCAAGCATCAACTTGGTCCGAAATCAACACGCGAGAGTCCCAAGCATACCCCACAAAATGCATCTCGATGCCACTTTTTCTCCACTTTTGGTACCCACGTGCCACATGCATATCTCGACCCCATCGAGATACCCACTCGCCACGTCTGGCATGTTTGAAAGGTGTCATGCTCGTGTGGTGGACGACCAAGCATCAACTTGGTCCGAAATCAACACGCGAGAGTCCCAAGCATACCCCACAAAATGCATCTCGATGCCACTTTTTCTCCACTTTTGGTACCCACGTGCCACATGCATATCTCGACCCCATCGAGATACCCACTCGCCACGTCTGGCATGTTTGAAAGGTGTCATGCTCGTGTGGTGGACGACCAAGCATCAACTTGGTCCGAAATCAACACGCGAGAGTCCCAAGCATACCCCACAAAATGCATCTCGATGCCACTTTTTCTCCACTTTTGGTACCCACGTGCCACATGCATATCTCGACCCCATCGAGATACCCACTCGCCACGTCTGGCATGTTTGAAAGGTGTCATGCTCGTGTGGTGGACGACCAAGCATCAACTTGGTCCGAAATCAACACGCGAGAGTCCCAAGCATACCCCACAAAATGCATCTCGATGCCACTTTTTCTCCACTTTTGGTACCCACGTGCCACATGCATATCTCGACCCCATCGAGATACCCACTCGCCACGTCTGGCATGTTTGAAAGGTGTCATGCTCGTGTGGTGGACGACCAAGCATCAACTTGGTCCGAAATCAACACGCGAGAGTCCCAAGCATACCCCACAAAATGCATCTCGATGCCACTTTTTCTCCACTTTTGGTACCCACGTGCCACATGCATATCTCGACCCCATCGAGATACCCACTCGCCACGTCTGGCATGTTTGAAAGGTGTCATGCTCGTGTGGTGGACGACCAAGCATCAACTTGGTCCGAAATCAACACGCGAGAGTCCCAAGCATACCCCACAAAATGCATCTCGATGCCACTTTTTCTCCACTTTTGGTACCCACGTGCCACATGCATATCTCGACCCCATCGAGATACCCACTCGCCACGTCTGGCATGTTTGAAAGGTGTCATGCTCGTGTGGTGGACGACCAAGCATCAACTTGGTCCGAAATCAACACGCGAGAGTCCCAAGCATACCCCACAAAATGCATCTCGATGCCACTTTTTCTCCACTTTTGGTACCCACGTGCCACATGCATATCTCGACCCCATCGAGATACCCACTCGCCACGTCTGGCATGTTTGAAAGGTGTCATGCTCGTGTGGTGGACGACCAAGCATCAACTTGGTCCGAAATCAACACGCGAGAGTCCCAAGCATACCCCACAAAATGCATCTCGATGCCACTTTTTCTCCACTTTTGGTACCCACGTGCCACATGCACATCTCGACCCCATCGAGATACCCACTCGCCACGTCTGGCATGTTTGAAAGGTGTCATGCTCGTGTGGTGGACGACCAAGCATCAACTTGGTCCGAAATCAACACGCGAGAGTCCCAAGCATACCCCACAAAATGCATCTCGATGCCACTTTTTCTCCACTTTTGGTACCCACGTGCCACATGCACATCTCGACCCCATCGAGATACCCACTCGCCACGTCTGGCATGTTTGAAAGGTGTCATGCTCGTGTGGTGGACGACCAAGCATCAACTTGGTCCGAAATCAACACGCGATAGTCCCAATCATACCCCACAAAATGCATCTCGATGCCACTTTTTCTCCACTAGTTACTTTGCCGACGACTCGCAACTCTATGCGGCAAATGAGACGTGCCTCCACCGGCAGCTTGCATTGGTTCAAACCTTTTGCGACAAGTCTGGTTTCCGACTCAACGTAGACAAGACCCAAATTCTGACCTACAGCCAGTTGAATGGGAACCTTGCCTCACTACAAGTTACTTCCGACAGTCCCGTGAAGGCTCTTGGTATCTTGGTTGCGCCCAATCTTTCTCCATTGGCACGTTTCAATTACGTGTTTGAGAAGTTTGTGGCTCGCTTGTCTTTGTGGCTCTACAAGGCTCGAACCATGGCCGGAAAAGTCACTATCCTGCACAGCATATGTCTGCCTGTGTTATGGTACCAACTGGCTTTTGTCCCTGCCGACAAAGACCTGGCCAAAAAGATCGACAAGGCCATGCTTCAATTTATGCATGGTGAAGAAATCAACCCATCCTCCTCTGTCCATGGCCTCCGTTTGATCAAAAAGGAGATCATATTCATGCCGAAGAAGTCCGGTGGTTAAATGAGTTGTATTAACCTTATTTTTGAGCAAAAGCCCTAATGACTTACTAATTTGCCTCGTACTGTATAAATAGAACTTGGAAAACAGAATATGGCAAAGTGGTCATTGAACAGGAGATGAAGTGAGTGAGCCGTTAGCTCACTCATGAAACGACGCTGTCAGGAATGGCGTGTTGATGTAACCAGGGGTCCGAAGATAGATGCTTGAGCACATTGAATACCTTGGTGTATCCCTTCTTGAGAGGGAGATCAACCAGGAGCTGTTGTAGATGTAGCTTGATCAAAGAGGCAGCATGAATGGCAACTTCCATCGGACTCTTCGCTGTGAGGTCGGGTCGAAAGGTGCGATCGGCACGTTGGAGCCATATTTGATAATACACGCAGGCTCGGACAATCGGCCAGATCTTCAGATAGCCACGGATGTAGTATCCATCGGACGGCTTGGGCGTCTCGTAGAACATTTCCAGACACGTTGACGGAAAGGAACACTCGAGCAGTCGCTGGATCGCGAAGAAGTCCGGTGGCTTAGGCCTGCACCATGCACTTGCTTTATGGCAACAACACAACCGCTCTGTCATGATCAGATGCATTCAAGCCATCACCACCCCACCCCGCAAGTCTGCCATGTCCGCCTGGATTACGCCGGGCTATACTCTCCTCGAGAAGGCTTTTCATCCATGGAGTTCCCCCCGAGATCTCCTCTTGGCAAATGGCTCTTCTGCATTCATCAGACAACTGTACAAGAATCCCAATATCACTCCAATGTGGAAAGCCTTATTGAGTAGCTGGTTTGAATCCCGCTGGACTCCGTACGGCTGTCCAAATCACATCTCATCTTTGGATGTTCCCCTTTGGCACAACTCGACTTCCGAATTTGCCTCGTACCCCTCAAGTCAAGAAGTTATCAAGTGCCGCCGCGCTCAAAATGTCCAACGCCAACAGCTGTTTCGAGCTCCGTGAGACCAACACTCACGGAGTCACCATCATTCCAGGTATTGTATCACCTCACCCACTTTCGTCGTCCAATCAGGATGGCGGAAGTGGTGTGAGTAATGTCTCTACACCTAACCCTAGGGCCGAAGTGGAGGTCGAGTTCGACCCCAACAGCGTCTCTGGAGACCAATCTGCGTCTCGCTCCACCAGCGCTTCACCTGGTGCTCCACTCGCCGGAGTTCCAGGGGGGGTCAACCTCAGTGGGTCAGTGGTTGACCCCCAGACCACTGTCGTTAACTTGTCTAGCGAAGCCCTCACTCAGGAGGGCGAACCACTGGGGCCTTGTGCCTGTGGTGGCTGCTTCCCTGGACTCCAATTGGAGTCGATCCCCAGTGAAGGCGGCGAGAAAACGGGGTCCATGCCAGCCCTAGAGGCTACGAGGGCCCCCCCTATGGGCACACCCTGCGGTTCTGTCTACTTCCCCCCAGGGGCCTCTTCGGAGGGGCGGGGGCGGTATCCCGATTTGGGTTCTCGCCGGAGCAATGGTGTACCCCAGTCACCGTGCTGCGGGGATGGCATGGATTCCCCTTCTACCCCTGTCACTGGGGGTCTGGCCCCGGCCTTTCTCGTGACCAATGGGACTGAGCCAGCAGCCACCAACCGCGTCGCCCCCTGTGCTGAGCCTCCTAGAACGGGAGAGGAAGAAGAAAAATCTCAAGAGGACGTGGATATGGTCTCTGGAGACGCCGAGGGGAAGGATTCTACTGAAACCGAAGCCTTAACCGACGAGGGAAATACTCAAATTCACTCTGAGGTTGATGGGTCAGGCGACATTAACGGCCAAGCGAAGCCGTGTGATACTCCTGGAGAAGTTAATCAAGAGGAACAATCGACAAACAATGACAATGACCAGTCAAATCAAGACATTGTCGACAAATCCGTTGCTCAAGGAAATGGCGCTGTTGATCCTCCTACCGCGGCAGACAAAATACAAGGCGATCCCAAGAGCAACAAAACGCTGAAAAGGCCAATCCATGGACGCAAAAGACTCCCGGCAAGGATTCAGCTTCGTCCAAGAAAGATTCCAAGCAAGGCAATGCCCCCAAAGGCGCGAAACATCGCAACACTGGTGCTCATGCTATTGCCGATGACGATATTGCGCGATGCGAGGCCATGGCGGACGCATTCTACAAAGACTCTGGTGACATGGACGCCTTCATTGAAAACATTTTGCTCACCCCCCAGTCCCAAGTGTACGAGCTCACAGTCAAGTTGGGCGAAGGCTACAAGGACTGGTCCGAAAAAGTCATCTGCGATCAATTTGTCAAGGAAAATCCTGGTTCGTTATGGGGCTCCAAATTTCCGAACATTTTGATCCACAAGAAGAACCCACAGACCATTGTGATCTCAAGTTACAACTTGTCTACGTGCGTGGAAATGGGAGGCACAACGTTTCGACTTGGTGGCAAAGACTTCCTGGTTCCCAAGTACTCGCGTTATGGCAACAACTACTACGTTACGTTCAACAAGGTCAGTCACCCTTCGATGGCCAAGGCAATTGTCAAGAAAATGGCTGCATTGACCAAGTCAGTGATAGCAGCATTCAACCCTACTGCTGGTCAGAACATCAAGTCGCCGCATTTGAGAGTCATTTTCAAGTCGTCTGCGCCTCCTGCAGTGCTGGTGCCAAAATCCGGCGACGCACTACGCGAAATCACCATTACGGATCCGTCGGGTCAGCCTTTTGTCGTCGTGTTTCAGCACAAGATCGCTGCTCTGAACAAGACATTGCCTCCGTCGATTGTTTCACGACGTGCAGAGGCCAAGGCTGAAAAAGCGAAGGCAAAAGCGGCCAAGGCAGCGGCAAAATCTCCTCCGTCAGGAGAAAAAGAACCTGAACATGATGGAGACGATCATGATCAAGACCCTGGAACAAATGCGGAAGGCAAGGCCGACTCAACTGAGGCATCTGAAGATGGTCAAGATGAACAACCACAACCAACAGCTCCTTCTCATGGCTCTGATGTCGATATGTCTGGTGACAGCGATCCCCCTAACAACAATGGACAAGACAAACAACAAGAAGATGTGGAAATGTCTACCAACGAATCGCCCGCTCTTGCTCCACCAAGTGAGCAGCCCAAGAACTCGCTGGACCTTCAATTGGTAACGGGCTACCGGTCTGGACCAGCTCCAAAACGTACTTTGCCTTCGTCCCCACGTTTGGATCCCCTGCCGACATCCAACCGTTTTCATATCCTCGAAGAAGACGACGTGGAACTCTCGTTTGAAGACTTTGCAGTGCCTCGAATTGTATTGGAAGATTCAAGTGCGCCACGCCCGAAAAAGACCAAAGGCATAGCGAAGAAACAACGACTTAACAAGTCTGCTGCAGCCCACCTCGAATTGGCGAAGAAGATCATTCGAGACAAGAAAGTCGAAGGCAGTATCACCGAATGTCAACGCATTTTGCGAGATGATCCTCAGCTCGTTGCACATGCTATGTACGCACAAGATGAAGACCTCAGTTTGTTTCAGTCACTTGTTGCAACCAAGACTATTGAGCGCAAGATGGCTTTGTTAAAAGCTCAAGGCAAGCCTCACAACTACAAACATCACGTCAACTTCATGGCTCAATACAAGATTCACCCGTCAGAAATCTTGGAAGAATTGACCACGGACATACCAGAGATCAAGCGCATCCTCTTTGCACTTGCTACGATTGACTTATTCCTCTCAAATCGGGCCCCAGACCTCTACACAAACTCGGAGGCACTGACTGTTCTATTGAACCAAGAAGCAACAAGATTGCCTGACACCAACTGCTTGACGGACTGGTCGCTGTTTGCTTTGATCGAAAACTTCAGCGACAATCTCGAGAAGTTCACTTTGCCGGCTCCCGTCTTGTCGGCCATCTCGATGCTCACTTCCGAATTTGCCTCGTACCCCTCAAGTCAAGAAGTTATCAAGTGCCGCCGCGCTCAAAATGTCCAACGCCAACAGCTGTTCCGAGCTCCGTGAGACCAACACTCACGGAGTCACCATCATTCCAGGTATTGTATCACCTCACCCACTTTCGTCGTCCAATCAGGATGGCGGAAGTGGTGTGAGTAATGTCTCTACACCTAACCCTAGGGCCGAAGTGGAGGTCGAGTTCGACCCCAACAGCGTCTCTGGAGACCAATCTGCGTCTCGCTCCACCAGCGCTTCACCTGGTGCTCCACTCGCCGGAGTTCCAGGGGGGTCAACCTCAGTGGGTCAGTGGTTGACCCCCAGACCACTGTCGTTAACTTGTCTAGCGAAGCCCTCACTCAGGAGGGCGAACCACTGGGGCCTTGTGCCTGTGGTGGCTGCTTCCCTGGACTCCAATTGGAGTCGATCCCCAGTGAAGGCGGCGAGAAAACGGGGTCCATGCCAGCCCTAGAGGCTACGAGGGCCCCCCCTATGGGCACACCCTGCGGTTCTGTCTACTTCCCCCCAGGGGCCTCTTCGGAGGGGCGGGGGCGGTATCCCGATTTGGGTTCTCGCCGGAGCAATGGTGTACCCCAGTCACCGTGCTGCGGGGATGGCATGGATTCCCCTTCTACCCCTGTCACTGGGGGTCTGGCCCCGGCCTTTCTCGTGACCAATGGGACTGAGCCAGCAGCCACCAACCGCGTCGCCCCCTGTGCTGAGCCTCCTAGAACGGGAGAGGAAGAAGAAAAATCTCAAGAGGACGTGGATATGGTCTCTGGAGACGCCGAGGGGAAGGATTCTACTGAAACCGAAGCCTTAACCGACGAGGGAAATACTCAAATTCACTCTGAGGTTGATGGGTCAGGCGACATTAACGGCCAAGCGAAGCCGTGTGATACTCCTGGAGAAGTTAATCAAGAGGAACAATCGACAAACAATGACAATGACCAGTCAAATCAAGACATTGTCGACAAATCCGTTGCTCAAGGAAATGGCGCTGTTGATCCTCCTACCGCGGCAGACAAAATACAAGGCGATCAAGAGCAACAAAACGCTGAAAAGGCCAATCCATGGACGCAAAAGACTCCCGGCAAGGATTCAGCTTCGTCCAAGAAAGATTCCAAGCAAGGCAATGCCCCCAAAGGCGCGAAACATCGCAACACTGGTGCTCATGCTATTGCCGATGACGATATTGCGCGATGCGAGGCCATGGCGGACGCATTCTACAAAGACTCTGGTGACATGGACGCCTTCATTGAAAACATTTTGCTCACCCCCCAGTCCCAAGTGTACGAGCTCACAGTCAAGTTGGGCGAAGGCTACAAGGACTGGTCCGAAAAAGTCATCTGCGATCAATTTGTCAAGGAAAATCCTGGTTCGTTATGGGGCTCCAAATTTCCGAACATTTTGATCCACAAGAAGAACCCACAGACCATTGTGATCTCAAGTTACAACTTGTCTACGTGCGTGGAAATGGGAGGCACAACGTTTCGACTTGGTGGCAAAGACTTCCTGGTTCCCAAGTACTCGCGTTATGGCAACAACTACTATACGTTACGTTCAACAAGGTCAGTCACCCTTCGATGGCCAAGGCAATTGTCAAGAAAATGGCTGCATTGACCAAGTCAGTGATAGCAGCATTCAACCCTACTGCTGGTCAGAACATCAAGTCGCCGCATTTGAGAGTCATTTTCAAGTCGTCTGCGCCTCCTGCAGTGCTGGTGCCAAAATCCGGCGACGCACTACGCGAAATCACCATTACGGATCCGTCGGGTCAGCCTTTTGTCGTCGTGTTTCAGCACAAGATCGCTGCTCTGAACAAGACATTGCCTCCGTCGATTGTTTCACGACGTGCAGAGGCCAAGGCTGAAAAAGCGAAGGCAAAAGCGGCCAAGGCAGCGGCAAAATCTCCTCCGTCAGGAGAAAAAGAACCTGAACATGATGGAGACGATCATGATCAAGACCCTGGAACAAATGCGGAAGGCAAGGCCGACTCAACTGAGGCATCTGAAGATGGTCAAGATGAACAACCACAACCAACAGCTCCTTCTCATGGCTCTGATGTCGATATGTCTGGTGACAGCGATCCCCCTAACAACAATGGACAAGACAAACAACAAGAAGATGTGGAAATGTCTACCAACGAATCGCCCGCTCTTGCTCCACCAAGTGAGCAGCCCAAGAACTCGCTGGACCTTCAATTGGTAACGGGCTACCGGTCTGGACCAGCTCCAAAACGTACTTTGCCTTCGTCCCCACGTTTGGATCCCCTGCCGACATCCAACCGTTTTCATATCCTCGAAGAAGACGACGTGGAACTCTCGTTTGAAGACTTTGCAGTGCCTCGAATTGTATTGGAAGATTCAAGTGCGCCACGCCCGAAAAAGACCAAAGGCATAGCGAAGAAACAACGACTTAACAAGTCTGCTGCAGCCCACCTCGAATTGGCGAAGAAGATCATTCGAGACAAGAAAGTCGAAGGCAGTATCACCGAATGTCAACGCATTTTGCGAGATGATCCTCAGCTCGTTGCACATGCTATGTACGCACAAGATGAAGACCTCAGTTTGTTTCAGTCACTTGTTGCAACCAAGACTATTGAGCGCAAGATGGCTTTGTTAAAAGCTCAAGGCAAGCCTCACAACTACAAACATCACGTCAACTTCATGGCTCAATACAAGATTCACCCGTCAGAAATCTTGGAAGAATTGACCACGGACATACCAGAGATCAAGCGCATCCTCTTTGCACTTGCTACGATTGACTTATTCCTCTCAAATCGGGCCCCAGACCTCTACACAAACTCGGAGGCACTGACTGTTCTATTGAACCAAGAAGCAACAAGATTGCCTGACACCAACTGCTTGACGGACTGGTCGCTGTTTGCTTTGATCGAAAACTTCAGCGACAATCTCGAGAAGTTCACTTTGCCGGCTCCCGTCTTGTCGGCCATCTCGATGCTCACTTCCGAATTTGCCTCGTACCCCTCAAGTCAAGAAGTTATCAAGTGCCGCTGCGCTCAAAATGTCCAACGCCAACAGCTGTTCCGAGCTCCGTGAGACCAACACTCACGGAGTCACCATCATTCCAGGTATTGTATCACCTCACCCACTTTCGTCGTCCAATCAGGATGGCGGAAGTGGTGTGAGTAATGTCTCTACACCTAACCCTAGGGCCGAAGTGGAGGTCGAGTTCGACCCCAACAGCGTCTCTGGAGACCAATCTGCGTCTCGCTCCACCAGCGCTTCACCTGGTGCTCCACTCGCCGGAGTTCCAGGGGGGGTCAACCTCAGTGGGTCAGTGGTTGACCCCCAGACCACTGTCGTTAACTTGTCTAGCGAAGCCCTCACTCAGGAGGGCGAACCACTGGGGCCTTGTGCCTGTGGTGGCTGCTTCCCTGGACTCCAATTGGAGTCGATCCCCAGTGAAGGCGGCGAGAAAACGGGGTCCATGCCAGCCCTAGAGGCTACGAGGGCCCCCCCTATGGGCACACCCTGCGGTTCTGTCTACTTCCCCCCAGGGGCCTCTTCGGAGGGGCGGGGGCGGTATCCCGATTTGGGTTCTCGCCGGAGCAATGGTGTACCCCAGTCACCGTGCTGCGGGGATGGCATGGATTCCCCTTCTACCCCTGTCACTGGGGGTCTGGCCCCGGCCTTTCTCGTGACCAATGGGACTGAGCCAGCAGCCACCAACCGCGTCGCCCCCTGTGCTGAGCCTCCTAGAACGGGAGAGGAAGAAGAAAAATCTCAAGAGGACGTGGATATGGTCTCTGGAGACGCCGAGGGGAAGGATTCTACTGAAACCGAAGCCTTAACCGACGAGGGAAATACTCAAATTCACTCTGAGGTTGATGGGTCAGGCGACATTAACGGCCAAGCGAAGCCGTGTGATACTCCTGGAGAAGTTAATCAAGAGGAACAATCGACAAACAATGACAATGACCAGTCAAATCAAGACATTGTCGACAAATCCGTTGCTCAAGGAAATGGCGCTGTTGATCCTCCTACCGCGGCAGACAAAATACAAGGCGATCAAGAGCAACAAAACGCTGAAAAGGCCAATCCATGGACGCAAAAGACTCCCGGCAAGGATTCAGCTTCGTCCAAGAAAGATTCCAAGCAAGGCAATGCCCCCAAAGGCGCGAAACATCGCAACACTGGTGCTCATGCTATTGCCGATGACGATATTGCGCGATGCGAGGCCATGGCGGACGCATTCTACAAAGACTCTGGTGACATGGACGCCTTCATTGAAAACATTTTGCTCACCCCCCAGTCCCAAGTGTACGAGCTCACAGTCAAGTTGGGCGAAGGCTACAAGGACTGGTCCGAAAAAGTCATCTGCGATCAATTTGTCAAGGAAAATCCTGGTTCGTTATGGGGCTCCAAATTTCCGAACATTTTGATCCACAAGAAGAACCCACAGACCATTGTGATCTCAAGTTACAACTTGTCTACGTGCGTGGAAATGGGAGGCACAACGTTTCGACTTGGTGGCAAAGACTTCCTGGTTCCCAAGTACTCGCGTTATGGCAACAACTACTACGTTACGTTCAACAAGGTCAGTCACCCTTCGATGGCCAAGGCAATTGTCAAGAAAATGGCTGCATTGACCAAGTCAGTGATAGCAGCATTCAACCCTACTGCTGGTCAGAACATCAAGTCGCCGCATTTGAGAGTCATTTTCAAGTCGTCTGCGCCTCCTGCAGTGCTGGTGCCAAAATCCGGCGACGCACTACGCGAAATCACCATTACGGATCCGTCGGGTCAGCCTTTTGTCGTCGTGTTTCAGCACAAGATCGCTGCTCTGAACAAGACATTGCCTCCGTCGATTGTTTCACGACGTGCAGAGGCCAAGGCTGAAAAAGCGAAGGCAAAAGCGGCCAAGGCAGCGGCAAAATCTCCTCCGTCAGGAGAAAAAGAACCTGAACATGATGGAGACGATCATGATCAAGACCCTGGAACAAATGCGGAAGGCAAGGCCGATTCAACTGAGGCATCTGAAGATGGTCAAGATGAACAACCACAGCCAACAGCTCCTTCTCATGGCTCTGATGTCGATATGTCTGGTGACAGCGATCCCCCTAACAACAATGGACAAGACAAACAACAAGAAGATGTGGAAATGTCTACCAACGAATCGCCCGCTCTTGCTCCACCAAGTGAGCAGCCCAAGAACTCGCTGGACCTTCAATTGGTAACGGGCTACCGGTCTGGACCAGCTCCAAAACGTACTTTGCCTTCGTCCCCACGTTTGGATCCCCTGCCGACATCCAACCGTTTTCATATCCTCGAAGAAGACGACGTGGAACTCTCGTTTGAAGACTTTGCAGTGCCTCGAATTGTATTGGAAGATTCAAGTGCGCCACGCCCGAAAAAGACCAAAGGCAAAGCGAAGAAACAACGACTTAACAAGTCTGCTGCAGCCCACCTCGAATTGGCGAAGAAGATCATTCGAGACAAGAAAGTCGAAGGCAGTATCACCGAATGTCAACGCATTTTGCGAGATGATCCTCAGCTCGTTGCACATGCTATGTACGCACAAGATGAAGACCTCAGTTTGTTTCAGTCACTTGTTGCAACCAAGACTATTGAGCGCAAGATGGCTTTGTTAAAAGCTCAAGGCAAGCCTCACAACTACAAACATCACGTCAACTTCATGGCTCAATACAAGATTCACCCGTCAGAAATCTTGGAAGAATTGACCACGGACATACCAGAGATCAAGCACATCCTCTTTGCACTTGCTACGATTGACTTATTCCTCTCAAATCGGGCCCCAGACCTCTACACAAACTCGGAGGCACTGACTGTTCTATTGAACCAAGAAGCAACAAGATTGCCTGACACCAACTGCTTGACGGACTGGTCGCTGTTTGCTTTGATCGAAAACTTCAGCGACAATCTCGAGAAGTTCACTTTGCCGGCTCCCGTCTTGTCGGCCATCTCGATGCTCAAAAGCATCACCAACAATTACCACATCGACGAGCTCTGCAGCAAAGCTCACCACTCCATGAACGCCGACGAAATTGATCCCCTCGATTTGGAGGACGATCAACTCTAAGGCTTCTATCCCCTGCTTCAATCCATTTCAACCTCCCCTCTGACCCCTCCATTCTACTCATTTTCATCTGTACTCGTGATGATTGACAACAACTTCTCCGATGTCCCAACTGAACTCGTGGACTGGGACCCACAAATCATCTCCCTCAACACCAATGGCTTCTCCAACAGTCATCGGTACATCCTCGACAAACTATCAAGTGTTCACGACGTTTCCTTTATCCAAGAAACCCGTTTCCGCACGCCAAGTCTCCACGACCGTGTTGCGTTCCATTGGCAACGCATCACAAACCACGAAGGCTCTTTGTTCTTTGAAGAGCCTATTTACCCTGAAGTATCCACGTCGCCAGCCACTGGAGGTCTGGCTACGTTGATACATCCTCACTCTCCTTTGAAGAACGCCACTCAAGTCCCTCATGACAACCCAGTGCTTCGTGGTCGTTATCTACAAGTGCGATGTACTCTGGGTCCACTGACAGTCGTTCTCCACAATATCTATGCGCCGGCAGCCTTCCAAGAACGAGCAAGTTACTTCGAAGAATTGCCACGCGACTTTCCTCCACATGCGCTCCACATTGTTGGAGGAGATTTCAACTGCACTCTCAACAAAGATTTGGATTCGTTGAGACCCAGTACCTCCACCATGGCCGGCACCCTTCAACTGGAACAATGGATGCACAGTTTGTCTCTGGTGGATCTGTTTCGCCGTCAAAACCCCGTGGCAAGAACCTTCACAAGTCCCACACTCACCAACCGACTCGACTACATCTTTTGTTCGTCCACCTTGGCGGGTCTTCGTCATTGGAAGGCGACGCACATGCCACACGTTCCACAGGCTGACCACGTGGCTTGTCGTATCATCACAAAGCGTCAAACATTGCGCCATGGCTCTGGATCATGGAAAGCTCCAACTTGGCTACTTCGTCTACCACGAGCGGCCGAGATTGTTCATGGATGTCTGGATCGATTTTTGGACAAGTCTCCAACATTCCACAATATCTCCAAGGCCTACGACATACTGGTCAATGATATCCGCTCCCAACTCAAAGAATTCCATTCTCAACGATTGGAGAAACAACGTCTGCCGTTGAAGAAGTTAGCTGTCGAGATCGCTTCGCTTTTGCAAGTCCCCAACATGCGTCAAGATTCAGTGCTGGTGGATCGAGTGCGAGACCTTCAAAAGCAAATTCACGAGCTGCAAGATCGAGACAAGCAGTTTCGTCAAGACCAGGCGTTCCAACTTCACTTGTACAAAGCAGAGCGCTCGTCCAAGTTCCACTTCATGTCCCCTGTCCCTACCCCCTTGAAGAAGACAGTCTTCAAAGAGTTGGTGGATGTCAATGGAAATGTTGTCTCCAATCAACAAGGCATGTCTGACGTCCTGGTCGACTACTACAAGGACTTGTTTGCAGCTCCCGAGGTGCAGCGATCTGGAGACGAAGTGTCGTCATTTCTGACCCCATTGACTCGACACAAGCAACTGCCAGAGCAAGCCCAGAAAGAGCTGTCGGCTCCCTTGCGCGCCAACGAGTTCTATCATGCTATTCGACACAGCAGTTCGAACTCAGCGCCAGGTCCCAACGCTCTGCCATTCGAAGTCCTCAAACTTGCACCTCACAAGTGGTCGTTGGTATTGGAGCTGCTATTCACACACCAGCTCCATTCTCACCCTCGCTTGACTCCCATGCAACTTGTCAGTACGCTGGTGTTGCTGCACAAGAAAGGCCCCAAGTCACAGGCCAAGAACTATCGGCCCATTAGCCTACTCAACACGGATGTGAAAATCCTGACGAGTATTCTGGCTTATCGACTCCAGCGCCACATTCGACACATCATCCACCCGGACCAGCAAGGCATTATCCGTCGAAGCAATATCCAAACCAATATTGCACGACTGGATGACATGCTGCACCACATCAAACTACACAGTCCGTCCTCGATGGTGGCACTGCTTGACTTTGAGAAAGCTTTTGATCGCGTGGACCACGCGTACTTGCTCCGCGTCCTCCGTCACTATGGCTTTCCCGAAACCCTTGTTGACATGGTTCGCGTACTGTACTCGGGCCGCAAGTCTCGCATCTTGGTGAACGGCTTCTTGTCCAAGCCAGTTCACATCTCACGCGGTGTGTTGCAAGGTGATCCACTGTCGCCACTTCTGTTTGTGATCGCTTTGGAACCGATGTGCCAACTCCTACGGCAACACTCCAACTATGGCATCAAGTGTGGGGATCGCTACCACACTGGGAGTTACTTTGCCGACGACTCGCAACTCTATGCGGCAAATGAGACGTGCCTCCACCGGCAGCTTGCATTGGTTCAAACCTTTTGCGACAAGTCTGGTTTCCGACTCAACGTAGACAAGACCCAAATTCTGACCTACAGCCAGTTGAATGGGAACCTTGCCTCACTACAAGTTACTTCCGACAGTCCCGTGAAGGCTCTTGGTATCTTGGTTGCGCCCAATCTTTCTCCATTGGCACGTTTCAATTACGTGTTTGAGAAGTTTGTGGCTCGCTTGTCTTTGTGGCTCTACAAGGCTCGAACCATGGCCGGAAAAGTCACTATCCTGCACAGCATATGTCTGCCTGTGTTATGGTACCAACTGGCTTTTGTCCCTGCCGACAAAGACCTGGCCAAAAAGATCGACAAGGCCATGCTTCAATTTATGCATGGTGAAGAAATCAACCCATCCTCCTCTGTCCATGGCCTCCGTTTGATCAAAAAGGAGATCATATTCATGCCGAAGAAGTCCGGTGGCTTAGGCCTGCACCATGCACTTGCTTTATGGCAACAACACAACCGCTCTGTCATGATCAGATGCATTCAAGCCATCACCACCCCACCCCGCAAGTCTGCCATGTCTGCCTGGATTACGCCGGGCTATACTCTCCTCGAGAAGGCTTTTCATCCATGGGGTTCCCCCCGAGATCTCCTCTTGGCAAATGGCTCTTCTGCATTCATCAGACAACTGTACAAGAATCCCAATATCACTCCAATGTGGAAAGCCTTATTGAGTAGCTGGTTTGAATCCCGCTGGACTCCGTACGGCTGTCCAAATCACATCTCATCTTTGGATGTTCCCCTTTGGCACAACTCGTATCTGCCTGGACTCGAAGACCTATACGATCAGTGCTCTACATCGACGCAAGACCAAGCCAATGTATTGGCTTCGCTTCACATCACGAAGTTGTCGCATTTGTTGACTCCGTGTCAGCGAGTTTGGCCAGCTTCGATCTTGTTCGACAAAATCAACCGTGCCTGCCGCCAAGCCAATTTTGTCCCTCCAACGAAACAATGGATCTCAATCTTGGTGACCAAGTTATCACGATTGTTTGAGATTGTTTCTGAAGAGGATGCTCCCGTGTTCCACTTGCCGACGCCTAGCTCTGAATGGATGGAATGGCACTGGATAATTCACCCTGACTCGAGTCCGATCTTGTTGGCGCTTGCGACTTCGAAATCGGCTAAGATCAGAGCTTCTCCAGCTGTCAGCTCGTCCATTCTTCCTACCAAGCATCTCAACCTGCCATCCAACTTTTACGAAGACCCCAAGCGCCTTACCCAACTTGCCGCCTTCCTCCAACCCGACCACATTCTCCCTCGATATGGAGAGTTCATTTTCAAGACCCTTCTCCGCGCCAACGCCATGCAATATCTGTTTCAGTACCAAGACCCCAAGCCGACGTGTGTCTTCTGTCGTGTCAATGAGACGTACGAGCATTTCCTGTTCTCTTGTGGATATGGTCAATCTGTTTGGTATTTCTTCAAGACAATCCAGCGACTGCTCGAGTGTTCCTTTCCGTCAACGTGTCTGGAAATGTTCTACGAGACGCCCAAGCCGTCCGATGGATACTACATCCGTGGCTATCTGAAGATCTGGCCGATTGTCCGAGCCTGCGTGTATTATCAAATATGGCTCCAACGTGCCGATCGCACCTTTCGACCCGACCTCACAGCGAAGAGTCCGATGGAAGTTGCCATTCATGCTGCCTCTTTGATCAAGCTACATCTACAACAGCTCCTGGTTGATCTCCCTCTCAAGAAGGGATACACCAAGGTATTCAATGTGCTCAAGCATCTATCTTCGGACCCCTGGTTACGTCAACACGCCATTCCTGACAGCGTCGTTTCATGAGTGAGCTGACGGCTCACTCACTTCATCTCCTGTTCAATGACCACTTTGCCATATTCTGTTTTCCAAGTTCTATTTATACAGTACGAGGCAAATTAGTAAGTCATTAGGGCCTTTGCTCAAAAATAAGGTTAATACAACTCATTTAATCAACTGGCTGTAGGTCAGAATTTGGGTCTTGTCTACGTTGAGTCGGAAACCAGACTTGTCGCAAAAGGTTTGAACCAATGCAAGCTGCCGGTGGAGGCACGTCTCATTTGCCGCATAGAGTTGCGAGTCGTCGGCAAAGTAACTCCCAGTGTGGTAGCGATCCCCACACTTGATGCCATAGTTGGAGTGTTGCCGTAGGAGTTGGCACATCGGTTCCAAAGCGATCACAAACAGAAGTGGCGACAGTGGATCACCTTGCAACACACCGCGTGAGGTGTGAACTGGCTTGGACAAGAAGCCGTTCACCAAGATGCGAGACTTGCGGCCCGAGTACAGTACGCGAACCATGTCAACAAAGGTTTCGGGAAAGCCATAGTGACGGAGGACGCGGAGCAAGTACGCGTGGTCCACGCGATCAAAAGCTTTCTCAAAGTCAAGCAGTGCCACCATCGAGGACGGACTGTGTAGTTTGATGTGCCAATTCGAGGTGGGCTGCAGCAGACTTGTTAAGTCGTTGTTTCTTCGCTTTGCCTTTGGTCTTTTTCGGGCGTGGCGCACTTGAATCTTCCAATACAATTCGAGGCACTGTAAAGTCTTCAAACGAGAGTTCCACGTC
Source organism: Aphanomyces cochlioides (assembly GCA_019828595.1). Taxonomy (NCBI): domain Eukaryota; phylum Oomycota; class Saprolegniomycetes; order Saprolegniales; family Verrucalvaceae; genus Aphanomyces; species Aphanomyces cochlioides. The sequence goes on from JAHQRK010000016.1 coordinate 1,633,206, forward strand.
GTCTTCTTCGAGGATATGAAAACGGTTGGATGTCGGCAGGGGATCCAAACGTGGGGACGAAGGCAAAGTACGTTTTGGAGCTGGTCCAGACCGGTAGCCCGTTACCAATTGAAGGTCCAGCGAGTTCTTGGGCTGCTCACTTGGTGGAGCAAGAGCGGGCGATTCGTTGGTAGACATTTCCACATCTTCTTGTTGTTTGTCTTGTCCATTGTTGTTAGGGGGATCGCTGTCACCAGACATATCGACATCAGAGCCATGAGAAGGAGCTGTTGGCTGTGGTTGTTCATCTTGACGATCTCCAGATGCCTCAGTTGAGTCGGCCTTGCCTTCCGCATTTGTTCCAGGGTCTTGATCATGATCGTCTCCATCATGTTCAGGAGACTTCCGAATTTGCCTCGTACCCCTCAAGTCAAGAAGTTATCAAGTGCCGCCGCGCTCAAAATGTCCAACGCCAACAGCTGTTCCGAGCTCCGTGTGACCAACACTCACGGAGTCACCATCATTCCAGGTATTGTATCACCTCACCCACTTTCGTCGTCCAATCAGGATGGCGGAAGTGGTGTGAGTAATGTCGCTACACCTAACCCTAGGGCCGAAGTGGAGGTCGAGTTCGACCCCAACAGCGTCTCTGGAGACCAATCTGCGTCTCGCTCCCCCAGCGCTTCACCTGGTGCTCCACTCGCCGGAGTTCCAGGGGGGGTCAACCTCAGTGGGTCAGTGGTTGACCCCCAGACCACTGTCGTTAACTTGTCTAGCGAAGCCCTCACTCAGGAGGGCGAACCACTGGGGCCTTGTGCCTGTGGTGGCTGCTTCCCTGGACTCCAATTGGAGTCGATCCCCAGTGAAGGCGGCGAGAAAACGGGGTCCATGCCAGCCCTAGAGGCTACGAGGGCCCCCCCTATGGGCACACCCTGCGGTTCTGTCTACTTCCCCCCAGGGGCCTCTTCGGAGGGGCGGGGGCGGTATCCCGATTTGGGTTCTCGCCGGAGCAATGGTGTACCCCAGTCACCGTGCTGCGGGGATGGCATGGATTCCCCTTCTACCCCTGTCACTGGGGGTCTGGCCCCGGCCTTTCTCGTGACCAATGGGACTGAGCCAGCAGCCACCAACCGCGTCGCCCCCTGTGCTGAGCCTCCTAGAACGGGAGAGGAAGAAGAAAAATCTCAAGAGGACGTGGATATGGTCTCTGGAGACGCCGAGGGGAAGGATTCTACTGAAACCGAGGCCTTAACCGACGAGGGAAATACTCAAATTCACTCGGAGGTGGATGGGTCAGGCGACATTAACGGCCAAGCGAAGCCGTGTGATACTCCTGGAGAAGTTATTCAAGAGGAACAATCGACAAACAATGACAATGACCAGTCAAATCAAGACATTGTCGACAAATCCGTTGCTCAAGGAAATGGCGCTGTTGATCCTCCTACCGCGGCAGACAAAATACAAGGCGATCAAGAGCAACAAAACGCTGAAAAGGCCAATCCATGGACGCAAAAGACTCCCGGCAAGGATTCAGCTTCGTCCAAGAAAGATTCCAAGCAAGGCAATGCCCCCAAAGGCGCGAAACATCGCAACACTGGTGCTCATGCTATTGCCGATGACGATATTGCGCGATGCGAGGCCATGGCGGACGCATTCTACAAAGACTCTGGTGACATGGACGCCTTCATTGAAAACATTTTGCTCACCCCCCAGTCCCAAGTGTACGAGCTCACAGTCAAGTTGGGCGAAGCCTACAAGGACTGGTCCGAAAAAGTCATATGCGATCAATTTGTCAAGGAAAATCCTGGTTCGTTATGGGGCTCCAAATTTCCGAACATTTTGATCCACAAGAAGAACCCACAGACCATTGTGATCTCAAGTTACAACTTGTCTACGTGCGTGGAAATGGGAGGCACAACGTTTCGACTTGGTGGCAAAGACTTCCTGGTTCCCAAATACTCGCGTTATGGCAACAACTACTACGTTACGTTCAACAAGGTCAGTCACCCTTCGATGGCCAAGGCAATTGTCAAGAAAATGGCTGCATTGACCAAGTCAGTGATAGCAGCATTCAACCCTACTGCTGGTCAGAACATCAAGTCGCCGCATTTGAGAGTCATTTTCAAGTCGTCTGCGCCTCCTGCAGTGTTGGTACCAAAATCCGGCGACGCACTACGCGAAATCACCATTACGGATCCGTCGGGTCAGCCTTTTGTCGTCGTGTTTCAGCACAAGATCGCTGCTCTGAACAAGACATTGCCTCCGTCGATTGTTTCACGACGTGCAGAGGCCAAGGCTGAAAAAGCGAAGGCAAAAGCGGCCAAGGCAGCGGCAAAATCTCCTCCGTCAGGAGAAAAAGAACCTGAACATGATGGAGACGATCATGATCAAGACCCTGGAACAAATGCGGAAGGCAAGGCCGACTCAACTGAGGCATCTGAAGATGGTCAAGATGAACAACCACAGCCAACAGCTCCTTCTCATGGCTCTGATGTCGATATGTCTGGTGACAGCGATCCCCCTAACAACAATGGACAAGACAAACAACAAGAAGATGTGGAAATGTCTACCAACGAATCGCCCGCTCTTGCTCCACCAAGTGAGCAGCCCAAGAACTCGCTGGACCTTCAATTGGTAACGGGCTACCGGTCTGGACCAGCTCCAAAACGTACTTTGCCTTCGTCCCCACGTTTGGATCCCCTGCCGACATCCAACCGTTTTCATATCCTCGAAGAAGACGACGTGGAACTCTCGTTTGAAGACTTTGCAGTGCCTCGAATTGTATTGGAAGATTCAAGTGCGCCACGCCCGAAAAAGACCAAAGGCAAAGCGAAGAAACAACGACTTAACAAGTCTGCTGCAGCCCACCTCGAATTGGCGAAGAAGATCATTCGAGACAAGAAAGTCGAAGGCAGTATCACCGAATGTCAACGCATTTTGCGAGATGATCCTCAGCTCGTTTCACATGCTATGTACGCACAAGATGAAGACCTCAGTTTGTTTCAGTCACTTGTTGCAACCAAGACTATTGAGCGCAAGATGGCTTTGTTAAAAGCTCAAGGCAAGCCTCACAACTACAAACATCACGTCAACTTCATGGCTCAATACAAGATTCACCCGTCAGAAATCTTGGAAGAATTGACCACGGACATACCAGAGATCAAGCGCATCCTCTTTGCACTTGCTACGATTGACTTATTCCTCTCAAATCGGGCCCCAGACCTCTACACAAACTCGGAGGCACTGACTGTTCTATTGAACCAAGAAGCAACAAGATTGCCTGACACCAACTGCTTGACGGACTGGTCGCTGTTTGCTTTGATCGAAAACTTCAGCGACAATCTCGAGAAGTTCACTTTGCCGGCTCCCGTCTTGTCGGCCATCTCGATGCTCAAAAGCATCACCAACAATTACCACATCGACGAGCTCTGCAGCAAAGCTCACCACTCCATGAACGCCGACGAAATTGATCCCCTCGATTTGGAGGACGATCAACTCTAAGGCTTCTATCCCCTGCTTCAATCCATTTCAACCTCCCCTCTGACCCCTCCATTCTACTCATTTTCATCTGTACTCGTGATGATTGACAACAACTTCTCCGATGTCCCAACTGAACTCGTGGACTGGGACCCACAAATCATCTCCCTCAACACCAATGGCTTCTCCAACAGTCATCGGTACATCCTCGACAAACTATCAAGTGTTCACGACGTTTCCTTTATCCAAGAAACCCGTTTCCGCACGCCAAGTCTCCACGACCGTGTTGCGTTCCATTGGCAACGCATCACAAACCACGAAGGCTCTTTGTTCTTTGAAGAGCCTATTTACCCTGAAGTATCCACGTCGCCAGCCACTGGAGGTCTGGCTACGTTGATACATCCTCACTCTCCTTTGAAGAACGCCACTCAAGTCCCTCATGACAACCCAGTGCTTCGTGGTCGTTATCTACAAGTGCGATGTACTCTGGGTCCACTGACAGTCGTTCTCCACAATATCTATGCGCCGGCAGCCTTCCAACAACGAGCAAGTTACTTCGAAGAATTGCCACGCGACTTTCCTCCACATGCGCTCCACATTGTTGGAGGAGATTTCAACTGCACTCTCAACAAAGATTTGGATTCGTTGAGACCCAGTACCTCCACCATGGCCGGCACCCTTCAACTGGAACAATGGATGCACAGTTTGTCTCTGGTGGATCTGTTTCGCCGTCAAAACCCCGTGGCAAGAACCTTCACAAGTCCCACACTCACCAACCGACTCGACTACATCTTTTGTTCGTCCACCTTGGCGGGTCTTCGTCATTGGAAGGCGACGCACATGCCACACGTTCCACAGGCTGACCACGTGGCTTGTCGTATCATCTCAAAGCGTCAAACATTGCGCCATGGCTCTGGATCATGGAAAGCTCCAACTTGGCTACTTCGTCTACCACGAGCGGCCGAGATTGTTCATGGATGTCTGGATCGATTTTTGGACAAGTCTCCATCATTCCACAATATCTCCAAGGCCTACGACATGCTGGTCAATGATATCCGCTCCCAACTCAAAGAATTCCATTCTCAACGATTGGAGAAACAACGTCTGCCGTTGAAGAAGTTAGCTGTCGAGATCGCTTCGCTTTTGCAAGTCCCCAACATGCGTCAAGATTCAGTGCTGGTGGATCGAGTGCGAGACCTTCAAAAGCAAATTCACGAGCTGCAAGATCGAGACAAGCAGTTTCGTCAAGACCAGGCGTTCCAACTTCACTTGTATAAAGCAGAGCGCTCGTCCAAGTTCCACTTCATGTCCCCTGTCCCTACCCCCTTGAAGAAGACAGTCTTCAAAGAGTTGGTGGATGTCAATGGAAATGTTGTCTCCAATCAACAAGGCATGTCTGACGTCCTGGTCGACTACTACAAGGACTTGTTTGCAGCTCCCGACGTGCAGCGATCTGGAGACGAAGTGTCGTCATTTCTGACCCCATTGACTCGACACAAGCAACTGCCAGAGCAAGCCCAGAAAGAGCTGTCGGCTCCCTTGCGCGCCAACGAGTTCTATCATGCTATTCGACACAGCAGTTCGAACTCAGCGCCAGGTCCCAACGCTCTGCCATTCGAAGTCCTCAAACTTGCACCTCACAAGTGGTCGTTGGTATTGGAGCTGCTATTCACACACCAGCTCCATTCTCACCCTCGCTTGACTCCCATGCAACTTGTCAGTACGCTGGTGTTGCTGCACAAGAAAGGCCCCAAGTCACAAGCCAAGAACTATCGGCCCATTAGCCTACTCAACACGGATGTGAAAATCCTGACGAGTATTCTGGCTTATCGACTCCAGCGCCACATTCGACACATCATCCACCCGGACCAGCAAGGCTTTATCCGTCGAAGCAATATCCAAACCAATATTGCACGACTGGATGACATGCTGCACCACATTAAACTACACAGTCCGTCCTCGATGGTGGCACTGCTTGACTTTGAGAAAGCTTTTGATCGCGTGGACCACGCGTACTTGCTCCGCGTCCTCCGTCACTATGGCTTTCCCGAAACCTTTGTTGACATGGTTCGCGTACTGTACTCGGGCCGCAAGTCTCGCATCTTGGTGAACGGCTTCTTGTCCAAGCCAGTTCACATCTCACGCGGTGTGTTGCAAGGTGATCCACTGTCGCCACTTCTGTTTGTGATCGCTTTGGAACCGATGTGCCAACTCCTACGGCAACACTCCAACTATGGCATCAAGTGTGGGGATCACTACCACACTGGGAGTTACTTTGCCGACGACTCGCAACTCTATGCGGCAAATGAGACGTGCCTCCACCGGCAGCTTGCATTGGTTCAAACCTTTTGCGACAAGTCTGGTTTCCGACTCAACGTAGACAAGACCCAAATTCTGACCTACAGCCAGTTGAATGGGAACCTTGCCTCACTACAAGTTACTTCCGACAGTCCCGTGAAGGCTCTTGGTATCTTGGTTGCGCCCAATCTTTCTCCATTGGCACGTTTCAATTACGTGTTTGAGAAGTTTGTGGCTCGCTTGTCTTTGTGGCTCTACAAGGCTCGAACCATGGCCGGAAAAGTCACTATCCTGCACAGCATATGTCTGCCTGTGTTATGGTACCAACTGGCTTTTGTCCCTGCCGACAAAGACCTGGCCAAAAAGATCGACAAGGCCATGCTTCAATTTATGCATGGTGAAGAAATCAACCCATCCTCCTCTGTCCATGGCCTCCGTTTGATCAAAAAGGAGATCATATTCATGCCGAAGAAGTCCGGTGGCTTAGGCCTGCACCATGCACTTGCTTTATGGCAACAACACAACCGCTCTGTCATGATCAGATGCATTCAAGCCATCACCACCCCACCCCGCAAGTCTGCCATGTCTGCCTGGATTACGCCGGGCTATACTCTCCTCGAGAAGGCTTTTCATCCATGGGGTTCCCCCCGAGATCTCCTCTTGGCAAATGGCTCTTCTGCATTCATCAGACAACTGTACAAGAATCCCAATATCACTCCAATGTGGAAAGCCTTATTGAGTAGCTGGTTTGAATCCCGCTGGACTCCGTACGGCTGTCCAAATCACATCTCATCTTTGGATGTTCCCCTTTGGCACAACTCGTATCTGCCTGGACTCGAAGACCTATACGATCAGTGCTCTACATCGACGCAAGACCAAGCCAATGTATTGGCTTCGCTTCACATCACGAAGTTGTCGCATTTGTTGACTCCGTGTCAGCGAGTTTGGCCAGCTTCGATCTTGTTCGACAAAATCAACCGTGCCTGCCGCCAAGCCAATTTTGTCCCTCCAACGAAACAATGGATCTCAATCTTGGTGACCAAGTTATCACGATTGTTTGAGATTGTTTCTGAAGAGGATGCTCCCGTGTTCCACTTGCCGACGCCAAGCTCTGAATGGATGGAATGGCACTGGATAATTCACCCTGACTCGAGTCCGATCTTGTTGGCGCTTGCGACTTCGAAATCGGCTAAGATCAGAGCTTCTCCAGCTGTCAGCTCGTCCATTCTTCCTACCAAGCATCTCAACCTGCCATCCAACTTTTACGAAGACCCCAAGCGCCTTACCCAACTTGCCGCCTTCCTCCAACCCGACCACATTCTCCCTCGATATGGAGAGTTCATTTTCAAGACCCTTCTCCGCGCCAACGCCATGCAATATCTGTTTCAGTACCAAGACCCCAAGCCGACGTGTGTCTTCTGTCGTGTCAATGAGACGTACGAGCATTTCCTGTTCTCTTGTGGATATGGTCAATCTGTTTGGTATTCCTTCAAGACAATCCAGCGACTGCTCGAGTGTTCCTTTCCGTCCACGTGTCTGGAAATGTTCTACGAGACGCCCAAGCCGTCCGATGGATACTACATCCGTGGCTATCTGAAGATCTGGCCGATTGTCCGAGCCTGCGTGTATTATCAAATATGGCTCCAACGTGCCGATCGCACCTTTCGACCCGACCTCACAGCGAAGAGTCCGATAGAAGTTGCCATTCATGCTGCCTCTTTGATCAAGCTACATCTACAACAGCTCCTGGTTGATCTCCCTCTCAAGAAGGGATACACCAAGGTATTCAATGTGCTCAAGCATCTATCTTCGGACCCCTGGTTACGTCAACACGCCATTCCTGACAGTGTCGTTTCATGAGTGAGCTGACGGCTCACCACTTCATCTCCTGTTCAATGACCACTTTGCCATATTCTGTTTTCCAAGTTCTATTTATACAGTACGAGGCAAATTAGTAAGTCATTAGGGCCTTTGCTCAAAAATAAGGTTAATACAACTCATTTAACCAAGCATCAACTTGGTCCGAAATCAACACGCGAGAGTCCCAAGCATACCCCACAAAATGCATCTCGATGCCACTTTTTCTCCACTTTTGGTACCCACGTGCCACATGCATATCTCGACCCCATCGAGATACCCACTCGCCACGTCTGGCATGTTTGAAAGGTGTCATGCTCGTGTGGTGGACGACCAAGCATCAACTTGGTCCGAAATCAACACGCGAGAGTCCCAAGCATACCCCACAAACTGCATCTCGATGCCATTTTTTCTCCACTTTTGGTACCCACGTGCCACATGAATGTCTCGACCCCATCGAGACACCCACTCGCCACGTCTGGCATGTTTGAAAGGTGTCATGCTCGTGTGGTGGACGACCAAGCATCAACTTGGTCCGAAATCAACACGCGATAGTCCCAAGCATACCCCACAAAATGCATCTCGATGCCACTTTTTCTCCACTTTTGGTACCCACGTGCCACATGCACATCTCGACCCCATCGAGATACCCACTTCCGAATTTGCCTCGTACCCCTCAAGTCAAGAAGTTATCAAGTGCCGCCGCGCTCAAAATGTCCAACGCCAACAGCTGTTCCGAGCTCCGTGTGACCAACACTCACGGAGTCACCATCATTCCAGGTATTGTATCACCTCACCCACTTTCGTCGTCCAATCAGGATGGCGGAAGTGGTGTGAGTAATGTCGCTACACCTAACCCTAGGGCCGAAGTGGAGGTCGAGTTCGACCCCAACAGCGTCTCTGGAGACCAATCTGCGTCTCGCTCCCCCAGCGCTTCACCTGGTGCTCCACTCGCCGGAGTTCCAGGGGGGGTCAACCTCAGTGGGTCAGTGGTTGACCCCCAGACCACTGTCGTTAACTTGTCTAGCGAAGCCCTCACTCAGGAGGGCGAACCACTGGGGCCTTGTGCCTGTGGTGGCTGCTTCCCTGGACTCCAATTGGAGTCGATCCCCAGTGAAGGCGGCGAGAAAACGGGGTCCATGCCAGCCCTAGAGGCTACGAGGGCCCCCCCTATGGGCACACCCTGCGGTTCTGTCTACTTCCCCCCAGGGGCCTCTTCGGAGGGGCGGGGGCGGTATCCCGATTTGGGTTCTCGCCGGAGCAATGGTGTACCCCAGTCACCGTGCTGCGGGGATGGCATGGATTCCCCTTCTACCCCTGTCACTGGGGGTCTGGCCCCGGCCTTTCTCGTGACCAATGGGACTGAGCCAGCAGCCACCAACCGCGTCGCCCCCTGTGCTGAGCCTCCTAGAACGGGAGAGGAAGAAGAAAAATCTCAAGAGGACGTGGATATGGTCTCTGGAGACGCCGAGGGGAAGGATTCTACTGAAACCGAGGCCTTAACCGACGAGGGAAATACTCAAATTCACTCGGAGGTGGATGGGTCAGGCGACATTAACGGCCAAGCGAAGCCGTGTGATACTCCTGGAGAAGTTATTCAAGAGGAACAATCGACAAACAATGACAATGACCAGTCAAATCAAGACATTGTCGACAAATCCGTTGCTCAAGGAAATGGCGCTGTTGATCCTCCTACCGCGGCAGACAAAATACAAGGCGATCAAGAGCAACAAAACGCTGAAAAGGCCAATCCATGGACGCAAAAGACTCCCGGCAAGGATTCAGCTTCGTCCAAGAAAGATTCCAAGCAAGGCAATGCCCCCAAAGGCGCGAAACATCGCAACACTGGTGCTCATGCTATTGCCGATGACGATATTGCGCGATGCGAGGCCATGGCGGACGCATTCTACAAAGACTCTGGTGACATGGACGCCTTCATTGAAAACATTTTGCTCACCCCCCAGTCCCAAGTGTACGAGCTCACAGTCAAGTTGGGCGAAGCCTACAAGGACTGGTCCGAAAAAGTCATATGCGATCAATTTGTCAAGGAAAATCCTGGTTCGTTATGGGGCTCCAAATTTCCGAACATTTTGATCCACAAGAAGAACCCACAGACCATTGTGATCTCAAGTTACAACTTGTCTACGTGCGTGGAAATGGGAGGCACAACGTTTCGACTTGGTGGCAAAGACTTCCTGGTTCCCAAATACTCGCGTTATGGCAACAACTACTACGTTACGTTCAACAAGGTCAGTCACCCTTCGATGGCCAAGGCAATTGTCAAGAAAATGGCTGCATTGACCAAGTCAGTGATAGCAGCATTCAACCCTACTGCTGGTCAGAACATCAAGTCGCCGCATTTGAGAGTCATTTTCAAGTCGTCTGCGCCTCCTGCAGTGTTGGTACCAAAATCCGGCGACGCACTACGCGAAATCACCATTACGGATCCGTCGGGTCAGCCTTTTGTCGTCGTGTTTCAGCACAAGATCGCTGCTCTGAACAAGACATTGCCTCCGTCGATTGTTTCACGACGTGCAGAGGCCAAGGCTGAAAAAGCGAAGGCAAAAGCGGCCAAGGCAGCGGCAAAATCTCCTCCGTCAGGAGAAAAAGAACCTGAACATGATGGAGACGATCATGATCAAGACCCTGGAACAAATGCGGAAGGCAAGGCCGACTCAACTGAGGCATCTGAAGATGGTCAAGATGAACAACCACAGCCAACAGCTCCTTCTCATGGCTCTGATGTCGATATGTCTGGTGACAGCGATCCCCCTAACAACAATGGACAAGACAAACAACAAGAAGATGTGGAAATGTCTACCAACGAATCGCCCGCTCTTGCTCCACCAAGTGAGCAGCCCAAGAACTCGCTGGACCTTCAATTGGTAACGGGCTACCGGTCTGGACCAGCTCCAAAACGTACTTTGCCTTCGTCCCCACGTTTGGATCCCCTGCCGACATCCAACCGTTTTCATATCCTCGAAGAAGACGACGTGGAACTCTCGTTTGAAGACTTTGCAGTGCCTCGAATTGTATTGGAAGATTCAAGTGCGCCACGCCCGAAAAAGACCAAAGGCAAAGCGAAGAAACAACGACTTAACAAGTCTGCTGCAGCCCACCTCGAATTGGCGAAGAAGATCATTCGAGACAAGAAAGTCGAAGGCAGTATCACCGAATGTCAACGCATTTTGCGAGATGATCCTCAGCTCGTTTCACATGCTATGTACGCACAAGATGAAGACCTCAGTTTGTTTCAGTCACTTGTTGCAACCAAGACTATTGAGCGCAAGATGGCTTTGTTAAAAGCTCAAGGCAAGCCTCACAACTACAAACATCACGTCAACTTCATGGCTCAATACAAGATTCACCCGTCAGAAATCTTGGAAGAATTGACCACGGACATACCAGAGATCAAGCGCATCCTCTTTGCACTTGCTACGATTGACTTATTCCTCTCAAATCGGGCCCCAGACCTCTACACAAACTCGGAGGCACTGACTGTTCTATTGAACCAAGAAGCAACAAGATTGCCTGACACCAACTGCTTGACGGACTGGTCGCTGTTTGCTTTGATCGAAAACTTCAGCGACAATCTCGAGAAGTTCACTTTGCCGGCTCCCGTCTTGTCGGCCATCTCGATGCTCAAAAGCATCACCAACAATTACCACATCGACGAGCTCTGCAGCAAAGCTCACCACTCCATGAACGCCGACGAAATTGATCCCCTCGATTTGGAGGACGATCAACTCTAAGGCTTCTATCCCCTGCTTCAATCCATTTCAACCTCCCCTCTGACCCCTCCATTCTACTCATTTTCATCTGTACTCGTGATGATTGACAACAACTTCTCCGATGTCCCAACTGAACTCGTGGACTGGGACCCACAAATCATCTCCCTCAACACCAATGGCTTCTCCAACAGTCATCGGTACATCCTCGACAAACTATCAAGTGTTCACGACGTTTCCTTTATCCAAGAAACCCGTTTCCGCACGCCAAGTCTCCACGACCGTGTTGCGTTCCATTGGCAACGCATCACAAACCACGAAGGCTCTTTGTTCTTTGAAGAGCCTATTTACCCTGAAGTATCCACGTCGCCAGCCACTGGAGGTCTGGCTACGTTGATACATCCTCACTCTCCTTTGAAGAACGCCACTCAAGTCCCTCATGACAACCCAGTGCTTCGTGGCCGTTATCTACAAGTGCGATGTACTCTGGGTCCACTGACAGTCGTTCTCCACAATATCTATGCACCGGCAGCCTTCCAACAACGAGCAAGTTACTTCGAAGAATTGCCACGCGACTTTCCTCCACATGCGCTCCACATTGTTGGAGGAGATTTCAACTGCACTCTCAACAAAGATTTGGATTCGTTGAGACCCAGTACCTCCACCATGGCCGGCACCCTTCAACTGGAACAATGGATGCACAGTTTGTCTCTGGTGGATCTGTTTCGCCGTCAAAACCCCGTGGCAAGAACCTTCACAAGTCCCACACTCACCAACCGACTCGACTACATCTTTTGTTCGTCCACCTTGGCGGGTCTTCGTCATTGGAAGGCGACGCACATGCCACACGTTCCACAGGCTGACCACGTGGCTTGTCGTATCATCTCAAAGCGTCAAACATTGCGCCATGGCTCTGGATCATGGAAAGCTCCAACTTGGCTACTTCGTCTACCACGAGCGGCCGAGATTGTTCATGGATGTCTGGATCGATTTTTGGACAAGTCTCCAACATTCCACAATATCTCCAAGGCCTACGACATGCTGGTCAATGATATCCGCTCCCAACTCAAAGAATTCCATTCTCAACGATTGGAGAAACAACGTCTGCCGTTGAAGAAGTTAGCTGTCGAGATCGCTTCGCTTTTGCAAGTCCCCAACATGCGCCAAGATTCAGTGCTGGTGGATCGAGTGCGAGACCTTCAAAAGCAAATTCACGAGCTGCAAGATCGAGACAAGCAGTTTCGTCAAGACCAGGCGTTCCAACTTCACTTGTACAAAGCAGAGCGCTCGTCCAAGTTCCACTTCATGTCCCCTGTCCCTACCCCCTTGAAGAAGACAGTCTTCAAAGAGTTGGTGGATGTCAATGGAAATGTTGTCTCCAATCAACAAGGCATGTCTGACGTCCTGGTCGACTACTACAAGGACTTGTTTGCAGCTCCCGAGGTGCAGCGATCTGGAGACGAAGTGTCGTCATTTCTGACCCCATTGACTCGACACAAGCAACTGCCAGAGCAAGCCCAGAAAGAGCTGTCGGCTCCCTTGCGCGCCAACGAGTTCTATCATGCTATTCGACACAGCAGTTCGAACTCAGCGCCAGGTCCCAACGCTCTGCCATTCGAAGTCCTCAAACTTGCACCTCACAAGTGGTCGTTGGTATTGGAGCTGCTATTCACACACCAGCTCCATTCTCACCCTCGCTTGACTCCCATGCAACTTGTCAGTACGCTGGTGTTGCTGCACAAGAAAGGCCCCAAGTCACAAGCCAAGAACTATCGGCCCATTAGCCTACTCAACACGGATGTGAAAATCCTGACGAGTATTCTGGCTTATCGACTCCAGCGCCACATTCGGCACATCATCCACCCGGACCAGCAAGGCTTTATCCGTCGAAGCAATATCCAAACCAATATTGCACGACTGGATGACATGCTGCACCACATCAAACTACACAGTCCGTCCTCGATGGTGGCACTGCTTGACTTTGAGAAAGCTTTTGATCGCGTGGACCACGCGTACTTGCTCCGCGTCCTCCGTCACTATGGCTTTCCCGAAACCTTTGTTGCCATGGTTCGCGTACTGTACTCGGGCCGCAAGTCTCGCATCTTGGTGAACGGCTTCTTGTCCAAGCCAGTTCACATCTCACGCGGTGTGTTGCAAGGTGATCCACTGTCGCCACTTCTGTTTGTGATCGCTTTGGAACCGATGTGCCAACTCCTACGGCAACACTCCAACTATGGCATCAAGTGTGGGGATCGCTACCACACTGGGAGTTACTTTGCCGACGACTCGCAACTCTATGCGGCAAATGAGACGTGCCTCCACCGGCAGCTTGCATTGGTTCAAACCTTTTGCGACAAGTCTGGTTTCCGACTCAACGTAGACAAGACCCAAATTCTGACCTACAGCCAGTTGAATGGGAACCTTGCCTCACTACAAGTTACTTCCGACAGTCCCGTGAAGGCTCTTGGTATCTTGGTTGCGCCCAATCTTTCTCCATTGGCACGTTTCAATTACGTGTTTGAGAAGTTTGTGGCTCGCTTGTCTTTGTGGCTCTACAAGGCTCGAACCATGGCCGGAAAAGTCACTATCCTGCACAGCATAAGTCTGCCTGTGTTATGGTACCAACTGGCTTTTGTCCCTGCCGACAAAGACCTGGCCAAAAAGATCGACAAGGCCATGCTTCAATTTATGCATGGTGAAGAAATCAACCCATCCTCCTCTGTCCATGGCCTCCGTTTGATCAAAAAGGAGATCATATTCATGCCGAAGAAGTCCGGTGGCTTAGGCCTGCACCATGCACTTGCTTTATGGCAACAACACAACCGCTCTGTCATGATCAGATGCATTCAAGCCATCACCACCCCACCCCGCAAGTCTGCCATGTCTGCCTGGATTACGCCGGGCTATACTCTCCTCGAGAAGGCTTTTCATCCATGGGGTTCCCCCGAGATCTCCTCTTGGCAAATGGCTCTTCTGCATTCATCAGACAACTGTACAAGAATCCCAATATCACTCCAATGTGGAAAGCCTTATTGAGTAGCTGGTTTGAATCCCGCTGGACTCCGTACGGCTGTCCAAATCACATCTCATCTTTGGATGTTCCCCTTTGGCACAACTCGTATCTGCCTGGACTCGAAGACCTATACGATCAGTGCTCTACATCGACGCAAGACCAAGCCAATGTATTGGCTTCGCTTCACATCACGAAGTTGTCGCATTTGTTGACTCCGTGTCAGCGAGTTTGGCCAGCTTCGATCTTGTTTCGACAAAATCAACCGTGCCTGCCGCCAAGCCAATTTTGTCCCTCCAACGAAACAATGGATCTCAATCTTGGTGACCAAGTTATCACGATTGTTTGAGATTGTTTCTGAAGAGGATGCTCCCGTGTTCCACTTGCCGACGCCAAGCTCTGAATGGATGGAATGGCACTGGATAATTGACCCTGACTCGAGTCCGATCTTGTTGGCGCTTGCGACTTCGAAATCGGCTAAGATCAGAGCTTCTCCAGCTGTCAGCTCGTCCATTCTTCCTACCAAGCATCTCAACCTGCCATCCAACTTTTACGAAGACCCCAAGCGCCTTACCCAACTTGCCGCCTTCCTCCAACCCGACCACATTCTCCCTCGATATGGAGAGTTCATTTTCAAGACCCTTCTCCGCGCCAACGCCATGCAATATCTGTTTCAGTACCAAGACCCCAAGCCGACGTGTGTCTTCTGTCGTGTCAATGAGACGTACGAGCATTTCCTGTTCTCTTGTGGATATGGTCAATCTGTTTGGTATTCCTTCAAGACAATCCAGCGACTGCTCGAGTGTTCCTTTCCGTCCACGTGTCTGGAAATGTTCTACGAGACGCCCAAGCCGTCCGATGGATACTACATCCGTGGCTATCTGAAGATCTGGCCGATTGTCCGAGCCTGCGTGTATTATCAAATATGGCTCCAACGTGCCGATCGCACCTTTCGACCCGACCTCACAGCGAAGAGTCCGATAGAAGTTGCCATTCATGCTGCCTCTTTGATCAAGCTACATCTACAACAGCTCCTGGTTGATCTCCCTCTCAAGAAGGGATACACCAAGGTATTCAATGTGCTCAAGCATCTATCTTCGGACCCCTGGTTACGTCAACACGCCATTCCTGACAGTGTCGTTTCATGAGTGAGCTGACGGCTCACCACTTCATCTCCTGTTCAATGACCACTTTGCCATATTCTGTTTTCCAAGTTCTATTTATACAGTACGAGGCAAATTAGTAAGTCATTAGGGCCTTTGCTCAAAAATAAGGTTAATACAACTCATTTAACCAAGCATCAACTTGGTCCGAAATCAACACGCGAGAGTCCCAAGCATACCCCACAAACTGCATCTCGATGCCACTTTTTCTCCACTTTTGGTACCCACGTGCCACATGCACATCTCGACCCCATCGAGATACCCACTCGCCACGTCTGGCATGTTTGAAAGGTGTCATGCTCGTGTGGTGGACGACCAAGCACCAACTTGGTCCGAAATCAACACGCGAGAGTCCCAAGCATACCCCACAAACTGCATCTCGATGCCACTTTTTCTCCACTTTTGGTACCCACGTGCCACATGCATATCTCGACCCCATCGAGATACCCACTCGCCACGTCTGGCATGTTTGAAAGGTGTCATGCTCGTGTGGTGGACGACCAAGCACCAACTTGGTCCGAAATCAACACGCGAGAGTCCCAAGCATACCCCACAAACTGCATCTCGATGCCACTTTTTCTCCACTTTTGTACCCACGTGCCACATGCATATCTCGACCCCATCGAGATACCCACTCGCCACGTCTGGCATGTTTGAAAGGTGTCATGCTCGTGTGGTGGACGACCAAGCACCAACTTGGTCCGAAATCAACACGCGAGAGTCCCAAGCATACCCCACAAACTGCATCTCGATGCCACTTTTTCTCCACTTTTGGTACCCACGTGCCACATGCATATCTCGACCCCATCGAGATACCCACTCGCCACGTCTGGCATGTTTGAAAGGTGTCATGCTCGTGTGGTGGACGACCAAGCACCAACTTGGTCCGAAATCAACACGCGAGAGTCCCAAGCATACCCCACAAACAGCATCTCGATGCCACTTTTTCTCCACTTTTGGTACCCACGTGCCACATGCACATCTCGACCCCATCGAGATACCCACTCGCCACGTCTGGCATGTTTGAAAGGTGTCATGCTCGTGTGGTGGACGACCAAGCACCAACTTGGTCCGAAATCAACACGCGAGAGTCCCAAGCATACCCCACAAACTGCATCTCGATGCCACTTTTTCTCCACTTTTGGTACCCACGTGCCACATGCATATCTCGACCCCATCGAGATACCCACTCGCCACGTCTGGCATGTTTGAAAGGTGTCATGCTCGTGTGGTGGACGACCAAGCACCAACTTGGTCCGAAATCAACACGCGATAGTCCCAAGCATACCCCACAAAATGCATCTCGATGCCACTTTTTCTCCACTTTTGGTACCCACGTGCCACATGCACATCTCGACCCCATCGAGATACCCACTTCCGAATTTGCCTCGTACCCCTCAAGTCAAGAAGTTATCAAGTGCCGCCGCGCTCAAAATGTCCAACGCCAACAGCTGTTCCGAGCTCCGTGTGACCAACACTCACGGAGTCACCATCATTCCAGGTATTGTATCACCTCACCCACTTTCGTCGTCCAATCAGGATGGCGGAAGTGGTGTGAGTAATGTCGCTACACCTAACCCTAGGGCCGAAGTGGAGGTCGAGTTCGACCCCAACAGCGTCTCTGGAGACCAATCTGCGTCTCGCTCCCCCAGCGCTTCACCTGGTGCTCCACTCGCCGGAGTTCCAGGGGGGGTCAACCTCAGTGGGTCAGTGGTTGACCCCCAGACCACTGTCGTTAACTTGTCTAGCGAAGCCCTCACTCAGGAGGGCGAACCACTGGGGCCTTGTGCCTGTGGTGGCTGCTTCCCTGGACTCCAATTGGAGTCGATCCCCAGTGAAGGCGGCGAGAAAACGGGGTCCATGCCAGCCCTAGAGGCTACGAGGGCCCCCCCTATGGGCACACCCTGCGGTTCTGTCTACTTCCCCCAGGGGCCTCTTCGGAGGGGCGGGGGCGGTATCCCGATTTGGGTTCTCGCCGGAGCAATGGTGTACCCCAGTCACCGTGCTGCGGGGATGGCATGGATTCCCCTTCTACCCCTGTCACTGGGGGTCTGGCCCCGGCCTTTCTCGTGACCAATGGGACTGAGCCAGCAGCCACCAACCGCGTCGCCCCCTGTGCTGAGCCTCCTAGAACGGGAGAGGAAGAAGAAAAATCTCAAGAGGACGTGGATATGGTCTCTGGAGACGCCGAGGGGAAGGATTCTACTGAAACCGAGGCCTTAACCGACGAGGGAAATACTCAAATTCACTCGGAGGTGGATGGGTCAGGCGACATTAACGGCCAAGCGAAGCCGTGTGATACTCCTGGAGAAGTTATTCAAGAGGAACAATCGACAAACAATGACAATGACCAGTCAAATCAAGACATTGTCGACAAATCCGTTGCTCAAGGAAATGGCGCTGTTGATCCTCCTACCGCGGCAGACAAAATACAAGGCGATCAAGAGCAACAAAACGCTGAAAAGGCCAATCCATGGACGCAAAAGACTCCCGGCAAGGATTCAGCTTCGTCCAAGAAAGATTCCAAGCAAGGCAATGCTCCCAAAGGCGCGAAACACCGCAACACTGGTGCTCATGCTGTTGCCGATGACGACATTGCGCGATGCGAAGCCATGGCGGACGCATTCTACAAAGACTCTGGTGACATGGACGCCTTCATTGAAAACATTTTGCTCACCCCCCAGTCCCAAGTGTACGAGCTCACAGTCAAGTTGGGCGAAGCCTACAAGGACTGGTCCGAAAAAGTCATCTGCGATCAATTTGTCAAGGAAAATCCTGGTTCGTTATGGGGCTCCAAATTTCCGAACATTTTGATCCACAAGAAGAACCCACAGACCATTGTGATCTCAAGTTACAACTTGTCTACGTGCGTGGAAATGGGAGGCACAACGTTTCGACTTGGTGGCAAAGGCTTCCTGGTTCCCAAGTACTCGCGTTATG
This sequence comes from Aphanomyces cochlioides, assembly GCA_019828595.1. Classification (NCBI taxonomy): domain Eukaryota; phylum Oomycota; class Saprolegniomycetes; order Saprolegniales; family Verrucalvaceae; genus Aphanomyces; species Aphanomyces cochlioides. The sequence goes on from JAHQRK010000016.1 coordinate 1,651,658, forward strand.
GCAACAACTACTACGTTACGTTCAACAAGGTCAGTCACCCTTCGATGGCCAAGGCGATTGTCAAGAAAATGGCTGCATTGACCAAGTCAGTGATAGCAGCATTCAACCCTACTGCTGGTCAGAACATCAAGTCGCCGCATTTGAGAGTCATTTTCAAGTCGTCTGCGCCTCCTGCAGTGTTGGTGCCAAAATCCGGCGACGCACTACGCGAAATCACCATTACGGATCCGTCGGGTCAGCCTTTTGTCGTCGTGTTTCAGCACAAGATCGCTGCTCTGAACAAGACATTGCCTCCGTCGATTGTTTCACGACGTGCAGAGGCCAAGGCTGAAAAAGCGAAGGCAAAAGCGGCCAAGGCAGCGGCAAAGTCTCCTCCGTCAGGAGAAAAAGAACCTGAACATGATGGAGACGATCATGATCAAGACCCTGGAACAAATGCGGAAGGCGAGGCCGACTCAACTGAGGCATCTGGAGATCGTCAAGATGAACAACCACAGCCAACAGCTCCTTCTCATGGCTCTGATGTCGATATGTCTGGTGACAGCGATCCCCCTAACAACAATGGACAAGACAAACAACAAGAAGATGTGGAAATGTCTACCAACGAATCGCCCGCTCTTGCTCCACCAAGTGAGCAGCCCAAGAACTGCTGGACCTTCAATTGGTAACGGGCTACCGGTCTGGACCAGCTCCAAAACGTACTTTGCCTTCGTCCCCACGTTTGGATCCCCTGCCGACATCCAACCGTTTTCATATTCTCGAAGAAGACGACGTGGAACTCTCGTTTGAAGACTTTGCAGTGCCTCGAATTATATTGGAAGATTCAAGTGCGCCACGCCCGAAAAAGACCAAAGGCAAAGCGAAGAAACAACGACTTAACAAGTCTGCTGCAGCCCACCTCGAATTGGCGAAGAAGATCATTCGAGACAAGAAAGTCGAAGGCAGTATCACCGAATGTCAACGCATTTTGCGAGATGATCCTCAGCTCGTTGCACATGCTATGTACGCACAAGATGAAGACCTCAGTTTGTTTCAGTCACTTGTTGCAACCAAGACTATTGAGCGCAAGATGGCTTTGTTAAAAGCTCAAGGCAAGCCTCACAACTACAAACATCACGTCAACTTCATGGCTCAATACAAGATTCACCCGTCAGAAATCTTGGAAGAATTGACCACGGACATACCAGAGATCAAGCGCATCCTCTTTGCACTTGCTACGATTGACTTATTCCTCTCAAATCGGGCCCCAGACCTCTACACAAACTCGGAGGCACTGACTGTTCTATTGAACCAAGAAGCAACAAGATTGCCTGACACCAACTGCTTGACGGACTGGTCGCTGTTTGCTTTGATCGAAAACTTCAGCGACAATCTCGAGAAGTTCACTTTGCCGGCTCCCGTCTTGTCGGCCATCTCGATGCTCAAAAGCATCACCAACAATTACCACATCGACGAGCTCTGCAGCAAAGCTCACCACTCCATGAACGCCGACGAAATTGATCCCCTCGATTTGGAGGACGATCAACTCTAAGGCTTCTATCTCCTGCTTCAATCCATTTCAACCTCCCCTCTGACCCCTCCATTCTACTCATTTTCATCTGTACTCGTGATGATTGACAACAACTTCTCCGATGTCCCAACTGAACTCGTGGACTGGGACCCACAAATCATCTCCCTCAACACCAATGGCTTCTCCAACAGTCATCGGTACATCCTCGACAAACTATCAAGTGTTCACGACGTTTCCTTTATCCAAGAAACCCGTTTCCGCACGCCAAGTCTCCACGACCGTGTTGCGTTCCATTGGCAACGCATCACAAACCACGAAGGCTCTTTGTTCTTTGAAGAGCCTATTTACCCTGAAGTATCCACGTCGCCAGCCACTGGAGGTCTGGCTACGTTGATACATCCTCACTCTCCTTTGAAGAACGCCACTCAAGTCCCTCATGACAACCCAGTGCTTCGTGGTCGTTATCTACAAGTGCGATGTACTCTGGGTCCACTGACAGTCGTTCTCCACAATATCTATGCACCGGCAGCCTTCCAACAACGAGCAAGTTACTTCGAAGAATTGCCACGCGACTTTCCTCCACATGCGCTCCACATTGTTGGAGATTTCAACTGCACTCTCAACAAAGATTTGGATTCGTTGAGACCCAGTACCTCCACCATGGCCGGCACCCTTCAACTGGAACAATGGATGCACAGTTTGTCTCTGGTGGATCTGTTTCGCCGTCAAAACCCCGTGGCAAGAACCTTCACAAGTCCCACACTCACCAACCGACTTGACTACATCTTTTGTTCGTCCACCTTGGCGGGTCTTCGTCATTGGAAGGCGACGCACATGCCACACGTTCCACAGGCTGACCACGTGGCTTGTCGTATCATCTCAAAGCGTCAAACATTGCGCCATGGCTCTGGATCATGGAAAGCTCCAACTTGGCTACTTCGTCTACCACGAGCGGCCGAGATTGTTCATGGATGTCTGGATCGATTTTTGGACAAGTCTCCAACATTCCACAATATCTCCAAGGCCTACGACATGCTGGTCAATGATATCCGCTCCCAACTCAAAGAATTCCATTCTCAACGATTGGAGAAACAACGTCTGCCGTTGAAGAAGTTAGCTGTCGAGATCGCTTTGCTTTTGCAAGTCCCCAACATGCGCCAAGATTCAGTGCTGGTGGATCGAGTGCGAGACCTTCAAAAGCAAATTCACGAGCTGCAAGATCGAGACAAGCAGTTTCGTCAAGACCAGGCGTTCCAACTTCACTTGTACAAAGCAGAGCGCTCGTCCAAGTTCCACTTCATGTCCCCTGTCCCTACCCCCTTGAAGAAGACAGTCTTCAAAGAGTTGGTGGATGTCAATGGAAATGTTGTCTCCAATCAACAAGGCATGTCTGACGTCCTGGTCGACTACTACAAGGACTTGTTTGCAGCTCCCGAGGTGCAGCGATCTGGAGACGAAGTGTCGTCATTTCTGACCCCATTGACTCGACACAAGCAACTGCCAGAGCAAGCCCAGAAAGAGCTGTCGGCTCCCTTGCGCGCCAACGAGTTCTATCATGCTATTCGACACAGCAGTTCGAACTCAGCGCCAGGTCCCAACGCTCTGCCATTCGAAGTCCTCAAACTTGCACCTCACAAGTGGTCGTTGGTATTGGAGCTGCTATTCACACACCAGCTCCATTCTCACCCTCGCTTGACTCCCATGCAACTTGTCAGTACGCTGGTGTTGCTGCACAAGAAAGGCCCCAAGTCACAAGCCAAGAACTATCGGCCCATTAGCCTACTCAACACGGATGTGAAAATCCTGACGAGTATTCTGGCTTATCGACTCCAGCGCCACATTCGACACATCATCCACCCGGACCAGCAAGGCTTTATCCGTCGAAGCAATATCCAAACCAATATTGCACGACTGGATGACATGCTGCACCACATCAAACTACACAGTCCGTCCTCGATGGTGGCACTGCTTGACTTTGAGAAAGCTTTTGATCGCGTGGACCACGCGTACTTGCTCCGCGTCCTCCGTCACTATGGCTTTCCCGAAACCTTTGTTGACATGGTTCGCGTACTGTACTCGGGCCACAAGTCTCGCATCTTGGTGAACGGCTTCTTGTCCAAGCCAGTTCACATCTCACGCGGTGTGTTGCAAGGTGATCCACTGTCGCCACTTCTGTTTGTGATCGCTTTGGAACCGATGTGCCAACTCCTACGGCAACACTCCAACTATGGCATCAAGTGTGGGGATCGCTACCACACTGGGAGTTACTTTGCCGACGACTCGCAACTCTATGCGGCAAATGAGACGTGCCTCCACCGGCAGCTTGCATTGGTTCAAACCTTTTGCGACAAGTCTGGTTTCCGACTCAACGTAGACAAGACCCAAATTCTGACCTACAGCCAGTTGAATGGGAACCTTGCCTCACTACAAGTTACTTCCGACAGTCCCGTGAAGGCTCTTGGTATCTTGGTTGCGCCCAATCTTTCTCCATTGGCACGTTTCAATTACGTGTTTGAGAAGTTTGTGGCTCGCTTGTCTTTGTGGCTCTACAAGGCTCGAACCATGGCCGGAAAAGTCACTATCCTGCACAGCATATGTCTGCCTGTGTTATGGTACCAACTGGCTTTTGTCCCTGCCGACAAAGACCTGGCCAAAAAGATCGACAAGGCCATGCTTCAATTTATGCATGGTGAAGAAATCAACCCATCCTCCTCTGTCCATGGCCTCCGTTTGATCAAAAAGGAGATCCTATTCATGCCGAAGAAGTCCGGTGGCTTAGGCCTGCACCATGCACTTGCTTTATGGCAACAACACAACCGCTCTGTCATGATCAGATGCATTCAAGCCATCACCACCCCACCCCGCAAGTCTGCCATGTCCGCCTGGATTACGCCGGGCTATACTCTCCTCGAGAAGGCTTTTCATCCATGGGGTTCCCCCGAGATCTCCTCTTGGCAAATGGCTCTTCTGCATTCATCAGACAACTGTACAAGAATCCCAATATCACTTCAATGTGGAAAGCCTGATTGAGTAGCTGGTTTGAATCCCGCTGGACTCCGTACGGCTGTCCAAATCACATCTCATCTTTGGATGTTCCCCTTTGGCACAACTCGTATCTGCCTGGACTCGAAGACCTATACGATCAGTGCTCTACATCGACGCAAGACCAAGCCAATGTATTGGCTTCGCTTCACATCACGAAGTTGTCGCATTTGTTGACTCCGTGTCAGCGAGTTTGGCCAGCTTCGATCTTGTTCGACAAAATCAACCGTGCCTGCCGCCAAGCCAATTTTGTCCCTCCAACGAAACAATGGATCTCAATCTTGGTGACCAAGTTATCACGATTGTTTGAGATTGTTTCTGAAGAGGATGCTCCCGTGTTCCACTTGCCGACGCCAAGCTCTGAATGGATGGAATGGCACTGGATAATTGACCCTGACTCGAGTCCGATCTTGTTGGCGCTTGCGACTTCGAAATCGGCTAAGATCAGAGCTTCTCCAGCTGTCAGCTCGTCCATTCTTCCTACCAAGCATCTCAACCTGCCATCCAACTTTTACGAAGACCCCAAGCGCCTTACCCAACTTGCCGCCTTCCTCCAACCCGACCACATTCTCCCTCGATATGGAGAGTTCATTTTCAAGACCCTTCTCCGCGCCAACGCCATGCAATATCTGTTTCAGTACCAAGACCCCAAGCCGACGTGTGTCTTCTGTCGTGTCAATGAGACGTACGAGCATTTCCTGTTCTCTTGTGGATATGGTCAATCTGTTTGGTATTCCTTCAAGACAATCCAGCGACTGCTCGAGTGTTCCTTTCCGTCCACGTGTCTGGAAATGTTCTACGAGACGCCCAAGCCGTCCGATGGATACTACATCCGTGGCTATCTGAAGATCTGGCCGATTGTCCGAGCCTGCGTGTATTATCAAATATGGCTCCAACGTGCCGATCGCACCTTTCGACCCGACCTCACAGCGAAGAGTCCGATGGAAGTTGCCATTCATGCTGCCTCTTTGATCAAGCTACATCTACAACAGCTCCTGGTTGATCTCCCTCTCAAGAAGGGATACACCAAGGTATTCAATGTGCTCAAGCATCTATCTTCGGACCCCTGGTTACGTCAACACATCATTCCTGACAGCGTCGTTTCATGAGTGAGCTGACGGCTCACTCACTTCATCTCCTGTTCAATGACCACTTTGCCATATTCTGTTTTCCAAGTTCTATTTATACAGTACGAGGCAAATTAGTAAGTCATTAGGGCCTTTGCTCAAAAATAAGGTTAATACAACTCATTTAACCACAAACTGCATCTCGATGCCACTTTTTCTCCACTTTTGGTACCCACGTGCCACATGCATATCTCGACCCCATCGAGATACCCACTCGCCACGTCTGGCATGTTTGAAAGGTGTCATGCTCGTGTGGTGGACGACCAAGCATCAACTTGGTCCGAAATCAACACGCGATAGTCCCAAGCATACCCCACAAAATGCATCTCGATGCCACTTTTTCTCCACTTTTGGTACCCACGTGCCACATGCATATCTCGACCCCATCGAGATACCCACTCGCCACGTCTGGCATGTTTGAAAGGTGTCATGCTCGTGTGGTGGACGACCAAGCATCAACTTGGTCCGAAATCAACACGCGATAGTCCCAAGCATACCCCACAAAATGCATCTCGATGCCACTTTTTCTCCACTTTTGGTACCCACGTGCCACATGCATATCTCGACCCCATCGAGATACCCACTCGCCACGTCTGGCATGTTTGAAAGGTGTCATGCTCGTGTGGTGGACGACCAAGCACCAACTTGGTCCGAAATCAACACGCGAGAGTCCCAAGCATACCCCACAAACTGCAACTTCCGAATTTGCCTCGTACCCCTCAAGTCAAGAAGTTATCAAGTGCCGCTGCGCTCAAAATGTCCAACGCCAACAGCTGTTCCGAGCTCCGTGTGACCAACACTCACGGAGTCACCATCATTCCAGGTATTGTATCACCTCACCCACTTTCGTCGTCCAATCAGGATGGCGGAAGTGGTGTGAGTAATGTCGCTACACCTAACCCTAGGGCCGAAGTGGAGGTCGAGTTCGACCCCAACAGCGTCTCTGGAGACCAATCTGCGTCTCGCTCCCCCAGCGCTTCACCTGGTGCTCCACTCGCCGGAGTTCCAGGGGGGGTCAACCTCAGTGGGTCAGTGGTTGACCCCCAGACCACTGTCGTTAACTTGTCTAGCGAAGCCCTCACTCAGGAGGGCGAACCACTGGGGCCTTGTGCCTGTGGTGGCTGCTTCCCTGGACTCCAATTGGAGTCGATCCCCAGTGAAGGCGGCGAGAAAACGGGGTCCATGCCAGCCCTAGAGGCTACGAGGGCCCCCCCTATGGGCACACCCTGCGGTTCTGTCTACTTCCCCCCAGGGGCCTCTTCGGAGGGGCGGGGGCGGTATCCCGATTTGGGTTCTCGCCGGAGCAATGGTGTACCCCAGTCACCGTGCTGCGGGGATGGCATGGATTCCCCTTCTACCCCTGTCACTGGGGGTCTGGCCCCGGCCTTTCTCGTGACCAATGGGACTGAGCCAGCAGCCACCAACCGCGTCGCCCCCTGTGCTGAGCCTCCTAGAACGGGAGAGGAAGAAGAAAAATCTCAAGAGGACGTGGATATGGTCTCTGGAGACGCCGAGGGGAAGGATTCTACTGAAACCGAGGCCTTAACCGACGAGGGAAATACTCAAATTCACTCTGAGGTTGATGGGTCAGGCGACATTAACGGCCAAGCGAAGCCGTGTGATACTCCTGGAGAAGTTATTCAAGAGGAACAATCGACAAACAATGTCAATGACCAGTCAAATCAAGACATTGTCGACAAATCCGTTGCTCAAGGAAATGGCGCTGTTGACCCTCCTACCGCGGCAGACAAAATACAAGGCGATCAAGAGCAACAAAACGCTGAAAAGGCCAATCCATGGACGCAAAAGACTCCCGGTAAGGATTCAGCTTCGTCCAAGAAAGATTCCAAGCAAGGCAATGCTCCCAAAGGCGCAAAACACCGCAACACTGGTGCTCATGCTGTTGCCGATGACGATATTGCGCGATGCGAGGCCATGGCGGACACATTCTACAAAGACTCTGGTGACATGGACGCCTTCATTGAAAACATTTTGCTCACCCCCCAGTCCCAAGTGTACGAGCTCACAGTCAAGTTGGGCGAAGCCTACAAGGACTGGTCCGAAAAAGTCATCTGCGATCAATTTGTCAAGGAAAATCCTGGTTCGTTATGGGGCTCCAAATTTCCGAACATTTTGATCCACAAGAAGAACCCACAGACCATTGTGATCTCAAGTTACAACTTGTCTACGTGCGTGGAAATGGGAGGCACAACGTTTCGACTTGGTGGCAAAGACTTCCTGGTTCCCAAGTACTCGCGTTATGGCAACAACTACTACGTTACGTTCAACAAGGTCAGTCACCCTTCGATGGCCAAGGCGATTGTCAAGAAAATGGCTGCATTGACCAAGGCAGTGATAGCAGCATTCAACCCTACTGCTGGTCAGAACATCAAGTCGCCGCATTTGAGAGTCATTTTCAAGTCGCCTGCGCCTCCTGCAGTGTTGGTGCCAAAATCCGGCGACGCACTACGCGAAATCACCATTACGGATCCGTCGGGTCAGCCTTTTGTCGTCGTGTTTCAGCACAAGATCGCTGCTCTGAACAAGACATTGCCTCCGTCGATTGTTTCACGACGTGCAGAGGCCAAGGCTGAAAAAGCGAAGGCAAAAGCGGCCAAGGCAGCGGCAAAGTCTCCTCCGTCAGGAGAAAAAGAACCTGAACATGATGGAGACGATCATGATCAAGACCCTGGAACAAATGCGGAAGGCGAGGCCGACTCAACTGAGGCATCTGGAGATCGTCAAGATGAACAACCACAGCCAACAGCTCCTTCTCATGGCTCTGATGTCGATATGTCTGGTGACAGCGATCCCCCTAACAACAATGGACAAGACAAACAACAAGAAGATGTGGAAATGTCTACCAACGAATCGCCCGCTCTTGCTCCACCAAGTGAGCAGCCCAAGAACTCGCTGGACCTTCAATTGGTAACGGGCTACCGGTCTGGACCAGCTCCAAAACGTACTTTGCCTTCGTCCCCACGTTTGGATCCCCTGCCGACATCCAACCGTTTTCATATCCTCGAAGAAGACGACGTGGAACTCTCGTTTGAAGACTTTGCAGTGCCTCGAATTATATTGGAAGATTCAAGTGCGCCACGCCCGAAAAAGACCAAAGGCAAAGCGAAGAAACAACGACTTAACAAGTCTGCTGCAGCCCACCTCGAATTGGCGAAGAAGATCATTCGAGACAAGAAAGTCGAAGGCAGTATCACCGAATGTCAACGCATTTTGCGAGATGATCCTCAGCTCGTTGCACATGCTATGTACGCACAAGATGAAGACCTCAGTTTGTTTCAGTCACTTGTTGCAACCAAGACTATTGAGCGCAAGATGGCTTTGTTAAAAGCTCAAGGCAAGCCTCACAACTACAAACATCACGTCAACTTCATGGCTCAATACAAGATTCACCCGTCAGAAATCTTGGAAGAATTGACCACGGACATACCAGAGATCAAGCGCATCCTCTTTGCACTTGCTACGATTGACTTATTCCTCTCAAATCGGGCCCCAGACCTCTACACAAACTCGGAGGCACTGACTGTTCTATTGAACCAAGAAGCAACAAGATTGCCTGACACCAACTGCTTGACGGACTGGTCGCTGTTTGCTTTGATCGAAAACTTCAGCGACAATCTCGAGAAGTTCACTTTGCCGGCTCCCGTCTTGTCGGCCATCTCGATGCTCAAAAGCATCACCAACAATTACCACATCGACGAGCTCTGCAGCAAAGCTCACCACTCCATGAACGCCGACGAAATTGATCCCCTCGATTTGGAGGACGATCAACTCTAAGGCTTCTATCTCCTGCTTCAATCCATTTCAACCTCCCCTCTGACCCCTCCATTCTACTCATTTTCATCTGTACTCGTGATGATTGACAACAACTTCTCCGATGTCCCAACTGAACTCGTGGACTGGGACCCACAAATCATCTCCCTCAACACCAATGGCTTCTCCAACAGTCATCGGTACATCCTCGACAAACTATCAAGTGTTCACGACGTTTCCTTTATCCAAGAAACCCGTTTCCGCACGCCAAGTCTCCACGACCGTGTTGCGTTCCATTGGCAACGCATCACAAACCACGAAGGCTCTTTGTTCTTTGAAGAGCCTATTTACCCTGAAGTATCCACGTCGCCAGCCACTGGAGGTCTGGCTACGTTGATACATCCTCACTCTCCTTTGAAGAACGCCACTCAAGTCCCTCATGACAACCCAGTGCTTCGTGGTCGTTATCTACAAGTGCGATGTACTCTGGGTCCACTGACAGTCGTTCTCCACAATATCTATGCACCGGCAGCCTTCCAACAACGAGCAAGTTACTTCGAAGAATTGCCACGCGACTTTCCTCCACATGCGCTCCACATTGTTGGAGATTTCAACTGCACTCTCAACAAAGATTTGGATTCGTTGAGACCCAGTACCTCCACCATGGCCGGCACCCTTCAACTGGAACAATGGATGCACAGTTTGTCTCTGGTGGATCTGTTTCGCCGTCAAAACCCCGTGGCAAGAACCTTCACAAGTCCCACACTCACCAACCGACTTGACTACATCTTTTGTTCGTCCACCTTGGCGGGTCTTCGTCATTGGAAGGCGACGCACATGCCACACGTTCCACAGGCTGACCACGTGGCTTGTCGTATCATCACAAAGCGTCAAACATTGCGCCATGGCTCTGGATCATGGAAAGCTCCAACTTGGCTACTTCGTCTACCACGAGCGGCCGAGATTGTTCATGGATGTCTGGATCAATTTTTGGACAAGTCTCCAACATTCCACAATATCTCCAAGGCCTACGACATGCTGGTCAATGATATCCGCTCCCAACTCAAAGAATTCCATTCTCAACGATTGGAGAAACAACGTCTGCCGTTGAAGAAGTTAGCTGTCGAGATCGCTTTGCTTTTGCAAGTCCCCAACATGCGCCAAGATTCAGTGCTGGTGGATCGAGTGCGAGACCTTCAAAAGCAAATTCACGAGCTGCAAGATCGAGACAAGCAGTTTCGTCAAGACCAGGCGTTCCAACTTCACTTGTACAAAGCAGAGCGCTCGTCCAAGTTCCACTTCATGTCCCCTGTCCCTACCCCCTTGAAGAAGACAGTCTTCAAAGAGTTGGTGGATGTCAATGGAAATGTTGTCTCCAATCAACAAGGCATGTCTGACGTCCTGGTCGACTACTACAAGGACTTGTTTGCAGCTCCCGAGGTGCAGCGATCTGGAGACGAAGTGTCGTCATTTCTGACCCCATTGACTCGACACAAGCAACTGCCAGAGCAAGCCCAGAAAGAGCTGTCGGCTCCCTTGCGCGCCAACGAGTTCTATCATGCTATTCGACACAGCAGTTCGAACTCAGCGCCAGGTCCCAACGCTCTGCCATTCGAAGTCCTCAAACTTGCACCTCACAAGTGGTCGTTGGTATTGGAGCTGCTATTCACACACCAGCTCCATTCTCACCCTCGCTTGACTCCCCATGCAACTTGTCAGTACGCTGGTGTTGCTGCACAAGAAAGGCCCCAAGTCACAAGCCAAGAACTATCGGCCCATTAGCCTACTCAACACGGATGTGAAAATCCTGACGAGTATTCTGGCTTATCGACTCCAGCGCCACATTCGGCACATCATCCACCCGGACCAGCAAGGCTTTATCCGTCGAAGCAATATCCAAACCAATATTGCACGACTGGATGACATGCTGCACCACATCAAACTACACAGTCCGTCCTCGATGGTGGCACTGCTTGACTTTGAGAAAGCTTTTGATCGCGTGGACCACGCGTACTTGCTCCGCGTCCTCCGTCACTATGGCTTTCCCGAAACCTTTGTTGACATGGTTCGCGTACTGTACTCGGGCCACAAGTCTCGCATCTTGGTGAACGGCTTCTTGTCCAAGCCAGTTCACATCTCACGCGGTGTGTTGCAAGGTGATCCACTGTCGCCACTTCTGTTTGTGATCGCTTTGGAACCGATGTGCCAACTCCTACGGCAACACTCCAACTATGGCATCAAGTGTGGGGATCGCTACCACACTGGGAGTTACTTTGCCGACGACTCGCAACTCTATGCGGCAAATGAGACGTGCCTCCACCGGCAGCTTGCATTGGTTCAAACCTTTTGCGACAAGTCTGGTTTCCGACTCAACGTAGACAAGACCCAAATTCTGACCTACAGCCAGTTGAATGGGAACCTTGCCTCACTACAAGTTACTTCCGACAGTCCCGTGAAGGCTCTTGGTATCTTGGTTGCGCCCAATCTTTCTCCATTGGCACGTTTCAATTACGTGTTTGAGAAGTTTGTGGCTCGCTTGTCTTTGTGGCTCTACAAGGCTCGAACCATGGCCGGAAAAGTCACTATCCTGCACAGCATATGTCTGCCTGTGTTATGGTACCAACTGGCTTTTGTCCCTGCCGACAAAGACCTGGCCAAAAAGATCGACAAGGCCATGCTTCAATTTATGCATGGTGAAGAAATCAACCCATCCTCCTCTGTCCATGGCCTCCGTTTGATCAAAAAGGAGATCATATTCATGCCGAAGAAGTCCGGTGGCTTAGGCCTGCACCATGCACTTGCTTTATGGCAACAACACAACCGCTCTGTCATGATCAGATGCATTCAAGCCATCACCACCCCACCCCGCAAGTCTGCCATGTCCGCCTGGATTACGCCGGGCTATACTCTCCTCGAGAAGGCTTTTCATCCATGGGGTTCCCCCCGAGATCTCCTCTTGGCAAATGGCTCTTCTGCATTCATCAGACAACTGTACAAGAATCCCAATATCACTTCAATGTGGAAAGCCTGATTGAGTAGCTGGTTTGAATCCCGCTGGACTCCGTACGGCTGTCCAAATCACATCTCATCTTTGGATGTTCCCCTTTGGCACAACTCGTATCTGCCTGGACTCGAAGACCTATACGATCAGTGCTCTACATCGACGCAAGACCAAGCCAATGTATTGGCTTCGCTTCACATCACGAAGTTGTCGCATTTGTTGACTCCGTGTCAGCGAGTTTGGCCAGCTTCGATCTTGTTCGACAAAATCAACCGTGCCTGCCGCCAAGCCAATTTTGTCCCTCCAACGAAACAATGGATCTCAATCTTGGTGACCAAGTTATCACGATTGTTTGAGATTGTTTCTGAAGAGGATGCTCCCGTGTTCCACTTGCCGACGCCAAGCTCTGAATGGATGGAATGGCACTGGATAATTGACCCTGACTCGAGTCCGATCTTGTTGGCGCTTGCGACTTCGAAATCGGCTAAGATCAGAGCTTCTCCAGCTGTCAGCTCGTCCATTCTTCCTACCAAGCATCTCAACCTGCCATCCAACTTTTACGAAGACCCCAAGCGCCTTACCCAACTTGCCGCCTTCCTCCAACCCGACCACATTCTCCCTCGATATGGAGAGTTCATTTTCAAGACCCTTCTCCGCGCCAACGCCATGCAATATCTGTTTCAGTACCAAGACCCCAAGCCGACGTGTGTCTTCTGTCGTGTCAATGAGACGTACGAGCATTTCCTGTTCTCTTGTGGATATGGTCAATCTGTTTGGTATTCCTTCAAGACAATCCAGCGACTGCTCGAGTGTTCCTTTCCGTCCACGTGTCTGGAAATGTTCTACGAGACGCCCAAGCCGTCCGATGGATACTACATCCGTGGCTATCTGAAGATCTGGCCGATTGTCCGAGCCTGCGTGTATTATCAAATATGGCTCCAACGTGCCGATCGCACCTTTCGACCCGACCTCACAGCGAAGAGTCCGATGGAAGTTGCCATTCATGCTGCCTCTTTGATCAAGCTACATCTACAACAGCTCCTGGTTGATCTCCCTCTCAAGAAGGGATACACCAAGGTATTCAATGTGCTCAAGCATCTATCTTCGGACCCCTGGTTACGTCAACACATCATTCCTGACAGCGTCGTTTCATGAGTGAGCTGACGGCTCACTCACTTCATCTCCTGTTCAATGACCACTTTGCCATATTCTGTTTTCCAAGTTCTATTTATACAGTACGAGGCAAATTAGTAAGTCATTAGGGCCTTTGCTCAAAAATAAGGTTAATACAACTCATTTAACCACAAACTGCATCTCGATGCCACTTTTTCTCCACTTTTGGTACCCACGTGCCACATGCATATCTCGACCCCATCGAGATACCCACTCGCCACGTCTGGCATGTTTGAAAGGTGTCATGCTCGTGTGGTGGACGACCAAGCATCAACTTGGTCCGAAATCAACACGCGATAGTCCCAAGCATACCCCACAAAATGCATCTCGATGCCACTTTTTCTCCACTTTTGGTACCCACGTGCCACATGCATATCTCGACCCCATCGAGACACCCACTCGCCACGTCTGGCATGTTTGAAAGGTGTCATGCTCGTGTGGTGGACGACCAAGCACCAACTTGGTCCGAAATCAACACGCGAGAGTCCCAAGCATACCCCACAAACTGCAACTTCCGAATTTGCCTCGTACCCCTCAAGTCAAGAAGTTATCAAGTGCCGCTGCGCTCAAAATGTCCAACGCGAACAGCTGTTCCGAGCTCCGTGTGACCAACACTCACGGAGTCACCATCATTCCAGGTATTGTATCACCTCACCCACTTTCGTCGTCCAATCAGGATGGCGGAAGTGGTGTGAGTAATGTCGCTACACCTAACCCTAGGGCCGAAGTGGAGGTCGAGTTCGACCCCAACAGCGTCTCTGGAGACCAATCTGCGTCTCGCTCCCCCAGCGCTTCACCTGGTGCTCCACTCGCCGGAGTTCCAGGGGGGGTCAACCTCAGTGGGTCAGTGGTTGACCCCCAGACCACTGTCGTTAACTTGTCTAGCGAAGCCCTCACTCAGGAGGGCGAACCACTGGGGCCTTGTGCCTGTGGTGGCTGCTTCCCTGGACTCCAATTGGAGTCGATCCCCAGTGAAGGCGGCGAGAAAACGGGGTCCATGCCAGCCCTAGAGGCTACGAGGGCCCCCCCTATGGGCACACCCTGCGGTTCTGTCTACTTCCCCCCAGGGGCCTCTTCGGAGGGGCGGGGGCGGTATCCCGATTTGGGTTCTCGCCGGAGCAATGGTGTACCCCAGTCACCGTGCTGCGGGGATGGCATGGATTCCCCTTCTACCCCTGTCACTGGGGGTCTGGCCCCGGCCTTTCTCGTGACCAATGGGACTGAGCCAGCAGCCACCAACCGCGTCGCCCCCTGTGCTGAGCCTCCTAGAACGGGAGAGGAAGAAGAAAAATCTCAAGAGGACGTGGATATGGTCTCTGGAGACGCCGAGGGGAAGGATTCTACTGAAACCGAGGCCTTAACCGACGAGGGAAATACTCAAATTCACTCTGAGGTTGATGGGTCAGGCGACATTAACGGCCAAGCGAAGCCGTGTGATACTCCTGGAGAAGTTATTCAAGAGGAACAATCGACAAACAATGTCAATGACCAGTCAAATCAAGACATTGTCGACAAATCCGTTGCTCAAGGAAATGGCGCTGTTGACCCTCCTACCGCGGCAGACAAAATACAAGGCGATCAAGAGCAACAAAACGCTGAAAAGGCCAATCCATGGACGCAAAAGACTCCCGGTAAGGATTCAGCTTCGTCCAAGAAAGATTCCAAGCAAGGCAATGCTCCCAAAGGCGCAAAACACCGCAACACTGGTGCTCATGCTGTTGCCGATGACGATATTGCGCGATGCGAGGCCATGGCGGACACATTCTACAAAGACTCTGGTGACATGGACGCCTTCATTGAAAACATTTTGCTCACCCCCCAGTCCCAAGTGTACGAGCTCACAGTCAAGTTGGGCGAAGCCTACAAGGACTGGTCCGAAAAAGTCATCTGCGATCAATTTGTCAAGGAAAATCCTGGTTCGTTATGGGGCTCCAAATTTCCGAACATTTTGATCCACAAGAAGAACCCACAGACCATTGTGATCTCAAGTTACAACTTGTCTACGTGCGTGGAAATGGGAGGCACAACGTTTCGACTTGGTGGCAAAGACTTCCTGGTTCCCAAGTACTCGCGTTATGGCAACAACTACTACGTTACGTTCAACAAGGTCAGTCACCCTTCGATGGCCAAGGCGATTGTCAAGAAAATGGCTGCATTGACCAAGGCAGTGATAGCAGCATTCAACCCTACTGCTGGTCAGAACATCAAGTCGCCGCATTTGAGAGTCATTTTCAAGTCGCCTGCGCCTCCTGCAGTGTTGGTGCCAAAATCCGGCGACGCACTACGCGAAATCACCATTACGGATCCGTCGGGTCAGCCTTTTGTCGTCGTGTTTCAGCACAAGATCGCTGCTCTGAACAAGACATTGCCTCCGTCGATTGTTTCACGACGTGCAGAGGCCAAGGCTGAAAAAGCGAAGGCAAAAGCGGCCAAGGCAGCGGCAAAGTCTCCTCCGTCAGGAGAAAAAGAACCTGAACATGATGGAGACGATCATGATCAAGACCCTGGAACAAATGCGGAAGGCGAGGCCGACTCAACTGAGGCATCTGGAGATCGTCAAGATGAACAACCACAGCCAACAGCTCCTTCTCATGGCTCTGATGTCGATATGTCTGGTGACAGCGATCCCCCTAACAACAATGGACAAGACAAACAACAAGAAGATGTGGAAATGTCTACCAACGAATCGCCCGCTCTTGCTCCACCAAGTGAGCAGCCCAAGAACTCGCTGGACCTTCAATTGGTAACGGGCTACCGGTCTGGACCAGCTCCAAAACGTACTTTGCCTTCGTCCCCACGTTTGGATCCCCTGCCGACATCCAACCGTTTTCATATCCTCGAAGAAGACGACGTGGAACTCTCGTTTGAAGACTTTGCAGTGCCTCGAATTATATTGGAAGATTCAAGTGCGCCACGCCCGAAAAAGACCAAAGGCAAAGCGAAGAAACAACGACTTAACAAGTCTGCTGCAGCCCACCTCGAATTGGCGAAGAAGATCATTCGAGACAAGAAAGTCGAAGGCAGTATCACCGAATGTCAACGCATTTTGCGAGATGATCCTCAGCTCGTTGCACATGCTATGTACGCACAAGATGAAGACCTCAGTTTGTTTCAGTCACTTGTTGCAACCAAGACTATTGAGCGCAAGATGGCTTTGTTAAAAGCTCAAGGCAAGCCTCACAACTACAAACATCACGTCAACTTCATGGCTCAATACAAGATTCACCCGTCAGAAATCTTGGAAGAATTGACCACGGACATACCAGAGATCAAGCGCATCCTCTTTGCACTTGCTACGATTGACTTATTCCTCTCAAATCGGGCCCCAGACCTCTACACAAACTCGGAGGCACTGACTGTTCTATTGAACCAAGAAGCAACAAGATTGCCTGACACCAACTGCTTGACGGACTGGTCGCTGTTTGCTTTGATCGAAAACTTCAGCGACAATCTCGAGAAGTTCACTTTGCCGGCTCCCGTCTTGTCGGCCATCTCGATGCTCAAAAGCATCACCAACAATTACCACATCGACGAGCTCTGCAGCAAAGCTCACCACTCCATGAACGCCGACGAAATTGATCCCCTCGATTTGGAGGACGATCAACTCTAAGGCTTCTATCTCCTGCTTCAATCCATTTCAACCTCCCCTCTGACCCCTCCATTCTACTCATTTTCATCTGTACTCGTGATGATTGACAACAACTTCTCCGATGTCCCAACTGAACTCGTGGACTGGGACCCACAAATCATCTCCCTCAACACCAATGGCTTCTCCAACAGTCATCGGTACATCCTCGACAAACTATCAAGTGTTCACGACGTTTCCTTTATCCAAGAAACCCGTTTCCGCACGCCAAGTCTCCACGACCGTGTTGCGTTCCATTGGCAACGCATCACAAACCACGAAGGCTCTTTGTTCTTTGAAGAGCCTATTTACCCTGAAGTATCCACGTCGCCAGCCACTGGAGGTCTGGCTACGTTGATACATCCTCACTCTCCTTTGAAGAACGCCACTCAAGTCCCTCATGACAACCCAGTGCTTCGTGGTCGTTATCTACAAGTGCGATGTACTCTGGGTCCACTGACAGTCGTTCTCCACAATATCTATGCACCGGCAGCCTTCCAACAACGAGCAAGTTACTTCGAAGAATTGCCACGCGACTTTCCTCCACATGCGCTCCACATTGTTGGAGATTTCAACTGCACTCTCAACAAAGATTTGGATTCGTTGAGACCCAGTACCTCCACCATGGCCGGCACCCTTCAACTGGAACAATGGATGCACAGTTTGTCTCTGGTGGATCTGTTTCGCCGTCAAAACCCCGTGGCAAGAACCTTCACAAGTCCCACACTCACCAACCGACTTGACTACATCTTTTGTTCGTCCACCTTGGCGGGTCTTCGTCATTGGAAGGCGACGCACATGCCACACGTTCCACAGGCTGACCACGTGGCTTGTCGTATCATCACAAAGCGTCAAACATTGCGCCATGGCTCTGGATCATGGAAAGCTCCAACTTGGCTACTTCGTCTACCACGAGCGGCCGAGATTGTTCATGGATGTCTGGATCAATTTTTGGACAAGTCTCCAACATTCCACAATATCTCCAAGGCCTACGACATGCTGGTCAATGATATCCGCTTCCAACTCAAAGAATTCCATTCTCAACGATTGGAGAAACAACGTCTGCCGTTGAAGAAGTTAGCTGTCGAGATCGCTTTGCTTTTGCAAGTCCCCAACATGCGCCAAGATTCAGTGCTGGTGGATCGAGTGCGAGACCTTCAAAAGCAAATTCACGAGCTGCAAGATCGAGACAAGCAGTTTCGTCAAGACCAGGCGTTCCAACTTCACTTGTACAAAGCAGAGCGCTCGTCCAAGTTCCACTTCATGTCCCCTGTCCCTACCCCCTTGAAGAAGACAGTCTTCAAAGAGTTGGTGGATGTCAATGGAAATGTTGTCTCCAATCAACAAGGCATGTCTGACGTCCTGGTCGACTACTACAAGGACTTGTTTGCAGCTCCCGAGGTGCAGCGATCTGGAGACGAAGTGTCGTCATTTCTGACCCCATTGACTCGACACAAGCAACTGCCAGAGCAAGCCCAGAAAGAGCTGTCGGCTCCCTTGCGCGCCAACGAGTTCTATCATGCTATTCGACACAGCAGTTCGAACTCAGCGCCAGGTCCCAACGCTCTGCCATTCGAAGTCCTCAAACTTGCACCTCACAAGTGGTCGTTGGTATTGGAGCTGCTATTCACACACCAGCTCCATTCTCACCCTCGCTTGACTCCCATGCAACTTGTCAGTACGCTGGTGTTGCTGCACAAGAAAGGCCCCAAGTCACAAGCCAAGAACTATCGGCCCATTAGCCTACTCAACACGGATGTGAAAATCCTGACGAGTATTCTGGCTTATCGACTCCAGCGCCACATTCGACACATCATCCACCCGGACCAGCAAGGCTTTATCCGTCGAAGCAATATCCAAACCAATATTGCACGACTGGATGACATGCTGCACCACATCAAACTACACAGTCCGTCCTCGATGGTGGCACTGCTTGACTTTGAGAAAGCTTTTGATCGCGTGGACCACGCGTACTTGCTCCGCGTCCTCCGTCACTATGGCTTTCCCGAAACCTTTGTTGACATGGTTCGCGTACTGTACTCGGGCCACAAGTCTCGCATCTTGGTGAACGGCTTCTTGTCCAAGCCAGTTCACATCTCACGCGGTGTGTTGCAAGGTGATCCACTGTCGCCACTTCTGTTTGTGATCGCTTTGGAACCGATGTGCCAACTCCTACGGCAACACTCCAACTATGGCATCAAGTGTGGGGATCGCTACCACACTGGGAGTTACTTTGCCGACGACTCGCAACTCTATGCGGCAAATGAGACGTGCCTCCACCGGCAGCTTGCATTGGTTCAAACCTTTTGCGACAAGTCTGGTTTCCGACTCAACGTAGACAAGACCCAAATTCTGACCTACAGCCAGTTGAATGGGAACCTTGCCTCACTACAAGTTACTTCCGACAGTCCCGTGAAGGCTCTTGGTATCTTGGTTGCGCCCAATCTTTCTCCATTGGCACGTTTCAATTACGTGTTTGAGAAGTTTGTGGCTCGCTTGTCTTTGTGGCTCTACAAGGCTCGAACCATGGCCGGAAAAGTCACTATCCTGCACAGCATATGTCTGCCTGTGTTATGGTACCAACTGGCTTTTGTCCCTGCCGACAAAGACCTGGCCAAAAAGATCGACAAGGCCATGCTTCAATTTATGCATGGTGAAGAAATCAACCCATCCTCCTCTGTCCATGGCCTCCGTTTGATCAAAAAGGAGATCATATTCATGCCGAAGAAGTCCGGTGGCTTAGGCCTGCACCATGCACTTGCTTTATGGCAACAACACAACCGCTCTGTCATGATCAGATGCATTCAAGCCATCACCACCCCACCCCGCAAGTCTGCCATGTCCGCCTGGATTACGCCGGGCTATACTCTCCTCGAGAAGGCTTTTCATCCATGGGGTTCCCCCGAGATCTCCTCTTGGCAAATGGCTCTTCTGCATTCATCAGACAACTGTACAAGAATCCCAATATCACTCCAATGTGGAAAGCCTTATTGAGTAGCTGGTTTGAATCCCGCTGGACTCCGTACGGCTGTCCAAATCACATCTCATCTTTGGATGTTCCCCTTTGGCACAACTCGTATCTGCCTGGACTCGAAGACCTATACGATCAGTGCTCTACATCGACGCAAGACCAAGCCAATGTATTGGCTTCGCTTCACATCACGAAGTTGTCGCATTTGTTGACTCCGTGTCAGCGAGTTTGGCCAGCTTCGATCTTGTTCGACAAAATCAACCGTGCCTGCCGCCAAGCCAATTTTGTCCCTCCAACGAAACAATGGATCTCAATCTTGGTGACCAAGTTATCACGATTGTTTGAGATTGTTTCTGAAGAGGATGCTCCCGTGTTCCGCTTGCCGACGCCTAGCTCTGAATGGATGGAATGGCACTGGATGATTCACCCTGACTCGAGTCCGATCTTGTTGGCGTTTGCGATTTCGAAATCGGCTAAGATCAGAGCTTCTCCAGCTGTCAGCTCGTCCATTCTTCCTACCAAGCATCTCAACCTGCCATCCAACTTTTACGAAGACCCCAAGCGCCTTACCCAACTTGCCGCCTTCCTCCACATTCTCCCTCGATATGGAGAGTTCATTTTCAAGACCCTTCTCCGCGCCAACGCCATGCAATATCTGTTTCAGTACCAAGACCCCAAGCCGACGTGTGTCTTCTGTCGTGTCAATGAGACGTACGAGCATTTCCTGTTCTCTTGTGGATATGGTCAATCTGTTTGGTATTTCTTCAAGGCGATCCAGCGACTGCTCGAGTGTTCCTTTCCGTCCACGTGTCTGGAAATGTTCTACGAGACGCCCAAGCCGTCCGATGGATACTACATCCGTGGCTATCTGAAGATCTGGCCGATTGTCCGAGCCTGCGTGTATTATCAAATATGGCTCCAACGTGCCGATCGCACCTTTCGACCCGACATCACAGCGAAGAGTCCGATGGAAGTTGCCATTCATGCTGCCTCTTTGATCAAGCTACATCTACAACAGCTCCTGGTTGATCTCCCTCTCAAGAAGGGATACACCAAGGTATTCAATGTGCTCAAGCATCTATCTTCGGACCACTGGTTACGTCAACACATCATTCCTAACAGCGTCGTTTCATGAGTGAGCTAACGGCTCACTCACTTCATCTCCTGTCCAATGACCACTTTGCCATATTCTGTTTTCCAAGTTCTATTTATACAGTACGAGGCAAATTAGTAAGTCATTAGGGCCTTTGCTCAAAAATAAGGTTAATACAACTCATTTAACCCACAAACTGCATCTCGATGCCACTTTTTCTCCACTTTTGGTACCCACGTGCCACATGCATATCTCGACCCCATCGAGACACCCACTCGCCACGTCTGGCATGTTTGAAAGGTGTCATGCTCGTGTGGTGGACGACCAAGCACCAACTTGGTCCGAAATCAACACGCGAGAGTCCCAAGCATACCCCACAAACTGCATCTCGATGCCACTTTTTCTCCACTTTTGGTACCCACGTGCCACATGCATATCTCGACCCCATCGAGATACCCACTCGCCACGTCTGGCATGTTTGAAAGGTGTCATGCTCGTGTGGTGGACGACCAAGCACCAACTTGGTCCGAAATCAACACGCGAGAGTCCCAAGCATACCCCACAAACTGCATCTCGATGCCACTTTTTCTCCACTTTTGGTACCCACGTGCCACATGCATATCTCGACCCCATCGAGACACCCACTCGCCACGTCTGGCATGTTTGAAAGGTGTCATGCTCGTGTGGTGGACGACCAAGCACCAACTTGGTCCGAAATCAACACGCGAGAGTCCCAAGCATACCCCACAAACTGCATCTCGATGCCACTTTTTCTCCACTTTTGGTACCCACGTGCCACATGCATATCTCGACCCCATCGAGATACCCACTCGCCACGTCTGGCATGTTTGAAAGGTGTCATGCTCGTGTGGTGGACGACCAAGCACCAACTTGGTCCGAAATCAACACGCGAGAGTCCCAAGCATACCCCACAAACTGCATCTCGATGCCACTTTTTCTCCACTTTTGGTACCCACGTGCCACATGCATATCTCGACCCCATCGAGACACCCACTCGCCACGTCTGGCATGTTTGAAAGGTGTCATGCTCGTGTGGTGGACGACCAAGCACCAACTTGGTCCGAAATCAACACGCGAGAGTCCCAAGCATACCCCACAAACTGCATCTCGATGCCACTTTTTCTCCACTTTTGGTACCCACGTGCCACATGCATATCTCGACCCCATCGAGATACCCACTCGCCACGTCTGGCATGTTTGAAAGGTGTCATGCTCGTGTGGTGGACGACCAAGCACCAACTTGGTCCGAAATCAACACGCGAGAGTCCCAAGCATACCCCACAAACTGCATCTCGATGCCACTTTTTCTCCACTTTTGGTACCCACGTGCCACATGCATATCTCGACCCCATCGAGATACCCACTCGCCACGTCTGGCATGTTTGAAAGGTGTCATGCTCGTGTGGTGGACGACCAAGCACCAACTTGGTCCGAAATCAACACGCGAGAGTCCCAAGCATACCCCACAAACTGCATCTCGATGCCACTTTTTCTCCACTTTTGGTACCCACGTGCCACATGCATATCTCGACCCCATCGAGATACCCACTCGCCACGTCTGGCATGTTTGAAAGGTGTCATGCTCGTGTGGTGGACGACCAAGCACCAACTTGGTCCGAAATCAACACGCGAGAGTCCCAAGCATACCCCACAAACTGCATCTCGATGCCACTTTTTCTCCACTTTTGGTACCCACGTGCCACATGCATATCTCGACCCCATCGAGATACCCACTCGCCACGTCTGGCATGTTTGAAAGGTGTCATGCTCGTGTGGTGGACGACCAAGCACCAACTTGGTCCGAAATCAACACGCGAGAGTCCAAGCATACCCCACAAACTGCATCTCGATGCCACTTTTTCTCCACTTTTGGT
Organism: Aphanomyces cochlioides; assembly: GCA_019828595.1. Taxonomy (NCBI): domain Eukaryota; phylum Oomycota; class Saprolegniomycetes; order Saprolegniales; family Verrucalvaceae; genus Aphanomyces; species Aphanomyces cochlioides. The sequence goes on from JAHQRK010000016.1 coordinate 1,674,866, forward strand.
ACCCACGTGCCACATGCATATCTCGACCCCATCGAGATACCCACTCGCCACGTCTGGCATGTTTGAAAGGTGTCATGCTCGTGTGGTGGACGACCAAGCACCAACTTGGTCCGAAATCAACACGCGAGAGTCCCAAGCATACCCCACAAACTGCATCTCGATGCCACTTTTTCTCCACTTTTGGTACCCACGTGCCACATGCATATCTCGACCCCATCGAGATACCCACTCGCCACGTCTGGCATGTTTGAAAGGTGTCATGCTCGTGTGGTGGACGACCAAGCACCAACTTGGTCCGAAATCAACACGCGAGAGTCCCAAGCATACCCCACAAACTGCATCTCGATGCCACTTTTTCTCCACTTTTGGTACCCACGTGCCACATGCATATCTCGACCCCATCGAGATACCCACTCGCCACGTCTGGCATGTTTGAAAGGTGTCATGCTCGTGTGGTGGACGACCAAGCACCAACTTGGTCCGAAATCAACACGCGAGAGTCCCAAGCATACCCCACAAACTGCATCTCGATGCCACTTTTTCTCCACTTTTGGTACCCACGTGCCACATGCATATCTCGACCCCATCGAGATACCCACTCGCCACGTCTGGCATGTTTGAAAGGTGTCATGCTCGTGTGGTGGACGACCAAGCACCAACTTGGTCCGAAATCAACACGCGAGAGTCCCAAGCATACCCCACAAACTGCATCTCGATGCCACTTTTTCTCCACTTTTGGTACCCACGTGCCACATGCATATCTCGACCCCATCGAGATACCCACTCGCCACGTCTGGCATGTTTGAAAGGTGTCATGCTCGTGTGGTGGACGACCAAGCACCAACTTGGTCCGAAATCAACACGTGAGAGTCCCAAGCATACCCCACAAACTGCATCTCGATGCCACTTTTTCTCCACTTTTGGTACCCACGTGCCACATGCATATCTCGACCCCATCGAGATACCCACTCGCCACGTCTGGCATGTTTGAAAGGTGTCATGCTCGTGTGGTGGACGACCAAGCACCAACTTGGTCCGAAATCAACACGCGAGAGTCCCAAGCATACCCCACAAACTGCATCTCGATGCCACTTTTTCTCCACTTTTGGTACCCACGTGCCACATGCATATCTCGACCCCATCGAGATACCCACTCGCCACGTCTGGCATGTTTGAAAGGTGTCATGCTCGTGTGGTGGACGACCAAGCACCAACTTGGTCCGAAATCAACACGCGAGAGTCCCAAGCATACCCCACAAACTGCATCTCGATGCCACTTTTTCTCCACTTTTGGTACCCACGTGCCACATGCATACCTCGACCCCATCGAGATACCCACTCGCCACGTCTGGCATGTTTGAAAGGTGTCATGCTCGTGTGGTGGACGACCAAGCACCAACTTGGTCCGAAATCAACACGCGAGAGTCCCAAGCATACCCCACAAACTGCATCTCGATGCCACTTTTTCTCCACTTTTGGTACCCACGTGCCACATGCATACCTCGACCCCATCGAGATACCCACTCGCCACGTCTGGCATGTTTGAAAGGTGTCATGCTCGTGTGGTGGACGACCAAGCACCAACTTGGTCCGAAATCAACACGCGAGAGTCCCAAGCATACCCCACAAACTGCATCTCGATGCCACTTTTTCTCCACTTTTGGTACCCACGTGCCACATGCATATCTCGACCCCATCGAGATACCCACTCGCCACGTCTGGCATGTTTGAAAGGTGTCATGCTCGTGTGGTGGACGACCAAGCACCAACTTGGTCCGAAATCAACACGCGAGAGTCCCAAGCATACCCCACAAACTGCATCTCGATGCCACTTTTTCTCCACTTTTGGTACCCACGTGCCACATGCATATCTCGACCCCATCGAGATACCCACTCGCCACGTCTGGCATGTTTGAAAGGTGTCATGCTCGTGTGGTGGACGACCAAGCACCAACTTGGTCCGAAATCAACACGCGAGAGTCCCAAGCATACCCCACAAACTGCATCTCGATGCCACTTTTTCTCCACTTTTGGTACCCACGTGCCACATGCATACCTCGACCCCATCGAGATACCCACTCGCCACGTCTGGCATGTTTGAAAGGTGTCATGCTCGTGTGGTGGACGACCAAGCACCAACTTGGTCCGAAATCAACACGCGAGAGTCCCAAGCATACCCCACAAACTGCATCTCGATGCCACTTTTTCTCCACTTTTGGTACCCACGTGCCACATGCATATCTCGACCCCATCGAGATACCCACTCGCCACGTCTGGCATGTTTGAAAGGTGTCATGCTCGTGTGGTGGACGACCAAGCACCAACTTGGTCCGAAATCAACACGCGAGAGTCCCAAGCATACCCCACAAACTGCATCTCGATGCCACTTTTTCTCCACTTTTGGTACCCACGTGCCACATGCATATCTCGACCCCATCGAGATACCCACTCGCCACGTCTGGCATGTTTGAAAGGTGTCATGCTCGTGTGGTGGACGACCAAGCACCAACTTGGTCCGAAATCAACACGCGAGAGTCCCAAGCATACCCCACAAACTGCATCTCGATGCCACTTTTTCTCCACTTTTGGTACCCACGTGCCACATGCATATCTCGACCCCATCGAGATACCCACTCGCCACGTCTGGCATGTTTGAAAGGTGTCATGCTCGTGTGGTGGACGACCAAGCACCAACTTGGTCCGAAATCAACACGCGAGAGTCCCAAGCATACCCCACAAACTGCATCTCGATGCCACTTTTTCTCCACTTTTGGTACCCACGTGCCACATGCATATCTCGACCCCATCGAGATACCCACTCGCCACGTCTGGCATGTTTGAAAGGTGTCATGCTCGTGTGGTGGACGACCAAGCACCAACTTGGTCCGAAATCAACACGTGAGAGTCCCAAGCATACCCCACAAACTGCATCTCGATGCCACTTTTTCTCCACTTTTGGTACCCACGTGCCACATGCATACCTCGACCCCATCGAGATACCCACTCGCCACGTCTGGCATGTTTGAAAGGTGTCATGCTCGTGTGGTGGACGACCAAGCACCAACTTGGTCCGAAATCAACACGCGAGAGTCCCAAGCATACCCCACAAACTGCATCTCGATGCCACTTTTTCTCCACTTTTGGTACCCACGTGCCACATGCATATCTCGACCCCATCGAGATACCCACTCGCCACGTCTGGCATGTTTGAAAGGTGTCATGCTCGTGTGGTGGACGACCAAGCACCAACTTGGTCCGAAATCAACACGCGAGAGTCCCAAGCATACCCCACAAACTGCATCTCGATGCCACTTTTTCTCCACTTTTGGTACCCACGTGCCACATGCATATCTCGACCCCATCGAGATACCCACTCGCCACGTCTGGCATGTTTGAAAGGTGTCATGCTCGTGTGGTGGACGACCAAGCACCAACTTGGTCCGAAATCAACACGCGAGAGTCCCAAGCATACCCCACAAACTGCATCTCGATGCCACTTTTTCTCCACTTTTGGTACCCACGTGCCACATGCATATCTCGACCCCATCGAGATACCCACTCGCCACGTCTGGCATGTTTGAAAGGTGTCATGCTCGTGTGGTGGACGACCAAGCACCAACTTGGTCCGAAATCAACACGCGAGAGTCCCAAGCATACCCCACAAACTGCATCTCGATGCCACTTTTTCTCCACTTTTGGTACCCACGTGCCACATGCATATCTCGACCCCATCGAGATACCCACTCGCCACGTCTGGCATGTTTGAAAGGTGTCATGCTCGTGTGGTGGACGACCAAGCACCAACTTGGTCCGAAATCAACACGCGAGAGTCCCAAGCATACCCCACAAACTGCATCTCGATGCCACTTTTTCTCCACTTTTGGTACCCACGTGCCACATGCATATCTCGACCCCATCGAGATACCCACTCGCCACGTCTGGCATGTTTGAAAGGTGTCATGCTCGTGTGGTGGACGACCAAGCACCAACTTGGTCCGAAATCAACACGCGAGAGTCCCAAGCATACCCCACAAACTGCATCTCGATGCCACTTTTTCTCCACTTTTGGTACCCACGTGCCACATGCATATCTCGACCCCATCGAGATACCCACTCGCCACGTCTGGCATGTTTGAAAGGTGTCATGCTCGTGTGGTGGACGACCAAGCACCAACTTGGTCCGAAATCAACACGCGAGAGTCCCAAGCATACCCCACAAACTGCATCTCGATGCCACTTTTTCTCCACTTTTGGTACCCACGTGCCACATGCATACCTCGACCCCATCGAGATACCCACTCGCCACGTCTGGCATGTTTGAAAGGTGTCATGCTCGTGTGGTGGACGACCAAGCACCAACTTGGTCCGAAATCAACACGCGAGAGTCCCAAGCATACCCCACAAACTGCATCTCGATGCCACTTTTTCTCCACTTTTGGTACCCACGTGCCACATGCATATCTCGACCCCATCGAGATACCCACTCGCCACGTCTGGCATGTTTGAAAGGTGTCATGCTCGTGTGGTGGACGACCAAGCACCAACTTGGTCCGAAATCAACACGCGAGAGTCCCAAGCATACCCCACAAACTGCATCTCGATGCCACTTTTTCTCCACTTTTGGTACCCACGTGCCACATGCATATCTCGACCCCATCGAGATACCCACTCGCCACGTCTGGCATGTTTGAAAGGTGTCATGCTCGTGTGGTGGACGACCAAGCACCAACTTGGTCCGAAATCAACACGCGAGAGTCCCAAGCATACCCCACAAACTGCATCTCGATGCCACTTTTTCTCCACTTTTGGTACCCACGTGCCACATGCATATCTCGACCCCATCGAGATACCCACTCGCCACGTCTGGCATGTTTGAAAGGTGTCATGCTCGTGTGGTGGACGACCAAGCACCAACTTGGTCCGAAATCAACACGCGAGAGTCCCAAGCATACCCCACAAACTGCATCTCGATGCCACTTTTTCTCCACTTTTGGTACCCACGTGCCACATGCATATCTCGACCCCATCGAGATACCCACTCGCCACGTCTGGCATGTTTGAAAGGTGTCATGCTCGTGTGGTGGACGACCAAGCACCAACTTGGTCCGAAATCAACACGCGAGAGTCCCAAGCATACCCCACAAACTGCATCTCGATGCCACTTTTTCTCCACTTTTGGTACCCACGTGCCACATGCATATCTCGACCCCATCGAGATACCCACTCGCCACGTCTGGCATGTTTGAAAGGTGTCATGCTCGTGTGGTGGACGACCAAGCACCAACTTGGTCCGAAATCAACACGCGAGAGTCCCAAGCATACCCCACAAACTGCATCTCGATGCCACTTTTTCTCCACTTTTGGTACCCACGTGCCACATGCATATCTCGACCCCATCGAGATACCCACTCGCCACGTCTGGCATGTTTGAAAGGTGTCATGCTCGTGTGGTGGACGACCAAGCACCAACTTGGTCCGAAATCAACACGCGAGAGTCCCAAGCATACCCCACAAACTGCATCTCGATGCCACTTTTTCTCCACTTTTGGTACCCACGTGCCACATGCATATCTCGACCCCATCGAGATACCCACTCGCCACGTCTGGCATGTTTGAAAGGTGTCATGCTCGTGTGGTGGACGACCAAGCACCAACTTGGTCCGAAATCAACACGCGAGAGTCCCAAGCATACCCCACAAACTGCATCTCGATGCCACTTTTTCTCCACTTTTGGTACCCACGTGCCACATGCATATCTCGACCCCATCGAGATACCCACTCGCCACGTCTGGCATGTTTGAAAGGTGTCATGCTCGTGTGGTGGACGACCAAGCACCAACTTGGTCCGAAATCAACACGCGAGAGTCCCAAGCATACCCCACAAACTGCATCTCGATGCCACTTTTTCTCCACTTTTGGTACCCACGTGCCACATGCATATCTCGACCCCATCGAGATACCCACTCGCCACGTCTGGCATGTTTGAAAGGTGTCATGCTCGTGTGGTGGACGACCAAGCACCAACTTGGTCCGAAATCAACACGCGAGAGTCCCAAGCATACCCCACAAACTGCATCTCGATGCCACTTTTTCTCCACTTTTGGTACCCACGTGCCACATGCATATCTCGACCCCATCGAGATACCCACTCGCCACGTCTGGCATGTTTGAAAGGTGTCATGCTCGTGTGGTGGACGACCAAGCACCAACTTGGTCCGAAATCAACACGCGAGAGTCCCAAGCATACCCCACAAACTGCATCTCGATGCCACTTTTTCTCCACTTTTGGTACCCACGTGCCACATGCATATCTCGACCCCATCGAGATACCCACTCGCCACGTCTGGCATGTTTGAAAGGTGTCATGCTCGTGTGGTGGACGACCAAGCACCAACTTGGTCCGAAATCAACACGCGAGAGTCCCAAGCATACCCCACAAACTGCATCTCGATGCCACTTTTTCTCCACTTTTGGTACCCACGTGCCACATGCATATCTCGACCCCATCGAGATACCCACTCGCCACGTCTGGCATGTTTGAAAGGTGTCATGCTCGTGTGGTGGACGACCAAGCACCAACTTGGTCCGAAATCAACACGCGAGAGTCCCAAGCATACCCCACAAACTGCATCTCGATGCCACTTTTTCTCCACTTTTGGTACCCACGTGCCACATGCATATCTCGACCCCATCGAGATACCCACTCGCCACGTCTGGCATGTTTGAAAGGTGTCATGCTCGTGTGGTGGACGACCAAGCACCAACTTGGTCCGAAATCAACACGCGAGAGTCCCAAGCATACCCCACAAACTGCATCTCGATGCCACTTTTTCTCCACTTTTGGTACCCACGTGCCACATGCATATCTCGACCCCATCGAGATACCCACTCGCCACGTCTGGCATGTTTGAAAGGTGTCATGCTCGTGTGGTGGACGACCAAGCACCAACTTGGTCCGAAATCAACACGCGAGAGTCCCAAGCATACCCCACAAACTGCATCTCGATGCCACTTTTTCTCCACTTTTGGTACCCACGTGCCACATGCATATCTCGACCCCATCGAGATACCCACTCGCCACGTCTGGCATGTTTGAAAGGTGTCATGCTCGTGTGGTGGACGACCAAGCACCAACTTGGTCCGAAATCAACACGCGAGAGTCCCAAGCATACCCCACAAACTGCATCTCGATGCCACTTTTTCTCCACTTTTGGTACCCACGTGCCACATGCATATCTCGACCCCATCGAGATACCCACTCGCCACGTCTGGCATGTTTGAAAGGTGTCATGCTCGTGTGGTGGACGACCAAGCACCAACTTGGTCCGAAATCAACACGCGAGAGTCCCAAGCATACCCCACAAACTGCATCTCGATGCCACTTTTTCTCCACTTTTGGTACCCACGTGCCACATGCATATCTCGACCCCATCGAGATACCCACTCGCCACGTCTGGCATGTTTGAAAGGTGTCATGCTCGTGTGGTGGACGACCAAGCACCAACTTGGTCCGAAATCAACACGCGAGAGTCCCAAGCATACCCCACAAACTGCATCTCGATGCCACTTTTTCTCCACTTTTGGTACCCACGTGCCACATGCATATCTCGACCCCATCGAGATACCCACTCGCCACGTCTGGCATGTTTGAAAGGTGTCATGCTCGTGTGGTGGACGACCAAGCACCAACTTGGTCCGAAATCAACACGCGAGAGTCCCAAGCATACCCCACAAACTGCATCTCGATGCCACTTTTTCTCCACTTTTGGTACCCACGTGCCACATGCATATCTCGACCCCATCGAGATACCCACTCGCCACGTCTGGCATGTTTGAAAGGTGTCATGCTCGTGTGGTGGACGACCAAGCACCAACTTGGTCCGAAATCAACACGCGAGAGTCCCAAGCATACCCCACAAACTGCATCTCGATGCCACTTTTTCTCCACTTTTGGTACCCACGTGCCACATGCATATCTCGACCCCATCGAGATACCCACTCGCCACGTCTGGCATGTTTGAAAGGTGTCATGCTCGTGTGGTGGACGACCAAGCACCAACTTGGTCCGAAATCAACACGCGAGAGTCCCAAGCATACCCCACAAACTGCATCTCGATGCCACTTTTTCTCCACTTTTGGTACCCACGTGCCACATGCATATCTCGACCCCATCGAGATACCCACTCGCCACGTCTGGCATGTTTGAAAGGTGTCATGCTCGTGTGGTGGACGACCAAGCACCAACTTGGTCCGAAATCAACACGCGAGAGTCCCAAGCATACCCCACAAACTGCATCTCGATGCCACTTTTTCTCCACTTTTGGTACCCACGTGCCACATGCATATCTCGACCCCATCGAGATACCCACTCGCCACGTCTGGCATGTTTGAAAGGTGTCATGCTCGTGTGGTGGACGACCAAGCACCAACTTGGTCCGAAATCAACACGCGAGAGTCCCAAGCATACCCCACAAACTGCATCTCGATGCCACTTTTTCTCCACTTTTGGTACCCACGTGCCACATGCATATCTCGACCCCATCGAGATACCCACTCGCCACGTCTGGCATGTTTGAAAGGTGTCATGCTCGTGTGGTGGACGACCAAGCACCAACTTGGTCCGAAATCAACACGCGAGAGTCCCAAGCATACCCCACAAACTGCATCTCGATGCCACTTTTTCTCCACTTTTGGTACCCACGTGCCACATGCATATCTCGACCCCATCGAGATACCCACTCGCCACGTCTGGCATGTTTGAAAGGTGTCATGCTCGTGTGGTGGACGACCAAGCACCAACTTGGTCCGAAATCAACACGCGAGAGTCCCAAGCATACCCCACAAACTGCATCTCGATGCCACTTTTTCTCCACTTTTGGTACCCACGTGCCACATGCATATCTCGACCCCATCGAGATACCCACTCGCCACGTCTGGCATGTTTGAAAGGTGTCATGCTCGTGTGGTGGACGACCAAGCACCAACTTGGTCCGAAATCAACACGCGAGAGTCCCAAGCATACCCCACAAACTGCATCTCGATGCCACTTTTTCTCCACTTTTGGTACCCACGTGCCACATGCATATCTCGACCCCATCGAGATACCCACTCGCCACGTCTGGCATGTTTGAAAGGTGTCATGCTCGTGTGGTGGACGACCAAGCACCAACTTGGTCCGAAATCAACACGCGAGAGTCCCAAGCATACCCCACAAACTGCATCTCGATGCCACTTTTTCTCCACTTTTGGTACCCACGTGCCACATGCATATCTCGACCCCATCGAGATACCCACTCGCCACGTCTGGCATGTTTGAAAGGTGTCATGCTCGTGTGGTGGACGACCAAGCACCAACTTGGTCCGAAATCAACACGCGAGAGTCCCAAGCATACCCCACAAACTGCATCTCGATGCCACTTTTTCTCCACTTTTGGTACCCACGTGCCACATGCATATCTCGACCCCATCGAGATACCCACTCGCCACGTCTGGCATGTTTGAAAGGTGTCATGCTCGTGTGGTGGACGACCAAGCACCAACTTGGTCCGAAATCAACACGCGAGAGTCCCAAGCATACCCCACAAACTGCATCTCGATGCCACTTTTTCTCCACTTTTGGTACCCACGTGCCACATGCATATCTCGACCCCATCGAGATACCCACTCGCCACGTCTGGCATGTTTGAAAGGTGTCATGCTCGTGTGGTGGACGACCAAGCACCAACTTGGTCCGAAATCAACACGCGAGAGTCCCAAGCATACCCCACAAACTGCATCTCGATGCCACTTTTTCTCCACTTTTGGTACCCACGTGCCACATGCACATCTCGACCCCATCGAGATACCCACTCGCCACGTCTGGCATGTTTGAAAGGTGTCATGCTCGTGTGGTGGACGACCAAGCACCAACTTGGTCCGAAATCAACACGCGAGAGTCCAAAGCACCCCACAAACTGCATCTCGATGCCACTTTTTCTCCACTTTTGGTACCCACGTGCCACATGCATATCTCGACCCCATCGAGACACCCACTCGCCACGTCTGGCATGTTTGAAAGGTGTCATGCTCGTGTGGTGGACGACCAAGCACCAACTTGGTCCGAAATCAACACGCGAGAGTCCCAAGCATACCCCACAAACTGCATCTCGATGCCACTTTTTCTCCACTTTTGGTACCCACGTGCCACATGCATATCTCGACCCCATCGAGATACCCACTCGCCACGTCTGGCATGTTTGAAAGGTGTCATGCTCGTGTGGTGGACGACCAAGCACCAACTTGGTCCGAAATCAACACGCGAGAGTCCCAAGCATACCCCACAAACTGCATCTCGATGCCACTTTTTCTCCACTTTTGGTACCCACGTGCCACATGCATATCTCGACCCCATCGAGATACCCACTCGCCACGTCTGGCATGTTTGAAAGGTGTCATGCTCGTGTGGTGGACGACCAAGCACCAACTTGGTCCGAAATCAACACGCGAGAGTCCCAAGCATACCCCACAAACTGCATCTCGATGCCACTTTTTCTCCACTTTTGGTACCCACGTGCCACATGCATATCTCGACCCCATCGAGATACCCACTCGCCACGTCTGGCATGTTTGAAAGGTGTCATGCTCGTGTGGTGGACGACCAAGCACCAACTTGGTCCGAAATCAACACGCGAGAGTCCCAAGCATACCCCACAAACTGCATCTCGATGCCACTTTTTCTCCACTTTTGGTACCCACGTGCCACATGCATATCTCGACCCCATCGAGATACCCACTCGCCACGTCTGGCATGTTTGAAAGGTGTCATGCTCGTGTGGTGGACGACCAAGCACCAACTTGGTCCGAAATCAACACGCGAGAGTCCCAAGCATACCCCACAAACTGCATCTCGATGCCACTTTTTCTCCACTTTTGGTACCCACGTGCCACATGCACATCTCGACCCCATCGAGATACCCACTCGCCACGTCTGGCATGTTTGAAAGGTGTCATGCTCGTGTGGTGGACGACCAAGCACCAACTTGGTCCGAAATCAACACGCGAGAGTCCCAAGCATACCCCACAAACTGCATCTCGATGCCACTTTTTCTCCACTTTTGGTACCCACGTGCCACATGCATATCTCGACCCCATCGAGATACCCACTCGCCACGTCTGGCATGTTTGAAAGGTGTCATGCTCGTGTGGTGGACGACCAAGCACCAACTTGGTCCGAAATCAACACGCGAGAGTCCCAAGCATACCCCACAAACTGCATCTCGATGCCACTTTTTCTCCACTTTTGGTACCCACGTGCCACATGCATATCTCGACCCCATCGAGATACCCACTCGCCACGTCTGGCATGTTTGAAAGGTGTCATGCTCGTGTGGTGGACGACCAAGCACCAACTTGGTCCGAAATCAACACGCGAGAGTCCCAAGCATACCCCACAAACTGCATCTCGATGCCACTTTTTCTCCACTTTTGGTACCCACGTGCCACATGCATATCTCGACCCCATCGAGATACCCACTCGCCACGTCTGGCATGTTTGAAAGGTGTCATGCTCGTGTGGTGGACGACCAAGCACCAACTTGGTCCGAAATCAACACGCGAGAGTCCCAAGCATACCCCACAAACTGCATCTCGATGCCACTTTTTCTCCACTTTTGGTACCCACGTGCCACATGCATATCTCGACCCCATCGAGATACCCACTCGCCTCGTCTGGCATGTTTGAAAGGTGTCATGCTCGTGTGGTGGACGACCAAGCACCAACTTGGTCCGAAATCAACACGCAAGAGTCCCAAGCATTCCCCACATACTGCATCTCGATGCCACTTTTTCTCCACTTTTGGTACCCACGTGCCACATGCATATCTCGACCCCATCGAGATACCCACTCGCCACGTCTGGCATGTTTGAAAGGTGTCATGCTCGTGTGGTGGACGACCAAGCACCAACTTGGTCCGAAATCAACACGCGAGAGTCCCAAGCATACCCCACAAACTGCATCTCGATGCCACTTTTTCTCCACTTTTGGTACCCACGTGCCACATGCATATCTCGACCCCATCGAGATACCCACTCGCCACGTCTGGCATGTTTGAAAGGTGTCATGCTCGTGTGGTGGACGACCAAGCACCAACTTGGTCCGAAATCAACACGCGAGAGTCCCAAGCATACCCCACAAACTGCATCTCGATGCCACTTTTTCTCCACTTTTGGTACCCACGTGCCACATGCATATCTTGACCCCATCGAGATACCCACTCGCCACGTCTGGCATGTTTGAAAGGTGTCATGCTCGTGTGGTGGACGACCAAGCACCAACTTGGTCCGAAATCAACACGCGAGAGTCCCAAGCATTCCCCACAAACTGCATCTCGATGCCACTTTTTCTCCACTTTTGGTACCCACGTGCCACATGCATATCTCGACCCCATCGAGATACCCACTCGCCACGTCTGGCATGTTTGAAAGGTGTCATGCTCGTGTGGTGGACGACCAAGCACCAACTTGGTCCGAAATCAACACGCGAGAGTCCCAAGCATACCCCACAAACTGCATCTCGATGCCACTTTTTCTCCACTTTTGGTACCCACGTGCCACATGCATATCTCGACCCCATCGAGATACCCACTCGCCTCGTCTGGCATGTTTGAAAGGTGTCATGCTCGTGTGGTGGACGACCAAGCACCAACTTGGTCCGAAATCAACACGCGAGAGTCCCAAGCATACCCCACAAACTGCATCTCGATGCCACTTTTTCTCCACTTTTGGTACCCACGTGCCACATGCATATCTCGACCCCATCGAGATACCCACTCGCCTCGTCTGGCATGTTTGAAAGGTGTCATGCTCGTGTGGTGGACGACCAAGCACCAACTTGGTCCGAAATCAACACGCAAGAGTCCCAAGCATTCCCCACATACTGCATCTCGATGCCACTTTTTCTCCACTTTTGGTACCCACGTGCCACATGCATATCTCGACCCCATCGAGATACCCACTCGCCACGTCTGGCATGTTTGAAAGGTGTCATGCTCGTGTGGTGGACGACCAAGCACCAACTTGGTCCGAAATCAACACGCGAGAGTCCCAAGCATACCCCACAAACTGCATCTCGATGCCACTTTTTCTCCACTTTTGGTACCCACGTGCCACATGCATATCTCGACCCCATCGAGATACCCACTCGCCACGTCTGGCATGTTTGAAAGGTGTCATGCTCGTGTGGTGGACGACCAAGCACCAACTTGGTCCGAAATCAACACGCGAGAGTCCCAAGCATACCCCACAAACTGCATCTCGATGCCACTTTTTCTCCACTTTTGGTACCCACGTGCCACATGCATATCTTGACCCCATCGAGATACCCACTCGCCACGTCTGGCATGTTTGAAAGGTGTCATGCTCGTGTGGTGGACGACCAAGCACCAACTTGGTCCGAAATCAACACGCGAGAGTCCCAAGCATTCCCCACAAACTGCATCTCGATGCCACTTTTTCTCCACTTTTGGTACCCACGTGCCACATGCATATCTCGACCCCATCGAGATACCCACTCGCCACGTCTGGCATGTTTGAAAGGTGTCATGCTCGTGTGGTGGACGACCAAGCACCAACTTGGTCCGAAATCAACACGCGAGAGTCCCAAGCATACCCCACAAACTGCATCTCGATGCCACTTTTTCTCCACTTTTGGTACCCACGTGCCACATGCATATCTCGACCCCATCGAGATACCCACTCGCCTCGTCTGGCATGTTTGAAAGGTGTCATGCTCGTGTGGTGGACGACCAAGCACCAACTTGGTCCGAAATCAACACGCGAGAGTCCCAAGCATTCCCCACATACTGCATCTCGATGCCACTTTTTCTCCACTTTTGGTACCCACGTGCCACATGCATATCTCGACCCCATCGAGATACCCACTCGCCACGTCTGGCATGTTTGAAAGGTGTCATGCTCGTGTGGTGGACGACCAAGCACCAACTTGGTCCGAAATCAACACGCGAGAGTCCCAAGCATACCCCACAAACTGCATCTCGATGCCACTTTTTCTCCACTTTTGGTACCCACGTGCCACATGCATATCTCGACCCCATCGAGATACCCACTCGCCACGTCTGGCATGTTTGAAAGGTGTCATGCTCGTGTGGTGGACGACCAAGCACCAACTTGGTCCGAAATCAACACGCGAGAGTCCCAAGCATACCCCACAAACTGCATCTCGATGCCACTTTTTCTCCACTTTTGGTACCCACGTGCCACATGCATATCTCGACCCCATCGAGATACCCACTCGCCACGTCTGGCATGTTTGAAAGGTGTCATGCTCGTGTGGTGGACGACCAAGCACCAACTTGGTCCGAAATCAACACGCGAGAGTCCCAAGCATACCCCACAAACTGCATCTCGATGCCACTTTTTCTCCACTTTTGGTACCCACGTGCCACATGCATATCTCGACCCCATCGAGATACCCACTCGCCACGTCTGGCATGTTTGAAAGGTGTCATGCTCGTGTGGTGGACGACCAAGCACCAACTTGGTCCGAAATCAACACGCGAGAGTCCCAAGCATACCCCACAAACTGCATCTCGATGCCACTTTTTCTCCACTTTTGGTACCCACGTGCCACATGCATATCTTGACCCCATCGAGATACCCACTCGCCACGTCTGGCATGTTTGAAAGGTGTCATGCTCGTGTGGTGGACGACCAAGCACCAACTTGGTCCGAAATCAACACGCGAGAGTCCCAAGCATTCCCCACATACTGCATCTCGATGCCACTTTTTCTCCACTTTTGGTACCCACGTGCCACATGCATATCTCGACCCCATCGAGATACCCACTCGCCACGTCTGGCATGTTTGAAAGGTGTCATGCTCGTGTGGTGGACGACCAAGCACCAACTTGGTCCGAAATCAACACGCGAGAGTCCCAAGCATACCCCACAAACTGCATCTCGATGCCACTTTTTCTCCACTTTTGGTACCCACGTGCCACATGCATATCTCGACCCCATCGAGATACCCACTCGCCTCGTCTGGCATGTTTGAAAGGTGTCATGCTCGTGTGGTGGACGACCAAGCACCAACTTGGTCCGAAATCAACACGCGAGAGTCCCAAGCATTCCCCACATACTGCATCTCGATGCCACTTTTTCTCCACTTTTGGTACCCACGTGCCACATGCATATCTCGACCCCATCGAGATACCCACTCGCCACGTCTGGCATGTTTGAAAGGTGTCATGCTCGTGTGGTGGACGACCAAGCACCAACTTGGTCCGAAATCAACACGCGAGAGTCCCAAGCATACCCCACAAACTGCATCTCGATGCCACTTTTTCTCCACTTTTGGTACCCACGTGCCACATGCATATCTCGACCCCATCGAGATACCCACTCGCCACGTCTGGCATGTTTGAAAGGTGTCATGCTCGTGTGGTGGACGACCAAGCACCAACTTGGTCCGAAATCAACACGCGAGAGTCCCAAGCATACCCCACAAACTGCATCTCGATGCCACTTTTTCTCCACTTTTGGTACCCACGTGCCACATGCATATCTCGACCCCATCGAGATACCCACTCGCCTCGTCTGGCATGTTTGAAAGGTGTCATGCTCGTGTGGTGGACGACCAAGCACCAACTTGGTCCGAAATCAACACGCGAGAGTCCCAAGCATTCCCCACATACTGCATCTCGATGCCACTTTTTCTCCACTTTTGGTACCCACGTGCCACATGCATATCTCGACCCCATCGAGATACCCACTCGCCACGTCTGGCATGTTTGAAAGGTGTCATGCTCGTGTGGTGGACGACCAAGCACCAACTTGGTCCGAAATCAACACGCGAGAGTCCCAAGCATACCCCACAAACTGCATCTCGATGCCACTTTTTCTCCACTTTTGGTACCCACGTGCCACATGCATATCTCGACCCCATCGAGATACCCACTCGCCACGTCTGGCATGTTTGAAAGGTGTCATGCTCGTGTGGTGGACGACCAAGCACCAACTTGGTCCGAAATCAACACGCGAGAGTCCCAAGCATACCCCACAAACTGCATCTCGATGCCACTTTTTCTCCACTTTTGGTACCCACGTGCCACATGCATATCTCGACCCCATCGAGATACCCACTCGCCACGTCTGGCATGTTTGAAAGGTGTCATGCTCGTGTGGTGGACGACCAAGCACCAACTTGGTCCGAAATCAACACGCGAGAGTCCCAAGCATACCCCACAAACTGCATCTCGATGCCACTTTTTCTCCACTTTTGGTACCCACGTGCCACATGCATATCTCGACCCCATCGAGATACCCACTCGCCACGTCTGGCATGTTTGAAAGGTGTCATGCTCGTGTGGTGGACGACCAAGCACCAACTTGGTCCGTAATTAACACGCGATATTCCGATAGAGGAAGGGGCCTGGGTTTGATACCGGGAAGTGGCTAGTCTTTTTCCCAAATATTAAAATTTTTCGAAAATGTGCATGCTTCAACTCATGAAGGCAGAAATGTTCATGTATTAAAATGAATTTTCTAATGGTGTTATGCTCACACTGACATGCTTGCTTCAAGTCGTCGGATGCGTCGAGCAGGATATTGAGCTTGCGAGCGAGCCCTTTTTCTTGAAAATTGAGCCGACATGCTGCTGTATCGCGACAAAACACCTTTGTAGTAAGCTCCATCGTTGCCTTGTAGAGGCATTCGACCAACATGGGCATTAGTCAAAGCTGTGCAAATACGAGCGATCTCGTCAAATCTGCAAGTATCCCACTTAAATGTAGCATACATCACCTTCCATAACGAGCATATTCGACCGAAGTAGTTTTCCACAAGCACACGGCCAGATGACACCTTGGAGTTACGTTCAACATCACGGAACGACAGATTTCCACCAGCTGGTTGTTTCTTGGGTTGGATAGATCGAATCTCATGTTGAACTCCTTGATATACCTTGTCCACGAGAACGGCCCACATCTCTGGCCATTGCTCGATTCCCTCTCCGTTATCGATTGTGTCCATCTCACGTTCTGACTTTGCCAGCAACTTCTTGTGCAAGTTCAGTCGACTCAAAAAGATTGAGCTGTCTGAGTCAGAACCTGGTTTGTGCTCAGAGATGTCGATGGCCACACCTGGGTATGCAACTAAGCATTTAATCTTGATCCCGTAGAGCTTGTGTTTGTCCGAGAAATAGTGCTTGGATTAAAAAAACCTTCGGGCTGGACGGTAAGATGGTTGGAATTTAACATCAGTGCAGTACAAAGCACATGGATAGTTCACAAACAGTTCCTCAGCCGTGGTCTTTTGAGTCATTGTCACCTTCTTGACCTAGTACTTGTACAGGACGGGATCAATGATTGCGAAAATTTTGTACATCATCTCCTCGAAAGTTGAATGTTTCAGTCCAAAGTCGAGCGCATGCTTGTTCCACTCACTGAAATGTTTTAGTACAGCAAGGGCCATGAAGAAGGCGTCCTTGGTTGTGTCGTTGATTTTCGACCACGGCAAGTTGTCCACGCAGTTGTCAAGGCAGAATCGACAACGCTCCACATTGACTCAAACTCGGGGAGAGTAAAGTTCATCATTGTCATGAGAGACGTGTTGCCTCCCTGGTTGTAGTACTTGTCGAGCACTGGACTTGGCGAGTCATCAGCTTGTTCGACTTGATCGGTGTATTCTTGATAGATTTGACTCATTTCTTGCTTGTTCATGGTTTCTTCGTCGATTTCGTGTTGCAAACGGTCAATAACGTCACGGGGATCCATCGTAAGAGAGAGAATTTGGCAAAGTGAAAAGTGTATTTTGTTTTAGAGGGATAAAGGCTGTGGTTATGAAGAATCGATGCGAAGTATCCAGCGATGTAGAGTATAATCAGTTGCGATGTGACCACCGATATACCTTTTCTTCTTTCATACATAAACCAAATCAACCTTTAACTATGCCATTTCGTCAGAGATCGAGTATCTGACAAAAATCACGATCTGACAATCATTTGCTCCGTCGTCCATACTTACTCGATACAAGACCTTACATTCTTTCATATAATGTTGAAAGATAGATATGTTGTGGTTCAAGCTCAAACTGACAAAAAGTGGTGTATGTGAACAAGAGGTCTCGTGCTCCCCCAAGATTGCAAATTTGATAAGTTATGTAAGATTATCGAGTTTCAAAAGAAGAAAAATATATTGGCTTATACAGGTGTTGTTGATTTTCCAGACCCCGTTCAATCGAATCACGCCGGCGGATCGATTCACCGATCGACGCCATTGGCTAATAAATATTTTGGGCGATTGTGATTGGCTGAATAAAATTTTAAAGAAAGTACAGTTCCCATGAGAGAAAGTACTGTTCTAATTTTCATTCATCCAATGTATTGGCGCGATTGGAGATTGATACAAAAAACGAATCCAAATTGGGAAATTTCTAGCGAATCCACAATATCCTCTGTTTTCTTCTACAATGCTCCTGCCCACTCTCAAACGGAAGTGCGCAGCATTCCACATGAAGACCTGTGTCTTCTTCGTCTCGGGCCATATTCGCCCATGCTGAACCCCATCGAGGGCTGTTTCAGCGTGTTGAAGGCGGCGATCAAACGTTTTTTGGCCCTGCGCACAGACGATATGTTCGATCGTCGCGACTTCGGAACTTACATTGAAGCTCGAATGAGCTTACTCCAAGAAGCTGCCTTACACTCCATGGCGTCTATTACACAGCCTATAGTTGCGCGCGATGCTTTGTTCTGCCAAAGGAACCTAGTGAGAGCGCTCAATTTCGAGAACATGCAGTATGGAAGTTGAAATAATATTTCATATTGAATGAAAATATACTGTTTTTTATCGTTTTTGTGTTCGATTGGAGTTTTTTATAATGTTCCTTTCCACATTGGTGGAAATTTAATTCAACTTGGCCGAGAAAAGGTGTAGATTGAAAGATACTCAGATGGAGCAACACGAGGTACGATGCCTTGTGTGTACATTGTACACCTTTTGAGATACTACTCCGTGCGGAAAGTTAAGGCTAAATCAACGAATTTGACGTGCGATAATAAGGCCATTCAGCAAATTATCCCTGCTTCAAACTGTTTCAGCCAATCACAATTCGTAATGGATTTCAAAAGACATCTGATATCCATAGTACCACTTGCAAACCGTATGCCAACCAGGAAGGGAAATGATAAATGCTCATATTTGTGATTTCCGTCCAAATTTGCCAATTTCAGGCGATATTTCCAATCGCCTGCAAATCGACCAGATGATATGATTGGCTAAAAATAATTTTACTTTCAATTGATTGGTTGAAAAATGACCTAAGTTTGTGTGAAAAAATGCTGGGGGTGGCACTTAATCTCTATGACTCTGAATGACTTCGCAGGGCGACCTCATCTCGTAGAGCATTCCACATTACTCAGCGCTCTTCACGTTGAGTAGAGAGGTCACTGGCCTCGCCAGCGCAGCGACAATGCTTCATCGATTTCGTCTACCGTCCCGATCACGACTTCAACTGAGGGTCATATTACCTTCTAAAATTGATATTTGTATTATATTTCAGGGGTCTGGCGATTCGCCGGCGGTTGATTCAACCAATCGCCGGAGGAAAATTTGAGTAGAACACACAATGTCTTTGCCATTTGAAGGCAGTTTACGATGCTGCTTGCTTTAACGCATGCCACCAACACACAACACAACAACCACCTCTTTCGATTCACCAATTGAAACGCTCCAATTTTCCAACCATCGCCTTAATTGGCGGGATTTTTCACAAAATGCCTTAACTTTCCGCACGGAGTAGTATAGCCTTGATTTTTTAGGTTAACGTTAGTGTTGATATCCACCATCTCGGATCTCAACTGTAAATCGCGCAATTGTTGTGAAATTTCTACACCCTTGCCTTATAACGGTAAGGTCTTTTACAGGTCAATTTCGGGTCAGGTCACATGTTAGGTTACACGACAATATTGAAGATATCTGGCGGTGGAGACCGCCAGGAAGAGTTAGAGCGCCATGTTTTGTCATTCCCTAGCAGGCCTCATCGGGGTGGCGGCACGGCCTTACGGCCTACCTGCCGCCTTACCCGATGAGAGAAAATATGAACAAATCCCTTTTTTGGTGCACGTTGGGGCTCCCTCCTCCGAGTCATCCGCCTGCAGAAATTTTTTTACTCGACCTCCGCTTCGCTTCCGTGAGCGCAATTTTCTGGGCGGATGTCTGACGTCGTCCGCGCAGTTTAAGGCTTTGCAATTGCAGTTTGAATGAGAAAAACCTAATATCTGATCAGAAAGTCAAATAAAACCAATAAAAACCTGTGACCTGCCCGTGACCATGACCCAAAATTGACCTGTGAAGGATTCTTCCCTTATAACTGCAAGGTAGTGGTGGTTCAAGTTGAAGAAATACACGGTATATATTGTGGTTTTAATAAAAAACTGGAGTCGTGCGGAATAAATTTTGACGCAAGCAAATTGACGCAACAATTGGCGTATACAAATTTCAAGTGAAAAGGAATTGAATGCTTCGAACATGTTTTTCAAACATTTAAAACGTTTGAAATTACACTATTTAACGTTCATGATCGAGAAAATGCTTGTGTAAACATTAAATAGTGTATGTGTCAATTAATTGAAACATTTTCAAAACATACCAAATTTCCAGTTTTGGACCCAAACGACAATACTCGATGTGCATTTATTATTATATGATTAGCACTTAATTCAAGCGGGAATCGTGAAGGCCTTCTGCCACTTGAGCTATTCCTTGCCCACTCAGGGATAATGACGCCTTATCTGTTACAGAGTAGGCAATCATCAAGGTTGAAAAATCACCGATGGAATCGGGAGTAAACAAGACAGGTACTTCCACGTATGACCGTTGACGTAATGTCAAACTTGAATAGGTACACGAGAATGGTTTCGATAATTTTTGGAGAAAAACAGTCATGGGTTCTCTTGCTCCATTGCATATACGAATCAATACTGTGTGCGACTTATGTAGCTCACACATGCCACAGTCAATATTTGCAGTAGAAAAAAAGAGCCCCTTTTTCCGCTTGCTTGATCTGCTGGTAGAAGCAGCCGAGGTAGATCTACTCATAGCCATATTTTTGACTGACGGCGTAGATACCGAAGGGCCAATAACGATACTCACTTCTCGGACGAATTTGCCATTCACATCCACGGATATCGAGCCACACCAAGTATTTTGGAAAATTTCAGGCGACTCTTCAGACACATATACGCGGACATTTGTTTTACCATTGGCAGGGATTACACCATGCTGAGGAATGATTGATATCTGCGAATGAGCACAACTAATTTTGAAGTCGGCATCTGACGTGGATACGTTTGTAATTTCAAACGAAGAATGACCTCCTTTCTCCACGTGTACATACGTGGGGTGAATATCAATCATATCGATTCGTCGAACTTCTTCAGACCCAGGTATAGCAGGTTTCGATGCCGATGAATCTTTGACATGAGCATCAACTATGATTTCGTACGGTGTGGCAAATGGATCCCCGGACATGCTACGAAATTGAAATATTCCAGATACAGCACCGAGCTGAGTGGCGACAAATCTACGCGATTGATCAATCACTCAAAAAAGATGTTGGTTACCGAATAACAAAGTGATCCGACGCATATGGAGGCATTTCCAAGACTGGCGGCGTGATACGAAATTGATTACATCCCCGGCTCAATGGAACAATGGAAGCGCATATTCTCGCGTAGTTAGAGCTCGTGTTCCGAAATAGAAAGGTCTCAGCTATTTCACCACCTATGGTGCACAGGAAGCGCTTACACAGCTTTGGACGCTATCACCGAAATAAATTTATCTAAAGCAGGGATATGTGACTTACATTTATGCCACTGCAGACTGCAGAATAAGATGTCGTGGGGTCATAGAACGTCTAAACTCTGAAGTGAAGGTTTGACATGCCGATGACTTACATTTTCCAATGGTATGTTGTCATTAGAAGGTGGCATTGACGGAATATGCGATATTCGATTTTCGCTTTCGTAATTACCACGGATCGTGCCATGAGTGACTGCTCGATGTCGTGTCAAATTTTCATTGGGCTGTTCAAAAACAAATTGTTTTTCTTCACTTGAAATTACGGTGGGATTAAATGCCACAGACTCGGGAACAAACTCATCTGAAATTCCATGCTTTTTGTCATTTACTGGGCGATGGTCGTCATGAACCTGGCCTTTGAGACGTTGATTGACTACGTTATGGGATGCGGTAAATGAGAAGTTTGCTTTTTGATGACCTTCTGAACGAGTATCGCAAAAAGAGATCGTCGGTTGTACATGACTTGCTTGTGCGTTTCTGGAAAAGTGGCGATAACAAGATTCTTGCCGTTCATTTTGAGCATTTGGAGAGAATTTCTTTTTTTCGACTAATAGTGGCAACTTGTTCTCAAGACCATTCGCAACAACATCCCAGTTTTGATCCTCAACGTGGGATTTTAACTGGTTATTGTCTCTGTCCACAGTGTGCATCATATACTCCTGATTGGTTGATGACGGTGTGCTTGAACATTGCAGGCAACGCATTTCATCCAGGCCACAGTGATGTGCACACCTTCGTCGAGCCCTCGTGTTGGTTTGATCTACTTGAGAAATTTGAGGAACTGGATAAGTAAATTAAATCACCAGCATTGGGGTGGCTTCCATTTCGACCTTGACTATCAAGTTTCGGTGTCACCACAGACCTCGGGCCTTTACTTTGTGTGTTCATTCGATCAGGATCAAGTAGTCTCCCGCTGGGCATGATAGGTCCGATCACGTTCGCATTACTGTCTTTAACGGATGTGGCACTGTTCTCTTTAAACTGTGACTGTATTTCATGATCATCCTTCAACGGAGTCTTCTCATCCCCATCTGCACAGTCTTTAACCGAATATTCAGGACCCATCAACGATGGGGTGTATTCAGTGTTGCTTTTGGCGTAATCGGCGATTGCCATAGCTTCTGAAACGACAGCTTCTTCCACAGCTCGTCGAGCAAGAGATCGAAGTCGCAGAACTTCTGCGACTGAAGCTTGTACAGCATTTGTAGCTTCGACCATGGCTTGCACCTAAACGTTATTGGCGGACTTCCAACATCAAATTTTACCGCGACAACAGCGTCCAATGATAAATTTGCTACTTGAGAGGGATGGACCGGATGCGTCCAATTCATATTGGCTCTTTCAGTAGAAGGAACAGCAATAGCAGCCTGAATGGCATCTCCAACAGCTTTATGGGGATCAATTAAAATATTGACAGGAATCGAGCCGCGCAAGTTGTGATAAGGGGCTATGCCTGTAACAATTCTCTGAAAAATGGTCAGATTGTAGTGAGCACATTCATGGCACCTCAAATTGACTTGATTTATTCTACATGCGGTTTTAGCTTTCAAAACTTAGCGGTTCGGCAAGTACCTCAGGGAAAGATCCATTTAAATGATTGAATTCTGTCGAAGACTGGTCTACTTGACCGTTGGAATTTGAGACTTCTTGCGATATCGACAAATTGAGTTGAAATGGGTTTTTATCTTGTGGACTTTGCCGATGGGCTAATGATGGACTTAGTACACCCTTTTAGAACAAATTAAGGTGTAAAGAATCTCATTAGCTTGACCTGGAACGACGGAAAGCTTGATGAACTTCGCTTTGATTGGCTGCTTATTTCATTCTTCGGTGAATTGAATGACTATGATTAAGCTAAATAATGAAGAATCGCTGAAGTCATACTGCATCACGATGATCCTCCGAACTTGAATGCTTCTCCTAACCATTTTTCAGATATTAAATAGACAAAGTTCAGCACATTTGTGTGGCGCGAGTTTGGAGATATAATCGATTTAGATGTACCCTTAAATATAGGAGAATTTCCTGGGTTCTAGTCATTCGATAAGAAATGGACAACAACTACACCTTAAATACCTTGTAGTACATTTTTTCATTGGACTTCCAAGGGCTTACTTCAGAACTGACGTCGTTCAATAGAGCATTATCTAGCTCGAAGGACAGGTTGTTGATTTCCTACGAGAACATGATACGTCTTGAAGCTATGAAGAAGCTACATCTTCTTGAGACTCTTTATCGTTAGCCACTCCAAAGTTAATCGCTTTTAAGCTTCGCGATTTCTCAGCAAAGAATAACTCCGGAGAGTTCGTGGCACACCCAAAGCCTTGAGCGTCCAATTCTACCACTGAAGGTTCCAACGGCTTCTCGGCACTTGCTTGACGTTGCAAAAATTCCTCTGATATGCATCATCCGTAACATCCATCTGAACTGGGCAAATTTTACCTGCGTCAACGAACACTTCGTTTTCGAGATCGACGGGACTGAATCCTATCGTTATCGTTTGCGCTTGCTTGCCCAAATTTTTAGTGGAGTCAAAGAGTTCTTCTAATGAATCTTTATTCTTCCTTTTTGGATCCATGTCGCTTAATTCATTGCTAGTTGCAAACATATCCTCCCTTGCCAAGCTGGACAGACGCTGACTTGTTTTGTTCACGCGCAAGTCCATAATTGACATCGTCAATGGTCATTGGGTAATTCAATGGACATCTGAAACTGCGAAAAATAATAACGAAAATAATGAAAAAGTTGCAATTTTTATTTCAATGTTTTAGAACTGCTCTGTTTGAGTCAACAACACACATTGTGAATTTGAAGTCACAAGAACCTGTAAATACGATTAGATGAGAACAGTTAGGTCCTCTTGGAAGAAAAGTATGTATGAAAAGCTGAAAGTATACCGCAGACACATAAGATATACTTATTGAGTACTACACCATTTGCCGGTTTAGTTCGTTTAACTTGCGATATATTTCGTATCACTTGCAATATATTTCGTATCACGTGCAATATATTTCATATGACTTGCATTTAATTTCGTGGCCCGCGACGAAAATCGATTTATATTTCGCATGACATGCATTATATTTCATACCTCTTGCATTTAATTTCGTATTTTTAGCTTATATTTCGTGTCACGTGCATTTAAATTCACAGAAAAGAGAAAAAGTACATAGAAAAATTAACAAAAAATTGTTATCGAATAACTCATAAGAAATTGATGGACACTTCAATCGCCATATAAGTCAATGCGAGCATCAAGCAAGCTCAGCAGAGTTCATATGCGCCTGCCAGTCGCGAATTCATAGCTCAAGCCAACACTGC
Source organism: Aphanomyces cochlioides (assembly GCA_019828595.1). Taxonomy (NCBI): domain Eukaryota; phylum Oomycota; class Saprolegniomycetes; order Saprolegniales; family Verrucalvaceae; genus Aphanomyces; species Aphanomyces cochlioides. Next base: position 1,700,038 of record JAHQRK010000016.1, read on the forward strand.
AACACATGTGAAACTTCGTATCTCAATAGGACATTCAATAGATTTGGCATTACTACGAATTTAAATGCCCGTGATACGAAATATAAGCTAAAAAATACGAAATTAAATGCAAGAGGTATGAAATATAATGCACGTCATGCGAAATATAAATCGATTTTCGTCGCGGGCCACGAAATTAAATGCAAGTCATATGAAATATATTGCACGTGATACGAAATATATTGCAAATGATACGAAATATATCGCAAGTTAAACGAACTAAACCGGCAAATGGTGTAGTAGGACATACTAATAGTATTCAAATGTTTTGTCTCCATATTACTGCCACTATTTGACTTCGATCCGACCAAAAAATTCTCTGCTTGTCCAAAGTTGACGTGTTGAAAAACCTAAAGCAAGAGTCTATTGGCAATGAGCTCATATTCCCTCCACTTTTTAGTCCTCAGAATAATAATATGAAATCATTAATATTTCTTTTAAATATAGGGACCTGGCGATATGTATCTCGCAAAACATGGTTCACATGAATATCACATGTTCGTACTTATTAATAGGAGCTATTTATGACCAATTAAAAACATTTATTAAGGGCCCGTCTGGCAACCGAAAATATTACAATAAATAGGCCCAAAATGCCATTTTGAGGCCAAATTCAATAATTGAGGTCAGAATATGAACTTGTTTATCTCCAAGAGTTTTGCACCAAGTCCAATATTTTTGGTTGGGATATACTCACTGGAGGCTCCCAAAATGCCATTTTACGAAATGGAGGTTTTACCTCTATTTTGAATATGCCATAAATCGTTGATCCCAATTTAGTTGAAAATGGCATATTGATTTTGAAATTTTGCCAGACGCACCCTAAATAAATTAGCCAACCACATAAGGGCGCGTCCTGCAACCGTCAAATATCATGATAAAACGGAATAATTTTATAAATATTTGATAATCTCCAAAAGAAATCTTTGGCATGTCTGGCTGCCCTTTATAGAAGAATTTTTATCATGATAAATTATTCCATTTGGCCGAAATATCCTGATAAATAATATTCTACGCCAAGTCGAATATATTATCGCAATCTTTGAAGATTGCTGTTCACTTCAACACATTCATGGACACAGGATTCCTCTTGGCGTTCACGCGGCTCTGGTGGTATCGCCGCCACCAAGGAAGAAAGATGTTATTGTTGCTTGCCGTGTACCATCTAGTTGCACATATCCACAAGTTGCCAAAACGGGTGTCCATCTTGACTGGGGCTTTATGGGTCGACGAAATCTTGAGCGGCAATGGCCAAAACGTCATTGAAGCTTTCAGAATGTCCAAATGGACATTCGCACGTTTGTCAAAAGCTCTTGTCGACGAAGGAGGGCTCGAGAGAGGCCGTGACATTTCGACTGAGGAGCAACTGGCCATCTTTATGTATTTTGTTGGTCACAATGCATCTAGCCGAGCCTTGCAATGCCGTTTCCAGCACTCAGGAGAGATCATAACCCGGCATCTTCGGTCAGTGATGAGCTCTCTTCGTAGAATGTGCCCAAAGTATATACAACTGCCCTCAAATGACAGTCCAGTGCACCCCAAAATCATTGGAAACCCCAAGTTTTATCCCTTTTTTGCCGATTGTCGCATGGCCATCGACGGTACTCACGTTCCAGTCTCTGTGCCGGCCAACATGGTTGCTCGCTTTCAAAGCAGAAAGGGAGTTACCATGAATGTGCTAGCAGCATGTGATTTTGATCTCATGTTCACGTTTGTCTTATCTGGGTGGGAAGGGACAGCTGGAGACGGCAAGCTCTATGAACAAGCCACGCGCCATGGACTGGACATTGCTGGCGATATGTTTGATATTTTAGACGCCGGATTCGCCCTTACGAGAAAAGCGTTGACACCCTACCGTGGCACACGGTATCATCTCAAAGAATTTGCGCGTGGTACGCGAAGACCGCAAACGAAAGCCGAGTTGTTCAATTTACGTCATGCGCAGTTGAGGGATGTCATTGAGCGCATATTTGAAAAAACGATTCCCAGTCCTGTGCCACCCCGTGGAGTACGACTATCAGTTTCAAGTAGATCTTGTGCTTGTGCTGTGTATGTTGCACAACTTCATTCGTTTGCATGGTGGATTTGATGGGTTTGAAGAGGAAGTGGAACATGAGATTAACCAGAGAAATCAACAAACTATGGAGCCTGACGATCACCCATCGCATTGTGAACAAGTCGAAAGTGCTGAGGCCAAACATTGGCGAGATTCCATTGCAACAGCTATGTGGTCACAGTACAAGGAAACTAGACGATTGAGAAGACGAAGTACGCATTAATGATTAATCAGACGATACTCTCAAATGTTCACGTTTCTTTTGGTCGATATGCCGTCGAAGCCAAATCTCACGGGCATTGCCTTTCATTCGAACAAATTGCATTGCCTTGATCTCGTCTTCAAAAACGTCGTATGCAAATGACATGTCTTCGTCGAGTAGAACAGCGCTGAATTCATCATGCAAAACATCAATTGCTTGAGCTGAATTGGATGATGCCAATTGTGAAGTCTGCTCTGAGTCATGTTTGGTGCATTTGGTAAGTGTGTCATGCAAAGTTTGAAGCTCATCACGACCTGACTCTCGAAAAGCTTTCATTTCGGCCATCATGACTGATGCCAGGGATGTGCGCACTCGTTTGGATATTCCTGACCCAAGTGGAGCAGCTGAACGACGTCGCTTGCTTTGGTCATGATTGTCTCTATCCATGTCCATTTGTCCACACTCATCATCCCTTTCTGGAGGAGTGGTTTCATCGTTGTCCTCATTTGAGTCCAGATCTGACACTTCATTCGAACCACGAGCATGAGGATTGTACGCAACTGTTGTTGTTGATGACGCTGCGAATTCTCCAGTGACCAAGGTGCCGTCAAACAGTTGTTGGCAATATGGGTAGAGTGGGAAGCGTTTTGTTTGCCAGACTGATCATTTCTTCGGCTTGTCTTGAAGGAAATGCGACCATGACCCTTCGGTACAAACAAATCGACAGGTGGTCGCCTCAAAACCAACGCCCGACGTCTTCAGCATTTGTGAGACTTGTGAGTACTGCTTCTTCAACTCGTTGTGGCGTGCCTTCACTTGATCTCGATTGTAGTTGAGATTGTGCTCTCCATTTAGCTTTGATACGGCAGCCAGCCACGCTTCTCGCTTGTACCCGCTGTCTGATCTTTTACCAAGGACGTGGACTTGGTGTATCAACTCTTTCATCCACGTGATGTCCTTCTCGTCGCTCCAGCTCGCTCGTGCTTCCATTGTTCCGATCAAAATTTCAGCCTCACAAAATTTATTGAGTAAATTCTTGATTGGCCAAAAATAAAAAAGAGTGGCCAATTAAAAAAATATCAATATATCACGGAAACCAGACTTGGTTGCCAGACACTCCAATATCTGGTAATTCGAATATTCGATTTGCAATATTTTGCAAAAATGTAAAACGGGATATTTTTATCTGGATAAATTATCATGGTTGGCTTCCAGACGCGCCCTAAAAATTAAAACGCTGTCGCTAATTTGGAAAAAGTGGATTTCCCTTTCGGAGATAGTAATTTGGAACAGAGATAGTACTTCGAAGTAGTAGCTTATTTAAATAAGTGAAAAATAAATAAGGAATATATGATTTTTTTCTGTGGGACAACAGCGCCATTGCAGAGCACTCATTCGTCTCGAAGTATTCATCGGTGAGGTGGCCAGTAGAATGGAGACTGTTGGCCAAGCGAAACAACGTCACAAGCTTGAATTAAGGGTGTGAAAACTGTGCACAGACTTTTCAAAACTCAGAATTTTCATGTAGGCATGGCAAAGCTCACAGAAAGCCCTGGTGAAGAAGTGGAAATCAGAGAACATGTCCAAGAAAGAAATTGAAAGCAAATTGGTCGAAATGGAGAATGAAATTAAAGTTCGGCACGAGACAGAGCTAGACAACATTGTATCATGCGCTCCTTGCACAATTGACGTGATTTGTATTCTTAGAGCAAGCAAACGACTTCTACTGATGAGCCAGAAATTAAACTAGCCGAAGTAATCGTGGAAAAGGCGACATCAACAGCCAAACTAGAAAAGGCCCAACGAAAACGAGTACCAAGCGGTTTTGTTAAGGTTATCAAGTCAGAGTTCTCTGTAGGACAAAAAGAAGCAAGAAGAGAAAGCAAGACAGGAAAGAATTGCTAATGAGTCTCGAGACATTGTCAGCAAGCGGCAAATCGAATGCGATCAAATTGCAGATAAATTGAAGGCACTTAATATGGCCATCAAAGAAGTACCATCGGATGGGCATTGCATGTATCATGCTATCGCAGATCAACTGAAGCGTATGGATTTTCTTCCTCATGTGTCTATGGTCGGGTTGATCTTTACTTTCTTGCTTAACTTTATTAGGAATCGCATATCTATCTACGCCTAAGAACTGCCACATATCTTCGTTCTCATGCCAATGACTTTTTACCCTTTGTTGAATTGAATTATGAATCAGATATTTCCATTGAAGGCAAGTTCTTTGCGTAGTAACTTTTTGAGGCTTGCAATGTAGATCAATTTGAGGAGTACTGCAAACGTGTTGAGGAATCATCGGACTGGGGTGGTCAAATTGAACTACGTGCACTGGCTCAAGCTTTGGAATTACCAATCGAAGTTCATTCTGCTACGACTGATGTAATCAAGATGGGGGAAGAGTTCAGTAGGATTGGTGAAGCTCCTCTTCGTCTCTCGTAAGTGTCCGAAATTGGTTTACACCCTCAATTATTATTAACATAGATATCATTTGCATTACTACTCATTGGGGGAGCACTACAACTCAGTCGTTCCCTTGACTCTAGACACCGACGAAGTTCAAGAATAGAGTTTTGATTCACGATTTGTTATGAGCTTAATCTAAATGATAAATAGCGACAGCCACTCTTTCGATGCACTCAAGTTGAGTTCGTGATTTATTTGATGGCCTTTCTTTCATCCAACAGTCCTCTCGTTCATATTTTGAGTGTTACACGCTTTGAGACTAATATGATATTTATTCCACACGTTAGACGTCATTTCCATTTGGCTAAGTGCTAATTAAGTTAGTCCCTAGAACAAAGATTCCTGACCCATTTTTGCTTTCACTTTGCATTTCCAAAAATGGAAAAATTGCATGTCAAAAGCATTCACCATCTTAGCCAATATGACATTCTGTGCTTATTATGGCTTTCAAAGCAACGTCAGGTCTTTAAATGTTCCACCCACAAAGAGAACAGATTAATGTGGGTGATGCAGTTTTTTACAAGACTTGCCCTCATGCGTCAGAAAAACACCAAGGGCCCGTCTGGATGCCACCTATTATGGAGATAATTCGCAATATTTTGATCAATTATTGCATAATTTTGATTATCGCAAAATGCACTGTCTGGATGCCAAATATTGCATAAATTTTATTGATAATTTATTTCAAATCAGGCCAAATATGCAATAAATAATATTCTACTCAAAGTAGAATATTTTCCCCAATACTTCGAAGTATCGTATAATCCACACAAATTCCCAATGATTATTTTATTTTCGTGGGAATCCAGACAGTCCGAAATTTTAATTATCGTGATATTATAATACGTGGTTTGTATTATTTTGACCAAAATACAAAATATCACATAACGAATTTTCACAATATTTTTTATTTGGCATCCAGAACAACAATATAAAATTATAGAGGGCTCCTTGGCGATTGGCATTTCGAGGCCAGGAATTATCTGCTAGCAATGCCCGACCATGGAGAAAAACTTCCTTCGGGATGGATGCGCATTGACAGTAAAAGCCGCCCTGGCGAGTGCTACTACCTGAACAAAAAGACTGGGGAGAAAACCTGGAAGCTGTCGGAGGTCGCAGCAAAGGAGTCGTCAAACAAACGTAAACGCAGTGATGAACCAAACGAGTCGAACAAAAAGAGTTCCTCCCAAGTCCAAGTTCTTCACATTCTTGTTAAACATGTTGAAAGCAAGCGTCCATCGTCTTGGAGGCAAGAAGTTATAACTCGGAGCAAAGAAGTTGCAAAATCTCGCCTCGAAGGACTTCGCGACCAAGTTATCCTGGCAGGAAAAAACAAGGACAACCCGAACGCGATGAGAGAAAAATTTGAAGAACTTGCCACAACAGAAAGCGATTGTAGTAGTGCGAAGCGTGGCGGAGACCTTGGGAAGTTTGGACGAGGAAAAATGCAGCCTCCTTTTGAAAAGGCGTCGTTTGCACTGAGGGTCGGAGAACTCAGTGATATTGTGGAAAGTGATAGCGGCGTGCACATTATTCTTCGTGTGAAATGAATTATTTTTGCCTTGTATGTATCGACAACATCGTTAGACATTCCACACCAAACCTTATAAAAACAATACAGTTCAGCATTACTATTGTGCTCATAGCTTCTTTCACTAACGACTTATCATTCAAAAGGCAAACACTTTGGAGAAAACGTCTGAAGCATTAAACACGCTGCTGGAAGCCTCGAATGCCAAAGGGACTTCTTGATTTTCTCGGCGTTTCGAGGCTTGATCAAGTAGAGTCGAGTATGAAATTTCTAATTCAGGCGTCAAATCCAACATTTGACTTCGAATTTTTTCCTACGAATATGATTAATTGCCTCTTAACTGGTTTTCGTTACCTCGAACATTTTTACCTTTGCAGCAACGCCTGCATGATAATGTTGTTTCATGCTGAACACCTCCCACAATGAGCTCTTCAAGGCATTACATTCTGCGGGGTCCTGTGCATCATTGTCGAACGGGTCAAGCCCCCCTTTCAATTCGATATGACGCGAATTCTTTGCAATTTGTGCAGCGGCCGCATCGATAGGATTTTTCATATTGAGCAATTCCCTTTTTTCAGCAGCTGCATAAACGCGTCAGATTAAAATTAAGATAACTTCCACCTTTATCAGCAACAGATTGTGAGGCAGTGCGATGAATCAATTGCAAGCATTCCTTGTGACGAAGCACCAAATTGTAAACGCAGGGAATGATGAACAAAATGGCACCAGGCTCGGCTGTAAGTGCGAGTCGTGAGAGTCTAGAAAAATGTGAGAACATCAAGTGAAGAACCCTTACCTCTTGGCAAAAGCTGCAACCAAATACGCAGGCAAGTAAGTAGATGAAAAGAAGAGTGCCAAGAGCTTGAAGAGGCGCTTCCTAATGAGACCGTGAGACTCACAATATCTGAAGTATATACCTGTATTTACTACGAAAGAGCGTTTCATCGGACAGCAAATTGTATAGTTTTACAAAAAAGTCGGGATAGTCGAAATTATACTGTTGAATCAAGATAAATAAACTGTTCAACGCCAGCAAACTTGTAATTCCACCAATGTTATACGAGTCGGTGAGGAAGTCTGCCAACAATAAAGGGTCAGTGAGATGCGGCATGACATCATTCGGCAGTTTGGCCAACACTGTCTTGTATGAATCCTACATTTCAGCTGTGAGGCGAAAAACAGCTTACCACATCTTACCTCTGGAAGAGAATGTTTCAGGAAAGCTATCCAACAAGATGTGAACGCTCTTTTGTGTTCACGGACGTCAAAAAGGCTGGATAATTTTCGGATTTTCTTGGACGGTCTCTCAACAGACTCTCTATTGGCCATTGTTCTTTTATTGTTGTCATTCACGTCGTCATCGCTGTCCTCATCTGACTCATCGGAGTCATTCTCATCGCCTGATATCGTTGTTTGGCTGTCTTCATGAGGTCTTACTAGAAAATTCGATACGTCTGGTTTATCTTCAGGAACGATAAACTAACATATTAATTCGTATAAAACCTGAAGAGTTGATAGGCGTTTACCGAGTTCAAGACAGTGAGGCTATTCTTTATAAACGATGGCGTGGGGTCTTTTGTTGAATCCAAAAGACGACTCATGTTCTTCATCTTTTCAAACCAATAAGCATCGAAGTATGAAGAGGAAATACCGTGTAATACTGCACGTCCATGTACGCAAGCAAAAATTCTCCCTTAAAGACACTCAACAATTCCCCCTTGAGCTCGACGGCCAAGAGAAGCTGACGCACAACACGCTTGTACGTTTCGTTACCAAAACCGTAAGCATCTCTGTCGCCTTTTAGGACATTTTGACGCGAAACGATTTCCATAGCAGTTCGCAGAGCTGTAACCTACATACTATGGTTACGTGCTGTAACCCATGGGACTCCAGCCACAACAGCAAAAGTCCATCGTCAGTCATATTTACGTACTTGAGTATTTTCATCGTCGTCGCTGATCAGATCAATCACAGAAGATAAGAAAGCGACGTAATGGCCCCATAGCCATTGGTTGTACTTTGCTAAGGGTTCACCGCCTACGGCTTCACTTGGGACTACGAACATGTAAGAATACGCGTAACACAGGCTTGTGTACCTTTTAAACTTCCTTTTTCAGCAAAGAAGAAGAACAGACGACGAAGAGACTGCAGTGCTCCTTGCACAATGGCTCGATCAGAACTCTCCAGACAACTGCTGATTTTGACTAAGTCTAGAAGCAAGCTCAAGAAAGAGAAAATGTGGTGGATTACCGTTGGAGTTTTTTGGATCTTCCTTGATCTTCGCTTCTAGCTGTTTGATATCGACCTTTTGCGAGTTCATTCTGTTGGCGTTGGCGCGATGCAACTTCAAGCAACAATAATGACATAGAAACGTCCTAAAAAAATGATTGGTTAATAGCAGTCGACAAAATAGCTCAAAAGTAAAATTGGTGATATATTGGGTTCTGATTAAGCATGAGAAGCTGTCACCGATGTTTTCTTTCAAGCATAGTAATTGCAATAGTTTCAAAACAGCTCAAAGTCAACAGTGGCTTGCATTTGTGCTTGCAAACTATGTGAACTTATTGTCTCAACACCATAAACTTGACTACCGGGTAGGTCGCAAAATCAAACGAGGTGCAACATTTTCACAATGACGACGACGATGCCCCATGGTGAAATTCCATTGAGTGCCAAACACATTCCAACGGCTAACGTGCCAATCGATCAACCCATCGGGCCACTGGTTACCATTCGTGCAACAAATATTGATGTTGGACCGATCAAAGAACGTCTCCAACAAGTCCAGGAGACAATGGACATTTGGAATCCATTGGAGCAAACGAGCAATGTTCCCATCAAACGTGCGGGCCATGACGCCTGGGGAATTGGAAAGGTTATGCTTGTTTTTTGTGATGACTATATGAAGCATGTTTATCGATTTCCTTGGCTAAATAATTGGATTGACCTTCTTCTGCCATTGTTTGAGAAGCTTCATGTGCCATTGGACAGAGTAAAAGGCTTCAAAAGTTTTGAGTATTTATCGTGGCTTAGATTGTCAGGTGCTTATTTGCATGTATGCCTCCTGGCTCTACTATTCCGGCCCATCACGACACTGGGTACTGGGTTGATAAGTGTCATCGCATTCATGTCGTAAGTCAATCTATGTATATCAGACTCATGTTAACGATGCTTAGCCAATCATTACTTCTGATCTTATTGACTTCGAGGTATGCTCACATGGTGATCTTATTACTGAAATATCAAGGTTGGCCGAGATGAAACTTCGATGAGTCGGGCTGTCTTTGCTGAAGGTGGCATTTACGAGCTGAATAATGCTTCCAAACACATGGTATTCGCATCATCTAACACAAATTTATCATGTTTCTAATCGCAAGGTTCGCAACAATTGGGATCAATCACGAGTTCATTTGATTTTTGATTACGTTGAGCCTACCTTCCCATTGAGCTCGATGCCACTAATCAATTTGGAGCCCGGTATGGTTTTGAATCAAACACGAAGATCAGTGGATGTGTCGACATTTCATGGATCACGCAGCCCTCCATCATTTGTTATTATTGGCGCTCAGAAAGCAGGAACAACTTCTCTTTACGATTACATCACACAGCACGATTTGGTACTTCCTGCGGTTCGCAAGGTAACATATTGAGAGGACATAAAATTAAATATGCTACTTAGGAAACGCACTACTTGGATTGGAGATGGGACAACTCACTGCCACATCTTGCTGAACCTGATGGTGTGACTAAGCATAGAGCTCTGTATCACCGCTTTTTTCGAACGGATATACTGTTGCCGAATCCATCCATTTTAAGTGGTGAAGCAACGCCAAGCTATTTACTGGGTGGATCTATTGTAATTGAACGTTTCAAAGCCTTGATGCCTGAGTGCAAAATTCTTGTAACTTTGCGAAACCCAGTGGATAGAGCATTTTCGCAGTACATCATGACAGCTGACCCCGATGGAAACCCAGAGCAGCTTCGAAATCGGTGAGTTCGCTATAGCAGAGTTTTTTCAAATCGATGGATAGTGGGCATTCTGCTCTCGGCGGCAAAAGTTTCGAAGATGTATTTTCTCGCCGAAATTTTAAGTTAACCTGGTTTAGGTTGTTGAAAGTGAGATAAAGGAAATTCAAGAGTTGGGCATTCACCCTGACATGCCTTTTGAAGATTTCAATAATCTTTATTTGAAGAGCAGGTTGAATTTTAAGCACGGTGGGCATTCCTTTGTTGGCCGAGGTATGTGTCGAGTGCCATTTTTGCTGATGTGATCAATACATCGATTGTTGATCTAGGTTTGTATGCTTTGCAGCTTGCGGGATGGTTGCAAGCCTTTCCTCGCTCACAAATTAAGGTGACCAATATGGACGATATGAAAACGTCTATTGGTTTGAAGGTAAAATTTTATCTCGGAAGAATTTCTCATCATTTGCTCTAGCGAGTGATGGAAGATGTTTTTGCTTTCCTCGAATTGCCTGAGTATACAATTGACGACACATCGGCCAAAAACACTCGAAGTTACTCACCCTTGAAACAAGAGACACGAGCCAGATTGGAATCTTTCTACGCCCCATACAATGCAAAGCTACGTGAAGTGCTGAACGACTCGTTTGAATGGCCTTGAAGCAGTTAATAACACTGTTAACATCCACAATAAGAGGAAAATAGATACGCTGAATTAGCTTGTAACCTGCACCAAGTATTCTACTGGGAAGAAAACTGTAAGTGGCTTTTGCTCGGGACGTGACACGATGAATCGAAATCGATTCAAGTCATATATACCGGGCGTAGTAAAATTTGCACACAAACTTACGCTTACTCCCGAGTTTGGTTGTACATTCCAAAATGTTTGGCGAGTGCATCCAGACCAAAACATTCGAGGCGTGGAGTGCTGGGATTTTGAGTTCGCATTTCGAATACTAGGATGCTCTTCATCTGGAGCAAGCATTTCGATCGTAAAAGTTATGCTGGGTGATTGAAATGATACATCATTCCGCAGGTGCAGTGTCAGAGGAACTTCTCTTGTCTTAGACAAACAAATTTCGCGTGGATATGACAATGTCATCGTGAGAGGGCAAACATTTGACGTTGGAACATAGTTGCTTCGAATCTGGACATTCAAGGCATCTGTCTGACCCACACAACTCTTATTCTGCAGGCCATTTACGACCGCACCTGTTCCACTCCATTGCACAATTAAATGAAGATCTGTCTATGAGTCGAAATTTGAAGGAGAATGGAGAGATTCTAATACCTCCGGCTGCAACAGCGCTTCCATCGAAGTTGGTCGTACACTGTCTGGGATCAAGCTCGCTGCCTTTCCTTTTGGTTGTGACTTATTTTCTCGTCGAACACTCTGGATAGAACGAAGCAATCTCGTCTTATCGGCACCAAGTTCGTTCTCTCCATGCTTTTTTTGAAGATTACTCAACAACAACGCTGCATTATCCAGACAAAGAAATTCCAAGTACGAGTATGGCGAGCAATCTGGATGTAAAAGAATAGTAGAGCTACTCGAGACATCATCATTACGCCGAGTCACGCGGAAATAATGCGTACTGGCTTCCTGGCGTTGTAGGTTCGAGCCATATCGACAACTGCTTGAACCAATTTTCTCAGGAAATTGTTCGATGTGCCAATACGGACTCCAACCAACCACTTTGAGTAGCGATATGCTAGGATTGGATTCTTTAGTTCCATCTTTTCGTTTATTTTGAACCTATAGTCGTGTTTGTAAAATCATAAAAATGATGACACTTACAGTCAAAGCTAAAACAAATTCTCCTATACGGTCGTAACTGGGATGAATAGCATGGGTTAATTTGAGGCCGGTGAGAGTTTCAATATCAAATGCAAGAGGAACAAAACGAAAGGAAGTTTTCTCCACGTTTGAGTAGCGGAGGAGAAAACGCACTGTTTGAGAGCCAACGAGATCACTTCGACAAAGTAAACGGAATGACTTGCTTTCCCCGGGTTGCAACATTAGTCTACTGAGGGATTTCACATGACCCAATCCACCTATAGAGTCATTGTCTTCTTCTATAACAAATTGCCAGTTTGTGCAGACGACAGTCAAATTACTCAATGGTACAGTTCCATGATTTTTAACGTGCATTTCGAGCGCAACAATTTCATCTTCCAAACAAACCAGAGGTGATGGCAATGATTTTAAATCTTGAGTGAAAGAAGCACCCAACCAAGGCATCGCCGACTGAATGTCACACGACAAAGTATTATTTGGAGACCGAGCTCTCGTTGCACGGTTCTCCAGTGAGTCTTGAAGCAAGACACCAGGGAGGTTGAAAGAATGCTCGCCATGGACGTGAGAATTGAGAGCCCACCGGACACCCATAATATTGAGAAGGCCAACGTCATATGGACAAAGGCTTAATCGAATCAAACTTTCAGTGTAGGGTGCCAAAGTTACGTCTTGATATTCAATCGAAACCGAGTTGCTAGTTGAGGGGACACTCTCGCCGTGGAAAGTACCAATGAGATGCAATTGACTTAGCACAACTTCGCATGCCAGATGATTTTTTACTTGAAACTCAACATATATAGTTTCACCGGTCAAATATTTCTTCATGTTTACATTTTTCTTGTTTCGTAGAGGTAGTTGCAATTTTGAAGTCGATGAAGTAAGAAGTTCTTCCCAAGACTGTGTCTTTGCCAAATCTTCAAGTTTTTCCTCTCGTTGAAGAGCGATTTCCAAGTTCTTCCAAGGAGTATCCTCGATATCTAGATCTTGATGCGACAAATTTGCGTTAGCTGGTGCAAACACCTTGACAGAAGAGTCATCAATAGAGGGAATCGACAAAGACTGCACGAGCAATACTTTTTGGTCAGCTTGATCAATTACCTGAAAATCAGGCACAAGCAACATATTGTTTTCTTGAAGGCATTCTGATACCATGTCGTAAAATTCAGTCAAAAGAGTCATCTGTTGAGCTTTTGTGTGTCTTCCAGTGCCAATGCGAGTAATCAGTAGAGCGATTGCCTGTTGCGGTAAGGACAATCCATAGAGCTGACGAGCTAACGTCCCGGATATGTGGTCATCAACTTGGTACCATCGAGAATTCGAATAGATTGCACGAGCACTTGAATAGCAGCGAGCAGCGTGTGGTACATGACCCAACGTCGAATATACGTGACCAGCCATCACCATTCGAAAGCCATATTTTCTGAATTTGGCATTTCGGGCGAGCAAGTCACAAAATGCTGCTCGTTCGATCAAAACGGCTGCACAAATGGCAAAAATAGGTTGTTTTGGATCTGTGTAGCTTGAGCCACGAATAAGAGCCGCAGATGCAGAGTCCATTAAATCGGAATGGGTAGTTTGATGAAACAGACTCATGTATATTTCACTGGCCAAAAGAGAAGAGCGAGTTGCATGTATGACTAGTGAGCTTTGAGGTGAGGACGCATGCAATCGAGCGTGAACACCACCAGCAATTTCCAAAGCATTGTGAATGTCCGCAACGGGTCCCTTCAGCATAAAAAGACACAAGGCAATGCTTTCACAAGCGTGGGCGTAGTGCAACATTGCCTTATCGTTTTTGTAGTCGTCACGAACCAAACGGTACATATTGTAGGCCAAATCATAATCACGGATCATGAAAGCCATATCAGCCAATACTCTCATGTTTGACTCAATCGTGTCAAACCTGTAAGAGTACGCAGACACACGGGCTGTTGTTTCCTTAGGCTTTCGCCACCACGCTTTTAAAGCATTTCTCACACCTTTTCTTACAGCCACAACCGTCTCATTTAACGCCAAGATTTTTGACTCAATTGCTGGAATGACAAATTTGACCCCGAAGTCCCATACCATCGTTCTCAATTTTGAGCGATCATCTTCGGACAAAAAACAGCCGAAAGGTTGTGCTGGATTCATGGCAGGTGTGTCACGGACATACACATGATTGCTCCACAAATCGTCCAATATGGGTTCACTTAAAGAATTAATTCGCACCACACAACCAGAATTTGCTGGCAAGTTGAGGTTTCGGTATAATGCATCAGGGTCAATTGTTGTTTGTTCAGTTTCACAAGTGTCGTGCAACACAATGTAGTACTTCGGCAAATTCACATCGTATAATCCATCTTGAAACACAGAAGGAAGGTTTTGAGGCAGTCCAAGTTGATCAAAAGCATTGCGTGGGTCAGCTTCTGTAGAGGACACGACCAACATAATTGCATGGGGTTGTTGCATCATACTTGTTTCATTGCAAAGAAAACTTTCCATAATCTCGTTCTTGAAAGTATAATACCATGGCATAGGATCTCCAGAAGGACCACTGACTGATCGAAGAAATTGTGCAACATCAGTCTCTGGGGTAACCGGGGGAATATTTAGTGGTAACTTTGCTGCCAAGGACTCAGAAACTAAGTCTGAGGCTGCTGACGAAATAACATGGTCAATTTTGGCGGCAGATTCATTGAGAGGTACTGGCTTGAACTTCGACGAAGCATAGAAACGAAGTCTCAGTTCAGGTAGATTGATATGCCCATTGATTGTCCGAACGGGAGTATTCGCGTTTGAAAATACGCCGAATCCATTGAACAACTGCTCTACCGACAAGCCACCATTCTTTTCGCATATTCGCTCTGCTTCTTCAGTAGCATTCAAAAGTATCACTGGAGCGTGCACCGTGTGAATCCACGCAGCCAAATCCATGTTTGTTGTTTGGATGCTGTTTGACTCACCCCTTCGACAAGCTTGTGAACTTCGCCTTCACCTGAGGAACACTATTTCCTGTAAGTATGCATAATCACAGTACCTGCCAAACTACATTTACCCAACATGGCGTAAGCCCATGACCACGGATGCCTCTATCTGACGCAACATGTAGAGTTCACAAGGCGCAGAAATCATCATTTTTCCCCGATACAGAAGAAGACGAATCTCTGCCCAAAGCGATGTACGTCCAAGCTCAAGCATTGCCTCCAATGGAGCGGTAAATGTGTCTTGGAAAACCTCTTCTCTTATGCTGAACTAGAGTCAGAGAGCTTGAAGCCGGCAGCGGAGGTTATGTTGGTGACATTGAATTCCCAGCAACTCGTTCAATTCTTTGGTTGGTCGTCAACAAATGTGTCCAGTTTGACGTGATTATGAAGGGACAGACGACCGTTGTCTCAAACACAAGTCATTCACGTAGACGACGTGGCTGTACCGAGATTTGCTATCTCCACGAAAGCCATAAAGACTATGCATCAGCACATCCATGGAAAGACTCTAAGCTTGCCACAATTGGTGGGTCACGTCAGCTTCCATGAAATTGAGACTGCGGATGAATGGAAAATTGTTGTGGACTCATTTACACCAACTACGAGCACGTCGCCGGTACAATAAATTACGCATCAATGTGCTTACTTCCGTTAGAAATCGAAAAGTACCATTGAAGTGTATGCACTCTCCTCGAAACATCCATCAGATCAGGTAGACGACAAAACGTAGTGTCTTTGACTTATCAGTAGGATGGAATGTACGAACAGTTGATGAAAGATTTAAGCCAAGATTTGCGAGGAAAGTCATACAATTCGAGGCCTATTGACTTTCTTAAGGTATCAAAAGCAATATGAGTATTCTGAGAAGAAGAATAGATACGATTTATTGTTTCGATATCTTCGACAGGCCAAATTCACCTGGATATACAGACGATGGCTCCATCTGCAACGCTTTCAATGACACCAATCCGAAATTTACCACTACTGATGACTCCGTTATCAAAGTTGCTGTTGAAAGAAGGAACTAAACTGCCAAGTTCATGGGGTTTCACAACGTTAGATAAAGCTCGGAAGATGGTCCCTCTTATACCAAAAGATCCTTTGTGCCTGTCTCGGCCATTAGTTGGCATTTGGGTACGAAGTGTCTCCATCAGCTCCGTATGCATGGCGAGCATTGTTTACGGGTTGAACAAAGAGCCCCAAGATAAAGTGTGGATATCCCCTCGAACATTTTTACTGGTGAAATACCCTTCAGAACCAAAGCAATGGTTGCCTGAATTTTTCGAATGTACACTATCTGACATCGAGTTGGGTACATATTCGACACATTTACGAAATTTTGATGGGAATTTTGAGGCTGCTTCGAATATTGAGTACCGACTGACACGAACTATGACTCCAAGATTGTCGGCAGAGGTTGATTCTTACTCACCAATATCTAAAAAAATTGGACAAGTTTCACAAGCACATGAAAGTGACGGCTTTGGACAAACAAATAATACTGAGGTTCGACAGCAAGACACATCCTTAGTGCAGGGATCAAGTGAAATAGCTACACCGATTCCATTTCTTCAAACCCCTTTACCCATACCGCAGCCTATACGTATCAATCTTACCCAGTCCGAGCCCTCCAGCACTGTTCCTGGGATGATGCATTTTGAAGAAGTGATTACGAAGGACCACGATAAACTATTTCAAGACCAACAAAAAAAGATAAACGAATTGGAGAACCAAATTGAGAAGCTCTCTGCTCAATTGAATAGCTTCCGGGCTCAAAAGCAAGAAATTTGTAGCGTCGGTACCAACACATCGATGGTTTTCACCCCTCAAGAGGCACAAAACGTTGATTATCAAGAAATTTCTGTGTCAGAACACGATCTCGATGACGAATTATCCAATGTATCGTTTGTGTCCTTACCCCTCACAAGTAATTTTGACTTGAAGCAAGTGACGGCGGGAGAATCGAATTCTGTATCTATTAGACAAACAATTGATGATATTCCACGGATACGTTATCAAGTTTCCGGTGAGAGTGATTTGTCCGAAGATGACACAGAACTCCGTGAAATTGAGGCAAGATATAAATGCATCCTAATGAAGAGCAAATAACTTTTGAAATAATGCACTTTGATATGATGGCAGTCCGAGCAGCAAAGCTTAATACAAGTCACCGGTGATTTTTCACATCTCGTCAAGTTATTTCAAGGAGATTAATGTCGATTGACCTATAATAAAACTTGCATCGTTCAAAATTTAAAAAAAAAAAAACCCGGTTAATTTCGTCAAATTAAGATAATTTAATGCAGCAAATTATATAAATTTTTGACTTGCCTTGCAGTCACTGGAAGCAGTTTTCGTTTGTATCTGTTCGTGTCAAATCGACAATGAACCGCGAAAACAGCGCGCAACCTTTAGAGCCGAACCTGAACAGGAATGTGAACTGGATGGACTCCCCTGGCTTCATGGGATTCTACGTCATCACTTTGTTTATCATCTACATCGTTGTGCATACGATTATGCCAGTTGACTGGGCGTGGACGAGTGTCAACATTGTGCACGGCTTTTTCTCGTTTATCACAATGCACTGGATCAAGGGCTCGCCGGACGAAGATCCTTCCAACATTGGTGGTCAATATCGTGAAATGACATTCTACGAGCAAATTGATGATGGAAGACCATGGACATGGATTAAGAAGTTCCTGATTGTGGTCCCGACCGTCTTGTTGCTCTGGGCAAGTGTCATGTCCAACTATGACACCACTCAACTTCTGATCAATGTGCCCATCTGGGTGGTGTTGATCCTTGCCAAATTGCCTGAACTACATGGCGTGCGGTTGTTTGGAATAAATGGTACTGTCGGCATCGACGATGATGCGAAGCTCCATTATGCCCATTCCAAGAAGCGCGAATAAACTCAGCGAGGAGAGAAAATGTGCAAGAGTCAATGAAAGAACTGTCTAATTACAGACTTTAATGACTGTCGTAGACGCGATAAAGAAAATAAAATATTTCATTTCTGAAGCTCACGTCATTCAGACACGTCGTCGAAAATGCATCATAACTACTCAACAACATCCACCACGCGAAGGTTTGGGATTTGAAGGAGCACTGATTGGAAAGGCTTCTCGCTCAGGTTGTTGAGGATTCTTGGGTAGCTTTTGGGCAATAGCCACAAACAAATCCTTCACGTTGACAGCTGTCTTGGCCGACGTTTCCATGTGCAAAATTTCATGCTCATCAGCATATTGACGCGCCTCCTAAAAGAAATCGTCAATCACAATACAATTGCGGACGCCAACCTCTAAGTCAACTTTACGGCGAGACTCCAGATCTGACTTGTTTCCGGCAAGAGCAATAATGACATTAGGGTCTCCACGGCGCTGTAATTCTTTTACCCACGACTTCGCACCAGTAAAGGAATCCTAGTCGTGTGGTTTGTTGGTGCTTCAAAACTGAAACTATACCTTATTCGTCACGTCATACACAACAATGGCCGCAGCCGCCCCTCGATAGTACATTGGTGCCAAACTTCGATATCGCTCTATTCAGATGCCCGTGAGAGGTATTCATAACTCCCACAACATAAAGAAGATACGTATGAAGTCTTTTAAACATACCTTGGCCAGCCGTATCCCAAATCTCAAACTTGACAGTCAGTCCGTCATCCAAACTGACTGTTTGTGTGAGGAAAGCAGCTCCAATTGTTGGTTCTTGAAACTCGAAAAACTCATCTCGTACAAAACGAACGACGAGGCATGACTTTCCGACGGCAGTATCTCCCAAGAGGACAAGCTTGAAGTGACAAGTCTTGCTTAGCGCCATCCCTCGATCTGCTTGCTACCGTTTGGAGGCTTGGATTGTGAATGTTTCGAGAAATTCTTCGTTACGTGCGACTAGGATTTAACATTCGGCGAGAAAAACGACATAATTTTAAATTAAACGCGGTTTAATCATGTAATCAACGCTATAAAATAAATATTGAGCAGGAAAATATAAAAATATATAAGAAGAATATGAAGAGCGAATGCACCGATTGCACACTTTCTCCTCCATATTTCAAGCAGGTTGTAGATAACTACAAATCAGTTAACATGTAGAAATTATGACGTACGCACTCCAAAAGTGAGCATTGTATTGTCCTGATCTTTCTCACTTGTCGTACAGTCCATTCAGGATGATACTCGTTTAGATTCATTTTAAAATGTACCAGACTGCTTTAACCTATATCTGTTAAAACAAGATGCAATTCATTTACATGAATATCTAGTGTCTATAAATTATCAAGGTAAATGTTTGTTGAACTTACTCGTGATTAAAACAGAAGAACAACATGGCCGGAGAAAAATTGAATATCAATTGTTAGAATGTATCAATTCCTGAAGTCTCTTGAGGTTGTGTAATGTCGACTTCAAAGAGTGTGCAAACAATATCCAACCCTCAACATTGCGTTGACAAGCTGGTTGCAACATGAATCACATTGCATATCATGTTACATGGTAACGATTTCCCTGCAATAAGTCTCAATTCCTTTTTAATCCATGTTTTGAAGAACAAGCACAATTGCCATTGCACCAATTATAAGGTATCGACCAAGTATAGATATCGAGTATGGTGCTAAGTGGCCTGGTGAAATATCCAAATGGCGCATGGGAAGTTGTGCTTCTCGTTGCGTGCTTCTCGTTGCTTACGGAATTGGCTTGATCTAAACACAAGTTGACATAAAATGCAGAAAATGGGACCCAACCTTAAAGTGAAGGGTAATCAGCGAAAATACAAGACATTTCAAGTCTTGAACGAGGTAGTAAAATACCCGCAAGCCTTCAGGGTCGTCACTATCTTGAACATCCAACAACGAGCCAATTTTTGCACACTACAACGTAAATTCAATTCTCGGGGACATCTTTCAAATATAATACCGTGAAGCAAATGTGTTCATCGTTGAGAATAATTTCCAACTCTTGTTTCCCAACACGATCGGACTCTGGCCAATTTTTATCGTCTTCCCTAAGGTTAAACATGTCAAAACGCAGTGTAAGATGGAGCAAGCTTACTTGACAATATCACTGGTTTCAATAATGCGCTTGACTTCATCCAAGACAGATTGAGACACCGTAACTAGGTATTATGAGCTTCAGGGGGAACTTGTGCCTACACACCTTCTTTTTTGATCAACGTGTCGTTCTTGTAGTTCGAGTTGTTCGCATAGCGCAATTTGCCATCGGCACGAAACTCAAACTCCATATACTCATGACCAAATTTGCCCTTGTGACCAACACTATTATCAAGGGTGAGTTAAACCTACGTAGACATTGGATCATACTAGTAGCGCAAGTAGAAATCGTCTCGTTTGGACATCGTTGCTCGAAGGAGTGCGTTCTGAGGTTCTCCTGCAGCCAACTGAAAGGTGCTAAGATTGTACTCTTTTAATTTATAGAAACACATATAAGTTATGAGAGAGTTCAATTTTATTATTGTTTCCAAAATGGATTATGAAAGGCAACGAAAAGTCCAGTGAAGGATGAATTTCTCTCGAGGGATCGAGACTTTGAGAATGTATGGTAAAATATTGGGCGAAAGGCTATGAGGCCGTACTTTTGTTCATGGGTCATTACGAGTATTCGCTAATTATTAATACTGTCTCTTTTTGAACCTCAAGACGACATGCTTGAATGTTCAATCCAAAAACGTACCCACTAACATCATTGATCCTTGCTGGCTCGACTTGTCTAAGTTTTGAATATCCCAAGGTGGGTTCGCATTTTGCAAATTAATCCATTTATACACTGTCTGTTCGTCGAGGTTCAAAGATCTGTACAAGCCTAAATCATTGTGGAGAATATATTGTCTGGTCATTTGCAAGCCACCGAACTTGAAGTTTTTGGAAGGTTGCATTGTTGGTTACCTCAACTAATACAATGGTAACTCAAGTATGCCCATCACAACGAATATTGACTGTCTGAAATAATAGCGTTGTGTGCGCATTAAACATGTTGTAACGATTCCAAGTTGATATCAATACTTCTTTATTCACGATATATCGCAGCAATTCACAACAGGCTTACTACAGTACTCGTGATCACTGAGGCATTTATCAATCAAACAATTTCCCACGTAAAACACACACCCTTGAAGCCATGTGTCGAAGATCAACCATCCAAATGTGGAGACCCGAGGAAGACCGAATTTGCATCGTTTAATGAAGTTTGTGAGTGTACTAAGTGGCTGGCTTGACATGTTATCCTCTATTAGTATATCTGAATTCTT
Organism: Aphanomyces cochlioides; assembly: GCA_019828595.1. Lineage (NCBI taxonomy): Eukaryota > Oomycota > Saprolegniomycetes > Saprolegniales > Verrucalvaceae > Aphanomyces > Aphanomyces cochlioides. The sequence goes on from JAHQRK010000016.1 coordinate 1,721,326, forward strand.
ATGCGCAGACTGGTTTGCGGTGAAATTTGGTTCTCATTTTTAAAAGTTAACTGGGCTAGATGACGATGAAATGAAATTGCATTCAACTTGTCTATACTGTACATATCGCATTCATGGAACAAGGGAAAATCATGGTCCACCGGAGTGAACTTGGAGAGATTCATACCTTTCTGGGTGAAAAATTGAACAGTTCAATATCGAAAATTGAATGCTTCATTACATGAGTTGTTAAGGATTTTATGGTTGGAGAACAATGATCGCAACAAATACGACTATAACTGTAAATGCTGCGAAAATAGAGACGTTGAGGTCCTCTAACCTCAAGAGGCTAAAACCTTTTTCATTTTCGCTCGTGAGCGAAGGTGTATTTTCAGCGTTTTGCCCTGCTTCGAGTTTAGCTTGCTCTCGTTTCTTATGGAGCTCAACAAGCTCAGGAAAACAAGCCACAAATATAGGGTCGCGGCAATTTTCTTCAAGGCTAGAGGCTGCATACTTCCGCTTCTGTGCGTCAGTTGTCACAATACTTCCCAGCGTTGGTGTGGTTTCGTTCATGAATGAAAATAGACCTGCAAGAATACTGCTGACAGACCACATAGGATTCCAAGTCTCGGGGTGGTAGTCTGACATGCTCAAGCATAGTCTTTTGTTCGTTTGAAATCGTCCATTTGGAGTGAGCATAAACACAGCAGGAGGTTTCATCGGATATTCGGGTGGAAACTTGAGCTTTCCGTGGTAATATCCTCCTTCGTACAGTCCAATTCCTCTGATCACATAGTGCCATTCCAAAATGTTCTTTTCCAGCGGTACTGCCTCGATGTTGGCTTCGGGATTCTTCAGCAGTGCCAAATACTCCTTTCGAAGTCGTTTCGTAGCCATTGCTGACGCCATGGTTGCTCAAGGGTCTCACTGGAATGCTGCAGTCGTCGAGATCAAATGATGCTCTGACACGTCGAACAAGATAATGGAAGTTCGATCTTCGATGCCAACTTCGAAATAGAAATGCATCAAGCAAAAACAATCTTAATCAGTAGAGCACTGGGATGAAGGACCGCGCCAGAGCCTTCCTCATCTTTAAATAACCCATTTATGACCCTTGTCTCATTTGAGATGCATTCACCATTCTGGCCGAATTCATTTGCATGTTCATTTGAGCTAACAATTATGGCCGCAAATCGATGTAAACATACAGTATCGCGTTTACAGGACTTTGTTCTTGTACAGTATTTCGATGTGGTTATATCAATAATTCAGATACACGCAGAGAATGTGCCTGTAAACCTGAGAGCTTGTTTTTTCCAACAATTTATTTCTTTGCTAATACATATCGCGTTGCCACACCCATATGAAGAAGCCCCATCATGGAAAACGTGTACTTTGTCATACTAGTAGTAAAGAGAAAACTTAACAATACATTAATTAATTTTTGTACCGATAAATCAATCCTCGTAGTACTTCGAAGTAATTCGTAGTACTACAAACTGTAGTACTATTAATATGTAGCTCTACTATTATTAATATAGCATAAGAAAGCCATCTAATTCGAGATTGGTATGGGAATTAAATTTTCTATTTACGAAGTATTATTCGAACTTCTTAGCACCAACATTTTGAATGGTGTGAGTTGAAGCTGGCTTGGCAACCATCGTGCCAATCATCAGAAAACTGTAAGCTCCAATGGTCCAGTTGAAGTCGAAGCAGGGAAATGGCCAGAAGAAGAAGCCAGGAGATTTCAAGCGTCCAAAACGTAAAGTAGGCCGTAAGGTGACTCCAACAAACGTGACGAATGCTACTGTTCAATCTCGGCGCATCAATATGACTGAACAAACCTTGCTCGTGGACAAGTCAGGTGCAGCAATGACCCATCGAAATCAAACCTTACATGACATCCTGACGAAAGTTTCGCATTATAATGCGCACGTGAGACGAGATTCCTTCTACAGCCTGAAAGAACTCGTTAATTTACATCCTGCCATCTTAACCAGCAATATTGGTGTTGTCGTGGAGAAAGTGTTGCAAGGTATGGTTGATGACGAAGAAATTGTTCGGGAAGCCTGCGTATCAGGATGGAAAGAAGTTATTGCCAGTCTCACGGCTTCCAAGTCAGAGAGCTCAATGGCCCCATTTGTTCAACTAATCGCAGTTTACTTTTGCAGCGGTCTTACACATATCAAAGTCAGTGTTCGGAATGATGTTTTACAGCACATTAATGCTATCTTGGATGTTCCTTCGTTCGCTCATTTGTTTGCACGTTCACTGAGTCCAGAGCAAAGTGGCCGTTTGGTTGAAAACTTCAAAGATATGATATCAACAAAAGCTCCCCCAGTTCACGTAAAGAATTCGTACAGTCTCCTTGCCGAAAAGGCAAAGGCGAAGCAAAGTGAAATGCAAGCGGCTGTTCTGAAGGGTCGATTTTTTGCTGTTGAAGTTGTTCACAAGTTGCTTCAAGCATTGGATGCCATCAAATTGAGTACTTGTCGAAATGATGAAAAAATGGAGCTTAACTTGAAGAACTGTCCAACGTTGCTTATATATCCCGAGGTTCGACTTGTAGGCTGGAGTGAAAACCAAGAGCCCACCCAAAAGCACACCCCTGACGTAAGTCAACTTTGGTCTACAAAGGCCAAGGCAATCCTTCCTTCACTTTTGAGCTTGTGGATGGAATGCAATTCTGAAAGTTCCTCGTGGTCACCAAATCTGCTCAAGCATATGATTTTGATTATCAAAACGGTTACAATTATCATATCCGAAACAAAACGTCTCGATGACAGTGAGGATCAACGCCTCTTTATGGAGTCATTTTTCGACGATTTCCCTATGTCATATCCTGATGATTTAGTTGTTGACCAATCATCAGTTCACTTATGGAAATCCTTGAATCTAGCAATTGCACAATTCGGATGCGAATGCCTTCATAAAAAGAACACCTTGGAATTGGAATCGAGGCTAGCCACATTTTTGCAAATTCAACTTAACGATTTGGTGCAGTCCACAGATAATCGCTCCGCTCCGCATTCCTCAACTCTACTCAATGGAAGATTGCAAGTTTTGTCCGCACTTCTCGAAAGAAAAGATCATTCTGATATCCTCGAGTCTTTTACTGCATTATACGTTTCATGTCCCCCCAATTCCGCAATGTTTCGTGTATGCACTGATTTTGCGATTCGCCATTTGGAGAAAGTCTTAAATGCAAAGCCTTATACGACGGTATGAAATTAGATGCAACTTCTATCTTTATTCTAAAATAGGCTACATTTCCCTCGTGGGATATTGTTTTGGAATGGATGAAGCAGTTGGGCTCATATTTGCTAGTGCTCAATCAAGAATCTCATGACGAGATGTACATCAAGCTCTTTCGTGTATTTATTGCAGTACTTAAGCGGATTCCAGGAGAGTACATCAACACACCGATTATTGAAGCTTGGTTGGAATCAATTGTGGTGTTTTTTAATTCAAAGAGTTCCATGTGGTTTGGCCGCTTGGATGAATCTGCGCAAGTGAAAGCTGTTGCTCTGCTGTATCATGTACCAAATTACCCAGTCGATTTTTTACGAAATTTGGCCGTGTGCTGTAAATCAACTAATGTTTCAGTCCAAGCCAAGAGCTTTCTCATCGATATTATCACTGAACGCGGGGCAAATGCAAAATTTGACCGGGCTGCACTGCTCAGCTTCTACATGAGTACCCTGTTTGCAGACGGCAACGATGCGTTGTGCCCTCAAGTTTGCCAACAATTGACTTGGTTGCACTTGGGAGCGTCATTACCATCCATTTTGGCACCAATTTTATCGAAGCAAAATATTCGGGAGAAAGCTTATCCTCTGGTTTTATCTTACGTGACTTGTTTAAAGTCAGACGCGACAGTCTACGGCATGTCCAGTGTCATTGACACGAATGAAAGACGACCTGTTCCGAATTCTTTGGAAGCGCACTTGATCCCTTCTTTTTCCTATGTATTGTGTGATACTCAGTCCGAATCTCTTGTCGAGCTTATCGTTGAAGGTATACTTTATTGCAATGGTGTTTTCATAGAAGTTATTCGACATTTGGTCAACGACAACTCCAGTTCGAATCATATCCTCAAGCTCTTGCGCCAGTCTAAATTGCGTGCTACAGTCGTGTTATATGCGAGCGATCTTATTGATACATTTTCGAGAGTTCCAAGCCAAGACCACCAGAGGCAATTGCAGATTGAACTCGATTTGATCACGAAAGGCCACACTGCATAGTGAAAACCGCGGAATAGTCAGTGGTATCAGTCTCTGTACCTGACGTCCCGTGCACAAATTAAGACAATACATTAACTTCTTAACATAGCGAACTACCAAAATTTTGAAATAATTCTATCAAGATAGTTCAATCACACCTTATTGAACTATAGGTCGCTTATCTTATTGCTTACAAAGGATCAGGAGAATGTTCAGCCAGGGCGTTACGCAAGTGACAACACAACTCTCCATGTACAGCGAAAATTCCATATTGGATGTCAAATATTCGTTCCAACAAGGAAACCTCCAATATTGTGCAAGGAATTGGTGTATGAACGCGTGCCGCTCTCACATTTGAATCGATATTCTGATAAAACAGTTGTATGGCTTCGAGAAGTTGAGTTAGTTCTGCACGGATTTGTTCAGGATTGTCACCCTTATCTTGCAAAAGTTGTCTGATTCTGGCAGCATCATGTCTTAACTCCTGGACACCTGTCAGGCTCAACCCCTCCTATCATTATGATGAGATTAATATATTAGGATGCACTCACTCTCCTACTCAATATTGGTGTTGCATTTATCCTAGAATCTGTCTCATTGACTGCTGCTCCAAATGCGAAATACATAGTAATTTCAGACAACGATGTCTTAACCCATTGAACACAAATAAGTCCTCCAAGAATTTCGGGATCTCCTTTTGGAATGGGGGGTAAAACCGTGTAACATTGTTTGCTGTATTGGCTGTGATTTTGAGCCAAAAACGAGTGCAAACTTGTAACTGAGCGCTTTATACCGCAGGACAAACTTTGGTCGAAGATAATGTCTTCCTCTCTGAGTTGGGAGATGAAGTGTGGTAGTACTAGGTGGCCCAAGTGCTCCAAAGTGCTGTCGTTTGACATCGATCGAGCAATAGAAATAATTTCTTGCTGCAAAAAAGCAGACAACTTATCCAGTGACGTCGCACTCACAAAGTGCAGCTGGGTAGAGTTCCAGAGTAAATAGAGCTGCTCTTGAAGTTTACATGCCATTTGTAAATAGTGAAATGCTGCTTGAATTTGCGCTTGTTTCTCCTGATCATTGAGTTGACCTGTTGCACCATACACTTGCACAAGCTCCATACATGCTTGGTGCATGAGTTTACGTGGATGTCCTCCGTCTTTCAACCATATTTGAAGTGACTCCAAGAAATACGGGATACTTTCTGCAGTTTTGCTTCCGCATCTGCGTATAATGCATCCTTTTAAAAATTGAAGTTGGGCTTTCATCCAGGAAGGTGGATTCGATACGTGGATTAAAACTCGCAATCCGTCCTACTATATGTTAGATAGCATTCGTAATGAACTTACCTCAATACGGACTAGAGTTTTTTCAAGGGGCTCCACCGATCCATTTATATCATACAGTTGAAGCAAATTAGTCACAAGATGACACACTGTGGTAATATACAAAGCTAAGTTTGGATAATAAACATTGATCAAAGATTCGTGTGAATGGGAGGAGAAATGCACACCAATCCAACCTAGAGTTCAGATTATTCAATTTTTTATGGAGACCGGACCGTTCTGTTGTGTGATAGAGTTAATCGTGTTCATGGCTTGCTTTACATATGTTAAACTCAAGTTCAAGCATTGTAAATGGTGGTGAGATGATGACATGTTTGTTTTTTTCATTTGGCTGAGCAATAGCAACATTTCGACACGTGTTGATGTCAAGGTATTGGGGTCATCATTTTCAAGCCATTTTGATCCTTCATTTTCTGCTTCAAAGCGCTTGCCACTGAGCAACAGAGCTTGAACTCGCAATGCATCAATTTTACGCGAATATGTTCGCTCATTTGATTTATTTGCTTCGAGCAAGGATATGTTACAAAGCCTTAGTGCACCTTCGTGATGGCCTTGCATCAGTTCACACTTTATTAACTGTATTCGACACTTCAGCCAAAAGAGAACATCCAGCTCACTGCTGACATTATCAAAGTGTACTTCTTGAAGTTTGGGTTTGACTGTCTGCTTGCACTTTTGCATAGCACTCTGTAGAGCCTCTCTGGCACTGTCAGTCAAACCATCTTCAAGTGAAAGTGCACTTAGAATAAAATCGCATTCGCATTCAATTTTCAATTTGTCTTGGATTTGCACTTGGTCATGATTTTTTCTTGGGATAGCATTAATCTTTTCTGTGTCAGGTGCTCTTGGAGTTGGTTTATCATTTCCGCCTCCATATTCTTCTGAAGCAATATTTGAATAATTTCCTTGTTGGACCATTGCCTACAAAACGAATGACAAAAAATAATACAGATACACTTTACCTGAAGTTGAATTGCAGCTTGGGCTGCAATGTGCTTGAGAGCTATACCTTGAGGGCTTGTGTTTTCGTTACACCCAAGAGTAAAGATCCATCGTAGAATGGTCAAGCACAATAGACACGCCAAACGTGAGCCAAACTTAAATTCACTGATTGTCTTGGATACAGAAAATTCCAACAACCATTTATGAAGTGCCTCATTTTCTGGATCTCCGATGCGCTTTGACTGATGTAAGACCAATTCAATATTTAGAATTTCATTCAAAAGTGTACAGACACGGTCCATGCGACCAATTCCAATGCATGCTTCTGCTTTCATACGTTTAGCTTGAATGCTTCCCCGGGCATCAAGAAAATGACTGGAGGCAAAATAATCCATACAGCAAGTCAGAGGTAGAGCATGGATATACTGCCCATTGGATAGCAATGTTTCGATCATGGCTGTTGAAGCTAGCATCACGTTAGCTGGATGAATATATCGAAGTGGTCTATGAGAAAACGAAACAATATCTGTCCGAATAGTGTACTCGGCAAATGACCATTGTTGCTCCGGGTTTGGATGAGACAAGGAGCCTGAAAATAACTTGCATAATAAGGCGCTACCAAGCAACGCATTCTCAAGTCTTTGATTCAAGTCTTCATGGAGAGATGTCCAAATCAACTTTCCAAGCATGTTATAGCACATAAGCGCGCACCATGTTCCATCACCATCCACAACTAGGTCATTTATTAAACCTCGCCAATTTGTTGCTGCAGTCAATGAACCAAACACCGCATCAATGCCATCATTCCACGTCCTCTTTGCTGCTGATATATCACTCTCTGCAAAATAGTAATCTCCCATTTCTTGCAAAGTTTGAACTAATAATAAGGTTGACCGCTTTTGTCGGCAAAGGGAGACACATGATTTGAAGTGGGTAAGTATGTCAGCAGAGCTTTCTTGATATGTTAACGACTTGGCAACAGACTTTTGAGCACGATGTAAGCTCTGCAAACACATACTCTTTGCACGCATCGAGTGGTCCATGAGAGACATCAAATGTGAAAGGTGGTCCTTCAACACCTTTTGATGTTCTGCCATTTTATTTAATTCAACTTCCATTCTTGAGCGCTCCTCGTGATAATGGCGTTCTTCTTCAGTGATGACTTCGTGAATAACTAGTCGACTCTTTTTCTTCTTTTTCTTTAATTGGCTCTCTTCATACTCCTTTACATACGTCGCCAATTCGTTTTTGTTGTTTTCAACAACTGTGTCTTGTAGCTCACAGCGCTGGGTTTGAGCAAATACTACCCAAGGTAAAAAGCAGTCGCCGATTTCACCTCCAGTCAAAAAGTGCGCCCGCTTACCCAACAAGACTAAGTGCTTCCATTCCCCTACCACGCATAAGGCCTAAAATGATTAGTAATGCATATCAAAGTACGACTTACTTGAAGAGTGTACGACACAAGCTTAGCAATCCAAGACATTCCTATTGACGGCTCTTTTGCAGCCACATCTGTACTGGTCATGAGAAGGTGAGGCTCTGAGTCAACACTATCGATGGATCTCTTCATGATATCGACGTCATCGTAGCTTCTTTCGTTCTTTAGTATGTCTAGCATGTCCATAGCTCGCATTGTGCATATGTATAGTGATTTCCAGTCATACATCTTTTCGAAGTACAGAGGAGAAATCCATGCTTTCCATAACGTATTCCATACACACTCCATGCAAGTCTGTAATTTAACCCATGCATGAGCGTGAAAGAATAACTGAGAAGCTTTAGCCATGTCCAGAAAGATTTCATTAACAACTGGCTGGGCTTCCATATGATTGGCTTCAGGTGATCTATGGGGTGAGGAGGCTAAATAAAACCAGGAGAGATCTTGGTCTGGGCCTCCAAAGACACTTTCTTCATGCTTCGTAGATAGTGATAAGTACTATGGAAACGTCAATCATAAGAGGATTGTTTGTATCTACCAAAGAATATCCTGATAAGAAGTAGACTTCACCAGACCAAAGATAGACATCCATATCTTGCACATCAATTTCTTTGATATGACTCGACCCCTCACTCGATTGAGATGTCTGCTCGATGTTTTCGATACTCTGGCCAGCAGTATTTTCACTCTCTCGTTGATACAATTGGTTTGCTCCCAGCTGAACCAAAACTTCAATTGCTCGAGAGCTTAATATGAGGGAAGGTTGCCAACAAACTTCTTTGAACAAACTGTTGGGAGTCTTTTCTCCAGATCTTATCTGAAGATATAAAAGAAGGCACGCAAACTTTACGAAGTCCTTGTGGTCTAATGCATAGCTTCAACAAATTAGTATATCACATACTGACCTGAAAAGTGAGTTTTCAATTCGACAAATGCCTTAGCTGGTGAGGTGTTTGAAATCAGTACTTCATCACATCTACTTTGAACCGCTGCCTTGTCATCACGTGGAGTTGTCTTTTTTGGCTTTTCTCCTTCAGCAGCACTGTATTTGTCATGCTGGCTATCGTATCCAGTGATCCATTTGTGACGAATAAATACTGCCTCTCTCAATCCACTAGCCTGCTTACAATGAGTTCGAAATGGATGCAATATAACTTGATTGAAATGTGAGCTTGGACTATCCAGCATCAAACAATGTTTTACGGCGATGGATTCGCTTCTTTCTGATGCAATCTTTAATATTTCAAAGCTTGCACAGATGTATGTCCTGTAGATATTTTCGTCCCATTGCTCTCTCGGAACGATATGCAATGCCTACATGACGACGTAAGAAGGTACGCTTCATTTTCAAGACCTCGATAATCGAGCATAGAGGTTGTAAGAGCAACCCATTACTGCTTTTGAGAAGCAGCAAAGGAACCATCAAGTTGTACAATTTATGCGAAATAGTGCAAATATAATTTGCCTGTTCAGTGAGGCATGCAATTTCCAATGCAATCATGCCTTTATTCACTGTCTCAATGACTTGAATTTGATCCGGTAATACGTTTCTCGGCTCATTTTTAATTCGCACCAAATTGTGCACGTCATAGCTCTCGCTGTCAGCAGCGATCAGTATTAAAACGGCGGAAAAGAACATATGCAGCGTCTATTCTTTGTGATAAAAATTGTACACAAATACGTTACCTGCATTGGGCTCTGGGTGTATTGGTTGGAAATCATTTTCGAGTCGAATTTCTGAAATTTTAAGGCATGTGTATAGAGTGGATTTAATCTCCATCGATCTGTCTTGAAACAAGCTAAAGTCACATAGTCGGAGTATATGACATTTGCAGCCTTTGTGGCAAGTGATCTGCGCTGTCATTTAGACAAAACTTATAACCCCTGCTACCTTTCGCCCGAAAAGAAGGCTTCTTTTGCAAGTATCCCGTAACAAAAATGAAGCACCAACGGATTTAAAGTAACCACTGGAAGAGAAGTAGCACCAATGCCCCCTATTACCTGATCGTTTGCATCGAATGCGGCGACAGCAAATACATAGCTCTCATTCGGCTGGAGACCACTAATTGTTGCCTACAAATTACCAGGTGAACACTTGTGATTGACGTAAATCGCATTAACCAAAAGAGGTTGGGGGCTTGGGAAAATTATACTTCCAGTACCAGGATATTCCATGTTGTTCAGAGAGACATCAGTTCCAGCACCTGTTTCTTTGCCATACACACAATAGTATGCAACTTTAGTCTTCTCATTATAGTAATGCAAAACTTCAAGAGTCACAAAGGTTGTGCCACGTGATATTATCGCGGGAGCTGAAGGTCTTTCACACTTTAAGGTGGAATATTTTTCAGGTACATATGTCAAAAGAAGCTCATCGTGGTGCTTCATGTCATCGAGGGTTGACATTGCCCCAAGAAACAGCTTTCTTTGATCTTCTTTGTCTACTTAAAAGTTTAGATTAAACTGACAAATTTCTTACTCTTGGAACCATGGATTGCTGTTCGTAGGTTCAAGATGCACTTGGTGTATCCATTTCTGTTGCATTCAGTGGCCAAGCGCGTAGTGATCATTTTAGGGCCGATTCCATTGATCGAACTCACGAGCAAATACTCCAAATCATACAATAGGTAAGTCATGTCTGTTTGAATAGAAGCGAGGGCCATGTTCATGCACGTTTGCTGGAATTGTGCGCCTAGAAATGGCACTGAAAGGTCTTTCGATTTCTCCAATGACGACAAGAAACATCCGCTAAAAGCTGCTTGTTTTATGGCTCGTGGATCATCTACAGTCGATGCGACTTGGAGATTTGATGCTGCGATAGAATCGCGCGAAGTACACAGCACTTCTAGCATCGAACGAAGGGTTTGGATAGCTAATCTGGGCTGGTCCTCTTTAATGAGAATGGCTAATCTCAGGCTGACAATAGATCGCCATATGATGTCGTCAAAGTGTAACGCATCGGATAGCAAATGTAAAGTAAGTAAAATTCTGGAGCTTTGCTTCCTTAGGTCAATATCCTCATCGGCGTTGGACGAAAGGTTCTTGTCCAAAATCTCCAGTGCGGGTTTTGCAAACTCGAACCACATGTATAGCATCACTTCAGAGAGTGTATCATGCATCATGTGGCATAAGTGCCGTTTACGATGTGCCAATCTTAAGAGGCTTATCACACAATTCAATCGAGCTTGATCAGTGCGGTCATGCAATAGTTCGTACAGAGAAAAAATCAATTTCAACTCCTCTTGAGCTACAACTTGTGAACGTGCTTCGCAATTCAACTTAGCAGACGCATAACATGCCTCGAACATTGACCACTTCCGATATCGAAATAGAATTTTGAGTAAAGTGACTTGATCTTCAACTTGTATGACTGTCTCGTCAGACATGTAAGGTTGAATGGATAGCAAGATGCCATCAATATCTGATGGATTCACACAGGCAACAGATTTTTCTCCAAAATCAGGTAGAAGATCGAGCTTTGCCGTCGATGTGATCAAGTTGTTCAGTACATGTATCACAGCTAAAACTCGTGATTTAGGTCTTGAAAATGTAGATTCAATTTCTTCTTTTGTAACAGAGAGAGTTAAATGACTAGATGCGGTAGGGGGCGGACTTGCAGTTTTACTTGAGTGAGTTTGGGAAGCAGAATTGATTGGTTTAGCTAGTTTTCTCAGCAAAAATCGGGCTCGCACAATATCTTCTTCAGCTTTTGTTAGAATTTGCTTTGCTACTTCTGGTACCGGCGCGTCAAGTTCTTCTTCCTTTTTCAATTGCATTACTCGCGCCAATGCTGCATCAAGAGTCGACAGGGCACAATTCCACAAACTATCACGCTTTGAAAAATGTTTTCGGGCCAATGCTAAAAATGTTAGACCATTTCGGAAGCTATCTATTACCATCATAGCAGACTGCAATTGATAGATAAATATGAACTCGCCATGCACAATGAGCCGTGGTACACAATTGCACTATTTTGTCGAGGGCAAGGACACTAAACTTCATGTAGGGCAAAACATTTGCTTCGAAACCCAGAGCCTGCAAGGGAGAACAAATACCCATGAGATGAATTGTCCCATTCCAAACATGCGCGACATATTTCATGTGGAGCGAAGTGTCGCTTTGAACTGCGGGATTAACTGCTAGAGCAATCGCAGTACTAACTGCCTTATGCACGGAATTAAGTGCTTCAATTAGACGACTCAGGGTAGAAGGAAGTGAGACATTTTTGTCAATAAGCTTCATTTGCTGCACGGTGCAGAGGGCAGATGCATACAAGGCCCGAATATGAATTTCACGATCAATCACACTTGGTAGATACCCTTGTTCAAAACAGGACAAAGCGTTTGTATAAAACGACTTGCTTGCAGAGAGTTCTTCGAGCTCATTCAAAGCCTTTCCAAACGACACGAGCAAATCCAACGCCAGTGAGAATGAGAGTTTCTCGCGTATTCGACGAATGACTTGATACAACTTTTGGTGCAGGATTCCAAAATGTCCAACCTCTCTACTTGGATCTCCACCCACATATTCCTTTTGGTTTCGGCCTCTTAATTCCTTCAAGTTAGATACAATTCCACCAACTTCACTTCGAAAGTTTGCTGCGATCACACTTTCGTCAACTTGTTCCTTGGTCATGCCAATTATAAAATGGGAACTTTTTGTGCCCTTTCGACAACGCAAACGACCGTTCAGGATTTTCTTGACAGTTGCAATGTTTGCGAAAAGTAAATAATTGAATTCTCGATGGGCTAATACACATCCTTGTATGGACTGCTGTCGTTAACTAACCTATGCTTGTTTCTGTCGTGGACGACGTCCTCTCATGTTCGCCGCAAATAAAGCCGTTCACATGTACACTGCTCTTCGCTCGAATTTTAAGTCAGATCAGAAGCTATAACACAAAATCAACATATTCCTTTTGAGGACAGAAGACAGAGAGATCAATACCAACTTTATTGCCGTGATATTGGACTCGTCGTGTCCCGACTTTCTTATTTAGGGTCACCTTTAAAATCCCTAGAAAATGCCTAAAATTATCTGGAAATGTCAAAAAGTGAAAAATAAAAATATAACACTTCAAAGTAAATACCGTATGATCAGACTATATTTTGTTGACCCTACGAGACACACGCACGTTCATATTCGACTCACAATGGAGCTCAACGAAATTGCACAAATAGAAGATCTTGCCATGTCAATGAATACTGGAGAAGCGACTGAAAGTAGTTCTGCTGCAGTCGTCAAAGAGCTGTGTTATGAGCATCATTTGTTTGGTGCTTTCACTAATGTGTGCGGAAAAGCAAGAAATGGCGTTCATACTTGTCATGCGATTTCAACATTTTTACAGGAGCGAGCCAACTATGAATTGCTTTACAGCAAACAACTAACCAAACTCCATCCGTACGACATGTCTTGCTTCGTATATTCTCATAGTATTGACTAGGAATATGAAAAGTGATGACTGGGTAAAACACTTGTCAAGTGTTTGGAATGCATTTCACCATACAATTGCAGCCATAGCGCTCGAGTATGCAGACTTTTCGACCAAACATATATCAAGTATTGTCGCGGGTATTAAAGCGTGCACAAACCAACAGGAAAATCAAATTCAAAGACTGATTTCTGGTACACAAAGTGAACTGATTTATCTAATGTCTGATACAGAGGGGACGAAACTTCGTAACAATTTACAAGACACTTCAAACAAAGTACTAAAAGCGAAAGAGCGCTACGAAAAGAAATGTTCTGACGCAGTCGAGTTTATCCAGCTCTGTCGTCGTCCCCTCTCCGACTCAAATGATAAAGCTGACATATTCTCCAAAGTTTGGGACAATACTACTCGAGGATTTGGTTTTGCATCGTCTGAGAGACAAAAACAAAAGATTCAAATTTATCTTGAAGAAATTTTGTCGTCAGAAGAACAATATATTCGTGAAGTTGATGCAGCAAACATTCAATACGCTGTATTCGAGAGACAAGCCCAAGATAATTTCAAAGCATTCGAAGTCACAGAGGAACAAAGGTTGGAGTACATAAAAGACTTGCTGGTGAGATCAGAAAAGGTAGTTCAGTTTTGCTCTTGCAATTCACGATGTTCTAGGCCAGAAGTTCTATGTTGCTAAAAGTAGAGTCTCTGATATCTGCTTTGAAGGATTCTTTACGATCGATTGATAGCCTTGGTAAAGAGACCGAAGTATCATTTCTCACAAATTTACAGACAACGTCGAGGACGAATTTATGAAGTATATTGGTTTGAAGCCGAATGAATCTGATAATACCCCCGCACTTTCGAGTATCGATGTCTCTGCGGACAAAATTCCTGAGATCGTTGAGAAAGTGCAGCAAATGAGCGACCAAGGTGTAATATTTACTCACACAATGCTCAATACTTTGGTTGAGTATATATCTGCTGAAGAATCCTTTGTGGGTTCCCTCGACAAGTCATTAAAGTCATATTCAGCTTCACTTTCGACTGATACCTCTTCGGGGTTGTTCTCTGCTAATTGGCCAGTTGTTCTTGATGAAGGCTCGTCGCTCAAACGAGGATGGGATTCTGTGTTGACGCAATTGCAACGAGTTTCTTATCTACACAAGGTTATCTGTGATCATATTGCTCGCCGTTTTAACATTAAATTCCACACTATGTAGGAATTTGGCTCCCTGCTTGCTGAACCTGTTTCGTTAAGTTTGGATACGATGAAAACAGAATACAACGAAACCAAAATGGGATTAGACAAAGACCTTCAAAGATCTGTTAATTCAGTGATTGCTATGAGTACAAGTCATTTGAAACTGGAGCAAAAGCTTGACTTGAAAAGAAAAGAGTTGGAGTCTCGCTTGGGACTTCTTTCAGCCAATTCACCTGAACGAGAGAAGGAAGTTACCTTGCAACGATTCATGGAAAGCCCGATGGAGCGAGGTCGAAAATTAGATACAAAGGTGGATCAGCTACGAGAAGAAACCAATGAGTTGAAATGTGAAGTGGATCGAAGTCTTTCCTCCTTAAAAGTGAAACAAGAAGCGTACAGAGAAGTATTTAACTTGTAAATGACTATGTAACACATGCATTTAGGAAATCCAAAGAGTCATATCATTATACATGAAAAACGAAAAGTATCGAATGGACGTAACAAAGAGCTCAATGAAGAGTCTTGTTCGAGCACACGAGCATTTGGTGAACGGATTACTAAGTGCTACGAAGGTGTCATTGCTTGAACTTGAACAAATTAGTTCCAGCGGAGATATAAAGGAATTTATTCAACAAAATCAAACTCCATGGCTACAGCAAATCATGTTCAAAGTCAACCTTCATGGAAATCCTATTCTCACTGAAGAATTCAAGACTTTTGAACGTCGACCTATTAAACTTGCTCGTATGAGTAGTAGCTTCAGTCGATTCGTTGAGGAAGTTGAGGATAACTCCGACCGTGATAAGCCACCAACCAGTGACGGCTCTCAGAGAGAAGAAACATTGGGTTCTTCGGACTTGCAAAAAAATTTTAATGTAAGGGTCTATCTACCCTATTGCATTCGCTTAATTAATCAATTAGCTTCCATCAACAGAGCAACTTGTCAACAGCTTTTCTTGTGCAATTTACATCAACAATTTTCCGCACCATGGTCGACTGTACTTGTCTCAAGCTTACCTGTGCTTCACAGGATGGCGAGATTCGTATGTTGTACGTAATCTGCCATAATACGTGCTGTTTTCTCATTAACTCGAAGGTGTTGCCACTGATAGAGATCAATCACATTGAGAAGAAAAATACTGCGATTGTTGTCCCAAACGCAATTGAGGTTGTTGTATCTATACCAAAGTGGCTCATTTCCTTGCTTTAGTTGACCACAGAAAAACAGGGGAAATTGTTCTTTGCGTCATTTATATACAGGTATTTGATAGACATCAACCATCCTAGCTCATGATTATGAAGAGACGAATGTGTTCAGGCAATTATGCAACTGATTCAAATAAAGAAGCAAACAGAAGAAATTCTATCACCTGCACCAACTTCAATTAACGTGAAAGATACCATAGCAGACGAAGTGATGCCAAATACGTCGGAATCATCAACAAATAGTCCTATTCTTTCTCTGGACGACAATTTAACCATTCTCGCTCAAGACTTTGAACCGGTGCTGGACCAGACATTACCTTTCAGTTTAGAATTCGCTTTTCAACGTCTATGGAAGCATGATGAATTCTTCACCAAGCTGCTCATAGACTCTGGCGAAACAAACCTTCGTGTTGGTAAGATACAATGTCCTGGTTCCTCGTGTAATGCGAAGTAGACCCCTGGAATGTTAGTGAAAACAACTACAGTGCTTTCGAACGTCTCGAAAATTTCCATGGCATGCGAAGAGTATCCTACACACACAACAAGAAGTATATGGTTGGCCCTAGCAGCATCCCAACCGTTCTCGTGCAACGATACGCTTACTCGCAGACGGAGTACTTTGTATTGAATGCTACTTCAACTATTTCAGATGCACCATACCACGACTATTTTCGAGTAGAAAGTCGTTGGTTGTTTATTGCATCGAAACAACCAAATGAATGTCGTGTCAAAACTGGCATCAGATTGAATTGGAGCAAAAACACTTGGTTGAAGAAACAAGTACGAAGTTATTTTCTTGTAATGTAACACAGCTTTAGATTGAGGGAGCGACTATCTCCGAATCAAAAGAGACAATGAAACACTGGGTTACAAAGGCGATTGAAGAGGCGGTGCAAAATCAATCGATATCTACGTCAACGGCAAATTCTTTAGATGATCGCACAATCAAAGCAGAACCAAAAGTACAAATCCCGCTTAACCGAGCAGTACCTCCTATTGCGTCTTCTGTGCCATCAATACCAAACACAACACCCACAGCGTTCCAAATAGTCTGCCTCATTTGCTTATTCATCTTGATATATACCGTCTATCAAAATTCAATGCTTCTACGTGAAGTCATCTCTACTCAGAAAGAACAGCAAAGATTGCTCCAACAAGTTTTAGAAAAATTGTCTGAACTAGACCGAGTTTAGCTGTAAAGCATAACACAGAATCTGGCTAATAGCTCTCTTCGAAGTCCCCCAAGCACGATAAATCCAGCTTTGGAATGCAGGACGGTACACTATATAGCGCCGGCCCATTTGAAACAATCAAACTTGTGTCGGCATCATCTGCATCATCTACAAAGTCAGGTGTATATACGATCGTTAGGTACCGTTGTTCTTCCCAATAGTATATCTATTCGTATCTTGTCGTTACTGGTGAGCATCATCACGAGCACTATACCCCCTCTCTGAAAGCTTTGCCATGTCTTGTGGAAAGAATTCCTCTACACGAAACAGAAAATGCCCAAAGAGTCTTCAAAATGGTCATACCTTGATTGCCTTTCAGCATTTCGTTGGCTGAGATACGATAATTCTCGAGGTGGTCATTGAATACATCCCGAATAACTTGCAACATGCATCCATAGGTCTATGGTACATATAAATTTTCCTTTCATACTGAAGTACCGTGTCGTGAAGAATAATTTCATCGAAAATGTCTCGAGCTACCTGCCATCTGATCTTGCTCTTGTTTGGGGTCTAAACATGAATTATGCGATCAGCGGCTGATGAACACTTTGCCTTCAATGACTCAATGTCTTGAAGGCGTGACAGAAGCTCGGACTCTAGCTGAAGTGGCGACATGGTCTTTTTGTCTGCAAAATTCGATTTTGTTGTCTCACAAAGGAAGGACCGCATTTCAAGATGCTTGACTTTCCCGGCACTCTTTGGACGCATAGTACCCAACTTTGAGCTGTCATGATCGCGAAAAATTGGTCCGTGAAGCAAGTTGGAGTCATTTATGACAGCTTGAACCAATTTTTTTCGTAAAGCCGATGCTGATGTACACCGCCTTCGTGCAGTTAAGATACAAATAGGAGCGATAGCTCACCTTAATGTAGACGTTTGTGTCCTGTTTGGACCAGATATTGTACTCTTGGAAGTGGTAATAGAACTTCCACAAAGGAATGGCCGCTGACTCTATTATACTCGTTAAAATGAGGGTAAGAAATGAGTTTGAACGGCAAGTGTTATTTCTCCTGTTGAGACAGTTGTATGTGACTACTCTTTTCGGTTGATATATGGATGGAAGTATAAGTTTACCTTCAGCTTGACAGGTAGCCCCTTATCCTTTTTCACTCCAACTCCTGAGCGTTGCTTCGGCCGGTGCATTACAGTTCTGTCCTGACGATCAAATCGTTTCACAAACGTTACGTAGTCAAGGATAGAATGGACTCATGCATCCTAGACAAGCCAGACGCCTAAACTGAGCTCTCATCGACGAAATTGAGAGCGAATACTGCAGTTGGAACAATCAATAGAATATTGCTGAATTGTATCGTATTATTCGTCATCGCTGTCGTCGCTCTCTTCCTCTACATAACGTCCTCCCATGCGATTTCGATTGACAAACAACATTGGATCATCTTGACCATCAATGTCGTCATGATTTTCATCCGTGACGATGTCTCTACTGTTCAAGGGAGCCGATGGAGGAACTGTATTTGGCATTTGTTCGGCGTTGGCACGTTGATCCAAGACAGTGTCCTCATCAACGGTGAAGGCCTCTGGCCACAAATTCTTCTTCTTCAAATGCTTGATTTGGTCTTTGTAAAGAATGTGCTCCACTATATAATTGACTGCGCCTTTCGATTTACTCGTGGCTAAACACAGCATCATTAACTCGTAATGTCAGCGACATTTCCTACACACCTCCAGCAACAATCAGGTAATCTCCCCGACGGATCCAAATCAATTTTCGATACTTTGTTGGCAGCATGGCTAGCCCTGTAGACCCTTCAGGTGTTTCAATCTACAGAGGTACCAACATCAATCCTTCTTCCATTTGCATTGTTTACCTCGAGCAAATTGCTTCCACGCATCGATTGCACTCGCACAATCAATTCTCCATCTGCAGGCTCAGGTTCGCCGTATAGTACATCCTGTGTTACTCCTTTTCGATAACCACTTCGTCGACCGGCTCCACTCATGGTTATGGTAGAGGAATGAATTGGTCTGTAGGTTGGAAGAGGCATTTGACATCAACTTGATTGGTGGAATGGTATTCATCCGAATAAATCAGTTCTCCGGATAATATCATGAGGGGTTTACCAGATTGGATTGCTGTGGTGAAAAATACAAGTTGGAAGCAAATTAATTACACTGACATATAAGCAGGATACGACAAGTATACGACAAGACAAATTATTTGATTGGATGTTCGTCAAATGATGTAATGATCTATTGGTAGAAAATATATTCTGCCTTTCGATTGGGCGATCGAGTTGTCGGACGTCAACATAGCACCAAACATTGAGCATATATAGACAATAATTGGCTAATATACAGCTAAAGCCACATTTCAAGTGACTTTCTGCTTTTGCGGGTATGGAGAGCGCGAGACCATCCAAGAAGACCATCCAAGACGCTTTCTATGGAGCGTCGACGAGACGGACATATGACACGTACCAGCGACAGTTTCTTCTTTATATACAACAAAACCATGGTGACATGAACCCCCGCTCAGCGACGACAGAAGTATGCACAGACTTTCTGCACCATCTCTATGAAAAGGGTCGAAAAGCCCGTACAATTGACTTGGCAAAAACAGCTCTAGTGGCGTATTTCTCCTCGCATGGCGTTTCACCCAATCCGGCCCAGGACGTCATAGCTCGTCGATATGTCGTTGGCCTCCAAAAGTACAACAAGCAAAATTGTATTGACGAGGAGAAAAAGGCATACCATTTGTCTATTCACGAGCTGTCTACACTATTAAACTGCATGTCTGATCACAACCCTTTCCTTGGATCAATGCTGCGCTTCTTGTTCTCGGCATGTTTTATGGGATGTTTCCGGATCAGTGAATTGTTGGCGTTGCGCTGGAATGATGTCTCTCTTGTCCAAGACGACACGGGTCGCTTTCTCTCTGTGAGGTTGAAATGGCACAAGAAGGCAAATATTGAAGGCGAATGCCAATTGTATCACTTGATTGACGAAGTGGAATTCCCGTGCTTGCGAGTGTGTGTACTTTTTTGATGAGTATGTCTCGATGGTGCGTGCAGCCTGTGTGAACATCAACAAAGATGCGTTTGTGTTTCCACAAACCTCAATACCAAGTCATAATGGTGCACCAATTGTTAACTGGTTTAAATGTCTTGAACAGACTCCACTGAGAAAGATATTGAATGGGATGGTTGAGACTTGTCCAAATTTGCCAACTGGAATTACCCTTCATAGCATGCGGAGGGGTGGCTGCTTCTATCGAGTGTTTGAATCTCCTCGTCGGCGATTTAATTTCCGAGAGCTTATGGCCTGGTGTCGATGGGAGGATCCACAGACGTGCTCGGAGTATTTGATTACACAGAGTCTTAGTGACGAGATCAATCCCAGGAATCTACTGCGTTCAGCTAAGTTTAGCCAACCTCAGTCAATTCAAATGGACAATCCCATCGCACAACACAACTTAGTCGACGAAATTGGTCGTGCGGTTGCGACAAATATCCAAAAGAATAACTTAGTCTTGCAGCCCAAGTCAGGCGCAAACAATGTGCTGCGCCAAGCGAGTCTGAAGGAATTTATTGTCGAAAAGAGAATCCCAACTGCCCATTCGGGCAGAGAAGCTTGGCAACAATGGCACTTTGCTGACCCAAAGAGTGGCCAACATTGTGCGCTCAAAGATTTTAGTCGAGAAATGATACGAGCCGATCGAAAACGATATTCAGAACGCCAGACGTTAGCCTTGGCGTTTATACGATACGACACTTACGAGCAATTTGAAGTCGACTACTTTGGATTCACTCAAACTTATGCTAAGCTATTGAAAGAGGTTCGGCGACGTAAGCGTATGAATGCTCCTTGATTGTAGTTTGTGTAATACATGTCATCTTACATTCTGTCGCGAGTCGCGGCAGCACTACGAGTGGTTGATCTCCTTGGCACGGGAGAAGGACAAACAATTCTCGTAGGGACGGCGACGAACGAGGCCGAACAGAGCTCGGACACAGAGCTTGGACATACGGCGACAAAACTAGGCTAAGCAGAGCTTGGGTAGACGGCGCCAAACGAGGACAAACAGAGCTTGGAGAGACAGCGACGAAAACGCCAAATAGAGCTTGGACAAACATCGACAAAACAAGGCCAAAGAGAACTTGGATAGACAGCGGCGAACAAGGCCAAACAGAGCTTGGCCTGGAGGCGACAAATTAAACTCAACAGAGCTTGGGCATACAGCAACAAAACTAGGTCAAATATAGCTTGGACATACTAGTACAGCAAAAATACTAGGGCAAACATAGCTTGGACAGACCGCGCCAAACGAGGATAAACAGAGCTTGGACAGACGGCGCCAGACGAGGACAAAGAGAGCTTGGAGAGAGAATGACGAACAAAGACAAACATAGTTGGGACAGGAGGCGACAATTAGGCCAGACAGAGCTTGGACAGACGGCGACAAACGAGGCCACACAGAACTTGGACAGACGGCGAGGACAAAGGACAAGTAGAGCTTGGACAGACGGCGACAAACATGACCACACAGAGCTTGGACAGACGGAGAGGACAAAGGACAAACAGAGCTTGGTCAAGCGCCGAGAACGAAGGACAAGAAGAGCTTGAACAGACGACAAGGACGAAGGAAAAGCAGAGGCGACAATTTCTTGATTTTGTCCAATCAAGAAGTTGTCGGTTGGATTTGTCGGATATTTAAAATTATCCTTACATATCAAGGTCATTGCAATGCATCATAGGGCCAAGCCCATAAACAAATGTCTAAGTCATACACTAGCACATTGATTGACCCTTATGACTCAGAATATCTTCTTAAAGTAGCATCGTGTCAAATCGGCAGTGTGCTCGTGAGAGCAGATTTTTCGTGTGCGTCCATACCTTTGATCCACACTGTAAGAAGAAACAGCTCAACGATACAATTTGAGGACTCTGCCTAACAAGTACTCACACTTGACCACATAGATAAAGAAAATCCACATTGGATTGCATTCAATTACATGCAGAGCCTGCCTGCACACTGTACGCTTTGGTTACGAGTTGACACCAGTTGGATGCGATGGAATATACTTCGAATTGGCGAAAATTTCGTCCGCAATAGATTTGAGTTGCGTGTCCTTCTTGCCGTGCGATCGAATTTCTTTTAAGTTGCTCACAATCTTGTCCGAGGCTCGCTCAACAAATAATTGCGTCAAGGCAAGCTCATGAGCAGCTACAAGAGCACATCCTTAATAATTGCAAGGACTACTTGCAACGCACCTGTTGGTGAGTTTTCGTTCAAAGCGGTCGACGCTCGGGAAATTGTTGCAGTAATGGCAAACAAGTTGATCGCAGCATCTGCCACTCGTTTCATTTGGAGTTGCTCGTTCACAATTTTCTTTCCATGTTTTCGCAACAAGGATTCAATAGCGTCACCAAATTCAGCAGTTCGGGCTTGCAAGATCTCACCAGATGCCTTCAGCTTGGGATGCACTCCGGCAAGTGGGGCAGGAGACGAAATCTTCTTTTGCACTCGCGAAGAAATTTCCGATGCAATCGCAGCAGGGTCGTTGAAGGGATTCTTGAAAAGACTACCGACAGCTGACAAGCGCTCACCAGCCGTCTAGAAAGTGCTCTCAAATTAATCATCCATGTCATCGTCCTTGGCTTACCTTCACGCCACTTAGGGCGATGAGCATTCTCAAGATTTCATTTGTGCCTTCGAAAATGGACAAAATACGAGAATCTCTCATGTATCGCTCAAAGGGCCAGTCACGCATGAAGCCAGTGCCTACAGCAGTTTAAATACATGGTCACAATTCGACAAGAATTACCTCCCATGATTTGAATGGCTTCATTTATTCCCTCGAAGGCAACTTCAGAACCAAACACTTTGCACATGGCAGCCTCAATTTCGCAAAATGGATCGCCGCGATCAATCATACCAGTGGTCATGTACGCCATGGACTACGTGAGATTCAGTATCACGCAAGGTACTCATTCAAAACTCTACCTCAATGGCATATGTGTTGAGCGCCATGACTCCGATTTTTTCTTTGATTAAACCAAATTCAGACAAAGTCGAGCCAAACTGCTTGCGCGTCTTGGCGTGCTCGGCTGCCAGGCTGATAACGCGTCGTAAAGTTCCTCCTGATGCTGCCCCAATACCAAAACGTCCGTTGTTCAAAATATTCATTGCCACTTTAAATCCATGGCCAACACCAGCGAGTCCACCAGTTTTACCATCAGGACCTCCACCCAAGACATTTTCTACGGGCACCTAAAATGAATTCAATGACGGTTCAGAATGCAAGTACAGTACCTTGACGTTGTCGAAGAAAACCTGACAAGTATTGGAGCCACGAATACCCAACTTGTCTTCTGGAGGGCCGTTGGTGAGTCCTCCAAACGATCGTTCAACAATGAACGCCGTGACCTAGATACAAGAGGATTTAGACTAAGAATTGAAAAAATGTACCTTGTCCTTGCCATCGACTTCTGTCTGTGCAAAAACAGTCATGACTTCAGCCCAGCCACCGTTGCTGATCCAAATTTTTCCACCATTGAGAATGAAGTGAGTCTTGTCTTCTGACAAAACCGCACGTGTCTGGATGGATTGTGCGTCAGAGCCACTGCTAGGTTCGGTTAAAGCAAAGGCAGCAAGGTGTTCACCAGTTGCAAGCTTTGGCAAGTACTTGGCCTTTTGCTGCTCGTTGCCGTTGAGGAGGATACCTTTCAACCCAATTGATTGATGGGCCATAATCGTCACAGCAATCGATGCATCCGAGAGTTCTTCACAAACGCGTGCATACCCAGTATTACTCAGACCAAGACCGTTCAAGTCTTCAGGGATTTGCAAGCCAAACAAGCCCAACTCTTTCAAGCCAGCCAAGGTTTCTTCAGGGATAATCTTGGTGTCGTCGATCTTCTTTGCATCAATTCCTTCAAAATACTTAATCACAGGATTCACGAGCATTTGGAGCGTCTCAATTTCTTCTTGTGGTAGTTTTGGAAACGGAAATGCCAATTTGGCATTGTTCACGCCCAAGAACAATCCACGCGTGTAGCTTACGCTTGCCGCCACTTCCTCAGCCGACTTCAATTTTGTTCGTTCACCCCCGGATGAAGCAGTTGACAACCAACGGGGTGACTGACGCACATATTTTGATCGAGCGATACGAAGGCCCAGCATGATATTTTTCGTCTTCCTCCTTGGTTGCCGAAACCACTCTGACGACGAAGCCGATCTTTTAAGTTGAGTCGTCTTATCCGGACAGTTGACTCAACTGTTGAGTCAACTTATGGTTGAAGATGAAGTCTACCTCGCAAATCTGATGTGCTGACACGTCCCCACCAAAGAGAGCCATTGAACCACAGCCAAGTGAGAGGAAGGGTCTGTCAGCTAATTTCAGCTCCAGCAGGCGAAGTGTCTGGCGTTTGTCCAGCGGATACGATCATGTCTCTTTAAGATGTTTTACATGTAAATAAGCTCAACACCTTCTGCCTATTTAAAATGCTCGTCTCATGTTTAAAAATAAGGGCGGGTCTGGATGCCCATCAATTTTTTTATTCCATAAAACTGAAAAGACATTTTGCAAAATTTTTCCGAAGTTCCAAATTCACAATTTAAAATGGAATAGTTGGAGAATTTGTTATTTGTCTGGATGCCACAACTTGAGGCCCACAAGAAACCTCAACATTACCGGTACAGACGATTGTTGTCATACTACTGTGTCAGTCTCTTCCGACCGGAAACTTTGAAATGAGCCAGAGTTGAGCAAGGCTCGATCACTGTCGCTTCTCAGAGTGTTAGAACATGCAACAGTGATAATATATAGTGTGTGCGTGTATTTTTGTAGAGATGACAAGCTGAATCTCAAGCTTGACTCGATCACTGCGTTCATGACGAATATATGTCATAAAAAATAGACCAATTTGGTCCATTTTTTTATGGCATAATTTGGCCAAAACTCCAGAAAATTGTGACAAAAAATTCTTTGAGAAGGTGGCATCCAGACAGTCAAAATTGAAAATTATGGCATATTTCGAATTATGGCATTTTTTGGCATTTTTATGCCATTTTTGGTGGCATCCAGACCCGCCCTAAAGAAAAATGTCAAACCGTGTGCAATTTATCAAAATATTGACAAATTGAGTAAAATGCTTGTAAAATGTGGTTTTTATTGTATCTCTAGAAAAAAACTGGAATCTTGCAAAGAAAATACGACGCAGCCATTTTGACGCAAAAATGATGCAATACAAACTTCAAGTGCAATGAAATTGAATGCTTCGAACATGTTTTTCAAACATTTAAAGAGTTTGAAATTACACTATTTAATGTTCATAATAAAAATTGCATGCGTAAACGTTAAATAGTGTATGCGTCAATTAATTAAAACATTTTCGAAACATCTCAAAACTACAGTTTTGGACCCAAACGACAATAAAACCACATAAGTCGGAAAATGTAGGAGTTATATTTGATATTTTGACGAATCGTAGGAACAATATTCTGATATTTTCCATTTTTTCGAAATAATACCTCACACATTAACTTGATTAAAGTATGAATTTCGTTTTGACTGAAATTTTTGCCAAATTGTAGGACCGAAATTCCTACGTTTCATTGACCAATCAAACATCTATAAAATCTCTTTATATTGACCAATCATGTTGTTGGTATCATCTATCGAGTGTTTCTACTTATGTAATGCGAGGTCGCAAGAAGCTTTAGGTGACAGCTGAAGCTCGATATAGAGAGAAAGACTTGAATATACGATCATGGTCTTGATACCCTCAAACAAAGGACACTTGCCGTATCTCGCTTCCGACCTTAACATTCCTCAATAACTAAATAACCAAACATTACATAGGACACCGTAGCTCCACCTTTGTTGTAGGTGTATAATCTAACCACTGTTCGACTTGGTTCATATTCGTCTCGTGATGAATAGACCATGAGACGAGTATGAACAGAGTCAAACCGTGGGAATGCAAACTGCGTCGTCAGACTGCATTTCATATCTCTATGCATGTGCGCAGTATTGAGCAACCCCCCTGAGTAAGGTGCTTGACGCTTTCTAGCAATGCTGATACCTTTGCCATGAAACAGGTATTCGCGACACACAATCGTGATAGTGTATTAATATCAAGATAAAAGTACACTTCATGACAATAGAATTCATGAACAATCAAGCAATAAGCTACACTAGAGCTGCAAATGGAATTAAAACGAGCAAAATTGTAGGAATACAGCTCAAATCTATAACCTAACAACGCAATAGAGCATACATATGCACGCAACCGATAAAATTCATCCGTATCGCAAAGCGTGAACTATTTCTAGCTTGAACGCGCAGCGACCAGGCTCTTTTGTCAATTGGTGAAAACCACCATAATCAAAACCTCATTAATCAGAGTGCTTGTTTAAACCTAGCCCTAATTTACACATTTTTTGATAATATTTTGATAAATTATACACCATTTGACATATTTGACATTTACAGTACCCTAAAAATAATTTATGTAAGACAAATTGGGCTTGTTCATATTTTAAATCCATTTAAAATACTCTCCTTGTCTGTCTTGGGTATCTACGATGAAAAAATTTCGCGCGGCGATGGCAAAGACATCTTGGACGGTGCACCTGTCAGTTTAACTCCAAAAAGATCAACCAACCCCTTGTTCGCTGTCGCTAAAAATGAATCTAGTTGGTATGAAATGTCGTCTTTGTGTTGCCGTTGCCTTCGTCGTTTATTGTTCACGAATTCATTCCACCGCCTGTATGTCAATGGCGTGCGTTCGACCTGCTGTATGGTCCAACGGGACTGTCTACGTGTGGTACTGTTTATCATTTTACTCGACAACACTTTTCCACTGTCAACTTCAGGGAGGAAACTGTGTTCCGAATCGTGGTGGTGAGATTGCTCACAACAATCCCCACACACGAATCAAAATACCATAGCTGGCCGTTTTGAGAATGAAAACGAGACTTTCATCAGCTTTAATGGTAGGAGGGCAACCGATGTTTACACTTGAGCAGTATAGTGATCATTCTGTCCATCCCTTCCATGGGTCTCAAAGTGGGATCCAGGCCAGACTCGACACCCGAACAGTTCAAGTACAGCTCCACAATCAAGTAATTTTCAATGACAAGTGCTAGAGCCGAGCATAACATCAACATGTGATCGTCCTTGCTGATCGAATGAAATCGACACGAACCGAGATCAGTAAGAGATGAAGGTGCTTCTCCATGGCATCTATCATTTCTATTGAGACTTTCTTCGCTGCAGAGCAATTTGAAGATGTAGGAACGCAAAAGGTATTCTCATGAGACTGTCCTTGCTGGTCCAGCAATAATGACAGATTAGAACTGCAGGGAGTGAAAGTCACACTTGTACAGATATAGTAGATCAGAGCATGAGTGTTAGCAAAGTGAAAACGCAGCTACTCTTCTATTTCGTTTGCTTACGGCAGGAGTCACTGTGGTGCGTCAAATACAACCCGCAAGCTGAGTTGGCACCTCAATGAACTCATGCTTGAACGAGGACTTGAGCGAAATAGTCCTATAATTATTTCTAGATTGGTCCTATATCCTATTTAGGATTTGTCGTCGACTTGCAGAAAAGATGCCGCCGGTGTGCTTAATTAGACAAGTTGCCGATGGCCTTGAAACGTGCCCTGATGGCCTTGCGTGAGTTCCATGGCTTGATACGAATATTAAGCATGTACACTTGTGTATAGACTTCTCCAATCTCTCAAGGAAGAACCAGTCGCAGTGATTTGCTTGGCAGGACAATACAGGTAGCGCGTTGCCACATCAGAACTCTTGCTGAGCAAGTGATACACCTCTAGAACGGGAAAGAGCTTCTTCTTGAATCAAATGTGCCGCAATTCATCATTGAAGCATACCCCATCAAACGAAGGATTCGTTGTTGGCCCCACAACCGAGTCGTGCACACGAGGCATATGGATTTGGGATGCCAATCAACGAAATGGACGGGGTGAAAAAATCTTGCTCATGGACACAGAAGGAATTGCATCGACAGATAATGATGAGACGTACGATGCCAAGATCTTCTCCTTAGGGCTACTCCTCAGCTCTGTTTTTGTTTTCAATACTATGGGTGTAATTGACGAAGGTGCGATTGACAGGCAAGTGACATTTCTCGTAAGACAATCTAAATGACGTCCACTGCAGATTATTTCTCGTCTCTGAATTGACAAAACATGTGTGCATCCATGACCACGGCGTTGGAAAGAGTGCTGGAGACTCCATTCAGACCTTGTCTGATGATTATGTTATGGATGAGATAAAGAGTGTTAGTGAGGATGCTTTGGCACCGCACTTCCCTCCGTTTGTGTGGCTCTTGAGGGATTTCCTGTTGGATATTCAAGACAGTGGAGAACAGCTGACTCCAAACGCATACCTGGAACGCTCACTGGAGTCAAGGGAAGGCGCTTCCAAGCGAATTCAAGAGAGAAATCGAATTCGACGCTCAATTCGAACGCTTTTTACACACCGCGAATGGTACAAGTTGTTGATCTCTTCAAAACCCTTATTTGTGTATGATAGTATGACCTTGGTACGACCAGCGACAGATGAAGATAAGTTACGCCACGCCAGTCTTCTCCCAGACGACGAGTTGCGCCCCGAATTCCTTGTTCAAATGCACGCAATTCGAGAGCGTTTGCTTGATATCGCGCGTCCAAAACGTGTCCTAAATCAAGTCATTGATGGGACCAAACTAAGTCACCTCGTCGAATGCTACGTAAATACCATGAATAGCGGAGTTGTTCCTGACATTAAAGCTGCTTGGGATTATGTGAGTGATGTCACATGCGAAGCAGCGTGCTTTCATGCGATTGAGACGTACAAGCAAGTTATGGCAACCAATAACTCCATGGCACAACCAGAATTTGAACGTGTGTACAAGGAAGCACAAGAAGCTGCCTTGAATATCTTCAAGAAAGAATCAGTAGAAGGCGAGGCGCGGAAACGATGCTTTCAAACATTAAAGCAGACAATTGCGCAGGACAAAACGCAACAAATTGCTGCTTTACAACAAAAATCTGCTGAATTTTGTACCACACTCTTGGAGAAACTCTTGCATCAACTTGTCAAGTGCCCGATTGAAAATGGAGAATGGGACGATGCAAAAGGATTTGTTCTAGTTGACCGACTTGCACCTCTGTTTAATGCCTATGATAAAGATGGCGATGGGCCTTCAAAAATGAAAACGCTGTTGCACTTCGTCAAGACAGACCTGTTGGCCATGGTAGAGCTCTTATTTGTACGCATGATGAATCGGTACGATGCGCTGTTGGAAAGCACAAAAAAAGCAGCTGATGAAACTATTCGAGTGCGTGACCTTCAATCATTACTTCGATAACTATACTCTGATAGGAAAGCGAGAACGCGAGGATGATTGTCGAGAAAGAGTGTCACAAGTTTCAAATGGAGAGCACTCGGCTCATCGGTGTCGTAGCAACGTTGGAAGAAAAGTTGGAGAATGCACAAGCGCAAATAGTGCAGTTAAAAGACGTGCAAAATGAGTTGCAAGCACAGCTACGGACGAGCGATGAGAAAAGAAAGACCCAGAAGATAGAATTCGAGTCACTCAAAACTCAGCACGCATCTCTAGAAAATGATCAAACGAAATTGCAGTCACAACTGGACCTGACACAAGAATCTCTACGACAAAGTAATTTCAAGGTGGTTGTTTTATGGACGAACTAAGGTGTTTGTGTGGTACAGGTAATGAAGAGAAGGAATCGACGCGAGCACAATTGACATCCCAGCTAAATGAAGAACGAGAGGAAAGAACCAAGGAGCGAGAGCTTTCGATTTCGAATTTGGCCAAACAAGCCGCGGAACTTCATGCCGTGCAACGAAATCTCAAGCTCCGCGCATCGGAATTGGAAGAATCCCAGCGGCAAAACACCCTGCTGACAAAAGAGCGCGACATCTTGTCTTCTAAACTGCAAGATCTCCTGAATGTCCACGAAGAATTATCCACAAACTTGCACTCGATATCTGAATCAAACGATGCATTTGCTCAAGAAAAAGCACGACTGCAGAGTAGGTGTGAACGTCTAGAGCAGGAATTGGGCTCCTTGAACGAGCGATTTCAAGTCGAAATTGTGTTGGAGCGGTGCTGTGCGGAAGTGGTCAAGCAAATTGAGGGAGAGAAGGTGCGGAGACATTTAGCTCGGTTGATGCTCATATGTGTCTAGACCATACACACCTTGATCGAAGAGAAAGCGACGCTCCAAGAAACTTTGGGCGATCTGCATCTGAAGATATCTTCGTTGCCAGATTTTTACCAGCGTCAAGTCTTTTGTGCCGAAGAGCCCGTGCCAGACTTTTTCGAAGCACTCACATCCTTGATGGGGAAGTAGAACAGTCTTGTATTAAAGTGCTCACTTTAATAGCCTCTTCTATCACGAGATCGGTCCCGAGACCGGCTTCTATTGCGTCGTTCATCGTATCCATCGTCGCGTCGGCGAGAAGATGATTCATAATGACGATCATCGCGATCGTCTCGTCGCTCCGAGCGAGACTCAGTGCGACCGTAACCTGCATCTCGATCGAATTCCGGTTCGCGTCTACTCGAGCGAGAGTCGCGTCCATATCCTGCATCACGATCATAGTAACCTGCGTCTCGCCGACTCAAATCATATCGACCGTATCCATCGTCACGCCGATCTGAACGTGAGTCATGGCGACCATTACCAGAATCTCTATGGCGAGAATCACGGTGGTCATCATATCGTCGTTCATGATTA
This sequence comes from Aphanomyces cochlioides, assembly GCA_019828595.1. Taxonomy (NCBI): domain Eukaryota; phylum Oomycota; class Saprolegniomycetes; order Saprolegniales; family Verrucalvaceae; genus Aphanomyces; species Aphanomyces cochlioides. The sequence continues at coordinate 1,752,061 of JAHQRK010000016.1, forward strand.
TCCCGATAATCGCTTCTCCGGTCTGTGTCTTCGTGATTTCTACGGCGAGAGTAGCTGTCGTCAGCATGATTACCAGAGCGACTTGAATGGCCATTTCTTTCATAGCCACGGTGATCCGCATCGTGCTCATCTCGGCGAGATTCTCTCGCATCATTGCCACCGCGTCCTTCAGCATCTTCAAATTGTCCTTTAGCCGGCTCAACTGATACAGATGGAGCTGCGGCAACACTGGAGCTGGGATTGGTCATCCATGCAGGAAGCGTCGCAGCCTTTCCTCGCCCTCGCCCAGCCATGCTTTGCCAATGATTTTCAACTGAAACGTCTCGTTCATTTTGTGGTGGGAGATTAAATCACGTTAAATTCGATGAAACTCTGTTAATGAATGAGTTATTGTTCATTTCAAAATTATCTCGACTGATCACTGACTTCTTGTATAAAAAGTTTAGAAAGTTCATACGTTGAACTAATGGCGGCATGAACATAAAGTCTCACGAGTTTGATGCCATTCTGGCGGGAAACGATTGTTCACTTGGACAAGCTCGGGTCAGTGTGAAAGCATGTCGCGACGAGCAAGCCGCGGGACAAACAATGGTGGACGCATGAGCGCGCTGAGCGAAATTCGTCGTTTGAGAGAGGCCAAACTCAATGGCGCCGACCAGGACGACGTGTCTCAATCTGAAACGAAAAGGATCAGTCGTATCGACACATACAATGCTCAAGAAGGCAGCATCTACCAAGAGCTGACTGAAGAAGAATACAATGAACTCGTTCGCAAACGACGAGAAGAATTGCCATTTGTTGAAGATGACGAAGGTGGAATGGGATATTATGACGATGGCGAGGAGCAGTACTTTGAAGACGATGGTGACTACGATGAAGAGATTGTCGACGCAGACGAGAGCAATGACAACGGCAAACGCCCTAGCTCTGGCGCACTATCAAGCTCGTATGTGAAGCGTGCCAAGAAAATGCAGAGAGCAAAACTTGGAACAGGAAGTGAACAAAAAATTACACAAATGTTCTTCTCCAAGAATAACAATACCAACGAAGCATCCAAGAGTGTTGCAAACAAGAAAACCATCAATCCTAAGCGAGGTATGTGCGACTTAGTCAGCTAAATTGTGATCCTGGTTAGACATCGATTTGGACAGTATGTTAAATGATTTGACAAGCAATCCACTCAAGGTTTCATCGTCAAACAGATCAAAGATATCATTTGGAGCCTCCACTTCTTCACAGCGATCGTCCCAGATGACATCTAGCTATCAGGCTGTCCAAGAATTCTCGTCAAAACCATTACAGCCAAGTTCCAACGATGATGACGAGGATGTTTTTCAGAACGATAATGCTTTTGAGTATGAAGGCGAAGAAGTCATAGACTCTATAAACTCGACATCCTCTGTCTTAACCAAGACAGAAATCGAAGAACCGAAGGTAGAAGATGCGAAAATCGAGCCAGCAATCAGCAAGAGAGAATTGCTGCTTAAAAAGGTTAGCGCACTTCCAATTTTGCTTTATTAAGTCCTTGCAGGCGCGAGAAAGCAGGGTGGAAGCTTCTGCCGCAACAGAAAAGATTTTGTCAAGTAGTAAGACTCCGTCAAACCTTCCAGCAGCAGTATTCGATGTACAAGCGGTTCCTTCGAACGAAGTTGGCGAATGGTGGAAAACAAACGAAGAAAGCCAAAGCTCGGTGGAACTCAGTGCTCAAAGTGAAGCTTCAGACGAATTTCAAATGTTTTGGACAGATGCAGTCGAAGTCCGAGATCGACCAGGAAAAGTTTATTTGATTGGCAAGGTATTCAGATACTGTATTGGTTTATATTTAACTGTTGACCCAGACAAAAGACGGACAAGGCTTCAAAAGTTGCTGTGTAGTTGTAAACAACTTGCAACGATACCTATATGTAGTTCCTCGTATTCCAGCCGAGAAGAAAGAACAATACAGTACCATGGCGGATATGCCGAGAGAAGACCAACAAGAGTTGTGGATGAAGATGCACACAGATATGAGCTCATTGCTGATCCCGTCTTGCATCACGGACAAAAAAGACCAGCAAAATTTCCGAACTAAACTTGTTGAACGAAAGTAAGTGATGCCACGTGAAGCACATAAATTATTTTCATCATTAGTTATGCATTTGAATTGCCCGATCTCCCACGAGGAAAGAACGTATACCTGAAGGTTAAGTATCCTGCCAAGTATCCACCGCCTTCTCCCGATATGTGCTCTAAAGGTGGATCATCCTTTGTAAGAATTTGTGGTGGGTCAATTCGTCCCCTGGAAACCTTTCTCATTCGCCGAAAATTGCTTGGACCATGTTGGCTTCGAATTGAAAATCCTCAAAAAGTCAACAGCAATCACCAAAGTTATTGTAAAGTTGAGTACGAGACATCAACTCCAGTGAATGTGATTCCTATTCATGGGCTACCACCCCCTCCACTCACTGTGATGAGCCTGAGTGTGAAGACTTCTTGTAATCCACATTCCCACAAGCACGAAGTTGTTGCTTTTTCAGCGGTAACTGAAACAAATGTCAACCCTGAAGGCGGTAACAAGCGGGGAGGAGGTATCAGCCACTTCTCAGGCATACGACCATTTATGATGGAATCTCAACGTTTGCCGGAAAGTTACACTACCGCTGCGTCGTTTAGTCCTCGTTTCAAGACACCTCAATCCTTGAGTATCGAAATGAACGAAAAAGCGTTGCTGAATTTTCTACTGGCACGTGTTCAACGTGAAGACCCTGACGTTATCGTTGGTCATAACTTACAAGGTTACACCCTTGATGTCCTTATGTCTCGCATGGAGAATTACAAGATGGGCGGTTTGTGGTCGCGTCTGACTCGATTACGACGTGGACTTTTGACTCCTATGAATCAAGGCGAAGGATGGAATGAGTATCGATTGGACGACATGTCTAATGGACGCTTGTTTTGTGACACCTTTGTAGCGGCAAAAGAACTGTTGACCTCACAATCTACCTATTCGCTGACCCATTTGGTTTCAACACAATTGAACAAAACTCGATTGGAAGTTGAAATGACTGACATTCCCGCTATTTTATCGTCCGGACCAGAAAACTTCGTTAAGCTGATTCATCACACGCTGGATGATGCTATGTTTGTGTTGCAGCTGATGCATAAGTTGGAAGTGATACCTCTGAGCAAGCAGCTCGCCAACCTGTGCGGCTATTTGTGGAGTCGCACCTTGCAAGCCAACAAACGAGCAGAGCGGATTGAGTATTTACTGTTGCACGAATTTGATCGATCTAAGCATAAATTCATCGTGCCTGAGAAATCACGCGACAATAAACCAAAGTCGGGAAAGAAGCGAGAGCCTGCTGGCTATGCTGGTGGAATGGTTTTTGCTCCAAAGAAGGGACTGTATGATAATTTTGTCGTGTTACTGGATTTCAACAGTCTTTATCCGTCAATTATCCGAGAGTATAATATTTGCTTCACAACAGTCGAACGCAACATGACTTCAACAACCTCTGAATCCCAAGCTCCTGTTCGAACACTTGACGATGGCGACGAGGATGAAGAAGGGGAAGTTGCGCCAAAAATCGAAACAGATGTGCCTGCCTTACCCAGCGCGTCATGTGAAGAAGGAGTATTGCCTCAAGTGATTAAGCGTCTTTTGGAATCGCGAAAGTTGGTCAAGCAACAACTTAAAGCCGAACTCACTGCTGGAAACATCGAAAAGAGTAAGACTCTCGACATCCGTCAAAGAGCGATCAAGCTCACTGCAAATTCCATGTACGGTTGTCTGGGATTCCGCTTCTCGCGATTCTATGCTAAGCCTATTGCAGCCTTAATTACGTCCACAGGGCGTCAAACTCTCCAGCGAGCCCAAGAAGTCGCTGAACAAGAATGCGGATATGACGTGATTTACGGTGACACAGATTCAATCATGGTTGACTCCCGAAGCGACAAACTGGAAGAGGCCAAACGCATTGGTCGCGAAATTCAGCTGCAATGTAACAAACACTTTAAGCTTCTTGAGCTCGAAGTTGATTACATTTTCAAGACAATTCTCTTACTCAACAAAAAGAAATACGCCTCTCTTGTTGTGAAAGAATATAATGGGGAAGTGGTATGACATTTCAGTTTTATATTCTTTAACAATGCTTGTAGAAATACGAGAAAGAAGTGAAGGGTCTCGACATGGTCCGTCGTGACTGGTGTGTTTTGTCGAAAGGTGTCGGCAATGACATTTTGGACTTTATTTTGTCTGGTATGGCAAGAGATGATGTAGTCGAGAAAATTCATGAGTATTTGCAAACAATTGGCGATAACATGCGATCCGGAAAAGAACCAATCGAACAATATGTAATCACGAAGAGTTTAAATAAAGCTCCCGAGCAGTACCCAGATAAAGCGAAACAGGTTGGTTGCTTTAGGTTACCAATTATGACCTCTCATTTTGTCCTAGTATCACGTTCAAGTGGCACTGGCATTGCGAAATCAAGGAAAGGCTGTTGGTGTTGGTACTCAAATTCCTTATGTTCTGTGCAAAGAAGAGGAAGCTGGCACTCAGCGTCGTGCCTATCACCCTGATGAAGTGAAACGTTCCCAAGGAGCCCTAAACATCGATGTCGAATGGTATCTTGAGGCTCAGGTTTGCACATTTCCTTTTTACTTCGTATGATAATTTTATTGCTTAGATTCATCCCCCTGTCAATCGCCTATGTGCTCACATTGATGGCACATCGAGTCCACAATTAGCCCACTGTTTAGGCTTGGACACCAGCAAATTCTCTCACTCTATTCAAAATGTTGGTGATGAAGAAATTGATGTCATTCCCAGTGTGCTCCAGCATGATTCCGATCGGTTTAAATCTTGCACTCCTCGTAAACTAAAATTCTATGTGTGTTTGAACTTACAATGGTACAATAGTTCTGCTAACCTGCTCGAAGTGTCAACAGGAAAATCCATTTCCTGGCGTATTCGGCCCTCGCAGTCGCAGTTACACATGTGGTCTGGAATGTCCAAATGAAGTTTGCCGGGCGAACTTTTGGGGTTTTGAGCAACAAGGTCTATATGGACGAATTGGTGACGATTTGGTTGCATTAATATCGAATCGAATGCATCTGGCAATCCGAGAGTGTACAAAACGATATTATCAAGGTTGGGTCGTGTGCTCTGAAGGAACATGTGGATCAAGAACTCAGAAGCAGTCGTTGCGCGGAAGAAAAGGTGATGCTTGTTCAGTGTCAGGTTGTCGAGGAACTGTGTGTATGGAGTATTCTGAAAGTGCCCTTTACACACAATTGAAGTACTACCAGTCCTTGGTTGATGTCGATCGTGCCATTACCAACGTACAAAAAGAAAACTCCCGTCACATTGGGCAAGAAGTAGCCCCGAGTGGCCTTAATGAGCGTCAAAAGGAGGTGTTTCAAAAACTCTTTATTCAAATCAATGAGGTACGTGAAATTGTCAGACAGAAATAATGTGTCATATTTAGACAATCGATCGTAATGATTACAACTGGGTCAAGCCTTCCATGTGGACATCGTTGTTTTCATAATCATTGTGATTGCCGGGTGCATGATGTGTTAATGAACTTAGATTTATGAGTTGACGTTGAAATACTGGTGTTATATTTCTTTTCTTTTCAATAGTTGTAATTTGATTTCCGATTTCACCCTTGCGAAAACGGAATGCAACAATATCGAAGAAACTACGGGGCTGCCAAAAGTATATATAGACTCATTTCAGTGAATTACAAATCATGAGGACTTAGTGGCAACCTCCTCTTTGATTCGGCTTAGATAATGAACAACAAATTCAAACGATGAATGAATTACACAGAAAACGTTACTGCTTCTTGATTTGTTGTTCATACACGGCTAAGTTTGGCAAGGAGGCGACATGGCGCATACCTCCTTTAATTTCCTTGGTCAAGGGTTCAGTACTGTTTGGATCAGTTTGAAATCTGGGGGGCAAGCGACTCAGTTGCATTGGCTTTGCCTTAACATTGAAAGTCAAGCCATTTTGAAACATTTTCAGATCCAGTTCTTTGCCCTTTTCACCAGTTGTTTGAGCTCGTTTACGCTCCCCATTGTCAACACCGATTTCACTCTGCTTAATTGTATCGATGGAGCTGTTGTCGGCGTCGTTATCGATTTCAATAGCTAAGGCATTAGCACTAGATACATGAGTGTTCGTTGCTGACGCCTCGATTGCATCTTCGAGTGCATGAATCCATTGTTCTTGTCTTCCCCAAGTATCCGTCAAAACGAGAAAGTTCTTGTAGCCTTTTGTTGTGAACTGGATACCATGTGCGCCGCCACCAGGGCCGGCTGAAGCACCAAATGAGTACCATTTACGAACTGACGTGGGAATAACCCACTTCATTCGAGTCGTCCAGTTGGACATTCCACTATGGAGTGTATCGCAATACCACAACTTATCGCACTTTCGACAAAGTCCGACGTACGTCAATGTAAACGTCAGTGCATGAAATGGCATAGGAACTGGAAATTGGATGAACGAGGATACCCTAGTGGGTTCTGGAACTGGGATATGGTCGTGGATCTTGTCCTTCTTGTAGAGAAATCCTGTAATGAAGTCCTCAGTTGTATTAACCTTGCAATGAAATGTTGCTGCTCCAGAGAAAATGGTTTCCAAATAGCCACTCATGCGCTCAATATTGCTGAGCGTGCTTGACACATATGCCAACGAGCTTTCTTTCAAGTTGATGCAACCAGAGCACAGTGGTGCATGGCGTTGACCTAATGGGGTCATTTCTACTGAGTTTTGCTTGGCCAAAATATTCTCAAACTCGGCCCACTCAGGGGTAGCTAGAGTGTACTGTCGAACAACTTCTTGGCATGTGATTGTTGACTTGTCCTTGTAAACTGGGGTGCTAATAGAAACAATCAGTTAGACTTTACATACCATGTCCTACTTGATTAAAGTGAAGATGCTGTTGGCAATCGTGGTCATGTGCCCTTTGTATTGCACTCGATCGTGATATGATTTCATCACAAAATCGAGAAGACTCGTGCCTGGTAAGAACATGCTATTCAGAAGAGGGCAAGAAGGAAGGCGCTTTTGATCCGGGTCCAACAGTACAAATCGAATGATATCAGTAATTTCGTGATGCAACATACTGTTGCTTGGGTTGGATTCGAAGCATGACATGAGTACAGGCATACATCCTGCAGATGCCAATGCCGCGTTCAGCCCACCATGTTGTAGAAAAATGCATCTCTTGAGAAAAGTCACAATACATAAGAGTGTATTTCCTGTTGGTTTCCTTTTCGTCACAAATGTTTTGCACAGCTCGACGAAAGATGCTACTCGAGGCAAGAGCAGAGTTGTAATTTCCGTATGTGTGTCGCGCAACAAAACTTCGACACTGGTTGTGTCGCGCTTTTTCTTATGGTATCCCAGAGTGCTCATTAACATCATGAGAACTGACAGTGCTCCACCTTCTTGCAGTGGAAACTTAGTGTCTGTTTCATTCACTTGTCTTGTCAGCTCAGCATATCCCAAGTCCAAAAATACAGTCAGAGCATTTTCAGTACGACAAAAGTGAACGAGAAGTGTACGCAAAAGTTCATTCTGCTGACCCAAAGGGGTTCGTGCAGTGATGAGAGGTAGAGAAAAGTCATGATTTTCGACGAAGACGACTGGATCATACACCGATGGTGGGAATATAATGTACTTCAGCAAAGAACAAATATTTTCCACGGAGTCCCTTTGATAGGCAGTACCCACACCCCAACTGAGCGTGCGTTGCCAAGAGTATAAACGATCGAACATACAAACAAATAGCCCGCTTTGGACGAGGCAGGTTTGGCCTTCTTTGGAGAGGTCTGAATACAAAATCCACACCAAAGTATCGCGAATCGAGTCCAATCCAATGTGACAAATCAACCATGGTACAATATGAGTACTTTCAGATCCCAAAAAATATAGTATGGCTGGTCCCAAGAATCGGTTGTTCACGTAGAAATTCACAACTTTGCAAAAGAGGACAACCAATACTTCGTCCAGTGTACCGCTTCGACATAAAAAATTAAAAAGTACTTTGAAGTATCCTAAGCACTTTTCCTTGTCCAGAATACCATGTGTTTCAAATACATGACTGCCATACCATAAGGCAACCTCACAGCAAAAATGTTGGACTTTGTAATAACCATAGACTGGGTCCATTGTAGTAGCGGGAAGTGACGTCATTAACTTGAGAACATCGAAGATGATTCGTGGTTCTTCAAGCCAAGCTACTGTTTTAGGATTTCGAAGAGCCTCTCTTTTCAATACATCGATATTTACTCCCTCCGAATCAGATAGTTTGATCAAGTCAAGCAAGGTGAATCCTGGTGTTTTCAAAGCTTCTTCAATGTGTCGCCGCTGATCTTTTACGGAATCCTAAGTGCAAACTCAGCTGAAATGGTGTTTGCAGTTTCTCTACGCTTTCTGCCCGTTCGTGAAGATAATCTTCAACAGGTTGATGGCCAGACTGCACTGCGATCATTTCCGCTGTATTTCCATCTCGCTAAGTACATCATTAGCTGAATATTCGATGTGACAGTTACATCTTTAGCAAGTAAACTTGCTCCTGCATCTGCTAGAAGCTTCACTGTTCCCAAATTACCAGCTCGGGCTGCTTCCATGAGAGCTGTAGTGGAGTTCGCCTATATCAAAATTAGTGAGTCAGGGCTTATTGCGAAAGAGCAATACACTGGGAATGTCCATTTCCGCCTTTGCCTCGATCAAAGCCGACACGCAATCGTCGTGGCCACTTCGAGCTGCGTTGTGCAATGCAGTCGTACCTCGTTTCTACTACATAGTGAAATCATAGAAGGCAGACCATCTACCGACCCGATTGCGCGATAAATTGATGTTAGCGCCTTTTCGAATGAGATATCTCAAGCATGCTTCTGAGCCATCTCTTGCCGCAATCATTAAAGCAGTATGGTCATGAACCTAGAGGAGAATTTTAGGTGAGTGAGAGGCGTCGTCGTACGTCTTCTGCATCAATATTGGCTCCAAACATGATTAAAGCACGAGCTACTTCAATGTTCCCCACAGAACATGCGACCATAAGAGGTGTTGTTCCATTAGGCTATGACGAGTGAGGAAAGGTGAGCATGCTGATGTACCTTGTGCTCATCCAGCGAAATGCCACAGCTATGAAGAACTTCGATGCAGTCGACGTGGCCATTTTCCGCAGCATCGCAAAGTGCATTTGCCACGGGAATATCCTGATATTCCAAGATGTCAAGTTGCCAAATTAGTGTTTTGTTGTGCATACCTTCAGTGAGAGTTTGGCTTGCGCAGAAAGTAGCAAAGCTCGCAAAACAGCAGTTTCTCCAAGACGTGACGCAGTCGATATCCCGAAAGGAATGTCATCGTCCACTAAATGTTCCAGAGCTGCATGTCCTCGAAGGAATTCCAGGGTGACTTTTTGCGGTTTACTTTCAAGAAATTGATCTGCGTGAAATTTTGATAGCCGGACAATTGGGATATCGACGGTCTGTCTGCCCGACGAGTGAAATCCTTCAAAGAGCATTTTGGGTCCCAAATACTCTTCTCGCTCTATGAAGATACATCCAGTAACTCCAGCTTTGAGTAATCGGCGAATAATATCTGGGAAATGCACTCTCCCCCCTCTTTCGACTATCGCAATGTTGCCGCCAAGCTCTGGTAAATTCCGGAGCTCAAAATCCACTTTCACAGGATTCGCAAACACGACCATGCCTTGCACCTAGGAAATCAAAGACGTCTAGTACGCTCCACTGATTCGTGTAATTTACCGTACCTGAGTATTCTTGTTGCTGTATTTGTAGCTCGAAGGTTCAGCAAAGTGGTGTGTTCCATTCCACACAACAAACGGCAATCCGTTATAATGATCCGGCGGACGCACTCTCTTGTCAATCGATTTTCCGCTCGAGCTTGACCGCTGGATGGATTGCTGATGTTGATGCGAATGATCGTTTCCCATGGCTCAAAGATGCGGGAGGACTCGCCCCGTCTAGATCGTTTGCCCTTGGAATATCCTTTGACAATGGCAACTTGACGCCAAGGCGGAAATGAGCCAATGAGAGACGTGTACGGTACGTTGAGATTCAGAAACGCATAGAAAACCCCAGATCTTATAGCGCCGTCCTGGCTGGCTGGAGGAAGCGGTGGTGGGTGGGTAAACCCCTCCTTCATCGTTGTATCAGTAGCTAAATCCTCTCTCGAAGTCCCATTATATCGGTCTCTGCACAGTAGTTTGGTGCACGACACATTTGCCTGACTGTGTTTGGAGTGTGATAGGCTTGGGTTCAAGCTGCGCAGGACGACGGCTCTCGCTTCGTCGTGACTACCTGCTCAAGCGTCATGCTTTCGATATGAGCTTGGATACATGTACAACTATGCCGATCGAGTGGTTGTTCTTTGCATGGGTTTGTGCGCCTTTTGTTTGTGGATCTACTGATGTGCAAGCGATTGTGTACGCCTCTCGATGAATTGTGTCAATCGAGAAGATGTGTGAGTGAAAGTTCCATTTGAGAGAGTGGCATGGACGATTGATGTCATCTGCATCTAAAGGCTGTGAGCGGTACAGCTATAACACGTCATGCTTCCTCTCATTTCCTCAAGAAAAGGTTATTGCACTGCCAATAGAGGTCTATTCATGCTCTCTTCCGACACGCTTCCTCACGGGCATGCTAGAAGCCACCACTGTCAACAATCCATTGACAAGTGACTTCAACTTCGTGGATGGCACTCCCGAATTTCACTCTAGTTTCATCCTTGACATGTATGAGGCTTTCCGTGCCCAGTAAGGAGCCAGGAGCTACAGTCCGCGACATGGCTATACGATCACCCCTTTTGCGAGCCATTTTTGGTCTCCTCGCCATATTAAATGCTGCTAGATAAGGTGAACAGTGATAGTTTAACATGAGAGCTCGAATGCAATGCATGTAAGTGACATTTGTGTGTTAGAAGCTAACCAAACTACATATTACTTCAATGACCCACGACATGGCTATACGATCATGACATGAACTGAGTTAATAGTCAATACTACGGCCTTTCAATGCTACAATTTCGATGCAACGCTTATTCATTGAGGCAAGGAGTTTGTCGAGAGAGCTTTGGCTGACCTGGTTCCACGCATTTTGAATTGCAATCTTCAAATCGGACCGACTACTGTAGGTGCGGCCATTCTTGTAAACTGTGCGCACCATTTGGCCCCACACATTCTCCATAGGATTCAAATCAGGAGAACGTGCAGGCCATGGCAACAAACGAATATTGTTGGCGGCCATCCAATCTTTAGTCGCCTTGGAGGAATGGATTGGCGCATTGTCTTGCTGGAGGACCCAAGAGTCACCCCCAATTCGAGCCGCAGAGGGGAGGAGAAAATTCTCCAAAGTCGAACATTACTTCGTGGAGTCTTGTTTTCCCTCTAAAAATGCAAGAGGAGTTTTCCCCCTACCAGCAAAGCCACCCCAAACCATGACAGACCCACCACCACTCTGTTGTTTGCTGAAATACTGGGGCTCCTTCGGGAGATCCCGCCAGTAGTACTGAAGACCGTCTGGGCCGTCAAGTTTAAACTTCTTTTTATCAGAGAAGATAATCTGACGCCACAGACATTCCTCAGTAATACGGAGGGTCGCCCATTCAACTCGGTTTCGACAGTGCTGTGCTGTCATCCAGGGACCAGACTTTCACTTCTCCTAGTTGAGACGGTCACTTGATCGGAGGATTCTCTGGACTTGTCTTTTGCCTATTGGCAACTTGTTTTCGGCTTGGAGCTGTGCAGCTGTCGATTTGCCTTTGCAGGCGTCTCGAATGAGAGCGCGGACTGCCGTGGGGTTCACCATTGGCGTCGATCCTGTCCGTTTTACTGAGCCATACCTGTCGGGAGAAGTTAGGAAGGCTGAGATACAGCTTTGTGAACGTTCAAGCTGCTTTGCAATCCACCGTTGAGACTTTGGCGACATTCCAGGCCTTTATTTGAGCCTGCTCCTTCTCGGTCAGTTTCTTTCCTCTAGGCTTCTACATGTTTAACAAAGTGAGCGTCAAGTCACGTAAATTGATTAACGCGTTACTTATGACTTCGATCTTGACGAATGACGCTTGCATTGCGTCAGGGGACTGCGTTATTCGTCTTGATCGTATAGCCATGTCGCGCGTTGACATACCTGTGCTCACTTGAAGGCAAATATCTCAGTGTCAACACCATCAATTTTATCCCTGGTGGCACCATAATATTGGCAAATCAAAATACTTCATTATGCATTTGGCTATGATGCCCAGAAGTGATTGGTTAAAATTGAACAGCCTCAAGACGGGGTGATCGTATAGCCATGTCGCGGGATGTACAAACTTAATAGGTTTGGCATGTGCATCACATGATTCAAATGGTTGGTTGGGCTCATGATGTCGCTCTGGATCGGTTTACGCGTCGTTTCGATCCGAAACCGATTGTAGCACACTGGAGCGGTTCAAACTGGTTCGTCCTCCAGGTGATAGAGAGCCGTTTCCACAATAAAGGCGTCAACATTGTTGTGGAAATGCTCGCATCCCCCTGGATAGCCCCTCGCAACGTGAGGAAAGCACAAGGGGATACAACAACACATATACGAGATGGATTCTTTTTCCCATGTCGTACGAAAAAGAGAAGCTCAAGACGGCATAGAGCGCGACTTACTACTATTAATAGTATTGTGTTGGTTGTGTGCACGACTGTGTACAGTTTGAAAAGAAATCATAGACGCAACATGTCTATCGTTAACATCGTGATACGATCGCACGTTTCTCGATGCCGCAACGACATACAGATATGTGAGACCATCATATCTACCAACTCTGAAGTCTTTATCTCATCGAGATCTTGTGTTGGGGAATAATATGAGTTGCTAAGATACTGTGCTGAAAAGAAATTATAGACGCAAGCATGTATTATCATCTACTTATCAATGCAATTGCCACGGCGTAGAATAACTTGAGCCATTCTTGTTGGCATGCCTTCGACAAGATCTTGTAGATACTCTTGACTTATTTCACTCCAAGATTTCATGATTTGGGCTTTCAAATCAGCCTTGGTTTCAAATTGTCGCCCATTCGCATAGACTTTCCTCGTTAGAACCCCCCAAACATTTTCAATGGGGTTCAAATCGGGGCTCTTAGCGGGCCAAGGCATAGTTGGCCATGGCAGATCACTCAGAAAATCCATTGTCGATCGCGATCGATGGATCGAAGCGTTGTCTTGTTGAAAAATGGCGCCACGATTTTGCGCCAAATCTTCAAGTTCGTTCATTGCAGGTACCAGATAGGTCCGCAATGTCTCCTGGTACTTAATAGAGTCTTGTCTTCCTTCGAGGAAAGCAAGATCTGTCTTGTTGTAGTGGATAATGGCAGCCAAGAGAAATACCGATCCACCGCCAGAAACCCTCTTGGAGAACGTTTCGACCTCATGGCGAATATCATGCCAGTAGTACTGGCAGCCGTCAGGTCCATCCAGATTGAACTTCTTTTCATCGGTGAACATTGTCATCTTCATTTGGCCATGGCGATTGAGATATTTGGAGGCGAATTCAACACGCGCTTTCTTGTGCTCGGTCGACAGACGTGGGTTTGAGCGGCGTTTGATGTACTTTGCGAATTTAGACATTTTGAGAACATTAAGAATAGTAGTTACTTTACCATTAAGTGCAGCAGAGATCTGTGCAGATGACTTTCCCTTGCGTGTAGCTTGTCGGAATACCCAACGTATCTCCCGGCGAGTGAGCTTCACGCGTCTTCCGGCCTTCTTTTTCGGTGTTTTTCGATTTAAATTGCAACAAAAGTTCGAACGAGCTTCTCACTGCGCCCAATGGCTCTTCCAATCCAACGGAGAGACTTTTTTCGTGAAGATAAGCCATAATTTGTCCCTTTTCAACATCAGTGATGTTTTTGCCGTGTGGCATGTTGATGTATGAAGCGCAGGGCGCACTCAGTGCAGCCTCTATGCAGGGAAATGAGCGTAATCAATATGATTACTGTAGAAGCTTCCTATTGGCTTAAATTGTACATGGACTAAAATTGCGTCTATAATTTCTTTTCAGCACCATATCTCAAAAAGTAAAACAACTTCTCAACACAGCATCTCTTGACCGCAAGGCCTTGAGAGTTGATGCATAGGATAGTTTCACATGTCGTTATGTGCTAACGGCACCGCGGAACACGTCCTGTTGTCACGATGTCAAAGAAAAACTTGGTGCGTCTATGATTTCTTTTCAAACTGTATTTGGATTGTAGCAGGTTAAAGTTCGACTGTGGGATTGAACTGACTGGCTGCTCTTCCAAGAGTACGTACGCACCAGCACAACAACGAACCAGACAAATCGTTCAAAACCAAGCTTGGGACCTTCAAATCTTTACTCAAACGAGGTCTCAATGCTGCTTTTCTTGATCTCGACTGAAGGTTTTTCCTTTCGAGTCCAAGTGGAGCCCACATTGACCAAGGGTGTAAGGTGCTGGTTCTTGTGCGCATCTAACGTAGTCTCTTCTTTATTCTGTAAACTGCACCCACAAGCTCACATTTTCAAGTCATGAGGTATAGACACGAGTTGACACGACTGGTGATCGATGCCCCTGCGATAGCAATCAAGTAACCCCGTGTTCTAAGCCGCAGCGAAACGCTTTAGGAACGACCAGTTCTTTGCGCGCCATGTTTCATGGAGCCCATGAACCCGTCGGACAACGCGGAGGTTGGTGGTTAGAACGTTTGGACCAAGCAAATCGCATTTAATCGAGAAATCGGTGCTATTCTTCGAGTTGACAGGAAAAAATAAAAAATAACGCGACAGAACCGGCATATTTTTAAAGCAGCGGAGTTTGTAATAGGTGGAACGTGGGTATGTAACCCTTTGAAGTACGGAATCGAACGTGTGAAAGCGAACTTGGCTGAGACCCACAACACCGCACAGTGCCGCTGTCGGGCAATCCAGGCGCAGTTTGTTTTCTACGAAACAAGAAAGGCGTGACGCGGATGGACGTGGAAGGCGGGAAGAGCCAATCTATAGGCTATCAAAGCGTCCAAACACCTCCTCCTCACGATGGTGAAGAGTTTCGGGTAGAACGTTTGTCCGAGCAGATCGAGCTGGATGAGCGGCCCTCTGCAAATGAAGATATCGCATTGAGGTATCGAGATGAAGCGTACGTGATGGGTATTGAGGATGTGCTTGATTCGATGCTTGTAGAATTCATGTCGATGAAGTCGAAGCGGAACCAGTGACGATGGAAATTCGAGCATTCCAAGTGATTGAGGGGGTCTTTTGCTTCTTGAAGCACACAACATTATACGAAGCCAGGAAGTACCTCAAGTTTATCATTATTTGGCAAGGTATCTTTTGTTCAATTCGCTTCTTGCCAATCCTGCTTGGTTACTCCTTTCGATCCACAGTACCAGTGTTCATCTTGGTAAGAGAGGCACCCGATGACCATTCTAATGTTTGGTAGTACTTGACCCTTATCTTTGGATGGCATGGGGCAAACCACTTGGTACCGCGCTCACTCCTTTTCTACAAGATGGGAATGCAGCTGAGTTTGGTTGTGGATGTACTTTGGTATGCCGTCGGATGGAATGGTTCCCCACATGAGCAGGATGATAAAAAAAACCTCAATATTTCGCGAGCTACAGCATATTGGATTCAGCTAGTTATCTCGTCCATTTTGTTCATGTGGAACATATTAGGTCTGTTGTATGGTTGGAAGCTTAGACGCATCGTTAAGTCTGTCGCGAACCAACGAGAATGCGAGCGTGCTGCTCTCGTTACCGAACCTCGAAGTGCGAAGATTGATATAAATGGTTATTATCTGCTATCTGTATAAAGGCTCATGTTCTCTTTTGTAGAACCAAAACCAAAACGTGTAGTGACACTGAAGGATCCCGACGGGACATTTATTTCTAATACCATTCAAACGAGCAAGTACACCCCATGGAACTTCTTCTATGTTTTCTTCAAGATGCAGTTCAGCCGCTTGGCCAACGTGTATACCTGCATCGTTGTTGGGCTTTGCTTCTTTGATTTTTCCCCTGTCGGTCCTGCTGCCAGTTTGATTCCGCTTCTCATTGTCTTCACTACGGCTGCCATTAAGGATGTTTCAGAAGATCTTCGTCGACACAAATCTGACTACAAGGTGAATTCCAAACCTATCCAGATTCTCCGAAATGGGGCACCTCAAGACTGCATGTGGAAAGATGTTTTGGTTGGAGATTTGCTTGTGATGAAGGAGGGCGACGAAGTTCCAGCAGACTGTCTTGTTTTGGCAACTAGCAACAAAAATGGCATGTGCTATGTTCAAACGGCGAATTTGGATGGAGAAACAAATATGAAGATTCGTCAAGCACTGACGACGCAAAAATTTAATTCGATTGGGGAGCTGGACAACGTGAAAGTGTCTGTTACTTGCGACGCTCCAAACAAAAACATGTTCGAATGGAGTGGCTATGTTGACTTGAATGATGAAAACCTCCCGGCATCAATCGACAATTTGTTGCTCCGAGGATGTGATCTCTGTAGCTCCGAGTGGACAGTTGCAATGGTTTTATATACCGGGCCCGAGACCAAAATTGCATTAAATGCATCCGATGGAGAGAAAAAAAACAAGCGAAGCCTCGTGGAAAGATCATTGGACAGTTTCTTCGTTATTGTATTGGTTGTTCTCTTCACGATCTCTCTGTACTGCTCTTTGGGAAGTCAACATTGGAGTACTACGAATGATTTCTATTTGGATCCTGAATATCTCTATGGTGATGGCGATTCAACTTCTGACTATATATTCCTCAGTTATGTGATTCTATTCAACAACTTGATCCCATTGTCAATGTATGTCACTATGGAAGGAATTCGTTTCGTTCATGCTCGATACATGGAAAATGATTTGGCAATGTACGACGAAAAAACTGATACACCTTGCGAGGCGCGGAACAGTAATATCAACGAAGATTTGGGTCAAATCCAGTATATATTTTCAGACAAGACTGGTACTCTGACCCGAAATGAAATGGTGTTTGCTAAGTGCACTGTTGCCGGACTGAAGTACAATGACATGGATTTGGACAAGGTATGCGACTCGCACTCATTTCATATTGTATTAAATACGTTCTAGACCTCTAGACCTGGTACTCGGTTTAACGATTCTCGATTGTTGCATCGCCTAAATAACCAGCATGGTTCGGCGAACGATATTCATGAGTTTTTGACTTTGCTCATGATTTGTAACACTGCAATGCCCCAAATGGATGACGGCGATGTTCGCTACCAGGCATCTTCTCCTGATGAGCAAGCTTTGTGCTTGGCCGCGTATGACCTTACATACTGTTTAAAGAATCGTAGCGGGTCCAAATGTGAAGTCTCTATCCAAGGCACCCCAGCTGTGTTTGAAATTTTGCACGTTCTTGAATTCAACAGTGACCGAAAGCGTATGTCAGTGATTTGTCGCAATGAGCAAGGCGTAGTCAAGATTTATTGCAAGGGGGCTGACGATGTTATTTTTGACCGTTTGGACCCTGGACAACCCCAAGGTGTTCTTCACGTTACAAAGGGCCACTTGCAAGATTACGCTTCACAAGGTCTTCGAACCTTGACAACAGCTATGCGAACATTGAAGCATGAGGAATACGCTGAGTGGAAGACTATTTATGAGGAAGCTGAAGCCTCCATGGACAAGGCGAAGTTGGCTGCTGCTGCTGAGTTAATCGAACGAGGTTTCAAACTGTTGGGAGCCACTGCCATCGAAGATCTTCTTCAGGAAGGTGTTGGAGAATGCATCACGTCCTTGCGAAAGGCCGGTATTAACTTTTGGGTTCTGACTGGTGACAAAAAGGAAACTGCAATAAGCGTTGGCATGTCATCTGACGTGATTGATGATTCAATGGATGTTATTGTACTGGACAGCCAAAACAAAGAACACCTTACCGACACATTGGAAGACTTGTACAAACACATGGTGGACGACAAGTGGGGTACAAGCAAGGACGACTCTATCTCATTTGTTATTTTTCAAACTCTCAAGCGTTTGTGGGTTATCGGCTTCAATCAATTGTTGTCTGTGCTTTCAGGAAAATACAGAATGAATCCTCGAAAGCGTCATCGCAAGCGTCGCCGCAATAGTGAAGCAAATTTGAATATGGAAGTGTTTCCGCGGCGCGAAGTGCTGAGTTCCACGAGCAGTGTTTCAACCAATAACGCTGCTGATCCATTCGCTAAGGAATTTGAGCAGGTTCGAGCTCAATCTGCCACTCATGACAGCGAAGACGAATCAATTGATTACGCCATGGTCATCGACGGGAAGACCCTTGGACTTGTTCTTGATGACGACATCAAATACCTTTTCCTTGCCGTTGCTCAACAGTGCAAATCTGTCATCTGCTGTCGATGCTCTCCATCACAGAAGGCTGCTGTAGTGCGATTAGTTACCGAGCCAACCTTGCTTTGGACTCCAGGAAATGTCAGTCTTGCAATTGGAGACGGTGCAAACGACGTACCAATGATCCAAGCAGCAAGTGTTGGGGTGGGTATCAGTGGCAAAGAAGGTCGCCAAGCAGTGTTGTCCAGTGACTATTCCTTTGCCCAGTTCAGATTCTTGAAGCGGTTGGTTTTAGTACACGGCAACTATTGCTACAAGCGTGTATCAAAGCTGCTCTTGTTTTCCTTTATGAAGAACGTTGCACTTTCGTTCACAGGATTTTTCTTTGCACCCCAAACCCAATACAGTGGCCTTCTCATGTATTTCAGCATCCTTTTCACTCTCTACAATGCTTTGTTTTCGACAATCCCGATTGTTATCCTCGCTATGTACAACCAAGACGTGAGTCCGTCAGCCTTGATGCAATATCCAACTTTGTATCACAATGGCTTGGATAATCGTTCGTTTAACTT
The DNA here is from genome assembly GCA_019828595.1 of Aphanomyces cochlioides. NCBI lineage: Eukaryota > Oomycota > Saprolegniomycetes > Saprolegniales > Verrucalvaceae > Aphanomyces > Aphanomyces cochlioides. The sequence goes on from JAHQRK010000016.1 coordinate 1,770,940, forward strand.
GTCCAGTTTCTTGGGTTGGTGTGGCCTTGGTATGTGGCACGCCTATGTCGTTTTCATCACGCCGTTTACTTGTGATGGTTACTATCGAAATTTCTTCTCCAAAGCGACGGACCAAGCATACGTGTATCACCCAGAGCCTCTGGGTTTGTGGGCAGATGGTGTAGCATCATACACATATCTTATTGTCGCCTCGACTTTCCAGATATCATTGTTGACAAGCAACTGGACGATGCCAAATGTAGTTGGTGTATACGGAACCCTTATTTTCTACTTCGTCTTCATCTGGTTCTTTTGCTCGGCCTTCAGTATTTTCAAAGCTGATTTCTTGGATTCGTATGATGCCTCGAATGTTTTTCAACACTTGGTTTGCCAACCCTGGTTTTGGTTTGGCATGTTGGCGTCTGGAGTCGGCGCAGTCATGCCCAACTTTATTCTCCGAGCCGGACGAGTTTTATTTTACCCCGAACCATCACATTTGATGCGTGAATGGAACAAAATGCCAACTGATAGTAGTCACGAAGAAGCACCACGTGATAGCCCTCGAGTTGTACGAAACCAAACCGGTTTCGCTTTTTCGGAAGGAGCACCCATTGAAACTAGAGCTGTATTGCAGACCTCATCATAGGTTGACAATTAAATATCTTATATATTTGGAAGTTAAAACACCTCGATCGTTTTCTTCACAGCAACCCGTCTCAATTGTTTGAATGTATTTAGCCAAAATGTTTACATTGTGGAATTCAACAAAATACTCCACTTTTAGTGTGCGTTTTGTCGCAGTGTTTTCAGTGTTTCGGGTGAAATATAAATGAAATCAGGCGTTCACTGAAATAGAAACAAGTTGCGGGTTTGGTTGGGTGAAACGTGTCTGGGAGAAAATATTATGGGGATTCAAATCAGCAAAATCGGCTGCTTATCCATTTCGACCGCACTTTTGAGTTTTGCTTTTTTGTCGGCCGAAAATTTAGAGTTCCTCCAGAGGTATTTTTGCTTTTCGAAGAGATCGAAAACAAAAAGGAAAGGCAAATTCTCTAATTCGCTGGCAAAACGTGTTATCGAAAAAAAGTCCAGAGGTATTTTTGTTTTTCAGGTTGGGCCACACCAGCAGCAAGCTCGATTGTCACAAATCTTTCGTTCAGTAACAATCGAGATAATAGCAACGGTCTTCTCTTAACGAAGCAACTGACTAGATACGTCCTCTGATCCTCCATCGAGCATGCTGTGGCGGCTTGAGTGAACGACAGAATAGGTGAATTGAAGATTGGGACTTAGTGATCTGTTGACAAGCAATGATGTTTTATTTGGATAAGCTGCTTTGCAATCTTTCAGAGTAGCCGCAATTCGTTTAGTACACGACGATTGAAGATATGTGCTAGGTGTCATGGATAATTGAATGAAAATTTGTTCATAACATGTCTGATCAGTTAAGATTGACATGAAAGGGTACGTATATATTGCATTTTAAACGAATAACGCAGGCGTACAGGAACTCTGTAATGAATGGGGAGGGAGGATGCAAATCAGAGAGACCGAGAGAATGCACCACCACCGAAGGCTTCGTTGTATATAGGGTTCATCAAGATATCGTATGAGTGACAGCCTTCAAGCATAATTCCAGATTCCTCTTTGGTATGTTTAGATTCTGCAGCTTCCTCCAGTAAAATTGGCGCTCCACGACGGGCCAAAGCCGCAGTATACTGCTCGCGAAGATGTGGCTTCAACGTTTTCTTTGCAAGATTTTCTCGGAGAACAAATGTCGGGATGGCGTCGAAGTAGTTTGGCAACTTTCTCGGCTCTTTAATACCTTTTAACATTTTGAAGCAAGTAGGGAAAACAGAGCGGAATGCTGAAGCAAAATAACGGAAGACAATCAAGCGAGCCAAAGCCAAAACCACAATGGCAACAAATAGAGCAAACATAACTCCAGAGGGCATTGTGATTGCTCTAGATACGATTCGACCACCTCGTTTCAGTTGATTGTTCAAAGAGTTGAGACCAGATATGTTGAAGTCAATTGCATCAAAGATTTGTGTGTTCGAGTACATCCAAATTCCAAACAAGGTGTGCAACAGTATTGCCCAGGGTAGCAAATTTCCTGCAGCAGTGGCAATTTTGCCATCGTATTGTGGTGGTGAACGTACGACCCGTAAAAATGCTAGTCACATACGTATAAGCAGAGAAACAACTACAGTACATACTGAATTTGTCAGTCCAATACGTAATGATCATGCTGAAAAGCCCAATGAGAAGCATGAGTGGCATTCCCGACGAAAACTAAATCATGTCAGTACTAACAATTTCTATTCCTTACCAATAGGGTAATGAATATCGTATTCATCACGACGGAATATCGACTCGCAAGGTCAAATTCGGGCCCACGATATAAAGCCTCGAGGTCTCGTTGGGTATCTTGGCGTGTGATAGAGAAATCAAATGAAAAGCCTCGATCAATGAATCGCTTCATTTCCATAATAACATAGGTAATGAAGACGTCTGCGTGAGGTGACACCATATTGATAATCATTGTCAACATCAAGGAAATACCGACGTCGTTGTACCAATTCACTGAGAAGTCTGAATATTTACCACTGAACAACTTAAAACCAGCAATAGTCGCCCCTGCACCGTCTGACATAACCTACACAATGGAATTAAATCAATCAAAGTTGGTAACTGAAATACATCGTCCATATTTGCATTGAGGAGCAAAACGATCAAGGCGGTATTGAAAAATTGAGCAATGAAGATTTTGTACACTGTTGCGACGACAACACCAGATCGTGTATGACTCTTTTGCTTCAGCACCAAGAGTCGCAAGACAGGCGCCAAACAAGCATTTATAATCACAACAATCAAGACAGAGGCAACCATCAAGGCGTTTATTTCCAAGTACTGTGTTCCCCATGTGTCACAATACTTTTGGCTCGATCCGGTGCGACGGTCAACGAATTCAATGTTCATGGCTTCTTTTAACGATGTTTGGAGTAAGGCGGCTTTGCAAAAACACATCACCATCGTTTGGTCACCAGAACCACTTGTCTGTTCTTGAATGACATCCCATTGGGACACACCTTCAGCTGGGCAAGACACTGGAGCCCCATACTTTTGAGTTAAATCATTCTTCTTCACCTTTGCTACGTAAATGACAATGAAACTCAAGCATAGCAATGACAGTGCAAAGATGTTGACAACAATTATGCGCATTGTGCGGTTGAAAACAGTGTAGTCCAAGTTTTCCCAAATAATATCGGTCGGGTCTGGAGCAGTTTGAATCCACATGCGCTTTTTCTTAAATCGTTTGTGGTAAGGCTGAAAGAGGCGATGCAACGCTCCCAAGTTTGGATATTCGCGCAAGCATCTCAAGTAGCCTTCTTCTTCTTCAAATGTGATATATGCTGTGACTGCGACAAGACTTTTGCCCTTGTTTTTCTTCTCCCATTCATCCAACTGCTTTTCGTACTTCGCAAATTTATCATCTATCTTATTCGATGCTTTGATAAGCTTGTCCATGCGTTTCTCAAACGTTTTACTGTCTAAACCTCTCGCTGATTGATTATCGCCTTGCTTCGATTGATGGTGATTCACCACTCTTTCGCGCAAAATCTTAAACTTGGCAATCCGTTGCAGCGCAACATCGAGTTTCGCAGCCACTTCTCCGCGTTTTCGCATAAGGTTGATTTGAGTTGCATTAGTGAGTCCAAAGTTGATGTCTGCAACTTTAATATCCTTGATGGCTTCATTGTAGACTGGTGGTTTGCTACTAAGAACTGTTTGGAGGTGTGTTTTCAACTAGTGTCCATGTCAATTTCCGATGCTTTAGATAATTTTACCTCTTCAGCTAGCTTAGGGACATCCTTGTGCGCTGGCAAGTGCATCAATTGAACAGTGTAGTTTTCCACATTGATCCTTTCCTTCAAAATACGTGCATTAGCATTTTTCTCTTGCCTTTTCATCCACAAAACTATCAAAATGAACACGACAGAATACAGTATGTCCAAGCCACATGCTGTTTCCACAAAGTGTTGGCGCTAGATATGTAGTTATGAATATGGTTGCGAGATATCACTGCCTACCGTTATACTATTCCAGCCCATGATTCGGAATGCCCACGAGTTAGAAATGACAATTTGTGTGGTCATACATTGAGCTCTTGCGATAATCCCCCTAACATTCGAAGTTCCATTTTGGCTTTTTGGACAAGAAGATTTATCCATGCCATCGGCAATGCTTCCTTGACAGAATAGGGCACGAGAATCACCACCGAGACAGCGAGTGTTATAAGTTGGGTCATATTTCCATTGAAATATTTCAGAGTCATTCACTTGAATTGTACAGCTAGTTTGTCCCATGCATATTCCTTGCAAAATGGGCACAACCGATGGACTGGAACATCCTGTCGCATTTTTTAGTATCAACTCGTTGAATTGTGGAACTCCTTTCGAATCCGTACTGTATGCGCAGCAAGGGTCTCCAGCAGTGGGATAACCTCCCAAGTAACAAGGAGATCCAGTGGATGGGCAGGTTGTGCCATCTAAACTTCCACGGCAAGTTCCCGCACTATTAACTTGGTATGCCTGAGGGCATGAGCATTGCCCTTGCGAATCATACAAGGAGTAAGATGCCTAATATGCCATCAATATTTCAATAAAACTCGGCAAGTGTACCTCAATGAAGCCAATTTCACCGTACGGACAGGTGAGGGTCAGCGATTCACCATACTTGGCTTGAGCACAGACTGATTGCGATTCTCCAAGATGTCCCATGCTGGTCATGCCCAGAATTGAGAGAGGGTTCTTTTGCAGCTGCAATTTTAGAGCATCACCACTCTCGCTGCCGCAAATAATGTAGATTGACATGGCGGGCAAGCTGATGACAAACATGATCAAGAAAAGCCAAGACATTACTTTCTACAAAACAACGTTAAAATGATGTCCACGCTGTAAGCTCTTCGTACAAGAAATTTGAAGTAGAGACTGACGCCGATGCCATATTTGCTCAGTACATGAGAATCAGTCGGCAGGGTATGAAACGAGTGAGCTCCGAAGTCAGTACCAATCACGGGATAAGTCTTTGGAACTGGATGCCCCATTAGATCTCTCTCAGTTTGAGAGTAACACATTGGATGCGTCAAGCCTCTATCACGATGACACTTGGCGTACGACAAGTATTTGAAAGTTTTTGTGCCGCAATCCGGAGGATACCCAGCAAGCTGTGGATCATGTCCCGGAGATTGGCATCCGCTCTGATATCCCTCCGGCTCGTCGGGAGGGATCGCAATCGTAAGATCCTCAATCGGGATTTCACCGTCCACTTGATTCACAACGTCATCCCCATCGTTTGTTGTGTCCGGCACCTCTTCATCTTTGGAATGTCCATTAACTGCAGAAGTTTTGTCTTCGAGACCACGAGGTGGCTGTTGCCGCACTGATTCATTCACTTGGTCATCTCCACTGTGAACAGACGCTTCCGCCGCTTGTCTTGATTCTTCAGCTTTTGGGATATCTTTCTTCTTGGATGAATTCTTTGAGGGCATATATGCAACCTTGTAATGGCTGTCTGGAGCTCGCTACAAGATCTCTCTTCGTACTCCTTGGACGAAGTTGGAGGAGAAAGGGAGAACCTAAACGATCGTTTCAGTTATTCCTAGCGATCCAAAAACCCTTTCGTATGTAACCACCCTTGCAAATGTAACTGTCTCGGTGCGAATGAGTTGGCATTTCCACCAAGCAGACTTCGATCTGATACATCCACATCTTGGGCCTTCTCATGCAGCTACCACACACAAACGAAAGAATAACACACATTCTCCGGCTTTTGCTTGACGGTATCCGTAATTTCAAGTCTTGTGCTGGACGAACGTCAAGCATTTTCGACACGTGGGTATTGTACAGTATACATAAATCAAGTATTCGATTGAGTGGATGAAATTTGCTTGACGGACATACAACACTCTTTCATTGGTAGTTTAATTTACGTTTTGCGTCAAGGAAGATGCAAAGGGATACAAGCATTCAGGCGCTGCGGGACAATCGAGTCTCAAGGAACATGAGTGCGGGCTACAAGAGTGGCGTGAATGTGATAAAAAGTGGATATTGGATCATGGAGACGCCTCCATGATCGACGAGGATGGTAACATTGATCTCGATGTATTTGGATATGGCGAGTTTCTCCAGTTTATTGAATGGACGGTTCGACACACCAACAAAAAGCCCGGAACTCTGTCAGGATACCGCTCTGCTCTTCGGCACTACTATCGCGATGCAGGTAGAGCAGCGCCGATTGAGTTTGACGACGACATAAAGGAGATTTTTCAAGGTAAGCTAGTATTCTGCGAATTAAGTTGCACTCATTAAAATTTGTAAGGTATACGACGTATGTTTGCCGACGAGGAGCAGCTCTTATCCTCAAGGGACTCGGGGAAGAGACCTCTGGGTTACTCCCTGTATTCTGCTTTGTGTCATCGGTCGCTTTCGATGTAGGACGGTGGCTTTGCCCATCACTATTTAGTTCTCTCCTGGAATTTGATGTGTCGCTCTCGTTCAACTCAAACAATCCGCTTGGACCACATAACCTTCGAAGAAGATGCAATCGGTGTCGTCTTTTATAAAAGCAAAACGGACCAGGGTGGAATGAAACGTCGTGATCCAAAACATATCTATTCGAATCCAATGGAACCAACTACTTGTGTAGTCCTTGCTCTGGCAGTGTATCTCTCCTGCAATCCAACCCTTGTGAATGGCTTTTTGTTTCCTGGCTCCAACCAAAGAGACCGCTTTGATAAGACTCTACAACGTTTGCTTGGTGATATCACTGAGTCTCGTGGAGAAGTGGTCTCAATTAATGAAATTGGAACGCACTCTATACGCAAGGGAGCCGCTACGTTCGCTTGTTCTGGCTCCACTAGTGGGCCATTCATTATTAGTGTGTGTATTCGATGTGGATGGAGTATTGGACATGTTCTTGAACGATACATGCATTATGAAAAGGCAGGAGACCAATTCTTGGGTCGTGTCATTGCTGGTCTGCCGTTGAACTCGAGTAAATTTGCTTGCCTCCCCCCACACTTTGATATTGTTTGTCCTCCTGTCGTTGATGAAAGACTACGCCTCATGTTTCCAAGTCTTGCCGCTGTCCCGGCGTTAACCTCTGTCCTGCAACTCTGCATCGCGTCGTTGGTTTTCCACAGTCAATTTTTGTTTAGAGAACTGCCCCACCGACATCCTCTCCTTGCTACGCCAATCTTCCGAAATGAGACACTAATGCTGTCTCCCCGATCGTTTGTGATGGTTGAATCATCTACTTTGCATCCCACAGGCATCCCACCACATGCGCAGCTCCATGTTGGTCTTGAAAATACACTCCATGTCCTTGGCAAACTCCCCGACACTGTGGCTGAACGAGTGGAACAGATCATAGAAGAAAATGGTTTGACGGCTGGAAACATTACTCCTCAGTTTCTCAACTCTACTCTTGAAACTATTCTACAGAGTATGCGCATCGGTGGACCTGCACATAGTCCTTCTCTAACCTCTACAGTGGACGATCATGGCTCAAAATTGCATGTATGGAGTGGCTGTCTCCGAAAACTACCCCAAGGATTTTGTTTTCCCTCCGTTGATTTGTCGAGCGCATGGCAACTTTGGTGGCTAGGCAACACTCACTTGGGCTGGCCACCATTTCCACCATTTCTTGATACGATAGATTTCAATATCTCTACGCAACGACGTCAACTTACAGAATGGAAATTCACCATGAATTACCTCAGAACCACCTTTGAACGAACGTCGCGCACGAAAATGTCTACAAAGCCATCTGAGATTAAGGTTTCAAAGGCATTTGAAATTGTCTTGCCTCATGTAAACTCCATTTGTTCTGCACATGGCGCAAACTCGGGCAAACGACGCGTCTCCCAACTCAAACTCTTGACGGTAGTCCGAGATCTGCGCAAGCACGCTCGTTCACAACTCCAAAACTCGAGCGATTGAAAGTAGACTGTAGTAATTTCAGCCAATAAAACCTCACTTGACGTCCATCCAGCAAATTCCAATCACAATACATTCTCCGGCTTTTGCTTGACGGTATCCGTAATTTCAAGTCATGTGCTGGACGAACGTCAAGCATTTTCGACACGTGGGTATTGTACAGTATACATAAATCAAGTATTCGATTGAGTGGATGAAATTTGCTTGACGGACATACAACACTCTTTCATTGGTAGTTTAATTTACGTTTTGCGTCAAGGAAGATGCAAAGGGATACAAGCATTCAGGCGCTGCGGGACAATCGAGTCTCAAGGAACATGAGTGCGGGCTACAAGAGTGGCGTGAATGTGATAAAAAGTGGATATTGGATCATGGAGACGCCTCCATGATCGACGAGGATGGTAACATTGATCTCGATGTATTTGGATATGGCGAGTTTCTCCAGTTTATTGAATGGACGGTTCGACACACCAACAAAAAGCCCGGAACTCTGTCAGGATACCGCTCTGCTCTTCGGCACTACTATCGCGATGCAGGTAGAGCAGCGCCGATTGAGTTTGACGACGACATAAAGGAGATTTTTCAAGGTAAGCTAGTATTCTGCGAATTAAGTTGCACTCATTAAAATTTGTAAGGTATACGACGTATGTTTGCCGACGAGGAGCAGCTCTTATCCTCAAGGGACTCGGGGAAGAGACCTCTGGGTTACTCCCTGTATTCTGCTTTGTGTCATCGGTCGCTTTCGATGTAGGACGGTGGCTTTGCCCATCACTATTTAGTTCTCTCCTGGAATTTGATGTGTCGCTCTCGTTCAACTCAAACAATCCGCTTGGACCACATAACCTTCGAAGAAGATGCAATCGGTGTCGTCTTTTATAAAAGCAAAACGGACCAGGGTGGAATGAAACGTCGTGATCCAAAACATATCTATTCGAATCCAATGGAACCAACTACTTGTGTAGTCCTTGCTCTGGCAGTGTATCTCTCCTGCAATCCAACCCTTGTGAATGGCTTTTTGTTTCCTGGCTCCAACCAAAGAGACCGCTTTGATAAGACTCTACAACGTTTGCTTGGTGATATCACTGAGTCTCGTGGAGAAGTGGTCTCAATTAATGAAATTGGAACGCACTCTATACGCAAGGGAGCCGCTACGTTCGCTTGTTCTGGCTCCACTAGTGGGCCATTCATTATTAGTGTGTGTATTCGATGTGGATGGAGTATTGGACATGTTCTTGAACGATACATGCATTATGAAAAGGCAGGAGACCAATTCTTGGGTCGTGTCATTGCTGGTCTGCCGTTGAACTCGAGTAAATTTGCTTGCCTCCCCCCACACTTTGATATTGTTTGTCCTCCTGTCGTTGATGAAAGACTACGCCTCATGTTTCCAAGTCTTGCCGCTGTCCCGGCGTTAACCTCTGTCCTGCAACTCTGCATCGCGTCGTTGGTTTTCCACAGTCAATTTTTGTTTAGAGAACTGCCCCACCGACATCCTCTCCTTGCTACGCCAATCTTCCGAAATGAGACACTAATGCTGTCTCCCCGATCGTTTGTGATGGTTGAATCATCTACTTTGCATCCCACAGGCATCCCACCACATGCGCAGCTCCATGTTGGTCTTGAAAATACACTCCATGTCCTTGGCAAACTCCCCGACACTGTGGCTGAACGAGTGGAACAGATCATAGAAGAAAATGGTTTGACGGCTGGAAACATTACTCCTCAGTTTCTCAACTCTACTCTTGAAACTATTCTACAGAGTATGCGCATCGGTGGACCTGCACATAGTCCTTCTCTAACCTCTACAGTGGACGATCATGGCTCAAAATTGCATGTATGGAGTGGCTGTCTCCGAAAACTACCCCAAGGATTTTGTTTTCCCTCCGTTGATTTGTCGAGCGCATGGCAACTTTGGTGGCTAGGCAACACTCACTTGGGCTGGCCACCATTTCCACCATTTCTTGATACGATAGATTTCAATATCTCTACGCAACGACGTCGACTTACAGAATGGAAATTCACCATGAATTACCTCAGAACCACCTTTGAACGAACGTCGCGCACGAAAATGTCTACAAAGCCATCTGAGATTAAGGTTTCAAAGGCATTTGAAATTGTCTTGCCTCATGTAAACTCCATTTGTTCTGCACATGGCGCAAACTCGGGCAAACGACGCGTCTCCCAACTCAAACTCTTGACGGTAGTCCGAGATCTGCGCAAGCACGCTCGTTCACAACTCCAAAACTCGAGCGATTGAAAGTAGACTGTAGTAATTTCAGCCAATAAAACCTCACTTGACGTCCATCCAGCAAATTCCAATCACAATACATTCTCCGGCTTTTGCTTGACGGTATCCGTAATTTCAAGTCATGTGCTGGACGAACGTCAAGCATTTTCGACACGTGGGTATTGTACAGTATACATAAATCAAGTATTCGATTGAGTGGATGAAATTTGCTTGACGGACATACAACACTCTTTCATTGGTAGTTTAATTTACGTTTTGCGTCAAGGAAGATGCAAAGGGATACAAGCATTCAGGCGCTGCGGGACAATCGAGTCTCAAGGAACATGAGTGCGGGCTACAAGAGTGGCGTGAATGTGATAAAAAGTGGATATTGGATCATGGAGACGCCTCCATGATCGACGAGGATGGTAACATTGATCTCGATGTATTTGGATATGGCGAGTTTCTCCAGTTTATTGAATGGACGGTTCGACACACCAACAAAAAGCCCGGAACTCTGTCAGGATACCGCTCTGCTCTTCGGCACTACTATCGCGATGCAGGTAGAGCAGCGCCGATTGAGTTTGACGACGACATAAAGGAGATTTTTCAAGGTAAGCTAGTATTCTGCGAATTAAGTTGCACTCATTAAAATTTGTAAGGTATACGACGTATGTTTGCCGACGAGGAGCAGCTCTTATCCTCAAGGGACTCGGGGAAGAGACCTCTGGGTTACTCCCTGTATTCTGCTTTGTGTCATCGGTCGCTTTCGATGTAGGACGGTGGCTTTGCCCATCACTATTTAGTTCTCTCCTGGAATTTGATGTGTCGCTCTCGTTCAACTCAAACAATCCGCTTGGACCACATAACCTTCGAAGAAGATGCAATCGGTGTCGTCTTTTATAAAAGCAAAACGGACCAGGGTGGAATGAAACGTCGTGATCCAAAACATATCTATTCGAATCCAATGGAACCAACTACTTGTGTAGTCCTTGCTCTGGCAGTGTATCTCTCCTGCAATCCAACCCTTGTGAATGGCTTTTTGTTTCCTGGCTCCAACCAAAGAGACCGCTTTGATAAGACTCTACAACGTTTGCTTGGTGATATCACTGAGTCTCGTGGAGAAGTGGTCTCAATTAATGAAATTGGAACGCACTCTATACGCAAGGGAGCCGCTACGTTCGCTTGTTCTGGCTCCACTAGTGGGCCATTCATTATTAGTGTGTGTATTCGATGTGGATGGAGTATTGGACATGTTCTTGAACGATACATGCATTATGAAAAGGCAGGAGACCAATTCTTGGGTCGTGTCATTGCTGGTCTGCCGTTGAACTCGAGTAAATTTGCTTGCCTCCCCCCACACTTTGATATTGTTTGTCCTCCTGTCGTTGATGAAAGACTACGCCTCATGTTTCCAAGTCTTGCCGCTGTCCCGGCGTTAACCTCTGTCCTGCAACTCTGCATCGCGTCGTTGGTTTTCCACAGTCAATTTTTGTTTAGAGAACTGCCCCACCGACATCCTCTCCTTGCTACGCCAATCTTCCGAAATGAGACACTAATGCTGTCTCCCCGATCGTTTGTGATGGTTGAATCATCTACTTTGCATCCCACAGGCATCCCACCACATGCGCAGCTCCATGTTGGTCTTGAAAATACACTCCATGTCCTTGGCAAACTCCCCGACACTGTGGCTGAACGAGTGGAACAGATCATAGAAGAAAATGGTTTGACGGCTGGAAACATTACTCCTCAGTTTCTCAACTCTACTCTTGAAACTATTCTACAGAGTATGCGCATCGGTGGACCTGCACACAGTCCTTCTCTAACCTCTACAGTGGACGATCATGGCTCAAAATTGCATGTATGGAGTGGCTGTCTCCGAAAACTACCCCAAGGATTTTGTTTTCCCTCCGTTGATTTGTCGAGCGCATGGCAACTTTGGTGGCTAGGCAACACTCACTTGGGCTGGCCACCATTTCGATTTCTTGATACGATAGATTTCAATATCTCTACGCAACGACGTCGACTTACAGAATGGAAATTCACCATGAATTACCTCAGAACCACCTTTGAACGAACGTCGCGCACGAAAATGTCTACAAAGCCATCTGAGATTAAGGTTTCAAAGGCATTTGAAATTGTCTTGCCTCATGTAAACTCCATTTGTTCTGCACATGGCGCAAACTCGGGCAAACGACGCGTCTCCCAACTCAAACTCTTGACGGTAGTCCGAGATCTGCGCAAGCACGCTCGTTCACAACTCCAAAACTCGAGCGATTGAAAGTAGACTGTAGTAATTTCAGCCAATAAAACCTCACTTGACGTCCATCCAGCAAATTCCAATCACAATACATTCTCCGGCTTTTGCTTGACGGTATCCGTAATTTCAAGTCATGTGCTGGACGAACGTCAAGCATTTTCGACACGTGGGTATTGTACAGTATACATAAATCAAGTATTCGATTGAGTGGATGAAATTTGCTTGACGGACATACAACACTCTTTCATTGGTAGTTTAATTTACGTTTTGCGTCAAGGAAGATGCAAAGGGATACAAGCATTCAGGCGCTGCGGGACAATCGAGTCTCAAGGAACATGAGTGCGGGCTACAAGAGTGGCGTGAATGTGATAAAAAGTGGATATTGGATCATGGAGACGCCTCCATGATCGACGAGGATGGTAACATTGATCTCGATGTATTTGGATATGGCGAGTTTCTCCAGTTTATTGAATGGACGGTTCGACACACCAACAAAAAGCCCGGAACTCTGTCAGGATACCGCTCTGCTCTTCGGCACTACTATCGCGATGCAGGTAGAGCAGCGCCGATTGAGTTTGACGACGACATAAAGGAGATTTTTCAAGGTAAGCTAGTATTCTGCGAATTAAGTTGCACTCATTAAAATTTGTAAGGTATACGACGTATGTTTGCCGACGAGGAGCAGCTCTTATCCTCAAGGGACTCGGGGAAGAGACCTCTGGGTTACTCCCTGTATTCTGCTTTGTGTCATCGGTCGCTTTCGATGTAGGACGGTGGCTTTGCCCATCACTATTTAGTTCTCTCCTGGAATTTGATGTGTCGCTCTCGTTCAACTCAAACAATCCGCTTGGACCACATATCCTTCGAAGAAGATGCAATCGGTGTCGTCTTTTATAAAAGCAAAACGGACCAGGGTGGAATGAAACGTCGTGATCCAAAACATATCTATTCGAATCCAATGGAACCAACTACTTGTGTAGTCCTTGCTCTGGCAGTGTATCTCTCCTGCAATCCAACCCTTGTGAATGGCTTTTTGTTTCCTGGCTCCAACCAAAGAGACCGCTTTGGTAAGACTCTACAACGTTTGCTTGGTGATATCACTGAGTCTGAAGTGGTCTCAATTAATGAAATTGGAACGCACTCTATACGCAAGGGAGCCGCTACGTTCGCTTGTTCTGGCTCCACTAGTGGGCCATTCATTATTAGTGTGTGTATTCGATGTGGATGGAGTATTGGACATGTTCTTGAACGATACATGCATTATGAAAAGGCAGGAGACCAATTCTTGGGTCGTGTCATTGCTGGTCTGCCGTTGAACTCGAGTAAATTTGCTTGCCTCCCCCCACACTTTGATATTGTTTGTCCTCCTGTCGTTGATGAAAGACTACGCCTCATGTTTCCAAGTCTTGCCGCTGTCCCGGCGTTAACCTCTGTCCTGCAACTCTGCATCGCGTCGTTGGTTTTCCACAGTCAATTTTTGTTTAGAGAACTGCCCCACCGACATCCTCTCCTTGCTACGCCAATCTTCCGAAATGAGACACTAATGCTGTCTCCCCGATCGTTTGTGATGGTTGAATCATCTACTTTGCATCCCACAGGCATCCCACCACATGCGCAGCTCCATGTTGGTCTTGAAAATACACTCCATGTCCTTGGCAAACTCCCCGACACTGTGGCTGAACGAGTGGAACAGATCATAGAAGAAAATGGTTTGACGGCTGGAAACATTACTCCTCAGTTTCTCAACTCTACTCTTGAAACTATTCTACAGAGTATGCGCATCGGTGGACCTGCACATAGTCCTTCTCTAACCTCTACAGTGGACGATCATGGCTCAAAATTGCATGTATGGAGTGGCTGTCTCCGAAAACTACCCCAAGGATTTTGTTTTCCCTCCGTTGATTTGTCGAGCGCATGGCAACTTTGGTGGCTAGGCAACACTCACTTGGGCTGGCCACCATTTCGATTTCTTGATACGATAGATTTCAATATCTCTACGCAACGACGTCAACTTACAGAATGGAAATTCACCATGAATTACCTCAGAACCACCTTTGAACGAACGTCGCGCACGAAAATGTCTACAAAGCCATCTGAGATTAAGGTTTCAAAGGCATTTGAAATTGTCTTGCCTCATGTAAACTCCATTTGTTCTGCACATGGCGCAAACTCGGGCAAACGACGCGTCTCCCAACTCAAACTCTTGACGGTAGTCCGAGATCTGCGCAAGCACGCTCGTTCACAACTCCAAAACTCGAGCGATTGAAAGTAGACTGTAGTAATTTCAGCCAATAAAACCTCACTTGACGTCCATCCAGCAAATTCCAATCACAATACATTCTCCGGCTTTTGCTTGACGGTATCCGTAATTTCAAGTCATGTGCTGGACGAACGTCAAGCATTTTCGACACGTGGGTATTGTACAGTATACATAAATCAAGTATTCGATTGAGTGGATGAAATTTGCTTGACGGACATACAACACTCTTTCATTGGTAGTTTAATTTACGTTTTGCGTCAAGGAAGATGCAAAGGGATACAAGCATTCAGGCGCTGCGGGACAATCGAGTCTCAAGGAACATGAGTGCGGGCTACAAGAGTGGCGTGAATGTGATAAAAAGTGGATATTGGATCATGGAGACGCCTCCATGATCGACGAGGATGGTAACATTGATCTCGATGTATTTGGATATGGCGAGTTTCTCCAGTTTATTGAATGGACGGTTCGACACACCAACAAAAAGCCCGGAACTCTGTCAGGATACCGCTCTGCTCTTCGGCACTACTATCGCGATGCAGGTAGAGCAGCGCCGATTGAGTTTGACGACGACATAAAGGAGATTTTTCAAGGTAAGCTAGTATTCTGCGAATTAAGTTGCACTCATTAAAATTTGTAAGGTATACGACGTATGTTTGCCGACGAGGAGCAGCTCTTATCCTCAAGGGACTCGGGGAAGAGACCTCTGGGTTACTCCCTGTATTCTGCTTTGTGTCATCGGTCGCTTTCGATGTAGGACGGTGGCTTTGCCCATCACTATTTAGTTCTCTCCTGGAATTTGATGTGTCGCTCTCGTTCAACTCAAACAATCCGCTTGGACCACATATCCTTCGAAGAAGATGCAATCGGTGTCGTCTTTTATAAAAGCAAAACGGACCAGGGTGGAATGAAACGTCGTGATCCAAAACATATCTATTCGAATCCAATGGAACCAACTACTTGTGTAGTCCTTGCTCTGGCAGTGTATCTCTCCTGCAATCCAACCCTTGTGAATCGCTTTTTGTTTCCTGGCTCCAACCAAAGAGACCGCTTTGATAAGACTCTACAACGTTTGCTTGGTGATATCACTGAGTCTCGTGGAGAAGTGGTCTCAATTAATGAAATTGGAACGCACTCTATACGCAAGGGAGCCGCTACGTTCGCTTGTTCTGGCTCCACTAGTGGGCCATTCATTATTAGTGTGTGTATTCGATGTGGATGGAGTATTGGACATGTTCTTGAACGATACATGCATTATGAAAAGGCAGGAGACCAATTCTTGGGTCGTGTCATTGCTGGTCTGCCGTTGAACTCGAGTAAATTTGCTTGCCTCCCCCCACACTTTGATATTGTTTGTCCTCCTGTCGTTGATGAAAGACTACGCCTCATGTTTCCAAGTCTTGCCGCTGTCCCGGCGTTAACCTCTGTCCTGCAACTCTGCATCGCGTTGTTGGTTTTCCACAGTCAATTTTTGTTTAGAGAACTGCCCCACCGACATCCTCTCCTTGCTACGCCAATCTTCCGAAATGAGACACTAATGCTGTCTCCCCGATCGTTTGTGATGGTTGAATCATCTACTTTGCATCCCACAGGCATCCCACCACATGCGCAGCTCCATGTTGGTCTTGAAAATACACTCCATGTCCTTGGCAAACTCCCCGACACTGTGGCTGAACGAGTGGAACAGATCATAGAAGAAAATGGTTTGACGGCTGGAAACATTACTCCTCAGTTTCTCAACTCTACTCTTGAAACTATTCTACAGAGTATGCGCATCGGTGGACCTGCACACAGTCCTTCTCTAACCTCTACAGTGGACGATCATGGCTCAAAATTGCATGTATGGAGTGGCTGTCTCCGAAAACTACCCCAAGGATTTTGTTTTCCCTCCGTTGATTTGTCGAGCGCATGGCAACTTTGGTGGCTAGGCAACACTCACTTGGGCTGGCCACCATTTCGATTTCTTGATACGATAGATTTCAATATCTCTACGCAACGACGTCAACTTACAGAATGGAAATTCACCATGAATTACCTCAGAACCACCTTTGAACGAACGTCGCGCACGAAAATGTCTACAAAGCCATCTGAGATTAAGGTTTCAAAGGCATTTGAAATTGTCTTGCCTCATGTAAACTCCATTTGTTCTGCACATGGCGCAAACTCGGGCAAACGACGCGTCTCCCAACTCAAACTCTTGACGGTAGTCCGAGATCTGCGCAAGCACGCTCGTTCACAACTCCAAAACTCGAGCGATTGAAAGTAGACTGTAGTAATTTCAGCCAATAAAACCTCACTTGACGTCCATCCAGCAAATTCCAATCACAATACATTCTCCGGCTTTTGCTTGACGGTATCCGTAATTTCAAGTCATGTGCTGGACGAACGTCAAGCATTTTCGACACGTGGGTATTGTACAGTATACATAAATCAAGTATTCGATTGAGTGGATGAAATTTGCTTGACGGACATACAACACTCTTTCATTGGTAGTTTAATTTACGTTTTGCGTCAAGGAAGATGCAAAGGGATACAAGCATTCAGGCGCTGCGGGACAATCGAGTCTCAAGGAACATGAGTGCGGGCTACAAGAGTGGCGTGAATGTGATAAAAAGTGGATATTGGATCATGGAGACGCCTCCATGATCGACGAGGATGGTAACATTGATCTCGATGTATTTGGATATGGCGAGTTTCTCCAGTTTATTGAATGGACGGTTCGACACACCAACAAAAAGCCCGGAACTCTGTCAGGATACCGCTCTGCTCTTCGGCACTACTATCGCGATGCAGGTAGAGCAGCGCCGATTGAGTTTGACGACGACATAAAGGAGATTTTTCAAGGTAAGCTAGTATTCTGCGAATTAAGTTGCACTCATTAAAATTTGTAAGGTATACGACGTATGTTTGCCGACGAGGAGCAGCTCTTATCCTCAAGGGACTCGGGGAAGAGACCTCTGGGTTACTCCCTGTATTCTGCTTTGTGTCATCGGTCGCTTTCGATGTAGGACGGTGGCTTTGCCCATCACTATTTAGTTCTCTCCTGGAATTTGATGTGTCGCTCTCGTTCAACTCAAACAATCCGCTTGGACCACATATCCTTCGAAGAAGATGCAATCGGTGTCGTCTTTTATAAAAGCAAAACGGACCAGGGTGGAATGAAACGTCGTGATCCAAAACATATCTATTCGAATCCAATGGAACCAACTACTTGTGTAGTCCTTGCTCTGGCAGTGTATCTCTCCTGCAATCCAACCCTTGTGAATGGCTTTTTGTTTCCTGGCTCCAACCAAAGAGACCGCTTTGGTAAGACTCTACAACGTTTGCTTGGTGATATCACTGAGTCTCGTGGAGAAGTGGTCTCAATTAATGAAATTGGAACGCACTCTATACGCAAGGGAGCCGCTACGTTCGCTTGTTCTGGCTCCACTAGTGGGCCATTCATTATTAGTGTGTGTATTCGATGTGGATGGAGTATTGGACATGTTCTTGAACGATACATGCATTATGAAAAGGCAGGAGACCAATTCTTGGGTCGTGTCATTGCTGGTCTGCCGTTGAACTCGAGTAAATTTGCTTGCCTCCCCCCACACTTTGATATTGTTTGTCCTCCTGTCGTTGATGAAAGACTACGCCTCATGTTTCCAAGTCTTGCCGCTGTCCCGGCGTTAACCTCTGTCCTGCAACTCTGCATCGCGTCGTTGGTTTTCCACAGTCAATTTTTGTTTAGAGAACTGCCCCACCGACATCCTCTCCTTGCTACGCCAATCTTCCGAAATGAGACACTAATGCTGTCTCCCCGATCGTTTGTGATGGTTGAATCATCTACTTTGCATCCCACAGGCATCCCACCACATGCGCAGCTCCATGTTGGTCTTGAAAATACACTCCATGTCCTTGGCAAACTCCCCGACACTGTGGCTGAACGAGTGGAACAGATCATAGAAGAAAATGGTTTGACGGCTGGAAACATTACTCCTCAGTTTCTCAACTCTACTCTTGAAACTATTCTACAGAGTATGCGCATCGGTGGACCTGCACACAGTCCTTCTCTAACCTCTACAGTGGACGATCATGGCTCAAAATTGCATGTATGGAGTGGCTGTCTCCGAAAACTACCCCAAGGATTTTGTTTTCCCTCCGTTGATTTGTCGAGCGCATGGCAACTTTGGTGGCTAGGCAACACTCACTTGGGCTGGCCACCATTTCGATTTCTTGATACGATAGATTTCAATATCTCTACGCAACGACGTCGACTTACAGAATGGAAATTCACCATGAATTACCTCAGAACCACCTTTGAACGAACGTCGCGCACGAAAATGTCTACAAAGCCATCTGAGATTAAGGTTTCAAAGGCATTTGAAATTGTCTTGCCTCATGTAAACTCCATTTGTTCTGCACATGGCGCAAACTCGGGCAAACGACGCGTCTCCCAACTCAAACTCTTGACGGTAGTCCGAGATCTGCGCAAGCACGCTCGTTCACAACTCCAAAACTCGAGCGATTGAAAGTAGACTGTAGTAATTTCAGCCAATAAAACCTCACTTGACGTCCATCCAGCAAATTCCAATCACAATACATTCTCCGGCTTTTGCTTGACGGTATCCGTAATTTCAAGTCATGTGCTGGACGAACGTCAAGCATTTTCGACACGTGGGTATTGTACAGTATACATAAATCAAGTATTCGATTGAGTGGATGAAATTTGCTTGACGGACATACAACACTCTTTCATTGGTAGTTTAATTTACGTTTTGCGTCAAGGAAGATGCAAAGGGATACAAGCATTCAGGCGCTGCGGGACAATCGAGTCTCAAGGAACATGAGTGCGGGCTACAAGAGTGGCGTGAATGTGATAAAAAGTGGATATTGGATCATGGAGACGCCTCCATGATCGACGAGGATGGTAACATTGATCTCGATGTATTTGGATATGGCGAGTTTCTCCAGTTTATTGAATGGACGGTTCGACACACCAACAAAAAGCCCGGAACTCTGTCAGGATACCGCTCTGCTCTTCGGCACTACTATCGCGATGCAGGTAGAGCAGCGCCGATTGAGTTTGACGACGACATAAAGGAGATTTTTCAAGGTAAGCTAGTATTCTGCGAATTAAGTTGCACTCATTAAAATTTGTAAGGTATACGACGTATGTTTGCCGACGAGGAGCAGCTCTTATCCTCAAGGGACTCGGGGAAGAGACCTCTGGGTTACTCCCTGTATTCTGCTTTGTGTCATCGGTCGCTTTCGATGTAGGACGGTGGCTTTGCCCATCACTATTTAGTTCTCTCCTGGAATTTGATGTGTCGCTCTCGTTCAACTCAAACAATCCGCTTGGACCACATATCCTTCGAAGAAGATGCAATCGGTGTCGTCTTTTATAAAAGCAAAACGGACCAGGGTGGAATGAAACGTCGTGATCCAAAACATATCTATTCGAATCCAATGGAACCAACTACTTGTGTAGTCCTTGCTCTGGCAGTGTATCTCTCCTGCAATCCAACCCTTGTGAATGGCTTTTTGTTTCCTGGCTCCAACCAAAGAGACCGCTTTGGTAAGACTCTACAACGTTTGCTTGGTGATATCACTGAGTCTCGTGGAGAAGTGGTCTCAATTAATGAAATTGGAACGCACTCTATACGCAAGGGAGCCGCTACGTTCGCTTGTTCTGGCTCCACTAGTGGGCCATTCATTATTAGTGTGTGTATTCGATGTGGATGGAGTATTGGACATGTTCTTGAACGATACATGCATTATGAAAAGGCAGGAGACCAATTCTTGGGTCGTGTCATTGCTGGTCTGCCGTTGAACTCGAGTAAATTTGCTTGCCTCCCCCCACACTT
Source organism: Aphanomyces cochlioides (assembly GCA_019828595.1). Classification (NCBI taxonomy): domain Eukaryota; phylum Oomycota; class Saprolegniomycetes; order Saprolegniales; family Verrucalvaceae; genus Aphanomyces; species Aphanomyces cochlioides. Next base: position 1,791,512 of record JAHQRK010000016.1, read on the forward strand.
TGATATTGTTTGTCCTCCTGTCGTTGATGAAAGACTACGCCTCATGTTTCCAAGTCTTGCCGCTGTCCCGGCGTTAACCTCTGTCCTGCAACTCTGCATCGCGTCGTTGGTTTTCCACAGTCAATTTTTGTTTAGAGAACTGCCCCATCGACATCCTCTCCTTGCTACGCCAATCTTCCGAAATGAGACACTAATGCTGTCTCCCCGATCGTTTGTGATGGTTGAATCATCTACTTTGCATCCCACAGGCATCCCACCACATGCGCAGCTCCATGTTGGTCTTGAAAATACACTCCATGTCCTTGGCAAACTCCCCGACACTGTGGCTGAACGAGTGGAACAGATCATAGAAGAAAATGGTTTGACGGCTGGAAACATTACTCCTCAGTTTCTCAACTCTACTCTTGAAACTATTCTACAGAGTATGCGCATCGGTGGACCTGCACACAGTCCTTCTCTAACCTCTACAGTGGACGATCATGGCTCAAAATTGCATGTATGGAGTGGCTGTCTCCGAAAACTACCCCAAGGATTTTGTTTTCCCTCCGTTGATTTGTCGAGCGCATGGCAACTTTGGTGGCTAGGCAACACTCACTTGGGCTGGCCACCATTTCGATTTCTTGATACGATAGATTTCAATATCTCTACGCAACGACGTCAACTTACAGAATGGAAATTCACCATGAATTACCTCAGAACCACCTTTGAACGAACGTCGCGCACGAAAATGTCTACAAAGCCATCTGAGATTAAGGTTTCAAAGGCATTTGAAATTGTCTTGCCTCATGTAAACTCCATTTGTTCTGCACATGGCGCAAACGGGCAAACGACGCGTCTCCCAACTCAAACTCTTGACGGTAGTCCGAGATCTGCGCAAGCACGCTCGTTCACAACTCCAAAACTCGAGCGATTGAAAGTAGACTGTAGTAATTTCAGCCAATAAAACCTCACTTGACGTCCATCCAGCAAATTCCAATCACAATACATTCTCCGGCTTTTGCTTGACGGTATCCGTAATTTCAAGTCATGTGCTGGACGAACGTCAAGCATTTTCGACACGTGGGTATTGTACAGTATACATAAATCAAGTATTCGATTGAGTGGATGAAATTTGCTTGACGGACATACAACACTCTTTCATTGGTAGTTTAATTTACGTTTTGCGTCAAGGAAGATGCAAAGGGATACAAGCATTCAGGCGCTGCGGGACAATCGAGTCTCAAGGAACATGAGTGCGGGCTACAAGAGTGGCGTGAATGTGATAAAAAGTGGATATTGGATCATGGAGACGCCTCCATGATCGACGAGGATGGTAACATTGATCTCGATGTATTTGGATATGGCGAGTTTCTCCAGTTTATTGAATGGACGGTTCGACACACCAACAAAAAGCCCGGAACTCTGTCAGGATACCGCTCTGCTCTTCGGCACTACTATCGCGATGCAGGTAGAGCAGCGCCGATTGAGTTTGACGACGACATAAAGGAGATTTTTCAAGGTAAGCTAGTATTCTGCGAATTAAGTTGCACTCATTAAAATTTGTAAGGTATACGACGTATGTTTGCCGACGAGGAGCAGCTCTTATCCTCAAGGGACTCGGGGAAGAGACCTCTGGGTTACTCCCTGTATTCTGCTTTGTGTCATCGGTCGCTTTCGATGTAGGACGGTGGCTTTGCCCATCACTATTTAGTTCTCTCCTGGAATTTGATGTGTCGCTCTCGTTCAACTCAAACAATCCGCTTGGACCACATATCCTTCGAAGAAGATGCAATCGGTGTCGTCTTTTATAAAAGCAAAACGGACCAGGGTGGAATGAAACGTCGTGATCCAAAACATATCTATTCGAATCCAATGGAACCAACTACTTGTGTAGTCCTTGCTCTGGCAGTGTATCTCTCCTGCAATCCAACCCTTGTGAATGGCTTTTTGTTTCCTGGCTCCAACCAAAGAGACCGCTTTGGTAAGACTCTACAACGTTTGCTTGGTGATATCACTGAGTCTCGTGGAGAAGTGGTCTCAATTAATGAAATTGGAACGCACTCTATACGCAAGGGAGCCGCTACGTTCGCTTGTTCTGGCTCCACTAGTGGGCCATTCATTATTAGTGTGTGTATTCGATGTGGATGGAGTATTGGACATGTTCTTGAACGATACATGCATTATGAAAAGGCAGGAGACCAATTCTTGGGTCGTGTCATTGCTGGTCTGCCGTTGAACTCGAGTAAATTTGCTTGCCTCCCCCCACACTTTGATATTGTTTGTCCTCCTGTCGTTGATGAAAGACTACGCCTCATGTTTCCAAGTCTTGCCGCTGTCCCGGCGTTAACCTCTGTCCTGCAACTCTGCATCGCGTCGTTGGTTTTCCACAGTCAATTTTTGTTTAGAGAACTGCCCCACCGACATCCTCTCCTTGCTACGCCAATCTTCCGAAATGAGACACTAATGCTGTCTCCCCGATCGTTTGTGATGGTTGAATCATCTACTTTGCATCCCACAGGCATCCCACCACATGCGCAGCTCCATGTTGGTCTTGAAAATACACTCCATGTCCTTGGCAAACTCCCCGACACTGTGGCTGAACGAGTGGAACAGATCATAGAAGAAAATGGTTTGACGGCTGGAAACATTACTCCTCAGTTTCTCAACTCTACTCTTGAAACTATTCTACAGAGTATGCGCATCGGTGGACCTGCACACAGTCCTTCTCTAACCTCTACAGTGGACGATCATGGCTCAAAATTGCATGTATGGAGTGGCTGTCTCCGAAAACTACCCCAAGGATTTTGTTTTCCCTCCGTTGATTTGTCGAGCGCATGGCAACTTTGGTGGCTAGGCAACACTCACTTGGGCTGGCCACCATTTCGATTTCTTGATACGATAGATTTCAATATCTCTACGCAACGACGTCAACTTACAGAATGGAAATTCACCATGAATTACCTCAGAACCACCTTTGAACGAACGTCGCGCACGAAAATGTCTACAAAGCCATCTGAGATTAAGGTTTCAAAGGCATTTGAAATTGTCTTGCCTCATGTAAACTCCATTTGTTCTGCACATGGCGCAAACTCGGGCAAACGACGCGTCTCCCAACTCAAACTCTTGACGGTAGTCCGAGATCTGCGCAAGCACGCTCGTTCACAACTCCAAAACTCGAGCGATTGAAAGTAGACTGTAGTAATTTCAGCCAATAAAACCTCACTTGACGTCCATCCAGCAAATTCCAATCACAATACATTCTCCGGCTTTTGCTTGACGGTATCCGTAATTTCAAGTCATGTGCTGGACGAACGTCAAGCATTTTCGACACGTGGGTATTGTACAGTATACATAAATCAAGTATTCGATTGAGTGGATGAAATTTGCTTGACGGACATACAACACTCTTTCATTGGTAGTTTAATTTACGTTTTGCGTCAAGGAAGATGCAAAGGGATACAAGCATTCAGGCGCTGCGGGACAATCGAGTCTCAAGGAACATGAGTGCGGGCTACAAGAGTGGCGTGAATGTGATAAAAAGTGGATATTGGATCATGGAGACGCCTCCATGATCGACGAGGATGGTAACATTGATCTCGATGTATTTGGATATGGCGAGTTTCTCCAGTTTATTGAATGGACGGTTCGACACACCAACAAAAAGCCCGGAACTCTGTCAGGATACCGCTCTGCTCTTCGGCACTACTATCGCGATGCAGGTAGAGCAGCGCCGATTGAGTTTGACGACGACATAAAGGAGATTTTTCAAGGTAAGCTAGTATTCTGCGAATTAAGTTGCACTCATTAAAATTTGTAAGGTATACGACGTATGTTTGCCGACGAGGAGCAGCTCTTATCCTCAAGGGACTCGGGGAAGAGACCTCTGGGTTACTCCCTGTATTCTGCTTTGTGTCATCGGTCGCTTTCGATGTAGGACGGTGGCTTTGCCCATCACTATTTAGTTCTCTCCTGGAATTTGATGTGTCGCTCTCGTTCAACTCAAACAATCCGCTTGGACCACATATCCTTCGAAGAAGATGCAATCGGTGTCGTCTTTTATAAAAGCAAAACGGACCAGGGTGGAATGAAACGTCGTGATCCAAAACATATCTATTCGAATCCAATGGAACCAACTACTTGTGTAGTCCTTGCTCTGGCAGTGTATCTCTCCTGCAATCCAACCCTTGTGAATGGCTTTTTGTTTCCTGGCTCCAACCAAAGAGACCGCTTTGGTAAGACTCTACAACGTTTGCTTGGTGATATCACTGAGTCTCGTGGAGAAGTGGTCTCAATTAATGAAATTGGAACGCACTCTATACGCAAGGGAGCCGCTACGTTCGCTTGTTCTGGCTCCACTAGTGGGCCATTCATTATTAGTGTGTGTATTCGATGTGGATGGAGTATTGGACATGTTCTTGAACGATACATGCATTATGAAAAGGCAGGAGACCAATTCTTGGGTCGTGTCATTGCTGGTCTGCCGTTGAACTCGAGTAAATTTGCTTGCCTCCCCCCACACTTTGATATTGTTTGTCCTCCTGTCGTTGATGAAAGACTACGCCTCATGTTTCCAAGTCTTGCCGCTGTCCCGGCGTTAACCTCTGTCCTGCAACTCTGCATCGCGTCGTTGGTTTTCCACAGTCAATTTTTGTTTAGAGAACTGCCCCACCGACATCCTCTCCTTGCTACGCCAATCTTCCGAAATGAGACACTAATGCTGTCTCCCCGATCGTTTGTGATGGTTGAATCATCTACTTTGCATCCCACAGGCATCCCACCACATGCGCAGCTCCATGTTGGTCTTGAAAATACACTCCATGTCCTTGGCAAACTCCCCGACACTGTGGCTGAACGAGTGGAACAGATCATAGAAGAAAATGGTTTGACGGCTGGAAACATTACTCCTCAGTTTCTCAACTCTACTCTTGAAACTATTCTACAGAGTATGCGCATCGGTGGACCTGCACACAGTCCTTCTCTAACCTCTACAGTGGACGATCATGGCTCAAAATTGCATGTATGGAGTGGCTGTCTCCGAAAACTACCCCAAGGATTTTGTTTTCCCTCCGTTGATTTGTCGAGCGCATGGCAACTTTGGTGGCTAGGCAACACTCACTTGGGCTGGCCACCATTTCGATTTCTTGATACGATAGATTTCAATATCTCTACGCAACGACGTCAACTTACGGAATGGAAATTCACCATGAATTACCTCAGAACCACCTTTGAACGAACGTCGCGCACGAAAATGTCTACAAAGCCATCTGAGATTAAGGTTTCAAAGGCATTTGAAATTGTCTTGCCTCATGTAAACTCCATTTGTTCTGCACATGGCGCAAACTCGGGCAAACGACGCGTCTCCCAACTCAAACTCTTGACGGTAGTCCGAGATCTGCGCAAGCACGCTCGTTCACAACTCCAAAACTCGAGCGATTGAAAGTAGACTGTAGTAATTTCAGCCAATAAAACCTCACTTGACGTCCATCCAGCAAATTCCAATCACAATACAGATTTACCTTGGTGGGGAGTAGCGACTGTTTCGAGCACAAGCTATTCGATGTAGTGTGGTACATGGACAATAGAGTCGAAGAGTCAATAGAATGGCAGCGGAAGAACTGGCATATCTTCCTCTTGAGCCTCTCGTCAACCCCTGAGTCATTACTTTCATGCACTTGTAGCTCACATCAATATCTATAATGCAGCGTGTGACGAATGGAATCAGCGTGGGCCAGACTGGCGGTAAGCACAAAGCAAGCAAAGAACTCATGATGACCTAAACTTCGAAATGAACTGGCACGATGCATCAGGAGATGAGTGCAAAACGCAGTGCTGTGTCAATTCTATCTAGCTCATTTATGATTGCAGTAACAAGCAAGGATGAATCCAAACGCGCCTTGGCAACATGAAACTTATAGAATATGACTTTCTTGTTGTGAATTTGTATGGTGTTCTCATGTATGAGACGACTCTAATGAAGTGTAAGCATCTAGAGGTAACTTACTTGTTGATTGCTCAGAGTGAGTATACTTTGATTCTTGGGACTTCGTTGTTTTATTAACCTTTGACACCTGTGCTTCCATCGCAAGTCCATAGTTTTATTGCACCAAGTATTGGCAAACCACGTGTGAAGTAACTAAAATGATGAATTGTACTGTACTGTACGTCTTGATCTCATATTGTTAGCCTCATTTGTTGTCAAGACTGGTGCTTTATGAAGTTCCCCCAGAGTTAAAAAAATCATGAGCGTCACGGCGAATACTCTAATCTTTCATCTTGAAATGCTTTTGTCTGTAGGTGTCGACATCATTCAAAGTACGACAAATCACTCGAACCCGACCCGAAAATGAGTCGAGTTGTTTGTGCTCACCACAGTTGCTGCCAGAGGTCATTGTATGTTCACCGAACGATCAATGAACTACCAAGTGTCACAAGAATAAATGGAGTTGATACGGCTACATTGCTCTCTGGCGTGCATGGCTCTCTGGTTCTACAGTCACATTTGCAAACTTTGTTCCATATTGGATCGAATTAACCTCGATATTTTGAATTGCAAGACAAGTAGACACTGATATTTATAAGAGTGTGGATACCTTGTTCTTTGTAGTCCTTGTCGGGCGCGTTCAACCTCTGTCATGCACCCTTAGGGTGCTCCTCTTCTCCTTTGATTGCATCTAACCATTTATCCGGATATTTGAATATCCACTCCAGAAAGGGCGTCCGATTTGAAACTCCAAGAAAGGACCAGCATGAAGGATGTCGGGGCAAAGCTACGAGAAGTCACCGAGATTGTACGAATGACCCCGGATTTACCAGTGGTAGGATGATCTTCTTGTATATACCTGGTTGCATCTTGATGTAGCCACCTATTCCTGAACCACCAAAGAGACTCGGGAAAGGAAATGTTCGAACAAAACTCATGGCAGTCCAGCAGTACTTGAATGAATTGGAATACAACTACACTGGAACTGTGTACTTTGACGTGAATAAAAATCGAAGCCACAAGAGTATTTACGGGACGGCGAAAGAAATCATACAAGAATCTCTCCCAATACAGTGCTTGGAAGCTGTCTTTGTTGCAGCATATTTGACTGCTGGCGGTCCCGAGTACGAAGGCACAAACTTTAATCACCAAGTCGATCGTCTTTCTATCAGCTTCAAGACGAAATGTGGAGGAAAGGTCTTCCGCCACATCGTCCTCGGCGTTAAACACCAGGTGTTGAATGCGGAAACATAAGCTATTTAACTCGGCTTAGCATATTTGGGGCGCTTTGGGACTTAGCCGAAGCGCTGGACTTATGTTTAAAGATCTCAAGTTCAAAGTAAGTTGACCAAGGGAGTTTCGCTTATGGCCATCGTAGAGCCTTAGCGAGCTGATCCATGATTTTGTCGAAAACTATGCAAAGAGTTGCCATGAGGCAATTCAATTCCATTATAACGTTTGCTCATCTATGTGACCCTAGGTCATAAAAATTTATTTGGGACTCCCATTCAGCCATGATATACATTCAACAGAGCGAGTTGAATGGAGGGTAAGTTTGCATAATCCTGAGTCTTTGGATGAACTTTTGTAGGTTCTGAACATCAAAGTAATCGATGATTCATGGGAAGATGCGGCGAGCCAGTTTGATCTTTTTGCAAGGGAATATCCAGAGCTCATTAGGTGAATTTATTTCATGGATCCTCTTGTTGAAGGCGTACGTAGCCATTTATATCGTGTCGGGGAGTTGCCAGAGTCCTTCAGCGACAAATTTACATTGCACAAACCACCCAAGAAAACCCTCTCACCATCTCGGAAAAATCGAGGATTGTAACACACCTTCATTCTCTAAGCTCTATAACGTCGAATTAGTGAATGGGAAAGCATCAGCGAACCTAGCCTCAATGAGAATGTGGGGTCAGCGCAAGATGCAAAACGTTTACTCCTCCGTGTCTCGCCACAAATGTTGCACTTCAAGAGTCAGCGAGCTTCTCTTGATGCCTCTTTGATTGAATACGCTCCTACAAACTTGTTTCTCCACAATGAATCACCCTACAATCTCGTGGTTACAGTGTGCGTGAAGCCGTATTTGAAAATACTGGGCAAGTCTCGAGAACCTACAGTTGATTCCCAGCTATTTGCATTTAAATTCCAGCTTAAGCCTGTAGATGTCAATTTTGCCATTACACATCTCACTTGTTTGCTAGAACTCGGTGACATCGACAGCAGTCCGATTAATCGTGCCAGTGCAAACTGCAAACCAAACAAGCGAACCAACGGCAATATCGATCAAATATGTCGCTGTTGAAGCTGGCGTAGAAACTCCGACGGCTGTGAGTGACTCAATGCTTCAGCATGCCACAATTGCGATCCCCTATGATTGGAAAGAGTAGCTATAACATAAGTCATCTTCTTGTTCTAAATATAGTTGTTTGTTGACATGTCCGATGGAGGCGGCGATGCCGACTGCTTCGAGTCTGTCAAGGTAATTGCACGAATGCGACCGCTCGAAGCCAACGAAGAGAACGTCAACGACAGTAATTGTAGCTTGCATATTCAGGTATATATGTTCTCGAGAAGACACTCAGACGTGCTTCATACCAGGATGCTGGAATCGTTTGGTCAAGGAACGGCACGACAAAGGCTTTGAACTTGAACACTGTCTTGGATGAAGCAGCAACACAAATCAATGTCTTCGAGCAGTTTCAAGGTGGTTCATTACTTAGCAGAGCCTGAATCGTTCACGGCTACGTCGTAGACCTTGTCGACCACGTCATCAACGGATACGACTGCTGTATCATTGCCTAGTATGCGTCTCCCACAACACCTTGTGCTAATATTTCCACAGTGGTCACGCCAAGTCAGGAAAAACATATAGTACAACATTCGATTTATCACTTTTAAACATCTTGTAGCGATGAGCGGGGCACTTGTTGCAAAGAGCAGTGTTCGTTTTTTGTCCGAGTCACTCTCGTGTTTACTTTCTTTTGCACTAGGTTGCCCCCGGAGCGGATGGTACAGTTGATGAAGACTCGGGACTCATTCCGCGACTCGTCGATCGACTCTTTGAGCTATGCGGGGATACTGCTGATAGTACAGTTCAAATATCTTGTTCCTTTGCAGAGGTTGATGAGATACAACCTTGGTCACTGAATAAACAGACATCAGGTCTACGATGAGAAAATATACGATCTATTGCGAGAACCTGACAGCCATCCAATTAAAGAAAACCAAGATCCAAACCACCCAATGCCACCAGATTCAAATCAGACTCGTCTGTCACCACCGAAAAGTCCAACATCGCAACGAGCACCGTGGAACAGCAATTGCAAGGAAAGAGAAACATCAAGCTTGCCATTGCGTCAAAAACCTGATGGAGTTGTCTTCATTGATGGACTGACAAGGCAGCACGTTGCTTTTGCTTCAGATGCACTCGCCTTGTTCAGCCATGTATGATTATATTTTGTTTTAAGTGAGCTATCCCGGCTATAAAGGCGTGCTTCAATCACCAAAATGCCACTCGCCATGGTCACACTCTGTTTGAGATTTCCCTGCAGCAGAGTAATTCAATCGGTACACGACATTCCCGTTTACTGTTGGTGGATTTATCAACGTAAGAACTCAGTTTGGCAAAAGTAGATGACACATTTGCAGGAATCACGTAAATAAAGCCAACAAAAGCTTGACTACATTGACAAACTGTGTACATATGCTCTCAAAAACCAATTCATCGTTTGCACCATTCCGTGACTCGGTGCTAACGCGTATTCTTCAGCCTTTTCTGGAAGGGTCCGGGCGATTGGCGATGGTAGTAACACTGAGTCCGTCCAAGGCAAACTTTGAAGAAACAGTGACAACATTACGATTTGCAGAGCGTCTCAAGGCAGTTGTATGCCAACCTCAACCAAAACCTGTAGTGGAAGTGCCAAAAGAAAAGTACACTGAAGACCAGTTTGAAGCTTTACAGGTACGGAAAGCTGTGATTTATGAAAAGTTGATTGTTTACGACTTAGTTGCAAGTAAACCGACTGCAGGAAACTCTCGAACGTTCCAAAGCAAAATGTGAAGCACTCGTCGAGCGTGATCGTGCTCTTGTTGACGAAAACAATAAACTTCGGATCCAATTCCAAGCTGTAAAGAATCTGCTGGAGCAAGAAAGGTAGAAGAAAACCTTTTATAGTCATAACGCGTGTAGGATGAAGAACACAAGTCCGTCAAAGCAAACCCAACAATGTGTTGACGCAGCAATGGCAAAACTCCTCGAGCAAATTTGGCACGAAGAATCCAAAGTCATTTATAATATGGTCCATGCGGTATTTGCAATTCAGATTGCAGATGAGTTACATTTTGGTCTAGCAACATCAAAATGAGCTCCATCAACTCCAACCCAGTTTGCCAGAAAAACTGCAAGAGCCTAAACCAATTCCGAGTGACGACAACTTGCAACTCGAATGCACAATATTACCGCCGTTGAACACGACGAGGCCTCCAGGTAAGTCCACAATAGATAGTTCCGATGAATGAATCCAAAATACAGAACCATGTCTGCCACAGAACCTTCTTCGGCTACTGGTGCACGTACCGCCACCAATGCGGGAATTGCGCCATGTTCGCCCTCATTTCAAGAAGACCAAACCGACTTCTACTTGCACGAGAGTTGAGCCACCAGTCAAGTGGCAAGGAAAATCAGAAGACACCACTTCACCAAAGTTGGTTCCACTGACATATGATAAGCCCATGCCTTTGCAATTGAAGTAAGCACTCGTGGAATACATCATACATTTATGATGAACGATAGGCAACCTGACAGAAAACAAGATCCCCCGAAGAGAGCGATGGCATTGCCCAAATTGCCTTCAACCAGAGGATCAAGTTGGGTTGACGATGAGTACAAGCAACGACGTCGAGTCGAACTGGAAGAAATGCTTGGTGGCCACATTCTGGGCAATAAGGACGCGTATATATTTTTTTAAGCACTGGTATTCTGACTAACATGTTCCGGAGTAAACACTACACCTCGATTGCGCTGTCGTCGAGCCTACACAGACAATTAGCTAGAGAACGATGAAATTCTCACCAAACATCCTCCGATCGTCACAGATTTTTGCAGCGTGTTCTTCTGAAGTGCAACCCACAGTAGTTTGACAGAAGCAACCCGTGGGGGATAGGATTTTTGTCCCACTTCTTGAATGATCGCCGTCAAGACTGCCAAAGCGTTACCTGAATCAGGAGATGAATCATGAAACATACCTCGAATCGCGAGCTCCTCAAAGATCATAGAGTCGTTAATGAAATCGATATCAAGCTCAATAGTGCGATTACCGACGTGACGAGAATATTTTGCCCGGATGAGTTGGTCTACGAGCGAACTCTACAGGTGAAAGCATAATACAAGTAAGATACCTGCTGCGACGAGCTCTTGATGCGCCTGCTAAAAGTGTAAGCAAAAATGAACGAATGTTGCATCGTCGCACCTCGTATGCATGCTGTTGGAATCGATTCAGGCTTTGCTCGGCAATAGGACCGTGTTGGTGGATCATGGCTTTCATTTGCTGTGGAAAGTGAGAACTTATTCAAAAGTGCAGCGAACCTTTCTAATTCGAACCCGATCGAAGTCATCTGACTCATTGGATGGATCTTCGACCCATTCTTGGTCGAATCGTCGACATGTAGCCATCAGTGAGTCTTTGTTGACAGATAGGAGTGGCCTGACAACAGCAAAGCGGTCATACTCTGCAAGTGGAAATGGAGACACTAGAGGCATGCCTGATAGGCCATTCCATCCACTTCCGCGCCCCAGGCGAAACAATACGGTCTCGAGCTGGTCGCCTAGGTGATGGCCGACGTACAACGAGTTGATCTTCTCACGTTGGCACACTTCGCCTAAGATCTTGTACCGACGAAGTCTGGCTTGAACTTGGAGCTGACTCCGCGGCAAGCTAGTTTTCATGTCATGCCACGACACTGTATGGATCTGATGTGGAATGTTGTGCTTGGTTGCAAACGTTGCGACGTGCTGAGCTTCATCTGCGCTCTCACGTCGTAGGCCATGATCGATTGTGATGGCTAAGACATTGCCTCGACAGTATTCATGCAAGAGCATTAGCAGAGCAGTGCTGTCAGCTCCACCAGAGAGAGCTACAGCCATTCGTGATCGGTGCAGCGATGGAATCACTTCCATCAACTGGCGGAAGGCTGGAGCCGTCACAACCATGACACAATCCCTTGAAAAACAATTGGCAAAAATATTTTTCAAAGTGCTAAAAATACAACATGACAACTCCATGATGACTGTATTGAGCGATGGAGGAGCTGCAGAAGAAGAAGGAAGAGCTTCTCCTTGCCCAACGAGACAAAGCCGACAAATTCCATGCCATTTTGAGTGGGCCAGGCGGCCTTAACGAAACGAGTCGGAAGACCTGTAAGAACCTTGAGGCAGCCATCTCGGCGTCGAAGAAACCAGGTTACTTTTCATATTTCGACCAGCCTGAGGTTGTCAAGGCAATTATCAAGAATGGCGAGCTCCGCAAACTACAGACTGCGATCCTGCAATTGCAACAAAAAATTGAACAAGTCGACGTGGAGATTGCTAACTACACGAAAGCGGCCAACGTGCCTGGCGCTGCTGGGACAACATCTGATATCCAAACGTTCAAGCAATGGTTTACTACGTACGGAACACCAAAACCAGTCACATCAGGAGTACTCACGAGTTTCTCGGCGAATCCAAAGGTTTACGGTGGAACTGAACACTACTCTGCTTTCAAGACACAGTCTACAACCATGAAGAAGGGTCGATTAACCAAATAGTAAAATTTAAAACGTTGAGTACTTGCCCAAAGCTTCGACATTGCGGAAGTTGTTGCCAGCGTACACAGCGCTTGGGCCCATTTCTTCTTCAATGCGGAGCAATTGGTTGTACTTTGCCAAACGTTCCGAACGGCAAGGGGCACCAGTCTTGATTTGACCAGCGCTCAAACCAACGGCAAGGTCAGCAATGAACGAGTCTTCAGTTTCACCACTGCGGTGGCTGGCCATGATAGCCCAACCGGCCTTCTTGGACATGGTCACAGCTTGGATCGATTCAGTCACGGAACCGATTTGGTTCACCTTGAGCAACAAGGCATTGCAGGCCTTTTCTTCGATGGCCTTTTGAACGCGGGTGGGGTTCGTGACGGTCAAGTCATCACCGACAATTTGGACATGTGTGCCAACAGTGGCAGTGAACTTCTTCCATGAAGACCAGTCGTCTTGGTCAAATGGATCTTCGATCGACACAATGGGGCTGTGGTCCTTGCATTGCTCGATGAAGTGTTGGTAGACTCTAATCAATTCATCAGCAGAGATCTTGTCCTTGTCTTCAGCATTAGGGTTCTTGAAGTCCAAGTTGTAGCGGGCATCTTCCTTGCCAGTGTAGAATTCCGAAGCGGCAACGTCCATGCCGATTTGCACCTTGTTGGTGTAGCCGGCCAATTCGATGGCTTCTTGGATCAAGCGAAGGGCTTCACCGTTCTCTTGAATGTTAGGAGCGAAGCCACCTTCATCACCGACGGCGGTGGCATCCAAGCCATAGCGCTTGTTAATAACCTTCTTCAAGATGTGGTAGACTTCAGTACCGATTTGCATGGCTTCGGTGAAGCTGGAGGCGCCGACGGGCAAGATCATAAATTCTTGCATGGCCAACTTGTTGCCGGCGTGCGAACCACCGTTGATGATGTTGAACGATGGCACAGGGAGGCAGGGGGTTGGGTTACCGGCCAACTCGGCAATGTATTGCCACAAAGGAATGTTCTTGGTGGCGGCACCGGCCTTGCAGAGGGCAAGCGAGACAGCCAAGATGGAGTTGGCACCAAGCTTCTTCTTGCACCAACCCCATTCGTTCTTCGTGCCGTCGAGGGTTTCAACCATGTACACATCCAATTCTTTTTGGTCGACTTCGTTCTTGCCAATCAAGGCAGGGGCAATGATTTGGTTGACATTGTCGACAGCCTTTTGGACACCCTTGCCCATGTATGGCTTGCCTCCATCGCGGAGTTCCAAAGCTTCAAATTCACCAGTCGATGCACCGGATGGCACAGCGGCACGGAACAAACCCTTTTCAGTCACAAGGTCGACTTCGACGGTGGGGTTGCCACGCGAGTCAAAGATTTGGCGCGCTTTGATCGATTGAATAGGCATCTTGAGTTGTGCTTCCTTGGGAGCAAATTGAAAAATGACAGAAAGGACAGACCTTCCCTCAGGGATTCCCTTACCTAAATCCGCCTGGGGAAGTTTTATTAAAATGCTACAAATCACACATTTGTTAAATTTATTGTAATAAGAAAACAAAATTGTTTCATAGGAACTGAGTATAAAATACCCGGATTTTCTATATAATCTCAGATTTTTATGAAATAAGAAAAACACCGACTTGTCTTTCGAAATAATATCATGACGCATTTTTATACTTCTCAAGCCAATTCGAACAAGCAGAGCACATCCCAACAAGTTTTTTCGCACTCGGCAATAGGTAACTCAACGGTTTTCAACGGCGTGGATGCGCCACTCACATCGCTCTCATTTTTGGGAGCTTTCATGCAAACTATTCTATTTATCAAGTTGACGGGAATCTACAGCGCGAAGACACCGTTGACGACACACGTACACTGTGCTCGTGGCGCGTTTCTTTTTTTGGTTGCAAAAAAAGATCCCCTGCCATGCTTAAACGAAGAGGTGTGCCATGGCTTGCAATCCCCAACGGCCGATTTGGCTACTTATACGATGCTTGATTGGCTAAAATCACGACCAAAACTGAATGATGCGATTGCGTCATTCAATTTAAACCAATCAGAGCCAAGATTCTTATCCCAAACGGCAATGTCACCAGAGAGTGTCCAATGACTCGAACTGAGATGGGAGAGGATTAAGATGTGTCCGCGGTTGTGCCGTTGAGCGAGGAAAGTTAGAGGAAGAGCTATATTGCAATGCCACACTGTCCGTGTCAGGCCGAAGCGGCGCCCGTCGCGACATTGTGTATCGCGTTGAGATTGGATTGTTAGTGAGGCGGCATGGATGCGCGCCTTCTCCCCTACAATGACAAAGCAAAAGCTGAAGTTGTCGAATGGCGCATCACATTTGACATGCGATGAACTTATGTCACATGTGTGAATCGCGCCACTCATGACTATGAGTCCGTAGCTCTATATGTAAGCAGTGGCAATGTGCAGGTTGGGTTGGATGGCCATGGACCAGGACTTCTCGTTCCTGAGAGCAATGGTTGTAGTTAACTATCTGCCAAACTCGAACGAAATCCTTCGCCTCGATATGAATGGAACGGCCAGCCCTGTGGGCTCTGATAGTATTTTCGATTGCGTTAAAACAGGAATCGTGCTTCGTCGATGGGACCTATGGCACGATGAACGCCAATACCGTGGCCTGTCAGTTGGTGACGCATCTCGGACTTTAGTAAGATGTCGTACGCTATCGTGTTCGACTCCATGCAATCCTTTACATTGCACACTGGTTTGCAATTAGATTTACACTCTACCCTGCCATGTTTCTAGTTGGCAATGGCAGCTTCATCGGGCTTGGAGCGTGCCATTCGCAGAGCTTCAGCAATACGTTCACGAGCAGCAGACCCTTTGATGCCAAGTTCTTCGTATGATGTAATACCCATAAGGTAGTTGTCCAAGCCACCAGCTTTATCCACGCAGCGCAATGTGTGGGCAGTCACATTCAACGGGATCTTTTCGTCCAAGGCCTCACTGTACAGCGCCTTGTAGTGGTGGTTGACCTTCCATGAACGACGAGTCTTGCGCTGTGAGAACGAGACGTTGTTGCCAAATCGCTTGTCGCGGCCAGCGAAAAGACCACGCGCAGCACGTCCTGAAACGTGTTGAGGCTTGGCGGCACGCGCGAATTGCTCAAGCAGGAACGTGATAGAGCTCATTGCTGTAATTGCACTCCAGTGATTCGAGTCTGGATAAACTTATAAAATAAAATATCGATTTTGTAAGGTTCTTGCGGAGTGGTCAAGATTTTTGGTTTGAAAGGTCATGGATAAGAGGAGTAGGAAAGTGCATGATGTTTTAGGGTTTTAGGGCCTGGTCGCCGAACATTCCATCCATGCACGGATTCAGGCTTCTGATTGGTCAAATCCAATAATTTCCGGATAATGGGGTCGTTCATGCTTTTCGGATTCACTCAGTTTCCAGGCAGAGATGATCCATCTCTGCCTCAACAAGTCTGTTCCTGCTTCAGACCCATTTTCAAGAAAATCGAAAAAATACTTTTTGATATTTTTCAAAAAAACTTCGAAAAAATTCCGGATAACGTTCTGCCTGGCAGGGATGGATTTCTTCCTCGACCAGGCCCTAACAGTAATACTAGTAGTTTATGCAAAGGAAACAACATGGGGATAGCAAGGCAGAGTCAAGAAGTCTTCGAAATCGTTCGTGTCGGTCATGACGCGTGCAACAACTTGTTTGGCCAATTCAAACTTGTGTTGTGTGGGGCTCGTCGAAGGAAACGCGGCACTTCGTTTTTCCACACAACCATCGAGAATGGACAAAATGCGCTCCTTCGTGATAGCAACACCGTCAGTAGTAGCTCGCTGGTGTCGTAGCCATTGCCAAACTTGACTGCGAGAGATCTCAGCCGTGGCAGCATCCTCCATTTTGTTGTGGAGGGGAATGCAACCAACGCCTCGCAACCATGCTTCAGTGTATGCAAGCGAGACATCAATGTTTTCTTCGAGACCAGTCGTTGAAATCACACCGGTAGTCGGTATTTGGAGGAGGTCCGCAGCTTGAACCTTTGTCGACTCCTTAACGTTTGAATTGATTTGATGAGGTGTTGGCATTTTTTCATTGAAGACGTCCACGGCAATCTGGACAAGGCCTGGATGAGCAACCCATGTGCCGTCGTGACCAGCAACAACTTCACGCAATTTGTCTTCACGGACCGCTGTCATGAATTTTTCGTTCAGTGCTGGATCATTCTTGACGGGAATTTGAGCTGCCATTCCCCCCATTGCATGAGCACCACGTTTGTGGCAAGTCTGGATGAGAAGCTTAACGTAGGCTGCCATAAACGGCGAGGTCATTGTAACGGCAGATCGATCGGGAAGTACATATGCTTCGTGAGCGCGCAGTTTCTTGATAAAAGAAAAAATATAGTCCCAACGCCCACAATTGAGCCCACTTGAATGTTCCTTGAGTTCGAAGAGAATTTCTTCCATCTCGAAACCTGCAAGAAGTGTTTCAATGAGTACTGTTGCACGAATTGTTCCAACAGGAACGGCCAAATACGATTGCGCTGCGATGAATACGTCATTCCATAGCCGTGCTTCAAGATGACCTTCAAGCTTGGGCAAATAGAAGTATGGCGCAGATCCACGCAGGCGAAGCTCGTGAACATTGTGGAAGAAATACAAGCCAAAATCAAAGAGCGATCCAGACATAACACGGCCACCAACAGTGACGTGCGCTTCGTCTAAATGCCAACCACGAGGTCGAACTAGGAGCGTTGCTGTCTTCTCATTCAGAGCATATTTCTTGCCCGTCTCCGGTTGTTCATACGTAATTGATCGGCGGACTGCATCGCGTAAATTAATTTGGCCTGATATAACAGTGTCCCAAGTTGGAGAGCTCGAATCTTCCAAGTCAGCCATGTAACATTTTGCCCCTGAATTCAACCCGTTAATGACCATTTTTCGGTCCACAGGGCCAGTAATTTCAACACGTCGATCTTCCAAATCTTTGGGAATGCTCGCAACTCGCCACTCACTCTCTCGGATATACTTCGTTTCGGGTAGAAATGACGGCAGAGACCCAGCATCAATTTCAGCTTGTCTCTTGATTCGATGTGAAAGAAGGCTTTGACGGCGAGTCTCGAAAGTCTCGTGGAGATACCCAAGGAACCGCAATGCATCGGGGGTCAAGATTTCTCCATAATCTCCACGAATATCTCCAAGGACACGGATATCTCCAGGAAAGGACGTCATGGGTGTTCTCGATGCCGTTGCGATCCGCCAAATTGAAAAGTGAACCAAGATCAAGATGGATGATTTCCATTTGGCACGACCATATTCATTCTTATACTTACTTTTTGTATGTAAAATAGTCCAATCATGAGCTTGTCAACAAAACCAACAAAAATTAATGTTGGAATAATGAATGTTGTTGACACTCTCCTCGTTGACGAAACCCATCTATCTGAGCAGCTCCATGGACACCCCCACGAAACTCTCAACGAAGATCATGCCATTGTTGCTTCGAAGTCTATACATCATGCATCGAGCATCTGATCAATGAGCAATATTGTGCGCTTAAGGAATGGAAGCTCAGAGGCGACTTTGCCATTCAGGTGGAGAAAGTATGTACATCAAGTACTAAGTATGCTGGATGATTGACAATGCCGGACCAGCTTTACCCATGTTCTGGCTGATAAGAACGACATCCTTGGCCGTGGCTTGTGTAGAGGAATCAAACGGAAGAATTGTATTTGTGGTAGAGGGTTCTCACGCCCAGCTGGCCATTGGAAAAATCACCGACACGAAAGCATTCGTGATGCGGCGGCGTGGCCTTTTCATTTGGCCCCCCTTGAAGAAATGTCGCAGCGTCCGGATAAATGTTGAACTTGGATCTTTCAACCAAGATTCCAAGGATGAAGAAGACGGAGTGCGGAAGGAAATGGCGCGAGATACCTTGGAACGATGTCCTCGAGCAGAAATGCTCAGCGGGTATGCTGAAGATATGAATGAGGTATAGGATGGCGTTTAGATAAATATTTCATGCGAAGTGGATTAATCCGGAAAGACCTCCTCCCAATTTATACCAGTGAGCTCATGCCTCCAACGCATGTCGTTTCCTCAGTTGAAGTCTTCGATGCGGTGCTCGATAACATCAAGGAAGATACAATAGCCGTTGGTGCTGACGACTTGTGGGTGTTAAAGCTCAGTGATTCCAGTAATGCGTACGGCATACACTTTTTTCACCTGAAGGAAACAACATCAGTGAGATCGCTTCTTCTTGATGGGTAGTCTATTCCTTGTCGTGCTTAACATAGCTATCTAGGCAAACTCGGGTGCTTCAAAAATATGTACAACCAATGCTGATCGACGGCAAAAAATTTCATATTCGAGCCCTTGTCCTTGCTGTAATGCCTCTTGTCCAGCATGTCGTCAAACTGTGGTCTAGGTTGGTCACTTGGATGTTTACGTGTACGAGAACGTTCGTGTGTTGTTGGCTTCAGCTCCTTTTTCAACTGACTCCCTCAATCCTTTCATCCATATCACAAACCAAAGCGTGAACAAGAATGAAAATCCTTCTTACGACGACGAGAATCAAAATGTTCCCCTCTCCGATGCATTCTCGAAGGATGTGGGAACATCAATTCTCCATCAAATCCATGACATCTGTCGCCACACGTTCCGTTGTTTGGCAACGAATCGTCGACACTTCTTCAGTTTGCCGAATTGCTATGAGATATTTGGTTTTGACTTTTTGGTACGGACCACTATCAATTGGAGACGAGGCGGAATGAATGGAGAATATGTACTAGGTTGACATAAATGGTCGGGTTTTACTGCTGGAAGCAAATCCTGATCCTTCTCTGTCCATGTACAATGGTGAAGCTATACTACCGTCAAGCCCGCTCGACATTGGCGTGCCATCCACATTCGCCCAAGTTTTCTCCTTGCAAAAGGAACAGGCATTTGCTCGACTAAAGAAGTAGAATTCAAACAACTGAATTATGGAGCTTGTGCATAACCAAATTGGCTTCCTGCGCGCACCATGCCTAGTACAATCGTAAATCATACAGAAAATAGGTTGAAGTCATGAACTCACAATTGCGCGTTAAGACGGTGTGGATTATACCCAGCACTAGAACACTGGCCGAGAAGACGAGCGCGATTGTCGAGGAAGAGCTGAGATCCTTGATCGAGTCAACAGGGGGGGCAGGAGAGACATGTTGAGAGACGAGCAATGTGAAGTACACTGCACCACCCAAAGTGGCCAAAGCAAAAAGACCCCATATCACACCCCAACACCGACTTGATGTATGCGTCATATTCGCGAAGACAGTCGCGTCACTACAAGAACGTTATAAGGGAAGGGGTAGAGAGAAATTACCTGTTATTGACTCGTCGTGATATCAAGTCATCCCAGATATCGTAGATGGAGAAGAGACAACTCATGACGCCCATCAATAGAATCACATATCGAAGGGAATTGACTTTGGTTGCGATGTCGAGAGCCAAAAGTCCACCCAAAAGGATGATAAAGCCGCCATTAAGCCAGCGCATATACGAGTTCTTAGCGTAAAATATGAAAATCAAGAGAAAGAAGATCAAGACGCCAGCTGCAATCTCAGCAGATAATATGTCTGGACTAGATGGGAAACTTATGAAAGGTTCCTAGTGGGATTCTTTACCTTGCAATCACAAGCGCCATGCCCCACACAGCAGATCCGAGGTAGCCCTGGATGTGATATCAACATTACATAGTCAGCACATGACATACTGCTGGCACGATGATGAACGCAATGCCACCAATGTACTTCGTGACGCCACCTTCGTTAGGGTGCACTTCCATTCCAGTGACCTTACCACACGTCATCCAAGCTGCTAAAGCGTGTCCAAGCTCGTGCAGAAAGACAGTTCTAGATGATGTAAGTCAATGAATACTCGCACTGCGTACAGGATCTTGAATGGATGCATGAGCGGGAAGCGCCACCTACAATTGCCATTGTTACTTGAAGAGCATCTGCGAGCTTACAGCTTGAAGATAAGAACCACATATCCGACGATAAGAAAGATGGACTGCATTTGCTCGTCGTTGCAGCAGCCGAGCGTCCACCATGAATTTCCGTCACCAACGTTTGCCATGCTCTTCTGCGCAGCGTCGCGAAATGAGAACTGAGTCTTACTCTACAGACATTCTGACACCAATCAAATGACATCTTTCCTTCATGTGAAACCGACAAATGATGGAAGGGACAGACGAACACGAGCCGACGGGAGTTCCCATTCCAGTACCATGAGCCCACGTGATTCATGTCAATGGCTTCGTAGGTATATATATACCAATGTGAACCCCAGCGCGCATCCAATGGTACCAATCTCGCGTCTGTGTGTGAATTCATGAATGTTCATGCAGACATTTCATTGATCGAGTCCTCAGACAAGATTATCACAGTCTCTCAGAAGGGATCAGTACGTGGAGTCAGGATCACTTCTAATTGAGACTTTGTCTAGGGCTCATCATTCAGCGCCAAGGTTGAACAAATTTTCCTCAACTCTGACGAAGCCGAGGTTTTCGAGCATGTGCTCGAGCCATTGCTAGAAGCGTGTATTGAAGGCATGAATGCGTGCTTACTTTGTGGAGGATCTGCAAATACGGCTCACAGAGGATTCCTATATGGGGAGGCTACACCTCGAGCAAAACCATCAACCGGTCTCGCGCTCCTTGTGGTGGATCGCATTCTTGAACGACTTCATCAAAAGCAAGCTTGTCGCGCCTCTCTCACTTCATTTACTGTTTACCTTGCGTTTTCCGAGTGCTTTGAAGAAACTATCAAGGTATACTGACAGCGTGGATGCGCATATGACAAATACAATTCTAGGACCTATTTAGCACATCCAACAAATCAGTAGCACTTGCTGATAGCAAATCCTTTGGTGTCGATTTCAAGAGCATAACTAAAATGGGTCCTATTACTTCCACTATGACAGCCAAGCAGGCATTTGACCAAGGGCGAATAAGATGCACGACCGCGGCTACAACGCACGGCCCGGCTGCGGATTTCTCGTCGGCAATCCTACGGGTAGATGGATGAACGACACGATCGATGTTAACAAATTGACAAGATTTATCTCCAACAAGTACTGAAAGACGGTGCCAAAACATTAGTGTCGACATTTGATATGGTTGATTTACCAGCATTGGATCGACTTGCAAAGGTATAAATACTGACGTAATGGTCTTACATTTACCTCTAAGTTATCAACAACCTTGCGACTTACCGAGGGGCCACTCTTGAACAAGGCGTTATTTGCATTCGACAGCGTTTGTAAATCTTTAGAAGCTACCGCATCGTTCCCGCCCTACGACGAATCCATACTGACACAATGCCTTCAACATGCCCTGGGAGGTGACGCAATGACGGGAGTACTGCTGCATCAGTTTTGATGGAATAGTTTACAAACGTTACTACGACGTAGGCTCTTTTATTTGTTGCTCCAAATGACTTTGAAGGATCCAAAGGCACATTACAGGCTGCTGGCTTGATCCAAAAGGTGAAAAATTTCCCACTTGTTCACACAGACATGATTCAAGGACTTGTACGTGTGGTAATCTTATCTTTCTTATAATGCCTAGCACCGGCGATTTCACTTGGAGCGCTCGTATTTTAGAAGCGAACTAGCAAGGATTCGAAACAATACGCCGGGCGAAGCAGCAATGGCTATGATAGAGAAGACTCACGAACTTGAAGGAAAAGTGCTTCAAGAACACATGGAGAAATTCAAGCTACGAGAGCAAATCGAAACTTCTCTCAAACAAGTCGCTGAGTATCGAGTCAAGTATCAAGAGCTCGTTGATAGTGAAGCAAACCTGCGAAAACAAATTTTGGATGGAGAGAGAGAGAAACTCCGACTGAGCAAAGCTATCGTCGACTTACAACTACAACACACCGCTCTTCTCGAAAGCGTCGAGAAGGATAAATTCGACCTCACGACTAAGCTTCTAAACTCTGATAACGACATTTTGGAGCTACAAATGAAGGAAGAGCAACACGAAAGTCTCTTAAAATCTGCTCAAGACAGCGCTGCACAATGTGCTTTGGAGAAAAAGGAGCTTGCAATTGAGTTTGTTGCACTGAAAGCGAACTATGTTGCACTAAATACTTCCTTTCAAAAGGAGACTGCGAAATCCCAGCAACTCAGTCTTGAGCTCTTATCTTTGGTTAATCAGAAGAAAGCACTAGCAGCGGTACGTTCTTTCATGATGTTTGAGTAATCCTAAACTTTGGGTAGCAAGTGGAAGATTTTGAAAAGACCAAACGAATCAACGAGCAGCGCGATCTCAAGATGATGCAAGACATGGACGCTTCAACACAGCGTGAGCAAGCCTTGGGAGAAAAACTCGCGGCCGAAAAGTTCAAGAGTGATAAGTTGTATCAGGATAAGGTTGCATAATTGCCCTTGTGCCAAGTCATATAAGTTCCGAGCAGGTTGCACTGGAATTTCAACTTAAGGCGGCAATGCTTGAAGCAGAAGCACGCCAAGTCCAGTACGAAAAAACGTCACTGGAAATTACCCAAGGCCAACAAGCAGAAGCTCTGGCAAATAAGAAAACAGCTGAGGACGAGCTCGCCAAGGCTCAAGTACGCGTCAATACTTCTAAACTGTATGACGGTGGAGCTAGATGAAGCTGGCAGCGCAGCAGGAGCAGATCAAAATGCATGAGACGACGGTGGGCGCATTTCCTGGAAAAGATGGATAACAAACGCGTAGGTACTCCAAATGAATCGACAAATATCAGACCTCCAACGAACTGCGGCAAGACGAACGGAAGACAATGAAGAATTGCTTAAGAGATGGTAACATACTATTCTTTGTAGTATAACACGAGTTGTTTAGCACTCGACTCTCGACTGAGTTGGACGTCCAACGAAATGAATACAGGGCCAAATTGTTGCAGTTCTTAGGCCAACAGAATTTGAACCCTTCGCCAGCTGCTGAGGCCACCGCCGAAGGCTCTTCACTCTCTTCGAACCAGCCAGACAAAGCAGTCATCGCCAATGAAGTGGTCCGATCTTTCCAAGCAAAGGAAAACGAACTGATGGAAACCGTGGAGTCTCTACATAACCGCAACGCCACTCTTGTATCTAGATTGGATATGATTCTCAGTTTGGCTGTGAAATTGAGGCGTATCCTTGAGGATAACCATGTGGTATACTGCGCTGACGCTCTTGATTCTATTTTGACCACATGAGGATAGAAGTGCGATGATGTTCCTCTGGACTTAGACAATTGGAGCGAAGAGCTTGCTGCTGGACATATAACGAACGATGATGAGTTCAAGATGCTGCGCGCTAAATATGAGAGCATTCAGCAAGAGCTTCGTGTGCATCTTGAGAAAAATATACACACGGCCGAAGCCTACAGAGCGATGCTAGCCGAGAAAGAAAAAGACCAGCAACAACTACGAACAGAAATCACATTTGCGACAACTGAAAGGGATCGATTGCAATTCCTCTTGGACAAATATGCCAAAGGCAATGTGAATGAAGAAATGATACGCATGCAAGAAACTTTGCTGAAGCAAATTCAGGATCTTCGCAATGTGCAGAAGCCCCAAGTGGACAACAACAGCACGCTTCAAACTGGAGTGAACGAGCTCAAGCAGGAGAATGCGCTGCTGAAAGAACAGCTAAAAGGCTTGCAACCCTCAACCTTGAGTCGTAGTCAAATGTTGGTGTTTGAGGAGACAGAAAGGAGATGTGTTGAGCTCACGACGAAGACAATCATGCTCCAAGAGGAAGTGAATAGCCTTAAGAACCTTCTCAAGGTATCAGCGACTCGTTCTCAAGATAAGATGTATCTCCATAGACTACAATCACTAAATACCAACGGAGAATCGATGAACTGGAGACACAAACCAAGTAAACAATCATGTCGATGACGTCTAGTTCGTTTAAAACTTAAAGACCATTTCCGAAGTGTAATTGAGGTTCTTGAGAATGCCTTCAACTTGGCCTTGAGAGTAATCCTTGGCTTTGCCACCCGAGATGGAGTGCATCATGCTTGGTGGGCCACACACAAGCACCAAGTTCTCCACAGATGGACCAGGCAAGTATTCCTTCAAGATTTCTTCATTGATAAAACCTTTGTATCCTGTCCACGACTCGGACGGTTCGCTCAAGACATGCACAACCTTTAGACCAGGGTAGATGGCTTCATACGACGACAATTCATCACGCAAGATGATATCTTCTTCGGTCTTGTTGCCGAAAATGATCGTGACATCCGTGTTGTCTTCTGGGTTGCGAAGAATTTCCAAGGCCACTTGCAACATGGGGGTAATGCCACTGCCACCTGCGACCATTGCAATGTGCTTGCGCGAGCTGGGCTTGTACGTAAACTTGATATTGGGGCCCTTAACATCGACGGAGTCTCCTTCTTTCAATTCGACGAGATACTTGCTCATAGCGCCAGTTGGATAACCTTTCACAATGAGTTCCATGTAGCCCTTTTCGGAGTTTGCCGACGTTGGCGTGTATGGACGCACAACAGGCTTGCCGTTCAAGTTGGCCCTAGTCAGAATGAACGATGCAGTCGTCATGCCGCTCGTTTGGTCTGGTTCCGGGAATTCCAAGCGAATTTTACGCGTATCATGGGTCAAGAATTCATTGCTCGTGACGCGAAACGATCTCCACTCGTTGGGACTCAAGGCGTGTTCCGAAGTCGCGACCGTGGCAAACATGGCAGAACCCACAAGAGCAACGCCAAACGACGCAGAAGACAAACCTTTAACAGAAGCACCAGCTTGTGGTTCCAAGATCAATGACATCAACGCGCCTTTTGACTTGCTCAAGTGGCGTTGGGCGAACCGGAGCAGCATCATGTTGGGCTCGAGGCAAAACTGCAGTCACTGGCGTTTTTGTGGTGAGAAATAGACTACTCGAATTTTAACCATTCATATTCTAGCATTATAAAAATGAACCAATCAAACATGGCGTCTCACGATGGCGACGGTCCCGAGAGGTCGGGATGTCGTGAAAACGTGATCTACTCTCGCTTGGACTTGAACAGACCCATGACGCCCTGGAAGAGGTCGGTGTTGTACGCCTTTGCCGCGACGCGATCGGCTTCGAACTGAGCTTCGCGTACGAATTTGTCAATCTCGGATTCATTGGGCTTCAGAAAGGGCACGAGGTATCGTGTGTAGAAGGTCGTTGCGCGGCGGGTTAAAGGCGTGAACAATGCCAAGATCGCACACAGTTTGAATGTGTTGTAGTTCGGAATCCACGAGAGCAACTTGTTGGCAAACACTTCGACAAACTTGACGCACGCAAAGACAATCCAAAACATAAGCCATAGTCGCACTTCGCCAGGACGAACGATCGCTGGTTTTTGCAGCACTCGAAACGAAGCATACCCAGGATACGCAAAGCCAACCACATTGCACAGCACGCCAGCGCCGACACCGCCAACAAGAACGACATACGCGATCAATGTGGTCAAAACGATCAGCACGACTTTATCGATACCAGTTTGTTCTTCCAACGAGTCCAGCAATGGAATATGCAACGCGTCGAGTCTGCTACGCAAGTCGGCATGCCATTCTTCGATCGAGTCCATCACGGACATCGCGACGAACGAGGAGGCGCAGTACGAGACAACCAACATTCAACTTGCCATCACGTCTCCATTTTGATTTGTAAACAGATCCTAATTAGGCTTTCAATTGTACCGTCGCAATCATCTCAACCTATCAGCCCCACATTGTGCTTTCCATGGCAACGTCCATATAAAGTCGAGTTTGAACTGGTTGTATCCACATCCTTGGATGCTCTACTCATTTCAGTCGCCCAGCCTCCCAACCCCAATGTGGAATTCGGATTTCACCTACTTGGAGCTGTCCAATGCAAATCGAACCACTCATTCTTGTCAACTTTCGTCAATGATCCGGATAGAAAAGCCGCCATGTTGAAGAGATCTCCATGCAAAATCTGCCTCTTTTATATTAATATTCCAATTAAACAAGAATTTTATATTGAAAATAAATTGCAAATTATTAAATTGTATCGAGAGATAAAAAAGGAGCGACTTATTTTTAGCCCCTTCGTTTTCTCTCGCCTCTCTCTCAGTTTGGAATTGGCAGCCCCGTCGTCAACGGCTAGAATGGAACACGTACAAGCGCAACTCGACAAGATCAAGGCGGAATTGAACAAAGTTCAGCTGCTCGTGGAAGCAGAAAAACAAACCGGTGTTGACAAGCTCTATTTGGCTGCTGGTGGTGCCGTTGTGCTCCTCCTTGTGGTCTTGCTTGGATTTGGAGCTGGCTTGTTGTGCAACTTGGTCGGCTTTGTCTACCCTGCCTACGAATCGTTCAAAGCGATTGAAAGTGAAAGCTCCAACGACGACACACAATGGTTGACCTATTGGGTTGTCTACAGCTGCTTTCAAATTGTCGAAGTGTTTGTCGACTTTTTGCTCTACTTCATCCCTTTCTACTATGCTTTCAAGCTTGGTTTCTTGGTCTGGTTGTTTTTGCCATCCACCCAAGGTGCCACCTTTGTTTTCAACCACTTCTTGAAGCCCTTCTTGAAGAGCCACGAAAGCACTATTGACAGCGCCATCAGTGGCATCAAGAGCAGCAGTGGCAAGGTTGTCGGCGACGTGACTGGTCTCGTGGCTGATGTCACCAAGGATGTCACCTCTGCCGTGGCTCAGAAGTTGGTTGATAACCAATTGAAGTCGCAAAATGGTGCACCATCTTCCCCCAAGAAGACGGCCTAAAATTTTTAGGCACTCTCGTCTCGTACTTTAGTGCCCAAATTCATTTTGCTCTTAATCATCTGTGCTGACGTGCAGAATTAACTCGATAACAAGCATTACATTTACACAGCAACGAAACAAATGCAATCCGGTATTATACATCTTGAACACTCGAAAGTACACCACATCACGTGCTGTCTACTTGATTCATTTACAAAACAATACGAGCTGATTCAAAGATGATCATCTATGTACATAGTGGGTATATGTGCTCGAGATGAGTAACGACACCTGTGGTAGCGTCGACAAACCACCATAACTGCGTATTTGCCTTCCTCAAGTTTGCTGCTGGAAAACGAGCAAAAGATGAGGATCTTCACAGACGCCTTTCGCATAGCTGATACACTGCAGAGCCTCGGACTTGGAGGTTGATCGATCATTTGTCTCTCAAGTTTGGCTGTGAGTCCAGTGAATCAGCTGGCATGGTTAGACAATCAGAGCACGGACGCTTCTAAAATCATCACGAAGACTACAAGAAAATTTTCTACAAAGATTTCATCTCCTCGACAACACAATCAGGGAAAGAAGCAAAAAAACTAAACCACCATATGCAGGTATGCATCAACGCCATTTACTTCAACATGAACGTGAGAATGTATAGGCGATGGTTTTAATCTTTGGCTCGTTAAGCTCGTTGCTGTAGTCCAGTTTCTGACAGGCCTCACAAGACCACAATTGTCGACTGCTCTGAAGCCCTCATAAATTGACTATTCGAACGAAACTTCTCAAGAATGGTGTAATAAGTCTCGTTTATTAACTCGTCATCAACATTTCGTGCAAACCGAGATGTTTGTTGTGGTCCTTTCTGCTTGCAAAGTCTTTTGATTTCCAAATGGCAGAATGGACATGTTCAGCTTGTCCATGTCGTTTCGAACTCAGACTTGTTTGCCTTCCCTATGAATTTGCTCCATCGCAATGTCAAGTGACGTAAGGTAGCCGAAAACAGATTTAGCACTACTGCTCGGCCTTTCGTTTTGCCCCACTTCTTTCAAGATTTCGGAAACATCCGCGCCATTACGACACGACCCTCGTGGTACGCGTTCGGCGCCAGTCAACATGACGTTACAATGATCAATAATGTTTTGTCTTCACCTTGGGATGAGCTTTCTTGCACACCCAGACTCTCGCGAGCGAAACATGAAAATGCTCATCCAAGTGAATTAATAGTAAGAAACTTGATCAACTTTCTTGGCAGCATTTTCTTCTTCGACACAACGTTGACGAAACTGTGCCAGTTGCTTTCGCAGGCGTCTGATCGTCTTCTCTTTCTGTGCTAAAATCTAAACAAACAATAATGAAACGTTCATTAGATTCCATTGGTACCTCATCCAATCGCAAGGCGTACTGGTCGATGTCGTAATCGACGACTGAGTCACCTTGGACTTCTGAAAGCAACACTCCTTCTTCTGTAAGCAAGTCGGCATTTTCCTGGCCAAAGTTACTTAACGAGGATGATTCATGTTACTTACCTGTATGGCATCCATGTGGGAGCTTAATAAATTTTCTTGTTCTTCATACAAGGTTTGAACCTAAAGCAGAATACTTGACCTGTCTGTGAAGTTCACATTACCACTCCGTGCAGATCTTCCAAACTGTGGTTTTCTTCTCCGTCACCTAAACATTAAAAATGACAAGCGTTAACATTAAGCAGAGTTTAAACTTACGAGAATGACGACGCAATGAACTATGCAACAATTTGATGTCCTCTTGGCTAGAGCACGAATCTTTCCGTTGAGGAAAATTATCCCTATCGTCGTCGAACCCATCCTCAGGATCCAAATTGATGCCATCAGGTGCTTCATCGGTAAAGCTCGCCTCATCATCATCAAGCGTCATGTCAGCTATATTTCGAGAAACTGCTTGAGACATCAAGTCAGCAAGTGAGTTTGCAGTAGGAAGTGGCGGTGGGGGAAGGGGCTTCTCGGGACTACTAGTTGGGCTTATAGTTGCCCCTGAAAAGTAGTTGGAGCACTTTGATGTCATCACTACCTCCTAGCTTGACTTTGACTTGGACTGGGTCTGCAATGTCGTCTGAAACTTGCTTCTCTTTCACGCGATCTGCGTAACGAAGCGTGTTGATTGTGTGATCAGCAGAAGAAGCACAAGGGGAGACTGCAGCAATCATTACAGTTCTAGATTTCGTGATATTCTTTTCATACTCGCTAATGATACCTTGCTTTTGCGTTGACAAACGAGTCTTTCAACACTTGAGTCAGTTTGCTCGCACGAAAAGGAATGTGCGTGCCACGACCACCGCTGTCCAATGCTCTAAGTCCCATCATGGTGCCAATTAAGTCGGCGGTAAGTATACCTGAAACATTCTTTCAACGCCAAGAGACTCTTGTTTATTTCCGATGACTCCATTCGGCGCTGACGATTGTGGCTTTTAGTGTCAGCTCCGCGCTCACTTCCAGCCAAGTCGATCAATGACAACTTTCCTACAACAGTACTTAATGCTTGATCTGTGAATGCGCCAAACCGTGTTGTTTCATCGTTCCCTTCTCGCGAATATTGAGTTGACAAATGCTGTGAGAGCGAGAAGACTGATCATTCTTTTCTGTTGCATGAGTTGTTCGCATTGCATTCCCTGCAAAAGATTAATGAGTTGTCATTTCCCACGCAAACCTCGTTGCATGGTCTGTAATAAATCTTCTTCACTGTTGATAATGATCTCGTCCATGTCAACAATCTGGACTTCACCATTTCCATCTTCACGAATTGTCAAGCGTTTCTGACGGAGTAAATCTTGGCAATATCCACCATATATTTCAAAAAAGCTCAGCCATAGTTCCAATGGTTTATCACTACGTATCCACTTTAGCGCAAATAAGTATCATGCAGCACACGTTTGCTTGAATTTTTCAATTTCAGCAAATATATCGGCAGCAGCTTGACGTTGAATGCCTTCCATTGTGTGCGTTTTTCCGCTGCCCGTTTGACCATATCTATGGAGAGTCAGAAGAGCAAACCTCATGCATTGATACGCAAAGACAGTTGCTCGACCGCATTCATGAAAGACAAAGTGGATCAACGGTTTTGCAGTAAACTCGTAAACAGTTTCATTCGAGGTGTTTTCATCAAAGCTGTGGTCAAACTCGAATGCATTACTATCCAGATATTTTGTGATACCATCGACTTTAAGCTTGCAGTCGTGGATGATCACCTACACATTGCTTCAGTGAGTCCAGCGTTCCTGACTTACTTTGGGGTGCCAGCATGTAATGCAATCGTAATCTTTCTCCTTGACTTCCTTTTTATTCACTGGTCTCTTACGGACACAAATTGTAATTTGCATATCAGATTTTGTCATGTGTGGCTGTTCTTGGTGCTCTTGCTCTCGGAATTGCTTGATCATTCTTTGAAAGTCAACATCTCCAGGGTTGCCATTCTGTTCGTTGAGCAAATTTTCTTGTTCACGTTCCTTTTTCACCTGGGCCATTGCCTTTCTGCGATCTTCTCTCTTTTGCTCGATCTACTCAGCACAATTAGTTGTAGTCAATATGTACACATCCTTGCCTCTGCAATCACTTGAGTTGTTGGAGCTTTGAGCTTGCTTCCTGGTTTGGTGACCTTGGATTGGGGCAAACGAGAGCTGCTGTTTCGTCGGACATGGCCAGAGCTTGCCACAACGTTTGCACCGCCTAA
The DNA here is from genome assembly GCA_019828595.1 of Aphanomyces cochlioides. NCBI lineage: Eukaryota > Oomycota > Saprolegniomycetes > Saprolegniales > Verrucalvaceae > Aphanomyces > Aphanomyces cochlioides. Next base: position 1,822,660 of record JAHQRK010000016.1, read on the forward strand.
CGAACTCGTGGTAGAGCTAGAAACAGAGGAACTTGCTGCGTTCTTGTCTCGATTTGCTTTCCACATTGTTGACCAGCGTCCTTGTTGGTTTCACAAAGTCTATCCAAAAAGCAAAATGTGATTGATCTGACCGAATAAATGTTAAATTATCCGAAAAGTGTTAAAGCCGAGCCCCTTCACCCCCAATCAAGTTCTGGGTTGGCCTCTTTGAAGCCACAACGCGACGTCGAAGTGCGTTGACTCCACGCTCTAATCATATCTCGATTGATTCATACGGTGGTTCCAATTACAGACAATGTGTGTTACACGAAGTTACTCCAACTTCAGTGCATATTCATTCACCTGCGTGAGTGAAGAAAAAGTGTGTATCGATGCTCGCTCAATTAATGTGTTAGCTGCAGAGGAGCGGTACATTTGGTGCTGAGATTCTTTATCGAGACCTTCACTTTAAGTGGGGCCCAACATCTACGTTTAATCTATTTCATAATTACTGTGGCTTGCTTTGGAGGTTTTGGCTTGTGGGAGGAATGGCTAACGTTAATGGAAGAGGTAACGTTACTACAGAAATTGAGTGGGTGTTGCCAAAGGTTGAATGACCTTCAAGTGGCAGCACGTTCAAGTCACATTGACGAGATTACTTCATTATGGCTGTAATAGGATATTGCTGGACTTTTAAGCAGATTTCACAAAGTTCATAGTCTGGAATGTATAAAGCCCCCTACTTTGCAAATATTCGGCGATAGTTGGGAGCTCGAAGACCCTATAAAATACTATGCGAAAGGCTATCGATGATTGCGTTTCCGCTTGGCAAATCTAAGAACATTAACAATGCTTCGATTTTCGTTTGTAAAGTACGAAACTATACTTCCAAGAATCAAGAAAAAAGGACCCCAGTAACGTTTCGCGCTGTCGTTGAAGACACCAGTATTGACATTTGGTTTTGTGACTCAGTGGTTGCAGTCGAAGATAGTAGTCGCTATTGTGGCGACAAGCGAGAATGACAAATGAAACCACGCCAAGCCAAAACTTGCAGATGCAAAAAGCCATGTGTGATGAGGGAATGGCCTTATTAAACTCTGCGATATCCAAACAAAACAGTGGCGATCAAGCGGGAGCAGAGGCTACGTTCTGTAAGGCAATTGACATCATGGAGAGAGCCTTGACAATCAAGTACGCCTCGGCCGAGGAAGAGGAGACTGCCAAGCGCCTAAATAGTAAAATGTCTCGTTACATTACTATGATCAAGGCTCAACGAAGTAAGGTTATATCTGCAGGAGCTGCTTTGTCAAAGACTTCAACGAAATTCAACATTCTGGACATGGACAATCTCCCTAAACGGTACCAAAGCATTGTAGAAATGCTCTCTTCGTAAGTACCACTTATATTTCATGTGAATGATTTGTGATTGCTAGATCACCATCGTATGGCAACATTTTTGAAACGATGAAAAAATCCTTTGGGTTTCAAGAAAGTAGTGTGACTTGTCAACGAGAGCATCTAACACTACTTTTGGCCAACTTTAAAGAGTATGAAGATAATTCGAATTTGAAACACGTCCAGTCATCTGAATCAAATGATCACGAGCTGCTGAGTAAAGCGATTGCGAAACTTCACGAGCGCCTACTGGACAATTACGTGAAGTGGTGCAAATATTTATCCCAAAAACCAAACTTTCTCAAAGAGCCTTTAGCAGACCTCGTTTTGTTTTTTCTTGTATGGGGTGAAGCAGGTAATTTCCGTCAAACACCTGAACTACTTTGCTTCATTTTCCACAATTTGGCTCCACAAGTAAAACTTGACAATTCCAATGAACCTGTCTCATACTTGACTGATATCGTTCGGCCCATTTACAATGAAGTGAAGAAAGACAACGACAAGAAAACTCCAATGGGCACCAGAGCGCCTCATATTGAGATTCGCAACTACGACGATTTCAATGAGTTCTTCTGGACAAAAAAGTGCCTCAAGTACAATGAAAAAACAATAGCCACCGCTTTTGCAAGCGCGAATAAGAGTGGTTCTCCAAACGTAGTCAAGAAAACGTTCTATGAAACTCGAAGCTGGTTGCGAGCTTTGATTTCGTTCCGACGAATTTTTATATCTCATCTGTTCCTCATGTTCGCAACTATTTCGTTTGCAATCAACATGGTTTTGGTTTGCCCAGATAGTCCGATCATGTATGGATCTGACCTTGGAAGTGAAGTAAGAGTTTTCTCAAAGCTCTACTACAACCCCAATCCGAAATATGTTCCGTCAGGCTTGGTGGATATCATTCCTGGTCCAAATGATGGTTTCGTTAATGGCACATGCAATTATGGTAAAATGGCATCATGCCTTGGAGTCCAAACGTTTGACAAAGCTACAACTTTTCAGTATCTTCCAGATGATTTCAAAAGCTTACTAAAAGACGTCCCATTCACAAACTGCATCGAGTTACTGTCTGGGAGATGCTCCTGCTATCTTGAACTTATCGACGAATGCTTCGGTCAACAAGGTACAGCAACATATATACTTACAGACGATAGCGGGGGAAAAACGCGAATGCCAATTGAATATGATCAAACAACATGCATGCCAGAATGGAAGGCAGTAGCACTGAAGGTTATCAACTCTCCTGGAAATGGAAATTTGAATTGCGAAGCTTGTCGGCTAGAGGTGCTTTATTTGATGCAATCGTTACCAAAATTGTTGAGCTCTTTTCTTGATTTCTCTCGACCAGACCATGGTCCACTCATCTTCCTTGCCGGCGGTGCATTTGTTGGAATTCTAATTGTGATTGAAGTTCAAAATCGACTTTTCTCCTGGTGTGGTATTGGCTTTGTCGGTCGCTCTCTGCCGGTCCCATTCTCTGGATATTGCCGATATACTTGCTTTTGGCTCCTTCTATTTCTTTGCAAGCTGATGTTTGATTACCAGTTCATGATCAAAAGTCTTGTTGAAACGACGATATTTATTTGGCTGTCTGATCCTGCAGAATATCTGAAAGTTTCTCATTTTATGATTCAGTTTTCCTTCCACAACATTATTTACATATTCTTCTTGTGGGCCCCAGCCATTATCGTATTTCATTATGATGCCCAAATATTTTATGCAATTCTGTCTGTAGTCTTTGGATCGATGAAAGGATTTTCGTTGGGCATTGGAGAATTACGCTCTTTTCGTGTTCTGCGTTTAAAGTTCAAGAAAATTCCAAAAGCATTCAACAAGAGAGTTGTGTCCAACTTGATAGACATCGAAGAGAATGAAAAGAAGAAAAAAAAGAAAAAGGATGAAGAAGTTCGAAGTGCATCGCCTGAAAGAATTTTCCAAACGATTGAATACTCACAGGGTGACAAACCCCTTGTTGTCAAAACTCAAGTATACAGTAAGTTACTTCAGGGAACTCAAGTGAATGATAATTATCAGCAATTCACGACTCCTGTTGGGGAGCTCGACCCTGAGAAACAAAGCACGGACAACACAACAGACATACTCTCGGTGTTTGGTCTTACTGGGGCCGAATTTGAACGAACAATTTCATTTGCAATGGCATGGAATAGATGTCTCGCTACGATGCGTGATGAAGACGTCATCAGCAATCGAGAACTAAGTGTTTTAAGCTATTTGATTGATGCAAAAGAAACCAAAGATAGACGATTGTATCAACCAGTGTTTTTGACTGCTGGAAAGCTTGACGAGTCCATTGAAATAGTTTCGGAGTGTTATTTGATTTATGAAAAACTGACATCCGACAAAAAGAAAGACAAAGTCTTGCAAAAGTTTGAGATGGCGATGACCGAACGTCTTCGTAAGGACCACCTACGAGTCCAGTCTGTTGTAGGGTCATACAAGTTTTCTTCCCAAGTAATAAAACTCCTCTTGGGTAACCAGCACACGGAAATGGAACAATGCTTCTCGTTTATCGAAGAGATGGCGATGCAACATCAAACTTTGAAGGCTCTAAACTTCAGCAATTTGCACCACCTGCGTAGTCAATGCGCACATCTCATGAAGTCAATGCTGGATGTCCCACTGTCATCGAATGAGACAAATATCAAATTCCAGAGATCTTTGTATAATGTGGTCGATACTATCGAACTTGTCATCAATTCGCTGAAGAAGCTGCTGTCAAAACAAGAAGAGCTTGTAAATGTCTTAACGGAGTCAACTCTGAAGCAAGACTCGTTCTTTTTTTCTACTGACGCTCAAAGCTACGCTGGCAAGCAGCTTCATAGTCTCGTGAACAACAAAGCAGCAATGGATATTGTTTCAAGAGCGTTTCAATTATTGACTGTGGATAATTTTGATTCTGAGCCACGTTCTGAGGAAGGACAACGACGTCTGAGATTTTTCGCCAATTCATTATTCATGGAAATGCCTGATGCAAGGCCGATTCGGCAGATGCGATCATTCTCGATGTCTACTCCATACTTCAGTGAAATTGTCCTATACTCACTGAAAGAGCTAATCACTCAAAACGACGATTCAATGAAATTGCTCTATTATCTGCAAACGATTAATCCTTTTGAATGGGAAAATTTTCTTGAGCGGCTAAAAGTGAAAGATGCTGACGAAGCCTTGAAGAAATATCCTGAAGAGGTGCAGCTATGGGCTTCCTACAGAGGTCAAACATTGGCACGCACAGTTCGTGGTATGATGTACAACGAGGACGCCATCCGTTTTCTGTATTGGCTGGAGATTGGAGAAAACGAGCCAATGCATCTTCATGGGTGCAATTGTACACGATGCAGTAAACTAGAAGAAATGGTAGCGCTGAAATTCAATTACGTATGTACCTGCCAGATATATGGAAAACAAAAAGATGAACATAAGCAGCAAGCACTCGACATCGATTTTTTATTAATGAAGCACCCTAGTCTCCGTGTGGCATATGTTGATGGTCCGAAGAAGATGAAAGAAGGTTCGCCGAAGTACTTTTCTGTGCTTATTCGCGCTCAAGGTGACAAAATTGGTGAAATTTACAGAGTGGAACTACCCGGAGATCCAATTCTCGGTGAAGGCAAACCAGAAAATCAAAATCATGCCATAATCTTTACAAGAGGAGAATGGCTACAGTGCATAGATATGAACCAGGATAACTATCTGGAAGAGTGCCTGAAAATGCCTAATCTCCTTGCCACTGCTGATGAGAAAAAAGTTGAATCTTGTCCTGTTACAATCATTGGATTTCGCGAACATGTCTTCACTGGTGGAGTCTCGAACTTGGCTGCTTTCATGCAAATCCAGGAACTTTCTTTCGTGTCACTGGGTCAGCGAATGTTAGCTCTGTTTTATGTGCGTCAACACTACGGTCATCCTGATATATTTGACAAGCTTTTTGCTATGGGAACTGGTGGAACGGCGAAGTCATCGAAAGGCATTAACTTGTCTGAAGATATTTTCGCTGGGTTTAATACCACGCTCCGTGGAGGACGTGTAACACACGAAGAATTTATTCAAGTTGGAAAAGGTCGTGACGTAGGAATGCAACAGCTTGCATTGTTTGAGGCCAAATTGTCGTCGGGTGCCGGCGAATGTGTGATATCAAGAGACTGCATGCGAATGGCCAACCGTCTCGACTACTTTCGACTAAACTCTTGGTTTTATGGAAATCTTGGTTGGTACTTTACCCAAACCATGACAGTCTACGGAGTATACTTGTTTATCTACGGAAAAATTACTTTCGCTCTGAGTGGCTTGGACTCTTTCTATCTTCAAGCAGGCCGCTTGGGAATAAGCGGAGTCCTAAATACGTCTTGGGCGCTTCAATTTGGATTTTTGCTTGTTGTACCAGTCATTGCTGTTGTTGGTGTCGAACAAGGATTTCGACATGGCTTAAATTATTTGCTTTGGAACTGTATGACCCTTGGCCCTCTATTTTTCACCTTTCAAATGGGCAATCGCATGAACTACTTCGATCGTACACTCATTCATGGTGGGGCCAAGTATCGAGCGACTGGTCGTGGATTTACAATCAAGCACGAGAAGTTTGCTGAGCTATTTCGATTTTATGCGTTCAGCCATTTCTACAGAGGTGTTGAATTGACCTTTCTTTTGATATTATTCTACGCGTATGGTACTTTCTCTTGGTGCAACTGCTCTTGGACAATAGAATCAGAGTTTTATAACAATGTCCAGCCTTTGGCGTACGAAAGGAACCAGAGATGCTATGCCAATTTTTACCAAAACTGCGTTCTTCCAACCAACCAAAACTATGGAATCATGAGCTACTCGTTGTGGCTTATTGCTGCCACGTGGATGTGGGCACCATTCTTTTTCAACCCGAGTGGCCTGGATTGGGATAAATGTATTTCCGACTACAACGACTGGCAACATTGGCTGGCTACAAAGAATGATTCAGCAGAAAGTTGGCTGGGATGGTGGACAAATGAGCTCGAATACATTGAACATTCCACCGGATTCTCCAGAGTCGTTCAACTCTTGAGGAAAACAAGATTCTTGCTCGTCGCTATTGGAATTTATCTCCAAATGATGTTCCGACTGGTTTACACGGAAAAAAACAAGACAGTGACAAGCAACTCATCACTCGAGCCATATGTCATTATCGGTGCATTTTTTGTCTTGCTTCTTCTGTTGGGCTCGTGTGGTTATATATCGAATCGAGTAACAAAGAAAATGGCCCTAAAGCAGAAGCCACTTCGGAAATTGAAATTCTACTTGGCATTTATAGGCTTGATTTTGGCGATACTAGGCCTTTTCTATGTTAATTTGGCTACGATAGTTGAGATTACAATTATCATCCTGCTGTTGGCCTATTGGGTCATTCAAGTTGCCATTGTTCGCCTCAAGTATAGGCATATCATGATTGAGACCATGGCCAGTCTTTTTGACAGAGCCGTGGGTTGGATTATTTTTGGTCCCATTCTGTTCATTGCAATGTTTATGCCGTTTATGTCCTCATTTCAGCAGCGCGTTATGTTTAACCAAGCATTCACTTCGGGCCTGGAAGTGGCCAAACTATTGTCGAACGAAGCCTTGGCACCTTCCAGCCGAAAACCCGATGGGAACTCGAAGAAAAAGAAGAAACGTGAAGAATAACCTTGCACTTGCTTTAAGTCCTGAGCTATTTACATGCGAATATGCATTTACATATAACATTGATATATTTCTTGGTTTGACGCTTTAATTGACTCGCCCGCGAAAGAGTGTGTCAACGGAGTGATATTCACAAATCAAAGTACTTCTGTTACTATGCAAGATACTTGAGATTTCAAACCATTGTCGAAGTTGAGTAAGTGTATTGTCATTGTAAGGATTCTTTAAGCTGAATGAACTGAAGTACTAGTACGAAGTGAGTCATAATATGTATTCAATCTAGTTTAAAATTTTTGCCTCTTCATATCGAGTGAGAGCTCTTCGTGCTCTACATTCCAAGATTCTCACATATCGACTTCATTTTATTTTGTGTACAAATGAATGAAGACCTAAACAGCTTTCATGAAGCCTGCTTGTTTTGATATGACAAATTTTCGTCTGAACGGGATTCTTAACAATCTGTTCATTCATTGACGTGTGTGCGATGTGGAGTAAAATCTACAGAGAAACTCTTCACAATGGGTTCTGAACTCATTATCGTCCTCTCGTTGCAATTACACCTCTTCTAACCGCCTATTAAATAGGAGCTGCCTGTTCGAGAATATTCTCTTGCACGACCAACGATGAGGAAGTCGATGCATATCAATTAGTATGCATTTTGTTCACCTGACTCAACCAGATTTAAACGCCTTTGGAAGCGATGATACATATTGCCTGCTAACAATGTCACGCCGGGCTGACATCAAATAAAACTACTATTCTCGCCAACATGAGTAAACCATGCTTCTTTGGCTCGACAGCGGTAACCCTCTTACATCGCCATCGGCTTCAAATGAGCCCCACAGTTGCCCATCATTGGAGTTATAGCTATATACTTACTCAAGTTATGTTTTGATATAGGTATGTGCTATCACAGTAATCTCTGCATTCATATTGTATCATCAAAACTCACCCCAGTGTGTTTGATAAAATTAGAAAGGTATGATGTTATACAGTACTAAGAAAATGCGCAACAATTGCTTCGATTGGAGATTCTTGTTAGCTCTATATATTCATATATCAGAGGTATTAAAATTATAAGGGCAAACTTGTCAGGTGTTTTGATTGCATACATTTTTCAAGAGGTTTGCGATTTTTCAAGGGAAACATGATGTGACGCCACTCTCATTACGTCCATGTGGGACACCACGGCATACCCACGAATCGGTGAAAACTCTTCGTTTTGTCAGTAGGTAAATAAAAGAGAGTCTCCTTGTGAGATCGAGGACATGCACATAGTGAGGTAGTTTTGAAAGATTGAAAAGCTAAATTATCTCTCTCAGAGTCCCAACGTGGCCACGCAGCCATCGTTGAACCCATCGTGATGTGTCTTGACAATCTTGCTGACGGGTGAAAAATTTTTGCCTATTGAAATTTGCTATGTGTATAGACTCTGGATGCGTTGGGGGTGCTACAAAAAAACTTTTTTTCGTACAAAAGGAAAGTCCAAACACATTACCTAATGCTGTCACACCTCTCCACTGTCGTGTCTAAGTATAAGCCATAGTAAAGTCCATAGAGTTGGGGCAAGATTTAGGTTTCCGAAAAAAAATATCCAGAACAAGTGCCGACAATCAGTTATATAAGCAAAAAACAGTTTTCGATTTCGTCATTTCAGTGGAGCTGTCGCGCGCTTGGTGGCAGAGGAAGTGACGGAACGAGTCTCACTGGAAGTTGAGACAAGAAACACCCACCACTTCTAGGTATCATGCGAAGACAACAACGTGGCGAAGTGGAGAATACGTTCAGCCGCGGCTTGGAGCGGCAAAAGCAACTATGTGACGAAGGCATGGCTCTTGTCAACGAAAGCGTCGGCATTCAGAATTCGGGTGGTGACCCAGATCTTGCCGAGAGGAATCTGAACCGTGCCGTTGAGATTTTCGAGGCTGCTCTTGGAATTCAATACAACACGCAAGAAGAACAAGAAGCTGCTGTGCGATTGAACAACAAAATGCTACGTTATGTGAAAATGATCAAGACTCAAAAGGCTAAAAATCCTGCCGTGGTCAACAAGAGAGCAGCAGTCAAGTTCAACATACTGGAATTGGAAAACCTTCCAACGATATACCATTCAATTGCAGGCAAACTATTTAAGTAAGTTGACTCTGACTTTGTTCTTCTAACGCAACATTTAGCTCTCAAAGCGGCGACATATTTGAAAACCTGAAGAATACGTTTGGCTTTCAGGATGGCAGTGTTCTGAACCAAAAGGAGCATGTGCTTTTACTGCTTACCAACTACAAGGAGCAATTAGATGTGCCTGATCCTAAGGCTCCTTCAGATCAACAGCTTCATCGAGACCCTCAACGGGAAGCCCAGTTGGCGGATAAAGCAGTGACCAAATTCCACACAAAGCTGTTTGACAACTACAAGAAATGGTGTAAGTATGTATCTCAGAAGCCCAAGTTCTCTCGCGACAACTTGACTGACATTGTCTTGTTTTTTCTTATATGGGGCGAAGCGGGCAATTTTCGTCAAACACCTGAACTTCTTTGCTTTTTGTTCCACAATCTGGCTCCCAATGCTCAATCTGGTGGTACAAAAGAGCCTGGCGATTTCTTAGCCAATGTTATTCGTCCTATGTACAACGAACTGAAAAAAGACAATGACAAGAAGACTACCAAGGGAGCCCGAGCCCCCCACAATGAAATTCGTAACTATGACGATTTCAACGAGTTCTTCTGGACTAAGAAGTGTCTAAAGTACAATGCGTACAACATTGGCGAAGCCTTTGCAAGCGCTGACAAAAAAGGAAATCCAAAAGTCGTCAAGAAGACTTTTATTGAGAAGAGAACTTGGTTTCGAGCTCTGATGTCCTTTCGCCGAATTTTTCTCTTCAACTTTGCCTTGTTCCTTGCTACAGTTGGATTTGCAGTGAATATGGTTTTGGTTTGCCCCGATAGCGCTATTATGTATGGTACCGACTTGGGTGAAGTAAAAGTATTTGGCAAGTTGTACTATAATCCCAAGACGTACAATTTAACCCGAGATACGCCGAGTGGCCTCGTTACTGACAGCACAGACTGCAACGTTGGAAAGCTGGCGACATGCTTGGGTGTGTCAAATTACGTTCCTGGTCAATCATTGACAACTATACCTCGTGATTTTCGTGAATTACTTCAAGACATTCCGTTTACTGACTGCGTACCCAAACAGAGTGGGCGATGCACGTGCTACATCGATTTGATCACTAAATGCTTCTCTCAATCAGGAAATGCTACAGCGTACACCAACACTGACACTCCCAACGTTCCCCAAACTATTAATTACAACCAATCTTTATGTGCACCTGACTACCTGAATGCCGCCTTAGCAATATTAAATAACAATACCGACGGAAGTTTGAATTGTGAAGCATGCCGACTTGAACCTCGTCATTTATTGACATCTCTACCCAAACTGATGTCGTCGTTCATTGATATAAAGCGTGTGACACAGAAAAAGGAGTTCGGGCCTTTGTTTTTAGGTGGTGGAATTGGATGCCTTGCCTTAATTCTTGTGTGCGAAATTATGGGACGAATGTTTTCTGGCGTGGGTGTTGGCTATGTCGGAAGATCTCTGCCCGTGCCGTTTGCTGCTTATTGTCGTTACACGTGCTTTTGGCTGTTCCTATTTCTCTGCAAGTTGTTGTTTGACTACCAATTTATGGTCAAGAACTTGGTTGAAACAACCATATTCATTTGGCAAACAAATCCAAACAGCTTTTTACCTACCTCTCACTTTTTGGTCCAGTTTAGTGCTCACAACATACTGTACATCTTGTTTTTGTGGACGCCAGCGATAACTGTTTTTCTGTATGATGCTCAAATTTTTTATTCGTTATTATCCGTCATATTTGGTTCAGTTCGTGGCTTCAATTTGCGAATTGGTGAATTGCGATCGTTTCGTATATTGCGCTTGACCTTCAAATCTGTGCCAAAAGTGTTCAACAAGAAACTTGTTTCTAATTTAATCGAAATGGGCTCAAAAAAGAAAGGAAAGAAAGATAAAGGAAAGAAAAAAGGTGCTAAAGAAGAACCGGCCCCAGAACGTCGGTTCCAGAGAGTGTCATATTCTGAAGGTAGTAAACCCTTGACCGGTACATCTAAAGGGTTCAGTGCTCTTCTTGAAAATGATGGATACAACGAATTGAAGACCCCAGGAAATGGTGATATTGAAGTTTCTTCCGCATCGGGCCGTGCTTCTAATATTGGCTCTATTACTGGAGTTTCTGGTGCTGAATTTGAGCGAACAATTCCATTCGCTATGGCTTGGAACCGATGCCTAGCAAGTATGCGTGAGGCTGACGTTTTGAGTGACCGTGAACTGAATGTCTTGAGCTACTTAATTGATTCGAAAGATGTCTCAGAAAGGCGCCTGTATCCCCCTGCTTTTCTGACTGCCGGCAAACTAGACGAATCAATCGATATCATTGTGGAAACGTACTCGTTGTATGACAAGTTGAAGTCTGACAAAAAGAAGGATAAAGCCCTTCAAAAAGTCGAACTCTCTATGCGCGAACGTTTGACGAAAGATGACCTTCGTGTTGAAGCGATTTTGGGTTCATACAAATTTTCGTCACAGGTCATTAAACTTTTACTGGGTGATGAACACAGGGAATTGGATGCATGCTTCAGCTTTATGGAAGAAATGGCAGCAAATAAGACAACACTAAAAGGCCTGAATTTTAGCAACCTTTATCAGGCTCGTTCGGCCTGCGCGGATCTGATGAAATCAATTTTAGAAGTCCCCAAAAATGCGAACGAAGCGAGTATAAAATTCCAAAGATCTCTTTACAACGTGATCGACAACGTCGAATCTGTCATGGGGTGCCTGAAGAAAGTCCTGTCCAAGCAAGAACACCTCGTCAAACTATTGAATGACACTCCACTGAAGCCAAACTCATTCTTCTTCCCAGGAGATGCACAACATTACGCAAGCTCGCAGCTACAGCGGATAGTGAATGATCAAACTGCCATCGATATCGTGTCTCGTGCATACCAGCTCTTAACCGTTGACAATTTTGACGCTGAGCCACGGTCTGCTGAGGGTCAACGCCGTCTACGCTTCTTTACCAATTCTCTCTTCATGGAAATGCCAGAGGCCAAACCTATTAGTCAAATGCACTCCTTCTCCATTTCAACGCCTTATTTCAATGAAATAGTTCTATACTCAGTCAAAGAACTCACTGCTGAAAACGATGACTCGATAAAACTGCTCTATTACTTGCAAACGATTGATCCGTATGAGTGGGAAAACTTCGTGGAACGTATAAATGTGAAAGACATGCATGAAGCTCTGAAGAAGTATCCCGAGGAAGTTCAGCTATGGGCATCATATCGTGGTCAAACTCTGTCACGTACTGTTCGCGGTATGATGTACAATGAAGAGGCAATCAGATTTTTGTACTGGCTGGAAATTGGGGAGAATGAACCAATGCATCTTCCTGGATGTGCGTGTAACCGCTGCAATAAGTTGGATGAAATGGTGGCCTTGAAGTTCAATTACATTTGCTCCTGTCAGATTTATGGGAAAATGAAAGATGAACAACGTCAACAAGCGCAAGACATTGACTTTCTGTTGATGAAACACCCGGGCCTACGTGTCGCTTACGTCGATGGACCAAAGAAAGTTAAGGATGGCCCTCCAAAATATTTCTCTGTATTGATTCGTGGTCAAGGAGACAAAATTGTTGAAGTGTATCGCGTGGAACTTCCCGGTGACCCGATGATCGGTGAAGGCAAACCTGAGAATCAAAATCATGCCATTATATTTTCGCGTGGAGAAATGCTGCAATGTATTGATATGAACCAAGACGGTTATCTTGAAGAATGCTTGAAAATGCCGAACTTGTTGGCCACTGTTGATCGCAAAGAGCATGCCAAAAACCCTTTAACAATTATTGGCTTTCGGGAGTATGTTTTTACTGGAGCCGTGTCCAACCTGGCTAGCTTTATGCAAATTCAAGAATTATCCTTCGTGTCCCTGGGTCAACGTATGCTTGCATTATTCCATGTTCGACAACACTATGGTCACCCTGATATATTTGACAAGCTGTTTGCAATGACTACTGGTGGAACAGCCAAAGCGTCGAAAGGTGTGAACTTATCGGAAGATATCTTTGCTGGTTTTAATACTACCTTGCGCGGTGGACGTGTTTCACATGAAGAATTTATTCAAGTTGGTAAAGGGCGTGATGTTGGTATGCAACAGCTTGCTCTTTTTGAAGCGAAGTTGTCATCGGGCGCCGGGGAATGTGTAATCTCGCGTGATGCGTCTCGTATGGGCAGTCGTCTCGACTTTTGGCGTCTGAACTCTTGGTTCTATGGCAACCTGGGGTGGTACTTCACTCAGACAATGACTGTATTCGGCATCTACGCATTCATTTACGGCAAAGTTTACTTTGCTTTGAGTGGTCTTGACGAGTTCTTTCTTCAGTCTGGTCGTCTTGGAATTGGCGGTGTATTGAACACGTCATGGGCATTTCAATTCGGATTTTTGCTTGTTGTTCCTGTCATCGCTGTTGTTGGTGTTGAACAAGGTTTTCGTCATGGATTTTCATACCTTATCTGGAATGTGCTCACATTGGGTCCTTTATTCTTCACCTTCCAAATGGGCAATCGTATGAATTACTTTGATCGTACGCTGATTCACGGTGGTGCTAAATACCGTGCGACTGGCCGTGGCTTTACGATCAAGCACGAGAAGTTTGCTGAACTATTCCGCTTTTACGCTTTCAGCCACTTCTATCGTGGGGTCGAGTTGGTATTTCTTTTGCTGCTTTTTGCTGGATACGGAACTTTTTCGTGGTGCAACTGCTCATGGCGTCTTGATCAAACGTTCTACAATAACATTGAACCTTTACCAGATGAGTGGAGAACGCGATGCTACAACAATTTCTACCAAAATTGCGTTCTTCCAACAAATCAAAACTATGGCATTATGAGTTTCTCACTTTGGATCATTGCTGGTACATGGTTGTGGGCGCCTTTCTTTTTTAATCCAAGTGGGTTGGATTGGGATAAATGTATTGACGATTACAATGATTGGCAAAATTGGCTACAGACAAAGAACGATTCATCTGAGAGTTGGTTCGGATGGTGGTCGAATGAATTGGAATATTTGGAGCATTCTAGCACAAGCGCCAAACTTGTCCAGTTCTTGAGAAAGTGCAGATTTTTGCTCGTTGCGATTGGCATTTATCTCCAACTCATGTACCGTTTGTTTTATAAGAATCAAAATAAGTTGATTGTCCGTGACATGAAAAATCAGCTTATGGAAACGTTGAAGCCTTACATCATTGTCGGTGCTCTTTTTGTTCTCATGATTTTGCTTGTTTGCTGCGGTTATTGTGCAAGTCGGTTTTCGAAGCGCAGTCAAATGAAGCAGAAAAAGTTGCGCAAAATCAAATTCAACATCAGTTTTTGCGTCTTGGTCATAGTCATGTTTTCATTCCTATACTTGTCCTTCCGGGACTTGTTTGAAATCTTTCTCATAGTCGTCCTCTCGGTGTATTGGTTTGTCCAATATTCAATTGTTCGCTTGAAGTCAAATCACATTGTGATTCTTTCTCTTGCCAAGAGTTACGACCGTGCTGTCGGCTGGATCGTGTTTGGTCCCATTCTCTTCATTGCGATGTTTATGCCATTCATTTCGTCGTTCCAACAGCGCGTGATGTTTAACAGCGCTTTCACGTCTGGTCTGGAAGTTTCAAAGCTGTTTTCGCATGATGTTGCCCCTGCCCACACAGTCAAAGCTAAGCGATCCAAAAAGAAGAAGCGAGAGGAGTAAACGAGAGACAGTTTTTACGTAATCTTCATAACAACTAGATTTGATCTTCATGAAATATACTACTCTGGTCCGAAATAATTGTCACATTTGACTTTTTAGTGGAGTTTCGTTGGTCCTCTTTGAGGAATTCTACATTTGATTGGTGCAAATGAAATTGCTTTATCTCCTCTTTGATTGGATATATTTATTCAGGCGAAATTCATTGCCATGCAGGAGAAACAATGCCTCAAAGTTTGCCCTCTGATTCAAATTACAGAAAATCTTCCGCCAGTGAATCAAATCGCAATGAAACGCGGTCCCACCGCACACACAAATAGATCACTTAGTCTCCGATATATTAACGGTATTTTTGAGAGACTATCGATCTAGATGCTCAAATTCGATGCTCACAACTCAAACCGAATGGTCTGGCTCTAAGGCCCTTTTCCGGCGACCCTGTGAGCTCCTGCGTCCGTCCACGCATCACTGGAACATATTGAATAAGTTTGTATGCATTTGCAGGACCAAATATGGCGCCTAGAGACGTGAGCAAAACTAAATGTGATGAGGTCTCCAATATCATTAGGTCATATGTATATTTACTATTTTGTATGCTAATTTTATCTTTTATGAATAATACTTTAATATAAATATGTTAAAATTTGATAAATTCTTCAAACTGTTTCATACCAAAACCTAGTTAACAAGAATTGAACCCCCAAAAATATGCAATATGACAATTATTTCGGACCAGAGTAGTATATTGTATGTGAAGGTGTTTTGAATACTGCATGTTGCTGATTTGGCGACACAGTTTATGCTGGAAGGGTCACAGTTGGATTTTAGATTCGCCGGTTAATTCTTATCCGGATTGGAAGTTCAGTGCACATTCCGTTGGGACATGGAGTATTTTGAACGAAGGTTCATTGCTCCCAGTGTCGAAACCAATCCATTCAGTGCGATTGCCCAAATGTCTCCTCTGTGTCAAGCGGATGGCGAGAGAACTATTGCTGTCTTTGACTGGGATGACACTTTGTGCCCAAGCTCGTGGCTGAACGCGCAAGGGCTACTTCCACTTTACAGAGGACATGTCGTGCCTCTAAATAGTATGGTTCGGCAAGTGTTATCAGCATTGGAAGAACGAATCTTTGCTCTCCTGACGAAGGCAATGTCTTATGGACCTGTATTTGTTGTCACTGCCGCGGAGAAAGGATGGGTCGAAGCTGCATCCACCATGTACATGCCAACGATTAGCGCCTTATTCAAGAAATCGAACGATGTCCATGTCGTATCGGCTCGAAGTTGGTTTGAGACGACATTTGGATGTGGTGGAGATGCGCGACATTGGAAGATTGAAGTGCTCGGATTGATTGCATCAAAATGCTTTGGCAACCGCTACGGTTTTGGTTCGTTCAACCTTATCTCCGTTGGCGATTCGCTAGCTGAGCGAGATGCTTGTCACGCTGCTGTAAGTGCTATCCCCGAAACTGTGCTTTTTGCTAAATCGTTGACCTTCATCGAGTATCCCGATGCGCATGAGATTTTGCAGCAGATCGATCTTGCTTGCTCTTACTTTGATCACATGTGTGCATGGAACAATCATTTAGATTTACGAATAACTCGCGACCAACTCCATGCATTACACTAGATTATCTATTTTAATTTACGCGAGGTTTCTTCTTTCCACTCGATACCGCAGCTAATTGTTGGCGTGTCGGCTTGAGGATCATAAACCTGACTTCCGCTTCCACAGTCTTCGAGTGATTTCGCAAAAAGTATGCATTTTCAGGCGGCACAAAATACTCATCCCCAGGGCTCAACAAGTACCGCTGAGCAGTTTCTTCGTCATATACCCCTTCAGACGGATGTCCGTAAGCAACCTCCAGAGAACCAGGTTGGCAAGACATGACAACAAATACTTGAGTGCAATTACCCACACTCTCTGGTTGCTTGACAGCCTGAGGAGGAAGAACCAACCTTCCTGAAATCCAAGTTGGCAACGCAGGTCCCCCAGGAAGGTTGAACGTTTGACCAGCATAACCACATGGATAGTCGTCAACGCCAGGCAATGCATATATTTCAGAGGCTTTGTTGCGGCCAATCATGCGCATTTTGGTGCTTTTGTTAGTCAGTTCATCCCATAATTCACCGCTGTCCGTAGCCAAATAGGAAAATTCTGACGGTAACTCATTCAGAGGAAATGGTGTGGATTTCGATTTGCCTTGCTTGTGCTGACGCTTCACAGGTGTGGAGGTACCCGCACGTTCAATATGAGAAATAGTTGGCAAAATGAGTCCCACGCCACTTTGCCGTCTTTCATACACCGGCCGTTCACATTTGTACCATTCCAGAGGTTTGATGCAACGGCGCTTGGAACGTCGAACTCCACCTAAAATGTGTTTGGCGTCAACTTTACATGCCCAGCGCAGTGAATACCTGAGTCACTGTCAGAAGCGTCACGCAAAACGTCTCCCGCATGACTTAAAACCGTGATATTATTCTCAGCTTCCGAATCCGATCCCATTCGCGATCGGTCAGTCAAAGCAAACGAGGACTCGTCTTCATACGACTCCCGAATTTTCTTTCTTGGTTTGGTCTTCGTGTTCTTGGGTTTTTTAATGGGTGACTCATTGACATCAACCGACTCAACATATTTTGTTTTGACCTTCTTGGTTACTGGATCCTTTGTTTTTTGTTTTGTCATGGTTTTCTTGACAGTAGGCGGTGGCGTGCCAATTGAATGATCTGGCATGTACTTGAATATTTGTGGGTTGGAACTACGTACTTTCAGTCGGTGAAATTGGAGAGAGGTTGCCTTGAAATGGATCTCTATCGTCCTCTGGCATCCCAAATTCAAAGTCATCCTCAGTCGCAACACGCTTTTCACCTTCATTTCGAGCATTGTTAGAAAAGAGAATCACCTGGGAACCTACTATTACAACTCTGACCCTTCTTTGGAGATGATTGACCAAGTTCTTTGAGATATCCTAGCAATGCGATGGTGTCAGTTTGTGTATACTGAAAAGATTTTACTTTGCAGACCCTTTTCTTTCGGTGGTGTGGCAATATATGATAAGCGTACTTCATTCACTGCATCGGATGCAAAGGATTCTAGCCAGATTAGAAATATTGTGTTTGTGATCAACCATTTACCTCTGTTGATAGGAGATGGAGGTGAAGGAATAGACGACGGGGGTGGGCTGTCCTCTTGATTGAAACTAACCCCCGAGACAGAGTCTTGACGCTTATCCAAGTCTGGAGATGATGTTTTATGACGATTGGGTTGTCGTTCACGCTTGTCATCATGTTTAGCTCGTGTTCCAAGGACTATAGGGAATCGTAAGCCGTGGATAAGTTTATCTTCGAAACCTTGTTTAGCCATTACCGAAGGATAATTCTTTTCTTCAGGACTATTTGACTTTTCCCTTCGCCCAGGCGACGATTCTACTTCGATTCGAGAGGAAATATAAACAAGAATCCTACGTCGTCCATTCGAAAATGGAGACAACATCCCGCCTGAGATGCGGTTATTTCTCGCAGATGGCTTCATGGGAGATCCTAGTGCGCGTTTGAAGAAAACACTCCGACATATCGGTTACCTCTTGCAATCGGAGAAGTTGTATGTGAGAGTGGAGTATTGACAGGAGAGACAGCGTCTGGAGAGCAAAGTAAGTCACAAATGGGTCATTGTATCAACCTCGACTTTTCACAGTTGAAGCTGGAGAAGACACGTCGCTGAACGAGAAAACTGATTGTTGTTCTCGGACTTCCGGCGTTTGATCTATGATTCTTGAGATTGGTCAAGACGCACAAACTTACTTGCAGACAAGGATTCCTTATGTGTATTCGAGGTGGATACAGTCGAAGGCTGTGTGATCACTAGGCACGAATTAGGTGTGCATTTCCAAACACATGACAACTCGTTGAAGGAAATTTCGATCGTCTAGCGAAAGGTGGAGTTGTGGTTGTCAAAGACACAGATGGATGTTCTGCAGCCACATCTAATAGTCAATATCACGCAGTTCTATTGTGTCGAAACGCTACCGGCATCAGCAGAAGGAATGTTTTCGATTGAAGGAGCAGCATTTCCAAAACCTTGTCCTAAAATATTTGATGTTTCAAGGTTGCATGTGATGAAGTTACTCCGTTGACGACGATTCAGGTGAGTATGCTTCTTAGTAGAATGTGGAGCGGCGTTTTCACGAGTGTCCTTGTTCTTTGATGCACTGAACTGAAAGCTGGTTTCGATCCCAAGATCGCTTGTGGACGAATCTGACGATTATTTTCATTGTTGAATTGACGACAGAACACAATACCGTTAGTCGAGGAATCAGCTTGGACCCAAAATTCATGTTCATCCTCAAAACCATCGGAATTTCTTCTGGCCTCAGGCACTTGTTCGTTGGTCTTTCTTGGCGTGCGCTGGGGTGTATGTTGAATTGAAGGTTTCAGCAGCAAAGTAGTTTGTTTGACAGGTTCCTTGGCTTTTCCCAGCCCTGTGCGTGATCGCTGGATTTGGACATCTACAGCATACAATGTCCATGACGACAGTTTTACAAATCACACTGACCATTGTCAGTTGCGTCGTCTTCCCAAAAGTCGTCTGGATCCTCAAAGCCATTTGAGTCCCGACGAACATCAGCTCGAACAACGACTCCCGATCGCCTGTTAATCATGTACGCATGAAGAAAAGCATGTTAGAGCTTCTTACCGTCCTACAGTCGGCAACTTGGCGAGCACAGCCGACATTCCGCAGGCACTTCTTTTTGAAATTTGAAATTCAATTTTGTCCTTTCAAAACTCTGATTTTTTATTCTATATTTTTAAATATAGAATAAAATGCATTTTAAAAAATACATTTAAGGGCCCGTCTGGATGCCAAATAAAAAATATTGTGAAAATTCGTTATGTGATATTTTGTATTTTGGTCAAAATAATACAAACCACGTATTATAATATCACGATAATTAAAATTTCGGACTGTCTGGATTCCCACGAAAATAAAATAATCATTGGGGAATTTGTGTGCATTATACGATATTGGGGAAAATATTCTACTTTGAGTAGAATATTATTTAATACATATTTGGCACGTTTTGAAATAAATTATTGCAATAAAATTTATGCAATATTTGGAAATCCAGACAGTGCATTATGCGATAATCAAAATTATGCAATAATTGATCAAAATATTGCGAATTATCTCAATAATAGGTGATATCTAGACCCTAAAATCTTTTGGCGCCTTTCGCAATCACAGCCAATAGCTAAGCTTCAGATTGTATGTAGCCAATCACGAAGGGGCTGAATGCTCACAAAATGCGAATATCGTCCAATTATTGAGGGATGGAGGTCTCTTTTCAATAATATTGAAAACACCCTGGAGCTTTCATCCCCTATATATTATATAGACGAACGGCAGTCAAATCTTGCGCATGAAAGTTAAAAATCCCTCTGAGAAGCTTTCATCCCCTATATAATATATTGGGATAATATAAAATAGGGATAATAATATATAGGGGTCATCCCCTATATAATATATAGGGGATGAAAGCTTCTCAGAGGGATTTTTAACTTTCATGCGCAAGATTTGACTGCCGTTCGTCACGCAATGCTTTAAAGTAGATGGCTGTGCGTCGAGGGCCATTCGACTAACTTCTTCAATAGAGGGTTCCAGACAAAACAAACCTCATCCTTTCGAGTTTGACTTTATATAGTTGGACGCAAGACTATTAGCAATGGTAAGTAGTTTATAAGTGACGTGCCATGAAGCTCGCCCCATTGATGTTTGCTGGGAAAACTCTGTTGTTGCACTTTAGTTGTCCGCCGCATTCATTTATTTGAGAAATCCGGATTTGTAGAATTTATCCGGATATATGTGGTTGATGGTTTTGGCTGGTTGAGGAGTTTTTTTCTTGGCATCAGCAAAATGTCCGACAAGTTGACCCGTATTGCTATCGTGAGTGCCGATAAGTGCAAGCCTAAGAAGTGTCGGCAAGAATGCAAAAAGTCATGCCCAGTCGTGCGCATGGGAAAGATATGCATTGAAGCCACAGGCAAGTCCAAGATTGCCTACATTTCGGAATCGGTGCGAATGGTTTGTCTTAGTTTGGAATGACTTGTGCTGTAGCTTTGCATTGGTTGCGGTATTTGCGTCAAGAAGTGTCCTTTTGAAGCAATCAACATTATCAACTTGCCTAAGGTGAGTCAAGGAGGAATGCGAGATCTAATTTGCACAGGATCTCGAAAACAACACTACCCATCGCTACGGTGCGAATACTTTCAAGTTGCATCGGTAGAATTCAAATGGCTGCATGTTTCACTTCTTCATTTTGTTCTGCATAGATTGCCCATGCCCCGTCCTGGTCAAGTGTTGGGTCTCGTCGGCACAAACGGTATTGGTAAATCTACCGCACTCAAGATTCTTGCCGGCAAATTGAAGCCTAACCTGGGTCGCTACGAATCCCCTCCTGAATGGCAAGAAATTTTGACTCATTTCCGTGGCTCGGAACTCCAAAACTATTTCACAAAGATCTTGGAGGTTGAGCTGAAACTGTCTCTCAGTCTGTTGATTCGTCATCAACTAGGATAACTTGAAGGCCATTATCAAACCTCAGTTCGTCGACCGCATTCCTAAAGCTGTCAAGGGCCAAGTAAGTCACAGATTTGATGAAGGCGTCTGACATTTAGCTAGGTGGCGAACATTATTCGCGATCGTTGTGAAAAACCCGATATGTTGCAACACTACATGGGTGAATTGGATTTGCTTCACATTCAAGATCGTGACGTACGGACAAATTCTTAAGATTCGCCGACCTTACAATTATTATCTTTAGTTGGAAGTGTTGTCCGGCGGGGAATTGCAGCGTTTTGCTATCTGTTCCGTTGCAGTCCAAAAAGCCGACATTTACATGTTCGACGAACCTTCCTCGTATTTGGATGTGCGTCAGCGTCTCAAGGCCGCTTTGGTTATCCGTTCGATGGTTGAAGGCAATCACTCCTCCTACTGCATTTGCGTCGAGCACGACTTGTGTGTGTTGGATTACTTGTCGGATTTCATCTGCGTCCTCTACGGTTCTCCCAGTGCTTACGGTGTCGTGACGATGCCTTTCAGTGTCCGAGAAGGTATCAATATTTTCTTGGCTGGCTTTGTTCCCACGGAAAATCTTCGGTATGCTCGACTCGATGACACTTTGTTCTAACTTGAGTATAGTTTCCGTCAAGAAGAATTAACGTTCAAGTTGGCTCAAACTGCCGAAGAAATGCATTCCAAAGATGACACGAGTGCCAACACCTACATTTATCCTAGCATGACTAAGACCATGGTTTCAACGAAGGACAACGAAACGACTCAATTCAAGCTCCACGTCGAAGGTGGCTCCTTTGTCAACTCAGAAATTGTCTGCATGTTGGGTGAGAACGGTACTGGCAAGACCACCTTCATTCGCATGTTGGCGAACCAGCTTAAATCGGATGAATTGGAAGCTGCCGAGGCCGCCGATGACCACTACGAGATTGCCAAGGCGTCTTTGCAGTACGATACTAACGTCGTGAGCTACAAACCCCAAAAGATTGCTCCCAAGTTCCAGGTTTGTTTTATGCAGGTCTTGTAATGTTCTAAATACATGCAACAGGGCAGCGTCCGTGCTTTGCTTCACAAGCGCATTCGTGATTCGTACATGCACCCTCAATTTATCACTGATGTGAGCAAACCGCTGAACTTGGACGACATCATTGACCAAGCTGTGCCTAACTTGTCTGGTGGTGAATTGCAGCGTGTGGCTATTGTTTTATGCTTGGGCAAGCCAGCCGACATTTATTTGATTGATGAACCATCCGCGTATTTGGATTCCGAACAACGTATTATTGCATCCAAGGTGATCAAGCGATTCATTTTGCACGCCAAGAAGTCTGCTTTTGTTGTCGAGCACGATTTTATTATGGCGACGTATTTGGCTGACCGTGTGGTTGTTTACAAGGGTCAACCTGGTGTTGAATGTACCGCTCAATCTCCACAAAGTTTGTTGACGGGCATGAACATGTTTTTGAAGCAACTTGAAATTACGTTCCGACGCGATCCAACCAACTACCGTCCTCGTATCAACAAACTCAACTCGGTCAAGGACACGGAACAAAAGAGCTCGGGCAATTATTTCTTCATGGACGACTAAGTTTAAAGGCGTTGCGTGTCGTTGTAATCCAAAATCAATGACTTTTGACATCTTCATTCTTTCTGGAGATGCTGAGACTAAAATGACATGCATTCTCAGGGCGATCTTTTCGAGAAACCTTTCAAAATAAATACTTCTATTGAAATACTTACCCTACCCCGCATTTCAATCTGCAAGATCAAGTTGAAGTTTTCGGATAAAACTGTGTAATTTTATCGCGACACCAAAGAATACGCATTTGTCATTCTGCGTTTGGAGTTGTCAAGTACAAGATGGATTTCCGCTTCCTTGGCCGTCAAACGTCACGCTCGGAAGACAATACGACAAAGCCAACGACGCATCCTGCGTTTGAGCGACCCAACATAGATGCTTCGCCTTCAGGCGCTCCTCCTGTCCCGTTTGGTCACAGCGCCCCCTCGCCTTTTGGAACAGCCGTCTCGCCTGTCGCACCTGATGATAATATTGACGAGTTGCGTCATGTTCGACGGACAAGAAGTAAATCAGAGTGTCTTTTCTTGGCAAGAAGCCATTCGAAAAACGAACTGCCTGGACCATGTCAAGATTACATCACTCAGATCCAAACTATCATGGCAAAGAATGATCCAAGTCGAGGATCACGTGCGACTTCAACTGCACCTAGCCCGTCCTCTAGAGGCACATCCCCCAAGTCAGCAACAGGACCTATTCGACGTAATAGCGTGGCCGGAGTACCAAACTCGTCGGTCTAATTTCCGCTCGCCCGCCCCTCTTTCCACATTTCTTATTGTGTTTTGTTATGATCAACGGTTTTTGAAGAAGATCACAGGATTATGATATCAAAATAAATTATTCGTGTTCGTTATCCGTGGAAAAATTGATGTCGCTGGGCGTAGTTCCAGTCTTTCCCGAATTTGATCATAGCCAAGAGTTTTGTAGTGTGCTCGCTTTGTGCCTTGGTAATCAATTTACATGTTGAGCACCGATAGACTTTCCATTCTCCACTGAAAATTACCAACTCTTCATCACAAATTTTTGAAAGTTGTTCCCAGTGATCCCATTGAGCAATGTTCACTGTGGTGCTACTATTCATGGATACATCAATCCACAACAAAGGACTGATGGAGTTGAGGAATAATTTGATGGGGCTTAGTAATGGCATGCATATTGAACAGAGCTGACATGTCGAGGTACAGCATGGGGTTGGAGTAGTTGATGTTTGAATGGCATTCGTTCCACATATACACTACGCTTACATGAGGATTTGAGATAGTTGAAAAACTACCTGGTACGCTGGAGTCGAGAATGAGACCCAACACCGCTTTTCTTCCCAACATAAAATTGACGCCAGCTCTTCGTTTTTAGGTATCAGAGCGGTATCATTAGGTCTCCAAAGCTGCTTAACAATTTCAAGGGTCGAGAGGCCGAAGAAAGTCATTTGGAAAACAAACATTGCTGGCATTATGCCACGCAACATTTCTTGTGAGGTGACACTCACCAAAACCTACACACTTGTTGTAAGATTAAAGATTTATAGATGCACAAACCGTCTTATTTGTCAAATACAAGTCCCACAAGACTTTACACAACAATTGACCTTGTTTTAAGAAGTGCTCTGCGAAGTGCATTTCCTGAGCACTTGACGAAGTCGACTGGGGCTGTGGCACTGCTAAACATGACTTTGGTCGAACAGTAGCGGTGTTTGTGCAACACGTGAGGTAAAGCACCGACTCTCCATCCCAGTCAACCTTGTAGCCGAGATAAATTCGATGGAAAAGTTTGATTTTATCCCATCTTTCGGGACGGTGCATATCAAGTATACGGACTTGGTTACACATGATATCTATTGGTGTTAATGCAGGCGTCAATGGAATGGATTTATCAGCCAACTGTAGCTCGTAATTACTTAGTATGTCTTGTATAGCTTTTAAGTCAGGTCGATGTTGTGGTTGTCGAACTAAAATGAAATTCAAGAGATCGCTGACAACAATGAGTTGATTTTGTGCGTCGGATTCGTCTTTAGACCTGGACAATATGCTTTCATAGAGAAGTCGTTTATGCTCCAGCGTCAAAATCGGCTCGTTTGACTTCGTCAAATGGGAAAAAAGCCTTGGCCATTCTTCTATTGCCATCTCAATGAACATTGTCTCGAAACTAACGACTTACCACTTTCAAATAGCATTTTACCAGTGATGAGTTCGAAAAGCAAACAGCCAAGCGACCAAATGTCAGAAGCAAAATTTATGCCTTCTGAAAAGGCTAGCATTTCTGGGCTCTTGATTGCTTCAGTGCCGCGAGTGTACTGGCAATTTTTGAAATCCTTTTGGGCAGTGTGCAAATATGATTCCCCGAAATCTCCGAGGCAGACATCAAATCGAGATAGTTCAGAGTTTCGAACCAAAACATTATCACACTGTCAATTACTCAAATCAAGTTCTGCAAATTAATTACCTTGATGTCGAAGTGAGCGACTGACGAAGCATGAATTTGTGAGACTGCAAGACAAACCTAAACAATACAGCGTTTTGTCTTAACAATTGCTCGTACCTTTGAAAAAACACCTAACATTATACGAACAGTCAGTCCTGAGTCGAATATATTTCGCCAGTCCCTTAAGTTCATCGTGCAATATTCCATAGCAATAAAGTACCCGTCACTAGACAATCCATATTCATATATTTGTGTAGCTGCTTTATTTCCTCGAAGATGCTCTAGTATTGTAACCTTTTCACATTCAGCACATCAAACAAAGTATTGTGTTACCTCATTGTACACTGCATAAAGAACTGACCTTTCGTGAGGAAACTTCTGGATTCCAATTATCTTTAACGCGATGCTCTGGCGGCTGTAATCAGTATGATAACGAAACAATGGAACGTTTGATGTGCACCGATACGTTGTTCCAAATGCCCCTTGTCTATGCGGATCAAACCCTCGATAGAATACGACTCTCTCTGAGAAGAACAGGGTCGATAACTTCAACAACCTGATTTTGGATTGAAAGCGCAAAGGATTCAAATCGTAAATCGAAGCTATCATTTCTGGAATGGCGGTCTTTGCTCTTACGGAATTCAGGTGCATTTGCAACAAAAACAGAATATCAAGGCCCAAGTTTTGTCCTTTTGGGCTGCCAAATCGACCACAATAACGCAAACTTAAATGCTGGTGATCATTTGTACAAATCAAAGAATTCAGAAGGGTCTGAGTAAGTTTTAGGTGCATATCCACACAGCATGTCAAGTTCACTTTATCGAGTGGGTTAATGTCATCACAAGCTTTAGTGCCTTTCGGTTGAGGAATGTCAGGGCAAAGCGATGCAACTTTTGATAGTTGGAGAGGAGGTAGACTAAACTTTCCAGTTTGCACGGGTGCCGAGCTTAATTTGTTTATCATCGACGCAGTATCGGGAACGTGTGCTTCAATCTCGGTTTTTAGCGGAAACAACTGTGAGAGAGTGAATTCGAGTATATTGTTGAAAGTTTCTCCTTGAAAACAACACAGCAAGCAATCCCATAACAACTTTCGATATTCTGTCGTGTGACCTGCTCTCTCGAGGTAGTAGCTCTCGAGAAATATATTGAATAATTGCCGATAACAATCATGCGGGATTTCGATTCCAGGCACGTATGTCTAAGAATTGCACAGTTAGCCAAAAATTTCAAATCAGGGTACAGGAAGCAGTAAATATTCTCTTAATGCGGCATGGGTGTATGCGTTTTCGAGAAGTTGGAGAAAAGCGGCAGTGTCCTTGGGTATAATATGTACGAATATTAAATTTATTGAGACAGATGATATGTTGTCCCAATCTTTTGATGATGTTATCTTGAGCCTCATAAATAGCTCCATCCAAGTGGACTGTCTCGTAGGCGGCAAATCTGAAAGTCTCTCTGCCGTAAAGAATACCTTTCTTTGAACTTCTAAGCATGAACTGAGCCAACCTAGGCATGCTTCACGATTTTTTAGGGCCACGTTGTCGTTCGAATTGATTGATGGCTGTAACCTCTTTACTATATTAAGTGCCAACTGATATCGGGTTGCAACACCTGTAATAGCTAGCAGTATCAATATTTGGGTGGATTTTGACCCGACAGATAATAACATTAGCCGCCACAAATCAAGCACGAGGTAAACGTCACTGTTCAGCACTGACTCACTGACTTGGGACAAGCAAAATTCTCCAATTTCCATGATTTTGCCAGCTAAGTCGTCGATAAGGTCAATGCTTGCTTCTCTTTCGTCAATATGACCAGGCAGACTGGCAAGAATCTTGCACAGGATTTTCAACGATGCAATTGTTTCTCCTTGAGATTTGTGTATACAACCAACGAAATTGTTGAAATATGCCATGTCCAGTGTGCATTCATCTGACATGACAAGAATCCAATTGTTGAGTAAGCTATACAAATGTTGACAGTACACTCGCTTCCAGCAAGAATCAGACTGGTTTTCCCAGTATAATAGCTACAACGAAATATGAAGAAGTATTTCTCGTGTTTTACCTCGTAAATAAACTCTTCAGTTTGGACTTGTTTTTTATTCACAGCAAGGCCGAAGGTGCGCGTCATATCAATTAGCTTGGTAATTAGCTTAAGAAATAGCATCGAATGTTTTGTCTTCTCGCAAATGCGGCAATGTGGGCATTCACTAGATAATTGTGGAGTGAAGTGTTTTGAGTTCATCTTCGACGTTAAATTATCACGACTATCCACAGCTCTTTGATCATCCCAAGCTGCGCAATCAGTGAGTGCAGGAGAAGACGGCAAACGTCGTGTAAACTCGTCATGGATGTAAGAAATGAATCGCGCAGCATAATCTTCACCCGCCTAGAATTCTTCAGCTACAGTCATAATTGAACATACCTTTTGGGCTCTTGGATTTTGCGCAAATTGCATGTCATTTGTCGGTAAACTCATTTGCTGATCGTTAGGCGAGCACTGTCTGTTCTCCATGGACAGTAGTGTGTGATCTTTGCTAACCATAGTGCATTTCGATAGATTTTGCTTTTGGCATTGTCGTGTTTGAGAACAATGTTTGAAATAGCATTTCCATAGTATTATACATCCGTCGCTTCGTATAATCGTTTGGCAGAAGGTTGATACTTGAAGCAAAGTCAAAAATATTGATAGTAAATACGAATTGGTGTGATTCGATTCCACTGCATGAAGAAACAATTGGGCTAATTTTTCAGCCCCAATTGACTTGATAGGATATTGTCGAGCCAAATGAACGATATATTCGGATACAAGCTTGATTGACATGTTTGGTGCAGTTGGTATATAATTGAGCTGAAGGAAGAAAGCTACCAATTCTAACCGCAATGCCAAGAGTTTGGGGCCGTTGGGTTTCTCTTGAGGCAGTCGAGAAAGTACACTTATCACGTCCAATAACGAGTTGTCCAATTGATCGTCAATAGTTTCCAAGCGGTCTAACAGTGATAGCAATAAATCCACCTCCATTGGCTCCTCGTCGTCAGCACCAGACGGAATTTGGTACAGTCTCGATCCACGTGGTATTGTATGTAACAAACTAGATTTGACTCGTAATGGTGCTATTTTTCCAGCTGCGACATCTTTGATCATTGCAAACCTAGTCATGAAGTCAATGACGCCTGTATGCCATGAAGTACGTGATATTCCAAGGATATTTTATCCTCCAAACTCCAGTTTCTTTTGATAATTTCCGCCGATGCAAATGAACGTCGATTGTATATCTCTTAAAATTGAATCGAACCGCGACGGGATGCTTCATGATGATATCAACTGAGATACCATACTGAACATTGTGGCTTAACGCTCGAATACCCGTTGAGTCAGAGGGCAGCCAATTCTCAATGAGCTCTCCATCTTGACAAATTTCACCTATCTTTTCACTCACGTACAGCATAAATTCTGTCCAGTATAACTTCATGTGCTCATAAATATCCGAGTCCACGTGGAGTTTGTGAGCACAGTTTTGGTTACTAGAGTTCCATTCAATAACGACCGAATATTGAGATGAAAACGTCCAAGCTGGCCCCTTGAAATCTATGGGTACTCGCTCGATTTGAATACAAGTCCTATATTTGATCATAATGGACAACGAAAAGTTTTGTTGAACGTTTGTCTTCCACAAGACTTTGCTACTACGAGAAGCTTGTAACACAAAGATGTAAGATCCCATGGGCTGAGTCTTCAAATAATCCTCTGCAGATGCAACATCAGCAGCCATGACTGCAAAGAACGAATGAGTCATGTGAGGATCCAAGACACCATTTTTCAGCGTACAAACTACACGTACTCGACCGGGTCGGGCTGCAATTGATGATGAACTCTTGCTGAGCGCCATTTCTTACGCAAAGCCAAGTGATGCAATAATCTAACATTCAACTTGAGAAGGGTGAATGTAGAGCCTGTAGTACCGTCAGACTGTCCAGAAAGGCAATTTGGCGGAACTGTTGATGTTCTGTCAGTTTCATGAGGGCGTGCATAGTTTGTAACTGTTTGTTGTTCCTGTCAACACCTTCCAACCCATGAATCGAGCTCCGATCGAATCTATCTCCCCAGAGGATCATGCTCTTCTGGACAAAATCTTTGCTACTCGAAGTGATGTATTGCTCATCGCTCAGTGGTCTTTGCAACACAAATCCAAAGGCTCGATTGTTAAACGGATTCTCGCCGTGACAAGCTATCGCCTTGTTACTCTCAAGTACACTAAGGGGCTCGGAATCAAGTTGACAGTATCGAAAGACTGGCCTCTTATGGACATGATGAAATTGCAAGTCGAAAACATCGAGTGCTCGACATTTTTCAAGGTGCTGAGCCATTCGAAAGGGATTTCCATGGTTCATTGTAGATCATTTTCACTGGTGGTCGCATTCTCCAGGTTGACCCTGGAATGCATTGTGAAGACTTTGTTCGAGTCGTGCAAAGAAATATAAACAAACTTGTTGATGCTTTTCCGCCAACTAGTCGACCCAAGGTTTTCGTCGAGCAATTGGATATACTGACGCCATCACGTAGTTTGTAATTCCAAGCGCCTTCCACTGGGAAGAAGTTCGGACGACAAGCTGCGAAAGTGATCGACTTTTGGCTTCATATATATCCTTTGAATGTTTATGGCATTGTACAGACACGTTATCTCTCGTTTTCTTAACCTTTAGCTTACGGTGCTTGCTCCGATTATTATCGAATTCCATTCCGTGAGCAGATAGCAGCACAGCTCGATGACTGTATCAAGAAGTCTCCGGTCATCTTGGACGTGGGGCGTTGCCTACTCAGTGTTGCTGAAGGAGATGGCAGTAAAGGCAGAAACGCTTTAGCATTGATACGAACGGTCCAGTATTCGTCCCTCTTTGAAGGGTTGGCAGACTTCTACAATGAACCAATGACTTGATCATCTCGTTAGATTGGTCATGCATGGCTTCAACGTTGGTGACGAAGGTCTTGCAATGACTTTTCAATTATTAGAGCATTCATCGACGCTTACGAGGTGAAAATGCTGTCCATATTTTATTGATCTTTGGCGAAAGCATGCGCTTGTCTGAAGCTCACCTGTCAAGGAGTGGGGTAAAAATTCTAGAGGGTGTCGCCAAGTGCAAGCAGAACCCAAAACTGACATCAACGTGGTCGCTGAAGTCACTTGATTTATCGGGCAACAAGATGTCGAAAGATATCGTCATCGCTTTAGAGGCGGCATTGATATGCTTTCCTACTGCTTTGGAGGTGAGCGTTATCACTTGTACAGTTTGCGCTTAAACAGATCAGACGCTCATATTGTCGAATTGTGGTCTTTCACACACTCTTGCGAGATCAATCTTTGCAGTTCTAAATCGCCCCATGGTATACTTCGATTCCGTTTCTCATAACTTTGACGATTAAAAACAGTGGGCATCGACACTCAGGGTGCTTGACTTGTCTTTCAATTCCCTCGACCGCGAGGTACGCCACCATGGTTCATGTCATCGAATATATCGAGTAGGCAAGCTCGGTTCTCTCAGATTGGCTTGCCAACGTTTCAAACCTTGAGCAGCTTCATCTGGTAAATTTTGTCTTTCCCTCTATCTTGTAAGATAAAATGATTTAGGCTGGAACCGGCATTGACGTGTTTCATCTCCTCAATGGACTAAAACAAAACGGTTCAGTACACACTTCATCGCTTGAACTGCTGGATTTATCGCACACCACTGTAAAAGCGGAAGCTTGCGCGATTCTTGGAGAGGTAAAGTCGAGTTCGTTTTCAATCTCCCATCCATACTAGATTTTGGGATGTACGAAACGTCTGTCAACGCTTGTTTTACGAGGAATTTCCCTTTCAAAGGCATCTATCACAACTGTTCTCTCGCCTTGGTTCCACAACGCCCATTTATTGTCCAGAGAAGTTTGCTTGAACCTCGATTTGAGCGAGAATGATCTCAGTGGACTCAAAGTCACTATACTTGCCGAGCTTTTGCTCAAGTCAACCGCCATGCACCGCGATACTCTGAAGTTAAATCATTGTGGCCTCCGTGATGCTTCGGTGAGCTCACTTGTAATTGACGTGTTCATTCAGGATTAGCTCGAAGTTATCCTGAGCGCGTTAAGCCAATGTGTTTCATTGCGTGCATTGCACCTAGATGGCAATGGCGGCTCGACCAAGACGTCTTTGTTTCAAATTTCGGCGCCAGCACTGGAAATGTCTCCCGGAGATGCATTTGTCAAGTTGCTAAGCAAGCAGCGGCTGCTCAAACAAGTCTGCTTGAGCAACATTTCATCGAAGGGACATAAATTCTCGCTTGCATTTTTGCGTCCGGTCCTGCACTCCCTCAGCACGTATGCTGCGACTGTGGAAGTACTCGACATCTCAGGCAACCGTGGGGGAGATGAAATTGCAAAGTGTCTTGCCTTAGTACTACCCAAGACGCATTCGTTACAGGCACTCTTTTGGGATCGCAATGGCACAACACTCGAAGGCTTTCGACAGTTCAAAGAGGGCTTATGTGCCAATCGCTCGCTGCTTGTCATGCCAGTGCCTATCGAAGACACGCGCCGAGTACGAAATCTCAATCATATGTATTTTGTTCACCTCTTGGTTTCATTCTTAGCTCTTGGATCGCCGTGGAGGCACCGCAGAGCGCGAAGAACTGTTCTCCATCCTTGGCTGCCTTTGTATGATTCATCAAGACCGAATAGTGTGCTCACATCGATGTATAGATGAGTACATCGAACGAAATCAAATGCGAGCACCTGTTGCTCGAGGTTCAGTAGCATCATCTCTAATTATTCGCGATGCCGTCGATGTCACCAAGAGTATGTGCAAACTACCAGATGACACAACGCGACAATTGTTGCTGGAATGCGGCAGTGCTCTCGATGTTCGACAGAGTTGGTCCCGAGATCTCCACATCTTAGCTACTGACGATGGAGATAACAACGCGCCAACAAGAGGGGTGAGCCAGTAGACGCATCAAATTAAAGAGTTGTTTATCACGCTAATGCTTCCATTTGATTGAGACGACAACGTCATTTAGTCCTTGTGCAAATTGCCGGCCAAAAATAACTTATTGAAACTCTTTCCTGCATACCGGTTGATGTTTTCGCAGTACGTGTTCATCTGCTTGGTAATCAACAACGATTCAAGGCGGCTTGGTTGAGTCAATGACTTGACGGCATTTGCGTCCTCTTCTGGCAAAAGTTCGTCACCATTGTCACGGCGCGCTTTGTTTTCTTCTCGTCGTTTCTGGACAAATTGTTGGTGCTGCGCGCGTTGTTTCGCCATCGCACGTTCATAGCCTTGGAATTTGTAGTGCTCTTGAGCAAGCTCATCAGCCCAAGCACTCAAATTCTGAAGGCTGTTTTCAAAATAGCCGTTGGTTGCCAAGTCCAATCGGTCAAAGTCGCTATCGGCGAGCTTTTGTTCTTGCAAATCAGCAATGTAACACTTGACGAGGTCAGAGTTGTTGATGTGGATGGGGATTTCTTCGAGCAAAGTAGTCGAGCGGATGTCGGCCTTGGCAAATCCTTCTTTTGTAAACACTTGCGACTTGTATTGATCGCAGAACGTGGACGTCAATCGGAAAGCCTTAAGCGCAAGCGAGCCTTTGGTCGTCTCGACAGGGTCGTAAACAATGCAAATCGCATTTTCTCCCAAGTTTTGCTGGTATTGAAATTGGTATTCAATCGTTGACGTCGTCGCGAACGTGCTGTTCATGGCTGATTGGTACCAGCCGACCTTGTTGTTGTCCATATTGACTTCACGCAAGTTCTTCATCATATCGATTTGGTATTCGTCGCTTTCAGTTGAGTATTGTAAGTTCTTGTCCTTGGATGTTGGAGACGTTGGCACAGTCGATGGTTGTTGCACTTGAGCCGCTGCAGGCGATGGAAAGCTGTTTGTTACTTCGAGTGTTCCATCCGATTCAAGTCCCAAGAGCGAACCAGCAACTGATCGCGGCAAACTTTCATGGCAGTGCTTGATAATCTGCAGCACTACAAGCCCTTCCAGTTGCACCTTTTCGATGCGCGTTTGGACAAACTCCCCGATCTCGACGTCGCTCATGCCAATCCTTAGGTTGATGAATGAATGGTTGCCCACGGGGCAATAGGTCCTTAGATAAGGCAAAAGTGATCCCTATCTAATTCATGTTTTCTTTTCATATTCTGAATTTTAAAATCCATACAAAAATGAAGTGTTTTTCCATGAAAATTCATTCTAAAAATAGAAATTCCAATATTTATATGGATTTCCAGCATAAATTTACATTTGGTTGGTGATTAGATATTGTTGAAATTGAACCAAGATGCCCAAGTCCAAGCGTGTACGCCAAAAGCCATTGACACAGACCAACAAGAAAGGCGCAGAGCTCAAGAAAGGTGTGGTCGAGTCGATCCGAAGCGCCATCGATGAGTACAAGACAGTCTATGTGTTTTCGTTCGAAAACATGCGCACAAACCACTTCAAGGTTGTGCGCGCAGATTTTAGCGAAAGCCGCTTCTTCCTTGGCAAAAACAAAGTCATGAAGGTTGCATTGGGCCGAACACCTGAAGAAGAATACGCAGACAACTTGTACAAACTGGCAAGCGATATTTCTGGCAGCGTCGGTTTGCTCATGACCAACAAATCCCACGATGAAGTCGCTGATTACTTCAAGAAGTTGAGCATTGAAGACTATGCCAAGTCGGGCTTTGTTTCGACCGAAACTGTCACGATCCCTGCTGGTCCGCAGCCACAGTTCGTTGGCTCCATGGTCGAATCCTTGCGCCAGCTTGGCCTTCCTGTGGATCTTAAGCGCGGTGTGATCGTTCTCAACAACGACCACACTATTTGTAAAGAGGGCCAGACGTTGACGCCAGAACAAGCCAAGCTGCTTGTGCATTTTGACAAGAAAATGTCGAACTTCCACGTTGAATTGCTCAGCCGATGGTCTTCAGATGGCAAATTTGAACGCCTTGCGGCGAAGAAGTCATCCAAGAAGGCTTCGAAAGACGATGATGACGATGACGACGACGACGAAGATCAAGACATGGAATAGTTGCCATAAAGCTGTAATAATTTCTTTCTATTTTTTAGTACCGACGTGATCGAAAGTCATCGCCACGGAAGCGATACGTCTCCGTTCCAAGTTCAAACGAAAAGATGGACCCCACCTTGGGATAATCTAGATCAAAAGCATGACTAGCGATGAGCAAGGTATATCATACTCTGAATGGCTCCTTGGACATTGACGACGTGAAAAGTATTGGCTTGCTCTTCGATGACAATCCCACTAGAACCAAGAAGGCAAGGATTCGAACAGCGTACGACTAGCCCCAGGCAATTAGACGAGATAAGACTTAGCACCGCACCTCGCAAATGGCAACCGCGGTAATCAGCCTTCAACAGCTTGGGGCCGCATACAGTAAAAGTAGTTGACGATTGCCTATCACTTAACCAAGCTCCCAAAAAGCACCGAATGGACTTACGTGATGGTATTGATGAGGTCAGTCATGTACTCGATCCAAATGCGATGGAGCTCCTCAGCGTCAGCGTAGCTAGATAGTAGACATTGTCAACAAATAATGGTACAAGGCCGAATGACACACTCTATTGTCATGGCTGGTGAATGGAAGCCTTGTTTTCGCCGAGTTTTCATGCTCATCCGGTGGGGAAACTGCAAACACAATCAAGATGACCCAGTAAGTTGTGGTAGAGTACCTCAAGTCGATTATGGCTACTAGATTGGTGGGCAGGTTTGGCCTTATGAGGGTTTTCCAGCTGAAGGA
Organism: Aphanomyces cochlioides; assembly: GCA_019828595.1. Classification (NCBI taxonomy): domain Eukaryota; phylum Oomycota; class Saprolegniomycetes; order Saprolegniales; family Verrucalvaceae; genus Aphanomyces; species Aphanomyces cochlioides. The sequence continues at coordinate 1,857,845 of JAHQRK010000016.1, forward strand.
TTTTACTTTTGACTTTGGCCACAAGAGAGTCATCGTTCACTTTTCGGTGTTTGATCAGCGCAAGGGCCTCAAGCTGCTCTTCCAGCACGGCTAAAGGAGGTCTAAGTTTATCTTGTGAGCTCGGTTGGGCAGAGATGACATGGCATTCATCCGGTACTCGGGAGTAGAGCGGGTTTGGTTTTTCAAGTTTACGTTCGTTCTTTTGGACCACTTGTGACTTCTTGTTGCTTGGTTTTTCTGCCGGTTTTGACTTGTTTGGTCCAGCCTTCTTAGACACAATGTTAGTGGCATGGCTAATCTTGGGTTTCTTTGACGCAAACGCAGCATCCAGGGAGTCTAGCAGCTGCTTACGCTTGTCCATGTTGGCAAACTGCGCGCCAAGGTTGGAGTTGATCACTATCCGGATAATAATCCAATAGTTTTGACGAACCAATAACCCCTTCAACCCCTAATACCTAATCCCTTGAATCCGGATAAAAGATCCAATTCTATCCAACAGATTTACTGGTCTGCAACTGTTGGAAAGTACAAGTCGAGCGCGCGATGGCGAGAAGCAAAGGACGAGAGACCAACCGCTCAAGCAAAGCAAAGGAAGCTCCCAAGGCTACGCCGCAACGATCCACGAGGTCTTCTCGTGCTAGCCAAGAGGACACGAAAGAGAGTGAAGAAGAAGAAGCTGATGATGAAGGCAATGACGACAACGACGATGAAGTTGAAGACAGCGATGACGAAGATGATGATGACGACGAAGACGATGATGATGATGAAGATGACGATGGCTTTGAAGACCAAGGATCTTCATCTGATGAAGACGATGACGAAGAAGTGGATGAAGATGAATCGGAAGATGAAAAAGCTACTCGAAGGCTAGTCGAGTCTCGCGAACAACAACTGCAGCGCATGCGTGAAGACGGATCACTACGTATTGCATCACATCTACACATCGATGATTTGTCGTCGGACGACGAGGTACTTTATCTTGTTAAACTTGACGATCTAATGAACACTAACAGGAAGCGCATAACACAATTGGCAATGTACCTCTACGCTGGTACGAAGAATACGACCACATTGGTTACACAGTAGACGGACAAAAGATCATCAAACAGAACAAGTCAGATGGAATTGACGATGCCATTGCTGCCAAGGACGACCCGAACTACAGGTATTTGACTTCTATGGTTGCTTCGTCTCATTCATGCATGAAGTCGCACCGTCTATGATGCATACAATGACCGTAAGGTCGTATTGACTGACCGTGAACTTGAAATCATTCGTCGTATTCAATCTGGAGCGTTTGCCCATCCGGAATTTGATGCTCACGCGGTAGGACAGGCTGCTAAATTCTGCTAAATCTACTCCTCACAGGACCTAGTGGAAACATTTACATCTGAAAAAATGATTCACTCTCTCGGTAATGACCAAGAACCTAAGAGTCGATTCTTGCCGTCGAAGTGGGAGGTCTGCAAAATTGGTTATGATCAGCGACTGAACTTGCTCTGTAGAAAATGAAAGTGCTGAAGATCATGAAGGGGATTAAGGAAGGTCGAATCCAAGTCGACAAAAAACCCGACGAAAAACCTGATGTGTTTCAAATGTGGTTTGACGATGATCAAGAAGCCCAGGTTCGCAAGGGTCCTGCCCATGTGCAGGCCCCGAAAATGGTTCTGCCTGGACATGCCGAGTCGTACAATCCACCAGAGGAATACCTTTTCACACCAGAGGAAAAACGCGCTTGGTATGCTAACGTCTTAAGTGAATTTTGTTTCACATCATCACTAGGCTTGAAATGGACCCGTCTGATCGTGAAATCAACTTCGTCCCTCAGAAGTTCAATTCTCTGCGTGATGTGTGTGGTTATTCAAATTTTGTGCGCGAACGATTTGAACGTTGCTTGGACTTGTACCTTGATCACCCGTGACTTAATTTAACGGACGATAGGTACCTCTGCCCTCGTGTCAACAAGCGACGACTGAATATCGACCCCGAAAGCTTGGTGCCACAATTGCCAAAACCGCGTGACTTACGTCCTTTCCCTAACACATTGGCACTCCTTTTTACTGGCCATACTGGTCGCGTCCGATCTTTGTCCATGGATCCTTTGGGCCAATACTTAGTGTCTGGTTCAGAAGATCATACAGTAAGGCTTTGGGAAGTGGAGACTGGTCGATGCCTGCACACGTGGAACATCGGCGCTATTGTTCAGAAAGTTGAGTGGTGCCCTAACAAAGAACATCACGTGGTTGCTGTGGCTGCAGCTAAGAAGATGCTTCTGATTGCAACCGGCACCGGAAATGGCGATGAAACAGATATCACAAATGCTTTGCTGGGTGATGGAGAGGCCGGTGCGTTCGACTCAAAGGCTGATGATGAGAATGTGACCATTGTGGATACGACTGAAGAAGCGATCGATGATGCAGCCCGCAAAGCCCGGATATTTGTCAAATGGACCTTTCATGCTACGCGTGGACGAAATGGACGGGGCGTGCGCGCTGTCATGCACCACAGTGGTAGTGTTACAGACATTGCATGGCATTACAAGGGCGACTACATTGCCACAGTTGTGCCATCGGCTGATTCCTCGTCAGTCTTGATCCACCAGATCTCCAAACGTTCGACACAAAATCCTTTCTCCAAGAAACTCGGTGCTATTCAGACTGTTTCGTTCCATCCAAGCAAACCTTTCTTTTTCTTGGCCACACAAACCCATGTTCGCGTATACAACCTTGTGCAGCAGGCGATGGTGAAGAAATTGAGCAGTGGTGTCAAGTGGATTTCGTGTATGCACGTGCACCCAAGTGGCGACCACGTCCTTGTGGGCAGTTATGATCGCCGCCTCTGCTGGTTTGACTTGGATTTGAGCTCAACTCCATACAAGACGCTCAAATATCACGAGAAGGCTACTCGCGCTGTCACATTCCACAAACGGTAAGGAATAGACGAAGATAGCACGTTGACATTAGATAGATATCCATTGATGGCATCTGCCTCGGATGACGGCACGATCCACATTTTCCATTCGATGGTTTACTCGGACTTGATCAAGAACCCATTGATTGTGCCCCTTAAAATCTTGCGTGGACATGAAGTTACTGGTGGCCTGGGTGTCATGGCGCTTGCCTTCCATCCTACTTTGGTAAGCATTTTATTGTTTTCACTACGCTCACGAATGTTACTTAGCCTTGGGTTGCAAGTGGTGGCGCAGACAACACGATTCGCTTGTTTCAGAACATCCACTAACGAGCTCTTCGTGGATACAAGCCGCCTTTTAAGATACAAGTTGTCACAAAAAGAGAACATGAATTAACACGGACAAACATGAAATATAGATCGTTCTTGTCGCTACTTTTTCGAGCGACGAAAGCCAAACCAGCTTCGACTTGGTTTTTTCTCTCCTTGTTCGTCGAAGTCGTCTTGGTTGTCAACCACCCGCTTTTCCTTCTTGTTTTGTCGATCCGATTCAAACAGGGTTCCTGTCGTTGGTTCCCCATCGCCATCCAAGAGGCTCGATCCGTCAATCTTTCCTTTGCGGTCCATGTCACCGAAGAGACTGTTCGACTTCTTTCGTCGAAAGCCAACCATGATGACTGACAAACTGGCAATATTGAAAATGGAGCTTTTTGTTGCGCCCTGGCTTCATGTCCAAGTTTCATTGGCTACAGCCAAATCAGATTGACCAGCAAGATGGGTGCCGTAACGTTAGGATGAACCCAACATTCAATACAAGGAATTATGATGGGGAACATTGTGCTCAAGCACAAGACGGACAAGACAAAAGAGGTGAGGCCAAGCTTGATCGTTTCATTAAGTACCTTCATGCTGACTCATACAGTAAAGTACAAAAGGTACAAACGAGTACAGGGATGAACTTGTGCTTAATACGTGTACTTGTCGTATGATGAAGTATCGCTTAGTCTAGCAGTTATCACTCTAAAGTCTCTGTGGGTGTCCGGCAATGCTCATCCTTGAGCGCCATAGCAGGGGAAGGTTTTCGGGGGGCCTCACACAGACAATTGGTACTTTGATAAAAGATGAGGCACGACTCGTTTTAAATAAGCTCGACGAAACGTAGAGTGGAGAGAGACATATTAGTGAAAGTTCTAGTTGCAAAATAGCTCTTTTGTTATGTCAATCTTAATATGAATTTACTCTTGAGACGAAAGTAGTTTGGGCTTCCAGTCAGCTCGCCAAGCCATTGCAGTTTGTAACTGGCAGCACCTTCATATCTCTAAGGCTCTTGAGTTGACACAAGACGCTCACCGTCGAGAGTGGTGTTCCAAACTGTCAAAAACTTGGACGAAAAGTAGTCACGACTCTTGATCTCACGAACTTGGGGGGACTCCAACAGTCCACCTGGAAATGGAAGTTGACCCACTCCCCCCTCTCGCCCCAACGGAATCACCATCATATCAGGCGATGACTCATCCACAACAAAAGGTTCGACACTCGCCTCAGGATTTTCGAGCAACTTTGCCACTTGCGTCGCGACATGCTGGCCTTGCATACGCCCCATGTACGATGTCTTAGGAGTCGGATGGTCGTTCGCATCGCCAATCACAAACACGTTGTTAAAGCCAATCAGTTGACATCCAGGTGTGACTCGAATGGCTTGATTCGAAGGTGAAAGCAGAGCAGGATCAAGACGACGCACCAAGTCGGCGTTCGGGGTCAAACCAGCACACACGAGTTGAACATCCGACTGAATCTCCGTGCCTTTGTCTGTCACGACGGTGGTCGACGAGAAGCTGTGAGTCTTCAGACGCTCTGGTAGACGTTCTCCTCGAATCACATGCACATTCAACTTGGCCAGTTTCTCATCGAGTTGGTCACGAAATCCGTCCTTGAGGCGACAGTTGTGGAGGAGTTGGCGATTGGCTTCAAGGATCGTCACACGCTTTGAAGGGTACGTGTGGGCGATTTCTGCAGCGGCTTCAACGCCAACTGGACCACCTCCGATGATGAGAACGGACGATGCTGCTCGGATATGGTTGGCGGTGTCCGTGATGGCTTTTTCGACAGTCTCGCGGGTGTATTGGTCATTGGGGACTTTGATTGGAGACACATAGCTGGATCCCGTTGCGAGCACCAGGTAGTCAAATGGGACATGCACGGTGGAGTCGACTTGATCATGAACAATGGAACGCACGACGAGATGATCCGTCTCAATGCGATCAGCCATGCCTCGGATGATCTTGGCATGGGGATATGGCAATGCATGCGTGAGAGGAACGAAGAGATTCTTGACATAGGATGGATCGACCATGGCCCGAGAGACACGATTTGCTTGGACATGTTGAATTGAAAAATGAGTTGCAGAGTTGGTGTGGAGGATGTTGCCGTGGACGGTTGATTTCGTTTCGGGGGCTGATTACGCATTGACGACGTCCCACTGTTTATCTCGTTTGGATGTTTACCGAAGGATGGCAACGAGTTCGTCTCAATGACGACGTTCTGTCGTCCACAAGTATAACCTTTGTGAACTAATTGACAGAGATTCTCTGAATTCTTGACGTCATGATCGCTGTCAATCTATCAGTGCGAGCTCAACCATAGAATCCTGGAAAATGACCGAATTCGAGGCTTTTGCGGGTTATTTTACTTCACTTACGTCAGGTTCTATGGTGTGTACTCTTCGTTCCTCTCACGCATGCATTGCCATATCCCCATGCCAAGATCATCCGAGGCATTGCTGATCGCATTGAGACGGATCATCTCGTCGTGCGTTCCATTGTTCATGATCAAGTCGACTCCACCGTGCATGTCCCATTTGACTACCTGGTGCTCGCAACGGGATCCAGCTATGTGTCTCCAATCAAAGTCCCCAATGACCAATACACCCGCGAGACTGTCGAAAAAGCCATCACGGACACCGCCAACCATATCCGAGCAGCATCGTCCGTTCTCATCATCGGAGGTGGTCCAGTTGGCGTTGAAGCCGCTGCAGAAATCGCCCACACGTACCCTTCAAAGCGTGTGACGATCCTTGAAGCCAATCGCCAACTCCTCCACAACTGTCGCCTCAAGGACGGATTTCGTGACCAACTCGATGAGAAACTGGCCAAGTTGAATGTGCATGTGATTCGAGGAGAACGTCTACCAGAGCGTCTGAAGACTCACAGCTTCTCGTCGACCACCGTCGTGACAGACAAAGGCACGGAGATTCAGTCGGATGTTCAACTCGTGTGTGCTGGTTTGACCCCGAACGCCGACTTGGTGCGTCGTCTTGATCCTGCTCTGCTTTCACCTTCGAATCAAGCCATTCGAGTCACACCTGGATGTCAACTGATTGGCTTTAACAACGTGTTTGTGATTGGCGATGCGAACGACCATCCGACTCCTAAGACATCGTACATGGGGCGTATGCAAGGCCAGCATGTCGCGACGCAAGTGGCAAAGTTGCTCGAAAATCCTGAGGCGAGTGTCGAACCTTTTGTTGTGGATGAGTCATCGCCTGATATGATGGTGATTCCGTTGGGGCGAGAGGGGGGAGTGGGTCAACTTCCATTTCCAGGTGGACTGTTGGAGTCCCCCCAAGTTCGTGAGATCAAGAGTCGTGACTACTTTTCGTCCAAGTTTTTGACAGTTTGGAACACCACTCTCGACGGTGAGCGTCTTGTGTCAACTCAAGAGCCTTAAAGAAATACTAGGGTGAGGCCAGGGCTACGCCCCTGGGTGGAGCGTTTTGCTTTGGAAATAACAAAGATTTGCTCACACACATGAAACGTTTGAAGCCATACTATGAATTTTGAATTTGATTCAGGCCCAGTTCGAAGTAAATAAATAAGTTAACGCCGAGCATTCTGATTGGCTACTGTTGACTGACGAATATTTTTTTTTCGTCAGGAGATAAATCATGTCCTGACCAAAAAACCGTCGACTCGTACCGAAAGAAAAATAAATTATCCAATCAGAGATCATATTATTTTGAAACTAAGGAGACGGCATTTACTTCGCACTCCTTATTCACTTCTTTCTTATTTTACTTCGAATTGGCCTCAATAGTTTCCCTGTTTTGTTGTGCAAAAATGCCAGTACTTGCACAGATAACACGAACGACTTATCAGTGATAATACAGACGCTCGAGGTACCCAGTCCTATTCACGGCGCATTTGACGGCAAGACAATGATGACCATGCGCTTAGATGATGCTCAAGGCGACTACCAACATGTCCGAGACCTAGTATATCTAGATGGAGAAAGGCGAACCTTAGATGGTAATCTACGGTTGTGTCCAATGTGAGCGTGGCATGTGGTGGGTGGAGGTTCTAGGAGCACGGTCAAGAAGGTCAATTTAGATGCCGAAGTTTCAGTTGATAATGTGATTGGATCGTAAAAATACTGTGGATATGTGTCCCGCCACTTAAGCTTAACATAATGTGGTTTGCCAGAAAATACTACTCTTTTTCATTCATAAATCGTACAGAATTCGCGGTATTTATTAAACATCACATTGTTTAATATCGCTTATTGAACTCGTACATCCAATGAGTTGAAACTTTGATACTGGGTAATACACCTGCTAAGTATTCATGCAACACCCCTTAAGTGATTCATGATACTCGCCGTAGGCCCACTATCAACAGTGGTACTCCATCAAAAAAAGTAGCACCATCAGTTGCAATAGTGGTAACCAACGTTACACATTGTCCCCTTACTGTAAAAAGTTGAACTATGGGGAGAGGATTTACTCGTCCAAAGTCAATATGAAAATACAGTAAAAACACACGTTTTAGCTGTCCCTGGCTGCTCTATGAAAATGTCCGGTATTTCGAGCCAAAAAGGCCCTACTTCGTAACATTCGCATATCGCGTCGGAATTCGCCTTTCGGAGTCCAAGCCTCTGGCCAGAGTATGGCTTAAAGTGGCAGAAAGGGCTCGTCACCCTACTGCACAGTGTGTTGACCGCTTATTCAGCGGCCTTTTCTGCCCGAGTGAAGCTATCCTAAGACATGCATCTCACCTTGCATCGTCCCAGAAAAACTCAACTGCCATCCATCTCATCTTTGGCAGGTATTATTTTAAATAGTAGGACAATATTTTCATTTTGTATGTGGAATTGTTTGATTATTAATATTATCGACAACTGGCACGTCCAGCAACATGGGTTACATCGTGACAAAACATGACACCAAGTATTGAGCAACACACCAACGAATTGACAACATCACACCAAATGGATATTTGCCATGGATATCATCGGGCAATACAACCTTGAGTGGTCAAATTAGTTGATGTTGGTTGGAAGTGCTGACTATTACGAACGAACTTGTCTCAAATTACTCTTTTTTTGACTTGGCGTTTGTATGTAAAAATGACTCATTTTTGTACTTGGAATTTGTATATAAAAATTACTCTTTTTTTGACTTGGCGTTTGTCCTTCAAAATTACTCTCGTATTTACGTGTTGCGTTAGAGCTTTAAGTAATAGATCACATTGTTTAATATCGCTTATTGAACTCGTACATCCAATGAGTTGAAACTTTGATACTGGGTAATACACCTGCTAAGTATTCATGCAACACCCCTTAAGTGATTCATGATACTCGCCGTAGGCCCACTATCAACAGTGGTACTCCATCAAAAAAAGTAGCACCATCAGTTGCAATAGTGGTAACCAACGTTACACATTGTCCCCTTACTGTAAAAAGTTGAACTATGGGGAGAGGATTTACTCGTCCAAAGTCAATATGAAAATACAGTAAAAACACACGTTTTAGCTGTCCCTGGCTGCTCTATGAAAATGTCCGGTATTTCGAGCCAAAAAGGCCCTACTTCGTAACATTCGCATATCGCGTCGGAATTCGCCTTTCGGAGTCCAAGCCTCTGGCCAGAGTATGGCTTAAAGTGGCAGAAAGGGCTCCTCACCCTACTACACAGTGTGTTGACCGCTTATTCAGCGGCCTTTTCTGCCCGAGTGAAGCTATCCTAAGACATGCATCTCACCTTGCATCGTCCCAGAAAAACTCAACTGCCATCCATCTCATCTTTGGCAGGTATTATTTTAAATAGTAGGACAATATTTTCATTTTGTATGTGGAATTGTTTGATTATTAATATTATCGACAACTGGCACGTCCAGCAACATGGGTTACATCGTGACAAAACATGACACCAAGTATTGAGCAACACACCAAAGAATTGACAACATCACACCAAATGGATATTTGCCATGGATATCATCGGGCAATACAACCTTGAGTGGTCAAATTAGTTGATGTTGGTTGGAAGTGCTGACTATTACGAACGAACTTGTCTCAAATTACTCTTTTTTTGACTTGGCGTTTGTATGTAAAAATGACTCATTTTTGTACTTGGAATTTGTATATAAAAATTACTCTTTTTTTGACTTGGCGTTTGTCCTTCAAAATTACTCTCGTATTTACGTGTTGCGTTAGAGCTTTAAGTAATAGATCACATTGTTTAATATCGCTTATTGAACTCGTACATCCAATGAGTTGAAACTTTGATACTGGGTAATACACCTGCTAAGTATTCATGCAACACCCCTTAAGTGATTCATGATACTCGCCGTAGGCCCACTATCAACAGTGGTACTCCATCAAAAAAAGTAGCACCATCAGTTGCAATAGTGGTAATAACCAACGTTACACATTGTCCCCTTACTGTAAAAAGTTGAACTATGGGGAGAGGATTTACTCGTCCAAAGTCAATATGAAAATACAGTAAAAACACACGTTTTAGCTGTCCCTGGCTGCTCTATGAAAATGTCCGGTATTTCGAGCCAAAAAGGCCCTACTTCGTAACATTCGCATATCGCGTCGGAATTCGCCTTTCGGAGTCCAAGCCTCTGGCCAGAGTATGGCTTAAAGTGGCAGAAAGGGCTCCTCACCCTACTACACAGTGTGTTGACCGCTTATTCAGCGGCCTTTTCTGCCCGAGTGAAGCTATCCTAAGACATGCATCTCACCTTGCATCGTCCCAGAAAAACTCAACTGCCATCCATCTCATCTTTGGCAGGTATTATTTTAAATAGTAGGACAATATTTTCATTTTGTATGTGGAATTGTTTGATTATTAATATTATCGACAACTGGCACGTCCAGCAACATGGGTTACATCGTGACAAAACATGACACCAAGTATTGAGCAACACACCAAAGAATTGACAACATCACACCAAATGGATATTTGCCATGGATATCATCGGGCAATACAACCTTGAGTGGTCAAATTAGTTGATGTTGGTTGGAAGTGCTGACTATTACGAACGAACTTGTCTCAAATTACTCTTTTTTTGACTTGGCGTTTGTATGTAAAAATGACTCATTTTTGTACTTGGAATTTGTATATAAAAATTACTCTTTTTTTGACTTGGCGTTTGTCCTTCAAAATTACTCTTTTTTGTACTTGGAATTTGTATATAAAAATTACTCTTTTTTTGACTTGACGTTTGTATATAAAAATTACTCTCGTACTTACGTGTTGCATTAAAGCTTTAAGTAATAGACTAGGGTGAGGCCAGGGCTACGCCCCTGGGTGGAGCGTTTTGCTTTGGAAATAACAAAGATTTGCTCACACACATGAAACGTTTGAAGCCATACTATGAATTTTGAATTTGATTCAGGCCCAGTTCGAAGTAAATAAATAAGTTAACGCCGAGCATTCTGATTGGCTACTGTTGACTGACGAATATTTTTTTTTCGTCAGGAGATAAATCATGTCCTGACCAAAAAACCGTCGACTCGTACCGAAAGAAAAATAAATTATCCAATCAGAGATCATATTATTTTGAAACTAAGGAGACGGCATTTACTTCGCACTCCTTATTCACTTCTTTCTTATTTTACTTCGAATTGGCCTCAATAGTTTCCCTGTTTTGTTGTGCAAAAATGCCAGTACTTGCACAGATAACACGAACGACTTATCAGTGATAATACAGACGCTCGAGTTACCCAGTCCTATTCACGGCGCATTTGACGGCAAGACAATGATGACCATGCGCTTAGATGATGCTCAAGGCGACTACCAACATGTCCGAGACATAGTATATCTAGATGGAGAAAGGCGAACCTTAGATGGTAATCTACGGTTGTGTCCAATGTGAGCGTGGCATGTGGTGGGTGGAGGTACTAGGAGCACGGTCAAGAAGGTCAATTTAGATACCGAAGTTTCAGTTGATAATGTGATTGGATCGTAAAAATACTGTGGATATGTGTCCCGCCACTTAAGCTTAACATAATGTGGTTTGCCAGAAAATACTACTCTTTTTCATTCATAAATCGTACAGAATTCGCGGTATTTATTAAACATCACATTGTTTAATATCGCTTATTGAACTCGTACATCCAATGAGTTGAAACTTTGATACTGGGTAATACACCTGCTAAGTATTCATGCAACACCCCTTAAGTGATTCATGATACTCGCCGTAGGCCCACTATCAACAGTGGTACTCCATCAAAAAAAGTAGCACCATCAGTTGCAATAGTGGTAACCAACGTTACACATTGTCCCCTTACTGTAAAAAGTTGAACTATGGGGAGAGGATTTACTCGTCCAAAGTCAATATGAAAATACAGTAAAAACACACGTTTTAGCTGTCCCTGGCTGCTCTATGAAAATGTCCGGTATTTCGAGCCAAAAAGGCCCTACTTCGTAACATTCGCATATCGCGTCGGAATTCGCCTTTCGGAGTCCAAGCCTCTGGCCAGAGTATGGCTTAAAGTGGCAGAAAGGGCTCGTCACCCTACTGCACAGTGTGTTGACCGCTTATTCAGCGGCCTTTTCTGCCCGAGTGAAGCTATCCTAAGACATGCATCTCACCTTGCATCGTCCCAGAAAAACTCAACTGCCATCCATCTCATCTTTGGCAGGTATTATTTTAAATAGTAGGACAATATTTTCATCATGTATGTGGAATTGTTTGATTATTAATATTATCGACAACTGGCACGTCCAGCAACATGGGTTACATCGTGACAAAACATGACACCAAGTATTGAGCAACACACCAACGAATTGACAACATCACACCAAATGGATATTTGCCATGGATATCATCGGGCAATACAACCTTGAGTGGTCAAATTAGTTGATGTTGGTTGGAAGTGCTGACTATTACGAACGAACTTGTCTCAAATTACTCTTTTTTTGACTTGGCGTTTGTATGTAAAAATGACTCATTTTTGTACTTGGAATTTGTATATAAAAATTACTCTTTTTTTGACTTGGCGTTTGTCCTTCAAAATTACTCTCGTACTTACGTGTTGCGTTAGAGCTTTAAGTAATAGATCACATTGTTTAATATCGCTTATTGAACTCGTACATCCAATGAGTTGAAACTTTGATACTGGGTAATACACCTGCTAAGTATTCATGCAACACCCCTTAAGTGATTCATGATACTCGCCGTAGGCCCACTATCAACAGTGGTACTCCATCAAAAAAAGTAGCACCATCAGTTGCAATAGTGGTAACCAACGTTACACATTGTCCCCTTACTGTAAAAAGTTGAACTATGGGGAGAGGATTTACTCGTCCAAAGTCAATATGAAAATACAGTAAAAACACACGTTTTAGCTGTCCCTGGCTGCTCTATGAAAATGTCCGGTATTTCGAGCCAAAAAGGCCCTACTTCGTAACATTCGCATATCGCGTCGGAATTCGCCTTTCGGAGTCCAAGCCTCTGGCCAGAGTATGGCTTAAAGTGGCAGAAAGGGCTCGTCACCCTACTGCACAGTGTGTTGACCGCTTATTCAGCGGCCTTTTCTGCCCGAGTGAAGCTATCCTAAGACATGCATCTCACCTTGCATCGTCCCAGAAATACTCAACTGCCATCCATCTCATCTTTGGCAGGTATTATTTTAAATAGTAGGACAATATTTTCATCATGTATGTGGAATTGTTTGATTATTAATATTATCGACAACTGGCACGTCCAGCAACATGGGTTACATCGTGACAAAACATGACACCAAGTATTGAGCAACACACCAACGAATTGACAACATCACACCAAATGGATATTTGCCATGGATATCATCGGGCAATACAACCTTGAGTGGTCAAATTAGTTGATGTTGGTTGGAAGTGCTGACTATTACGAACGAACTTGTCTCAAATTACTCTTTTTTTGACTTGGCGTTTGTATGTAAAAATGACTCATTTTTGTACTTGGAATTTGTATATAAAAATTACTCTTTTTTTGACTTGGCGTTTGTCCTTCAAAATTACTCTCGTACTTACGTGTTGCGTTAGAGCTTTAAGTAATAGATCACATTGTTTAATATCGCTTATTGAACTCGTACATCCAATGAGTTGAAACTTTGATACTGGGTAATACACCTGCTAAGTATTCATGCAACACCCCTTAAGTGATTCATGATACTCGCCGTAGGCCCACTATCAACAGTGGTACTCCATCAAAAAAGTAGCACCATCAGTTGCAATAGTGGTAACCAACGTTACACATTGTCCCCTTACTGTAAAAAGTTGAACTATGGGGAGAGGATTTACTCGTCCAAAGTCAATATGAAAATACAGTAAAAACACACGTTTTAGCTGTCCCTGGCTGCTCTATGAAAATGTCCGGTATTTCGAGCCAAAAAGGCCCTACTTCGTAACATTCGCATATCGCGTCGGAATTCGCCTTTCGGAGTCCAAGCCTCTGGCCAGAGTATGGCTTAAAGTGGCAGAAAGGGCTCGTCACCCTACTGCACAGTGTGTTGACCGCTTATTCAGCGGCCTTTTCTGCCCGAGTGAAGCTATCCTAAGACATGCATCTCACCTTGCATCGTCCCAGAAATACTCAACTGCCATCCATCTCATCTTTGGCAGGTATTATTTTAAATAGTAGGACAATATTTTCATCATGTATGTGGAATTGTTTGATTATTAATATTATTGACAACTGGCACGTCCAGCAACATGGGTTACATCGTGACAAAACATGACACCAAGTATTGAGCAACACACCAACGAATTGACAACATCACACCAAATGGATATTTGCCATGGATATCATCGGGCAATACAACCTTGAGTGGTCAAATTAGTTGATGTTGGTTGGAAGTGCTGACTATTACGAACGAACTTGTCTCAAATTACTCTTTTTTTGACTTGGCGTTTGTATGTAAAAATGACTCATTTTTGTACTTGGAATTTGTATATAAAAATTACTCTTTTTTTGACTTGGCGTTTGTCCTTCAAAATTACTCTCGTACTTACGTGTTGCGTTAGAGCTTTAAGTAATAGATCACATTGTTTAATATCGCTTATTGAACTCGTACATCCAATGAGTTGAAACTTTGATACTGGGTAATACACCTGCTAAGTATTCATGCAACACCCCTTAAGTGATTCATGATACTCGCCGTAGGCCCACTATCAACAGTGGTACTCCATCAAAAAAAGTAGCACCATCAGTTGCAATAGTGGTAACCAACGTTACACATTGTCCCCTTACTGTAAAAAGTTGAACTATGGGGAGAGGATTTACTCGTCCAAAGTCAATATGAAAATACAGTAAAAACACACGTTTTAGCTGTCCCTGGCTGCTCTATGAAAATGTCCGGTATTTCGAGCCAAAAAGGCCCTACTTCGTAACATTCGCATATCGCGTCGGAATTCGCCTTTCGGAGTCCAAGCCTCTGGCCAGAGTATGGCTTAAAGTGGCAGAAAGGGCTCGTCACCCTACTGCACAGTGTGTTGACCGCTTATTCAGCGGCCTTTTCTGCCCGAGTGAAGCTATCCTAAGACATGCATCTCACCTTGCATCGTGCCATTCATCTCATCTTTGGCAGGTATTATTTTAAATAGTAGGACAATATTTTCATTTTGTATGTGGAATTGTTTGATTATTAATATTATCGACAACTGGCACGTCCAGCAACATGGGTTACATTGTGACAAAACATGACACCAAGTATTGAGCAACACACCAACGAATTGACAACATCACACCAAATGGATATTTGCCATGGATATCATCGGGCAATACAACCTTGAGTGGTCAAATTAGTTGATGTTGGTTGGAAGTGCTGACTATTACGAACGAACTTGTCTCAAATTACTCTTTTTTTGACTTGGCGTTTGTATGTAAAAATGACTCATTTTTGTACTTGGAATTTGTATATAAAAATTACTCTTTTTTTGACTTGGCGTTTGTCCTTCAAAATTACTCTCGTACTTACGTGTTGCGTTAGAGCTTTAAGTAATAGATCACATTGTTTAATATCGCTTATTGAACTCGTACATCCAATGAGTTGAAACTTTGATACTGGGTAATACACCTGCTAAGTATTCATGCAACACCCCTTAAGTGATTCATGATACTCGCCGTAGGCCCACTATCAACAGTGGTACTCCATCAAAAAAAGTAGCACCATCAGTTGCAATAGTGGTAACCAACGTTACACATTGTCCCCTTACTGTAAAAAGTTGAACTATGGGGAGAGGATTTACTCGTCCAAAGTCAATATGAAAATACAGTAAAAACACACGTTTTAGCTGTCCCTGGCTGCTCTATGAAAATGTCCGGTATTTCGAGCCAAAAAGGCCCTACTTCGTAACATTCGCATATCGCGTCGGAATTCGCCTTTCGGAGTCCAAGCCTCTGGCCAGAGTATGGCTTAAAGTGGCAGAAAGGGCTCGTCACCCTACTGCACAGTGTGTTGACCGCTTATTCAGCGGCCTTTTCTGCCCGAGTGAAGCTATCCTAAGACATGCATCTCACCTTGCATCGTGCCATTCATCTCATCTTTGGCAGGTATTATTTTAAATAGTAGGACAATATTTTCATTTTGTATGTGGAATTGTTTGATTATTAATATTATCGACAACTGGCACGTCCAGCAACATGGGTTACATCGTGACAAAACATGACACCAAGTATTGAGCAACACACCAACGAATTGACAACATCACACCAAATGGATATTTGCCATGGATATCATCGGGCAATACAACCTTGAGTGGTCAAATTAGTTGATGTTGGTTGGAAGTGCTGACTATTACGAACGAACTTGTCTCAAATTACTCTTTTTTTGACTTGGCGTTTGTATGTAAAAATGACTCATTTTTGTACTTGGAATTTGTATATAAAAATTACTCTTTTTTTGACTTGGCGTTTGTCCTTCAAAATTACTCTCGTATTTACGTGTTGCGTTAGAGCTTTAAGTAATAGATCACATTGTTTAATATCGCTTATTGAACTCGTACATCCAATGAGTTGAAACTTTGATACTGGGTAATACACCTGCTAAGTATTCATGCAACACCCCTTAAGTGATTCATGATACTCGCCGTAGGCCCACTATCAACAGTGGTACTCCATCAAAAAAAGTAGCACCATCAGTTGCAATAGTGGTAACCAACGTTACACATTGTCCCCTTACTGTAAAAAGTTGAACTATGGGGAGAGGATTTACTCGTCCAAAGTCAATATGAAAATACAGTAAAAACACACGTTTTAGCTGTCCCTGGCTGCTCTATGAAAATGTCCGGTATTTCGAGCCAAAAAGGCCCTACTTCGTAACATTCGCATATCGCGTCGGAATTCGCCTTTCGGAGTCCAAGCCTCTGGCCAGAGTATGGCTTAAAGTGGCAGAAAGGGCTCGTCACCCTACTGCACAGTGTGTTGACCGCTTATTCAGCGGCCTTTTCTGCCCGAGTGAAGCTATCCTAAGACATGCATCTCACCTTGCATCGTGCCATTCATCTCATCTTTGGCAGGTATTATTTTAAATAGTAGGACAATATTTTCATCTTGTATGTGGAATTGTTTGATTATTAATATTATCGACAACTGGCACGTCCAGCAACATGGGTTACATCGTGACAAAACATGACACCAAGTATTGAGCAACACACCAAAGAATTGACAACATCACACCAAATGGATATTTGCCATGGATATCATCGGGCAATACAACCTTGAGTGGTCAAATTAGTTGATGTTGGTTGGAAGTGCTGACTATTACGAACGAACTTGTCTCAAATTACTCTTTTTTTGACTTGGCGTTTGTATGTAAAAAATACTCATTTTTGTACTTGGAATTTGTATATAAAAATTACTCTTTTTTTGACTTGGCGTTTGTCCTTCAAAATTACTCTCGTACTTACGTGTTGCGTTAGAGCTTTAAGTAATAGATCACATTGTTTAATATCGCTTATTGAACTCGTACATCCAATGAGTTGAAACTTTGATACTGGGTAATACACCTGCTAAGTATTCATGCAACACCCCTTAAGTGATTCATGATACTCGCCGTAGGCCCACTATCAACAGTGGTACTCCATCAAAAAAAGTAGCACCATCAGTTGCAATAGTGGTAACCAACGTTACACATTGTCCCCTTACTGTAAAAAGTTGAACTATGGGGAGAGGATTTACTCGTCCAAAGTCAATATGAAAATACAGTAAAAACACACGTTTTAGCTGTCCCTGGCTGCTCTATGAAAATGTCCGGTATTTCGAGCCAAAAAGGCCCTACTTCGTAACATTCGCATATCGCGTCGGAATTCGCCTTTCGGAGTCCAAGCCTCTGGCCAGAGTATGGCTTAAAGTGGCAGAAAGGGCTCGTCACCCT
Organism: Aphanomyces cochlioides; assembly: GCA_019828595.1. Lineage (NCBI taxonomy): Eukaryota > Oomycota > Saprolegniomycetes > Saprolegniales > Verrucalvaceae > Aphanomyces > Aphanomyces cochlioides. The sequence continues at coordinate 1,875,392 of JAHQRK010000016.1, forward strand.
ACTGCACAGTGTGTTGACCGCTTATTCAGCGGCCTTTTCTGCCCGAGTGAAGCTATCCTAAGACATGCATCTCACCTTGCATCGTCCCAGAAAAACTCAACTGCCATCCATCTCATCTTTGGCAGGTATTATTTTAAATAGTAGGACAATATTTTCATTTTGTATGTGGAATTGTTTGATTATTAATATTATCGACAACTGGCACGTCCAGCAACATGGGTTACATCGTGACAAAACATGACACCAAGTATTGAGCAACACACCAAAGAATTGACAACATCACACCAAATGGATATTTGCCATGGATATCATCGGGCAATACAACCTTGAGTGGTCAAATTAGTTGATGTTGGTTGGAAGTGCTGACTATTACGAACGAACTTGTCTCAAATTACTCTTTTTTTGACTTGGCGTTTGTATGTAAAAATGACTCATTTTTGTACTTGGAATTTGTATATAAAAATTACTCTTTTTTTGACTTGGCGTTTGTCCTTCAAAATTACTCTCGTACTTACGTGTTGCGTTAGAGCTTTAAGTAATAGATCACATTGTTTAATATCGCTTATTGAACTCGTACATCCAATGAGTTGAAACTTTGATACTGGGTAATACACCTGCTAAGTATTCATGCAACACCCCTTAAGTGATTCATGATACTCGCCGTAGGCCCACTATCAACAGTGGTACTCCATCAAAAAAAGTAGCACCATCAGTTGCAATAGTGGTAACCAACGTTACACATTGTCCCCTTACTGTAAAAAGTTGAACTATGGGGAGAGGATTTACTCGTCCAAAGTCAATATGAAAATACAGTAAAAACACACGTTTTAGCTGTCCCTGGCTGCTCTATGAAAATGTCCGGTATTTCGAGCCAAAAAGGCCCTACTTCGTAACATTCGCATATCGCGTCGGAATTCGCCTTTCGGAGTCCAAGCCTCTGGCCAGAGTATGGCTTAAAGTGGCAGAAAGGGCTCCTCACCCTACTGCACAGTGTGTTGACCGCTTATTCAGCGGCCTTTTCTGCCCGAGTGAAGCTATCCTAAGACATGCATCTCACCTTGCATCGTGCCATTCATCTCATCTTTGGCAGGTATTATTTTAAATAGTAGGACAATATTTTCATTTTGTATGTGGAATTGTTTGATTATTAATATTATCGACAACTGGCACGTCCAGCAACATGGGTTACATCGTGACAAAACATGACACCAAGTATTGAGCAACACACCAACGAATTGACAACATCACACCAAATGGATATTTGCCATGGATATCATCGGGCAATACAACCTTGAGTGGTCAAATTAGTTGATGTTGGTTGGAAGTGCTGACTATTACGAACGAACTTGTCTCAAATTACTCTTTTTTTACTTGGCGTTTGTATGTAAAAATGACTCATTTTTGTACTTGGAATTTGTATATAAAAATTACTCTTTTTTTGACTTGGCGTTTGTCCTTCAAAATTACTCTCGTATTTACGTGTTGCGTTAGAGCTTTAAGTAATAGATCACATTGTTTAATATCGCTTATTGAACTCGTACATCCAATGAGTTGAAACTTTGATACTGGGTAATACACCTGCTAAGTATTCATGCAACACCCCTTAAGTGATTCATGATACTCGCCGTAGGCCCACTATCAACAGTGGTACTCCATCAAAAAAAGTAGCACCATCAGTTGCAATAGTGGTAACCAACGTTACACATTGTCCCCTTACTGTAAAAAGTTGAACTATGGGGAGAGGATTTACTCGTCCAAAGTCAATATGAAAATACAGTAAAAACACACGTTTTAGCTGTCCCTGGCTGCTCTATGAAAATGTCCGGTATTTCGAGCCAAAAAGGCCCTACTTCGTAACATTCGCATATCGCGTCGGAATTCGCCTTTCGGAGTCCAAGCCTCTGGCCAGAGTATGGCTTAAAGTGGCAGAAAGGGCTCGTCACCCTACTACACAGTGTGTTGACCGCTTATTCAGCGGCCTTTTCTGCCCGAGTGAAGCTATCCTAAGACATGCATCTCACCTTGCATCGTGCCATTCATCTCATCTTTGGCAGGTATTATTTTAAATAGTAGGACAATATTTTCATCATGTATGTGGAATTGTTTGATTATTAATATTATCGACAACTGGCACGTCCAGCAACATGGGTTACATCGTGACAAAACATGACACCAAGTATTGAGCAACACACCAACGAATTGACAACATCACACCAAATGGATATTTGCCATGGATATCATCGGGCAATACAACCTTGAGTGGTCAAATTAGTTGATGTTGGTTGGAAGTGCTGACTATTACGAACGAACTTGTCTCAAATTACTCTTTTTTTGACTTGGCGTTTGTATGTAAAAATGACTCATTTTTGTACTTGGAATTTGTATATAAAAATTACTCTTTTTTTGACTTGGCGTTTGTCCTTCAAAATTACTCTCGTATTTACGTGTTGCGTTAGAGCTTTAAGTAATAGATCACATTGTTTAATATCGCTTATTGAACTCGTACATCCAATGAGTTGAAACTTTGATACTGGGTAATACACCTGCTAAGTATTCATGCAACACCCCTTAAGTGATTCATGATACTCGCCGTAGGCCCACTATCAACAGTGGTACTCCATCAAAAAAAGTAGCACCATCAGTTGCAATAGTGGTAACCAACGTTACACATTGTCCCCTTACTGTAAAAAGTTGAACTATGGGGAGAGGATTTACTCGTCCAAAGTCAATATGAAAATACAGTAAAAACACACGTTTTAGCTGTCCCTGGCTGCTCTATGAAAATGTCCGGTATTTCGAGCCAAAAAGGCCCTACTTCGTAACATTCGCATATCGCGTCGGAATTCGCCTTTCGGAGTCCAAGCCTCTGGCCAGAGTATGGCTTAAAGTGGCAGAAAGGGCTCGTCACCCTACTACACAGTGTGTTGACCGCTTATTCAGCGGCCTTTTCTGCCCGAGTGAAGCTATCCTAAGACATGCATCTCACCTTGCATCGTGCCATTCATCTCATCTTTGGCAGGTATTATTTTAAATAGTAGGACAATATTTTCATTTTGTATGTGGAATTGTTTGATTATTAATATTATCGACAACTGGCACGTCCAGCAACATGGGTTACATCGTGACAAAACATGACACCAAGTATTGAGCAACACACCAACGAATTGACAACATCACACCAAATGGATATTTGCCATGGATATCATCGGGCAATACAACCTTGAGTGGTCAAATTAGTTGATGTTGGTTGGAAGTGCTGACTATTACGAACGAACTTGTCTCAAATTACTCTTTTTTTACTTGGCGTTTGTATGTAAAAATGACTCATTTTTGTACTTGGAATTTGTATATAAAAATTACTCTTTTTTTGACTTGGCGTTTGTCCTTCAAAATTACTCTCGTACTTACGTGTTGCGTTAGAGCTTTAAGTAATAGATCACATTGTTTAATATCGCTTATTGAACTCGTACATCCAATGAGTTGAAACTTTGATACTGGGTAATACACCTGCTAAGTATTCATGCAACACCCCTTAAGTGATTCATGATACTCGCCGTAGGCCCACTATCAACAGTGGTACTCCATCAAAAAAAGTAGCACCATCAGTTGCAATAGTGGTAACCAACGTTACACATTGTCCCCTTACTGTAAAAAGTTGAACTATGGGGAGAGGATTTACTCGTCCAAAGTCAATATGAAAATACAGTAAAAACACACGTTTTAGCTGTCCCTGGCTGCTCTATGAAAATGTCCGGTATTTCGAGCCAAAAAGGCCCTACTTCGTAACATTCGCATATCGCGTCGGAATTCGCCTTTCGGAGTCCAAGCCTCTGGCCAGAGTATGGCTTAAAGTGGCAGAAAGGGCTCCTCACCCTACTGCACAGTGTGTTGACCGCTTATTCAGCGGCCTTTTCTGCCCGAGTGAAGCTATCCTAAGACATGCATCTCACCTTGCATCGTGCCATTCATCTCATCTTTGGCAGGTATTATTTTAAATAGTAGGACAATATTTTCATTTTGTATGTGGAATTGTTTGATTATTAATATTATCGACAACTGGCACGTCCAGCAACATGGGTTACATCGTGACAAAACATGACACCAAGTATTGAGCAACACACCAACGAATTGACAACATCACACCAAATGGATATTTGCCATGGATATCATCGGGCAATACAACCTTGAGTGGTCAAATTAGTTGATGTTGGTTGGAAGTGCTGACTATTACGAACGAACTTGTCTCAAATTACTCTTTTTTTGACTTGGCGTTTGTATGTAAAAATGACTCATTTTTGTACTTGGAATTTGTATATAAAAATTACTCTTTTTTTGACTTGGCGTTTGTCCTTCAAAATTACTCTCGTATTTACGTGTTGCGTTAGAGCTTTAAGTAATAGATCACATTGTTTAATATCGCTTATTGAACTCGTACATCCAATGAGTTGAAACTTTGATACTGGGTAATACACCTGCTAAGTATTCATGCAACACCCCTTAAGTGATTCATGATACTCGCCGTAGGCCCACTATCAACAGTGGTACTCCATCAAAAAAAGTAGCACCATCAGTTGCAATAGTGGTAACCAACGTTACACATTGTCCCCTTACTGTAAAAAGTTGAACTATGGGGAGAGGATTTACTCGTCCAAAGTCAATATGAAAATACAGTAAAAACACACGTTTTAGCTGTCCCTGGCTGCTCTATGAAAATGTCCGGTATTTCGAGCCAAAAAGGCCCTACTTCGTAACATTCGCATATCGCGTCGGAATTCGCCTTTCGGAGTCCAAGCCTCTGGCCAGAGTATGGCTTAAAGTGGCAGAAAGGGCTCCTCACCCTACTGCACAGTGTGTTGACCGCTTATTCAGCGGCCTTTTCTGCCCGAGTGAAGCTATCCTAAGACATGCATCTCACCTTGCATCGTGCCATTCATCTCATCTTTGGCAGGTATTATTTTAAATAGTAGGACAATATTTTCATTTTGTATGTGGAATTGTTTGATTATTAATATTATCGACAACTGGCACGTCCAGCAACATGGGTTACATCGTGACAAAACATGACACCAAGTATTGAGCAACACACCAACGAATTGACAACATCACACCAAATGGATATTTGCCATGGATATCATCGGGCAATACAACCTTGAGTGGTCAAATTAGTTGATGTTGGTTGGAAGTGCTGACTATTACGAACGAACTTGTCTCAAATTACTCTTTTTTTTACTTGGCGTTTGTATGTAAAAATGACTCATTTTTGTACTTGGAATTTGTATATAAAAATTACTCTTTTTTTGACTTGGCGTTTGTCCTTCAAAATTACTCTCGTATTTACGTGTTGCGTTAGAGCTTTAAGTAATAGATCACATTGTTTAATATCGCTTATTGAACTCGTACATCCAATGAGTTGAAACTTTGATACTGGGTAATACACCTGCTAAGTATTCATGCAACACCCCTTAAGTGATTCATGATACTCGCCGTAGGCCCACTATCAACAGTGGTACTCCATCAAAAAAAGTAGCACCATCAGTTGCAATAGTGGTAACCAACGTTACACATTGTCCCCTTACTGTAAAAAGTTGAACTATGGGGAGAGGATTTACTCGTCCAAAGTCAATATGAAAATACAGTAAAAACACACGTTTTAGCTGTCCCTGGCTGCTCTATGAAAATGTCCGGTATTTCGAGCCAAAAAGGCCCTACTTCGTAACATTCGCATATCGCGTCGGAATTCGCCTTTCGGAGTCCAAGCCTCTGGCCAGAGTATGGCTTAAAGTGGCAGAAAGGGCTCGTCACCCTACTGCACAGTGTGTTGACCGCTTATTCAGCGGCCTTTTCTGCCCGAGTGAAGCTATCCTAAGACATGCATCTCACCTTGCATCGTGCCATTCATCTCATCTTTGGCAGGTATTATTTTAAATAGTAGGACAATATTTTCATTTTGTATGTGGAATTGTTTGATTATTATTAATATTATCGACAACTGGCACGTCCAGCAACATGGGTTACATCGTGACAAAACATGACACCAAGTATTGAGCAACACACCAACGAATTGACAACATCACACCAAATGGATATTTGCCATGGATATCATCGGGCAATACAACCTTGAGTGGTCAAATTAGTTGATGTTGGTTGGAAGTGCTGACTATTACGAACGAACTTGTCTCAAATTACTCTTTTTTTGACTTGGCGTTTGTATGTAAAAATGACTCATTTTTGTACTTGGAATTTGTATATAAAAATTACTCTTTTTTTGACTTGGCGTTTGTCCTTCAAAATTACTCTCGTATTTACGTGTTGCGTTAGAGCTTTAAGTAATAGATCACATTGTTTAATATCGCTTATTGAACTCGTACATCCAATGAGTTGAAACTTTGATACTGGGTAATACACCTGCTAAGTATTCATGCAACACCCCTTAAGTGATTCATGATACTCGCCGTAGGCCCACTATCAACAGTGGTACTCCATCAAAAAAAGTAGCACCATCAGTTGCAATAGTGGTAACCAACGTTACACATTGTCCCCTTACTGTAAAAAGTTGAACTATGGGGAGAGGATTTACTCGTCCAAAGTCAATATGAAAATACAGTAAAAACACACGTTTTAGCTGTCCCTGGCTGCTCTATGAAAATGTCCGGTATTTCGAGCCAAAAAGGCCCTACTTCGTAACATTCGCATATCGCGTCGGAATTCGCCTTTCGGAGTCCAAGCCTCTGGCCAGAGTATGGCTTAAAGTGGCAGAAAGGGCTCCTCACCCTACTGCACAGTGTGTTGACCGCTTATTCAGCGGCCTTTTCTGCCCGAGTGAAGCTATCCTAAGACATGCATCTCACCTTGCATCGTGCCATTCATCTCATCTTTGGCAGGTATTATTTTAAATAGTAGGACAATATTTTCATTTTGTATGTGGAATTGTTTGATTATTAATATTATCGACAACTGGCACGTCCAGCAACATGGGTTACATCGTGACAAAACATGACACCAAGTATTGAGCAACACACCAACGAATTGACAACATCACACCAAATGGATATTTGCCATGGATATCATCGGGCAATACAACCTTGAGTGGTCAAATTAGTTGATGTTGGTTGGAAGTGCTGACTATTACGAACGAACTTGTCTCAAATTACTCTTTTTTTGACTTGGCGTTTGTATGTAAAAATGACTCATTTTTGTACTTGGAATTTGTATATAAAAATTACTCTTTTTTTGACTTGGCGTTTGTCCTTCAAAATTACTCTCGTACTTACGTGTTGCGTTAGAGCTTTAAGTAATAGATCACATTGTTTAATATCGCTTATTGAACTCGTACATCCAATGAGTTGAAACTTTGATACTGGGTAATACACCTGCTAAGTATTCATGCAACACCCCTTAAGTGATTCATGATACTCGCCGTAGGCCCACTATCAACAGTGGTACTCCATCAAAAAAAGTAGCACCATCAGTTGCAATAGTGGTAACCAACGTTACACATTGTCCCCTTACTGTAAAAAGTTGAACTATGGGGAGAGGATTTACTCGTCCAAAGTCAATATGAAAATACAGTAAAAACACACGTTTTAGCTGTCCCTGGCTGCTCTATGAAAATGTCCGGTATTTCGAGCCAAAAAGGCCCTACTTCGTAACATTCGCATATCGCGTCGGAATTCGCCTTTCGGAGTCCAAGCCTCTGGCCAGAGTATGGCTTAAAGTGGCAGAAAGGGCTCGTCACCCTACTACACAGTGTGTTGACCGCTTATTCAGCGGCCTTTTCTGCCCGAGTGAAGCTATCCTAAGACATGCATCTCACCTTGCATCGTCCCAGAAAAACTCAACTGCCATTCATCTCATCTTTGGCAGGTATTATTTTAAATAGTAGGACAATATTTTCATTTTGTATGTGGAATTGTTTGATTATTAATATTATCGACAACTGGCACGTCCAGCAACATGGGTTACATCGTGACAAAACATGACACCAAGTATTGAGCAACACACCAACGAATTGACAACATCACACCAAATGGATATTTGCCATGGATATCATCGGGCAATACAACCTTGAGTGGTCAAATTAGTTGATGTTGGTTGGAAGTGCTGACTATTACGAACGAACTTGTCTCAAATTACTCTTTTTTTGACTTGGCGTTTGTATGTAAAAATGACTCATTTTTGTACTTGGAATTTGTATATAAAAATTACTCTTTTTTTGACTTGGCGTTTGTCCTTCAAAATTACTCTCGTACTTACGTGTTGCGTTAGAGCTTTAAGTAATAGATCACATTGTTTAATATCGCTTATTGAACTCGTACATCCAATGAGTTGAAACTTTGATACTGGGTAATACACCTGCTAAGTATTCATGCAACACCCCTTAAGTGATTCATGATACTCGCCGTAGGCCCACTATCAACAGTGGTACTCCATCAAAAAAAGTAGCACCATCAGTTGCAATAGTGGTAACCAACGTTACACATTGTCCCCTTACTGTAAAAAGTTGAACTATGGGGAGAGGATTTACTCGTCCAAAGTCAATATGAAAATACAGTAAAAACACACGTTTTAGCTGTCCCTGGCTGCTCTATGAAAATGTCCGGTATTTCGAGCCAAAAAGGCCCTACTTCGTAACATTCGCATATCGCGTCGGAATTCGCCTTTCGGAGTCCAAGCCTCTGGCCAGAGTATGGCTTAAAGTGGCAGAAAGGGCTCGTCACCCTACTACACAGTGTGTTGACCGCTTATTCAGCGGCCTTTTCTGCCCGAGTGAAGCTATCCTAAGACATGCATCTCACCTTGCATCGTGCCATTCATCTCATCTTTGGCAGGTATTATTTTAAATAGTAGGACAATATTTTCATTTTGTATGTGGAATTGTTTGATTATTAATATTCTCGACAACTGGCACGTCCAGCAACATGGGTTACATCGTGACAAAACATGACACCAAGTATTGAGCAACACACCAACGAATTGACAACATCACACCAAATGGATATTTGCCATGGATATCATCGGGCAATACAACCTTGAGTGGTCAAATTAGTTGATGTTGGTTGGAAGTGCTGACTATTACGAACGAACTTGTCTCAAATTACTCTTTTTTTGACTTGGCGTTTGTATGTAAAAATGACTCATTTTTGTACTTGGAATTTGTATATAAAAATTACTCTTTTTTTGACTTGGCGTTTGTCCTTCAAAATTACTCTCGTACTTACGTGTTGCGTTAGAGCTTTAAGTAATAGATCACATTGTTTAATATCGCTTATTGAACTCGTACATCCAATGAGTTGAAACTTTGATACTGGGTAATACACCTGCTAAGTATTCATGCAACACCCCTTAAGTGATTCATGATACTCGCCGTAGGCCCACTATCAACAGTGGTACTCCATCAAAAAAAGTAGCACCATCAGTTGCAATAGTGGTAACCAACGTTACACATTGTCCCCTTACTGTAAAAAGTTGAACTATGGGGAGAGGATTTACTCGTCCAAAGTCAATATGAAAATACAGTAAAAACACACGTTTTAGCTGTCCCTGGCTGCTCTATGAAAATGTCCGGTATTTCGAGCCAAAAAGGCCCTACTTCGTAACATTCGCATATCGCGTCGGAATTCGCCTTTCGGAGTCCAAGCCTCTGGCCAGAGTATGGCTTAAAGTGGCAGAAAGGGCTCGTCACCCTACTGCACAGTGTGTTGACCGCTTATTCAGCGGCCTTTTCTGCCCGAGTGAAGCTATCCTAAGACATGCATCTCACCTTGCATCGTCCCAGAAAAACTCAACTGCCATTCATCTCATCTTTGGCAGGTATTATTTTAAATAGTAGGACAATATTTTCATTTTGTATGTGGAATTGTTTGATTATTAATATTATCGACAACTGGCACGTCCAGCAACATGGGTTACATCGTGACAAAACATGACACCAAGTATTGAGCAACACACCAACGAATTGACAACATCACACCAAATGGATATTTGCCATGGATATCATCGGGCAATACAACCTTGAGTGGTCAAATTAGTTGATGTTGGTTGGAAGTGCTGACTATTACGAACGAACTTGTCTCAAATTACTCTTTTTTTGACTTGGCGTTTGTATGTAAAAATGACTCATTTTTGTACTTGGAATTTGTATATAAAAATTACTCTTTTTTTGACTTGGCGTTTGTCCTTCAAAATTACTCTCGTACTTACGTGTTGCGTTAGAGCTTTAAGTAATAGATCACATTGTTTAATATCGCTTATTGAACTCGTACATCCAATGAGTTGAAACTTTGATACTGGGTAATACACCTGCTAAGTATTCATGCAACACCCCTTAAGTGATTCATGATACTCGCCGTAGGCCCACTATCAACAGTGGTACTCCATCAAAAAAAGTAGCACCATCAGTTGCAATAGTGGTAACCAACGTTACACATTGTCCCCTTACTGTAAAAAGTTGAACTATGGGGAGAGGATTTACTCGTCCAAAGTCAATATGAAATACAGTAAAAACACACGTTTTAGCTGTCCCTGGCTGCTCTATGAAAATGTCCGGTATTTCGAGCCAAAAAGGCCCTACTTCGTAACATTCGCATATCGCGTCGGAATTCGCCTTTCGGAGTCCAAGCCTCTGGCCAGAGTATGGCTTAAAGTGGCAGAAAGGGCTCGTCACCCTACTGCACAGTGTGTTGACCGCTTATTCAGCGGCCTTTTCTGCCCGAGTGAAGCTATCCTAAGACATGCATCTCACCTTGCATCGTCCCAGAAAAACTCAACTGCCATTCATCTCATCTTTGGCAGGTATTATTTTAAATAGTAGGACAATATTTTCATTTTGTATGTGGAATTGTTTGATTATTAATATTATCGACAACTGGCACGTCCAGCAACATGGGTTACATCGTGACAAAACATGACACCAAGTATTGAGCAACACACCAACGAATTGACAACATCACACCAAATGGATATTTGCCATGGATATCATCGGGCAATACAACCTTGAGTGGTCAAATTAGTTGATGTTGGTTGGAAGTGCTGACTATTACGAACGAACTTGTCTCAAATTACTCTTTTTTTGACTTGGCGTTTGTATGTAAAAATGACTCATTTTTGTACTTGGAATTTGTATATAAAAATTACTCTTTTTTTGACTTGGCGTTTGTCCTTCAAAATTACTCTCGTACTTACGTGTTGCGTTAGAGCTTTAAGTAATAGATCACATTGTTTAATATCGCTTATTGAACTCGTACATCCAATGAGTTGAAACTTTGATACTGGGTAATACACCTGCTAAGTATTCATGCAACACCCCTTAAGTGATTCATGATACTCGCCGTAGGCCCACTATCAACAGTGGTACTCCATCAAAAAAAGTAGCACCATCAGTTGCAATAGTGGTAACCAACGTTACACATTGTCCCCTTACTGTAAAAAGTTGAACTATGGGGAGAGGATTTACTCGTCCAAAGTCAATATGAAAATACAGTAAAAACACACGTTTTAGCTGTCCCTGGCTGCTCTATGAAAATGTCCGGTATTTCGAGCCAAAAAGGCCCTACTTCGTAACATTCGCATATCGCGTCGGAATTCGCCTTTCGGAGTCCAAGCCTCTGGCCAGAGTATGGCTTAAAGTGGCAGAAAGGGCTCGTCACCCTACTGCACAGTGTGTTGACCGCTTATTCAGCGGCCTTTTCTGCCCGAGTGAAGCTATCCTAAGACATGCATCTCACCTTGCATCGTGCCATTCATCTCATCTTTGGCAGGTATTATTTTAAATAGTAGGACAATATTTTCATTTTGTATGTGGAATTGTTTGATTATTAATATTATCGACAACTGGCACGTCCAGCAACATGGGTTACATCGTGACAAAACATGACACCAAGTATTGAGCAACACACCAACGAATTGACAACATCACACCAAATGGATATTTGCCATGGATATCATCGGGCAATACAACCTTGAGTGGTCAAATTAGTTGATGTTGGTTGGAAGTGCTGACTATTACGAACGAACTTGTCTCAAATTACTCTTTTTTTGACTTGGCGTTTGTATGTAAAAATGACTCATTTTTGTACTTGGAATTTGTATATAAAAATTACTCTTTTTTTGACTTGGCGTTTGTCCTTCAAAATTACTCTCGTACTTACGTGTTGCGTTAGAGCTTTAAGTAATAGATCACATTGTTTAATATCGCTTATTGAACTCGTACATCCAATGAGTTGAAACTTTGATACTGGGTAATACACCTGCTAAGTATTCATGCAACACCCCTTAAGTGATTCATGATACTCGCCGTAGGCCCACTATCAACAGTGGTACTCCATCAAAAAAAGTAGCACCATCAGTTGCAATAGTGGTAACCAACGTTACACATTGTCCCCTTACTGTAAAAAGTTGAACTATGGGGAGAGGATTTACTCGTCCAAAGTCAATATGAAAATACAGTAAAAACACACGTTTTAGCTGTCCCTGGCTGCTCTATGAAAATGTCCGGTATTTCGAGCCAAAAAGGCCCTACTTCGTAACATTCGCATATCGCGTCGGAATTCGCCTTTCGGAGTCCAAGCCTCTGGCCAGAGTATGGCTTAAAGTGGCAGAAAGGGCTCGTCACCCTACTGCACAGTGTGTTGACCGCTTATTCAGCGGCCTTTTCTGCCCGAGTGAAGCTATCCTAAGACATGCATCTCACCTTGCATCGTCCCAGAAAAACTCAACTGCCATCCATCTCATCTTTGGCAGGTATTATTTTAAATAGTAGGACAATATTTTCATTTTGTATGTGGAATTGTTTGATTATTAATATTATCGACAACTGGCACGTCCAGCAACATGGGTTACATCGTGACAAAACATGACACCAAGTATTGAGCAACACACCAACGAATTGACAACATCACACCAAATGGATATTTGCCATGGATATCATCGGGCAATACAACCTTGAGTGGTCAAATTAGTTGATGTTGGTTGGAAGTGCTGACTATTACGAACGAACTTGTCTCAAATTACTCTTTTTTTGACTTGGCGTTTGTATGTAAAAATGACTCATTTTTGTACTTGGAATTTGTATATAAAAATTACTCTTTTTTTGACTTGGCGTTTGTCCTTCAAAATTACTCTCGTACTTACGTGTTGCGTTAGAGCTTTAAGTAATAGATCACATTGTTTAATATCGCTTATTGAACTCGTACATCCAATGAGTTGAAACTTTGATACTGGGTAATACACCTGCTAAGTATTCATGCAACACCCCTTAAGTGATTCATGATACTCGCCGTAGGCCCACTATCAACAGTGGTACTCCATCAAAAAAAGTAGCACCATCAGTTGCAATAGTGGTAACCAACGTTACACATTGTCCCCTTACTGTAAAAAGTTGAACTATGGGGAGAGGATTTACTCGTCCAAAGTCAATATGAAAATACAGTAAAAACACACGTTTTAGCTGTCCCTGGCTGCTCTATGAAAATGTCCGGTATTTCGAGCCAAAAAGGCCCTACTTCGTAACATTCGCATATCGCGTCGGAATTCGCCTTTCGGAGTCCAAGCCTCTGGCCAGAGTATGGCTTAAAGTGGCAGAAAGGGCTCGTCACCCTACTGCACAGTGTGTTGACCGCTTATTCAGCGGCCTTTTCTGCCCGAGTGAAGCTATCCTAAGACATGCATCTCACCTTGCATCGTCCCAGAAAAACTCAACTGCCATCCATCTCATCTTTGGCAGGTATTATTTTAAATAGTAGGACAATATTTTCATTTTGTATGTGGAATTGTTTGATTATTAATATTATCGACAACTGGCACGTCCAGCAACATGGGTTACATCGTGACAAAACATGACACCAAGTATTGAGCAACACACCAACGAATTGACAACATCACACCAAATGGATATTTGCCATGGATATCATCGGGCAATACAACCTTGAGTGGTCAAATTAGTTGATGTTGGTTGGAAGTGCTGACTATTACGAACGAACTTGTCTCAAATTACTCTTTTTTTGACTTGGCGTTTGTATGTAAAAATGACTCATTTTTGTACTTGGAATTTGTATATAAAAATTACTCTTTTTTTGACTTGGCGTTTGTCCTTCAAAATTACTCTCGTACTTACGTGTTGCGTTAGAGCTTTAAGTAATAGATCACATTGTTTAATATCGCTTATTGAACTCGTACATCCAATGAGTTGAAACTTTGATACTGGGTAATACACCTGCTAAGTATTCATGCAACACCCCTTAAGTGATTCATGATACTCGCCGTAGGCCCACTATCAACAGTGGTACTCCATCAAAAAAAGTAGCACCATCAGTTGCAATAGTGGTAACCAACGTTACACATTGTCCCCTTACTGTAAAAAGTTGAACTATGGGGAGAGGATTTACTCGTCCAAAGTCAATATGAAAATACAGTAAAAACACACGTTTTAGCTGTCCCTGGCTGCTCTATGAAAATGTCCGGTATTTCGAGCCAAAAAGGCCCTACTTCGTAACATTCGCATATCGCGTCGGAATTCGCCTTTCGGAGTCCAAGCCTCTGGCCAGAGTATGGCTTAAAGTGGCAGAAAGGGCTCGTCACCCTACTACACAGTGTGTTGACCGCTTATTCAGCGGCCTTTTCTGCCCGAGTGAAGCTATCCTAAGACATGCATCTCACCTTGCATCGTGCCATTCATCTCATCTTTGGCAGGTATTATTTTAAATAGTAGGACAATATTTTCATTTTGTATGTGGAATTGTTTGATTATTAATATTATCGACAACTGGCACGTCCAGCAACATGGGTTACATCGTGACAAAACATGACACCAAGTATTGAGCAACACACCAACGAATTGACAACATCACACCAAATGGATATTTGCCATGGATATCATCGGGCAATACAACCTTGAGTGGTCAAATTAGTTGATGTTGGTTGGAAGTGCTGACTATTACGAACGAACTTGTCTCAAATTACTCTTTTTTTACTTGGCGTTTGTATGTAAAAATGACTCATTTTTGTACTTGGAATTTGTATATAAAAATTACTCTTTTTTTGACTTGGCGTTTGTCCTTCAAAATTACTCTCGTATTTACGTGTTGCGTTAGAGCTTTAAGTAATAGATCACATTGTTTAATATCGCTTATTGAACTCGTACATCCAATGAGTTGAAACTTTGATACTGGGTAATACACCTGCTAAGTATTCATGCAACACCCCTTAAGTGATTCATGATACTCGCCGTAGGCCCACTATCAACAGTGGTACTCCATCAAAAAAAGTAGCACCATCAGTTGCAATAGTGGTAACCAACGTTACACATTGTCCCCTTACTGTAAAAAGTTGAACTATGGGGAGAGGATTTACTCGTCCAAAGTCAATATGAAAATACAGTAAAAACACACGTTTTAGCTGTCCCTGGCTGCTCTATGAAAATGTCCGGTATTTCGAGCCAAAAAGGCCCTACTTCGTAACATTCGCATATCGCGTCGGAATTCGCCTTTCGGAGTCCAAGCCTCTGGCCAGAGTATGGCTTAAAGTGGCAGAAAGGGCTCCTCACCCTACTACACAGTGTGTTGACCGCTTATTCAGCGGCCTTTTCTGCCCGAGTGAAGCTATCCTAAGACATGCATCTCACCTTGCATCGTGCCATTCATCTCATCTTTGGCAGGTATTATTTTAAATAGTAGGACAATATTTTCATTTTGTATGTGGAATTGTTTGATTATTAATATTATCGACAACTGGCACGTCCAGCAACATGGGTTACATCGTGACAAAACATGACACCAAGTATTGAGCAACACACCAAAGAATTGACAACATCACACCAAATGGATATTTGCCATGGATATCATCGGGCAATACAACCTTGAGTGGTCAAATTAGTTGATGTTGGTTGGAAGTGCTGACTATTACGAACGAACTTGTCTCAAATTACTCTTTTTTTGACTTGGCGTTTGTATGTAAAAATGACTCATTTTTGTACTTGGAATTTGTATATAAAAATTACTCTTTTTTTGACTTGGCGTTTGTCCTTCAAAATTACTCTCGTACTTACGTGTTGCGTTAGAGCTTTAAGTAATAGATCACATTGTTTAATATCGCTTATTGAACTCGTACATCCAATGAGTTGAAACTTTGATACTGGGTAATACACCTGCTAAGTATTCATGCAACACCCCTTAAGTGATTCATGATACTCGCCGTAGGCCCACTATCAACAGTGGTACTCCATCAAAAAAAGTAGCACCATCAGTTGCAATAGTGGTAACCAACGTTACACATTGTCCCCTTACTGTAAAAAGTTGAACTATGGGGAGAGGATTTACTCGTCCAAAGTCAATATGAAAATACAGTAAAAACACACGTTTTAGCTGTCCCTGGCTGCTCTATGAAAATGTCCGGTATTTCGAGCCAAAAAGGCCCTACTTCGTAACATTCGCATATCGCGTCGGAATTCGCCTTTCGGAGTCCAAGCCTCTGGCCAGAGTATGGCTTAAAGTGGCAGAAAGGGCTCGTCACCCTACTACACAGTGTGTTGACCGCTTATTCAGCGGCCTTTTCTGCCCGAGTGAAGCTATCCTAAGACATGCATCTCACCTTGCATCGTGCCATTCATCTCATCTTTGGCAGGTATTATTTTAAATAGTAGGACAATATTTTCATTTTGTATGTGGAATTGTTTGATTATTAATATTATCGACAACTGGCACGTCCAGCAACATGGGTTACATCGTGACAAAACATGACACCAAGTATTGAGCAACACACCAACGAATTGACAACATCACACCAAATGGATATTTGCCATGGATATCATCGGGCAATACAACCTTGAGTGGTCAAATTAGTTGATGTTGGTTGGAAGTGCTGACTATTACGAACGAACTTGTCTCAAATTACTCTTTTTTTTTACTTGGCGTTTGTATGTAAAAATGACTCATTTTTGTACTTGGAATTTGTATATAAAAATTACTCTTTTTTTGACTTGGCGTTTGTCCTTCAAAATTACTCTCGTATTTACGTGTTGCGTTAGAGCTTTAAGTAATAGATCACATTGTTTAATATCGCTTATTGAACTCGTACATCCAATGAGTTGAAACTTTGATACTGGGTAATACACCTGCTAAGTATTCATGCAACACCCCTTAAGTGATTCATGATACTCGCCGTAGGCCCACTATCAACAGTGGTACTCCATCAAAAAAAGTAGCACCATCAGTTGCAATAGTGGTAACCAACGTTACACATTGTCCCCTTACTGTAAAAAGTTGAACTATGGGGAGAGGATTTACTCGTCCAAAGTCAATATGAAAATACAGTAAAAACACACGTTTTAGCTGTCCCTGGCTGCTCTATGAAAATGTCCGGTATTTCGAGCCAAAAAGGCCCTACTTCGTAACATTCGCATATCGCGTCGGAATTCGCCTTTCGGAGTCCAAGCCTCTGGCCAGAGTATGGCTTAAAGTGGCAGAAAGGGCTCGTCACCCTACTACACAGTGTGTTGACCGCTTATTCAGCGGCCTTTTCTGCCCGAGTGAAGCTATCCTAAGACATGCATCTCACCTTGCATCGTGCCATTCATCTCATCTTTGGCAGGTATTATTTTAAATAGTAGGACAATATTTTCATTTTGTATGTGGAATTGTTTGATTATTAATATTATCGACAACTGGCACGTCCAGCAACATGGGTTACATCGTGACAAAACATGACACCAAGTATTGAGCAACACACCAAAGAATTGACAACATCACACCAAATGGATATTTGCCATGGATATCATCGGGCAATACAACCTTGAGTGGTCAAATTAGTTGATGTTGGTTGGAAGTGCTGACTATTACGAACGAACTTGTCTCAAATTACTCTTTTTTTGACTTGGCGTTTGTATGTAAAAATGACTCATTTTTGTACTTGGAATTTGTATATAAAAATTACTCTTTTTTTGACTTGGCGTTTGTCCTTCAAAATTACTCTCGTACTTACGTGTTGCGTTAGAGCTTTAAGTAATAGATCACATTGTTTAATATCGCTTATTGAACTCGTACATCCAATGAGTTGAAACTTTGATACTGGGTAATACACCTGCTAAGTATTCATGCAACACCCCTTAAGTGATTCATGATACTCGCCGTAGGCCCACTATCAACAGTGGTACTCCATCAAAAAAAGTAGCACCATCAGTTGCAATAGTGGTAACCAACGTTACACATTGTCCCCTTACTGTAAAAAGTTGAACTATGGGGAGAGGATTTACTCGTCCAAAGTCAATATGAAAATACAGTAAAAACACACGTTTTAGCTGTCCCTGGCTGCTCTATGAAAATGTCCGGTATTTCGAGCCAAAAAGGCCCTACTTCGTAACATTCGCATATCGCGTCGGAATTCGCCTTTCGGAGTCCAAGCCTCTGGCCAGAGTATGGCTTAAAGTGGCAGAAAGGGCTCGTCACCCTACTACACAGTGTGTTGACCGCTTATTCAGCGGCCTTTTCTGCCCGAGTGAAGCTATCCTAAGACATGCATCTCACCTTGCATCGTGCCATTCATCTCATCTTTGGCAGGTATTATTTTAAATAGTAGGACAATATTTTCATTTTGTATGTGGAATTGTTTGATTATTAATATTATCGACAACTGGCACGTCCAGCAACATGGGTTACATCGTGACAAAACATGACACCAAGTATTGAGCAACACACCAAAGAATTGACAACATCACACCAAATGGATATTTGCCATGGATATCATCGGGCAATACAACCTTGAGTGGTCAAATTAGTTGATGTTGGTTGGAAGTGCTGACTATTACGAACGAACTTGTCTCAAATTACTCTTTTTTTGACTTGGCGTTTGTATGTAAAAAATACTCATTTTTGTACTTGGAATTTGTATATAAAAATTACTCTTTTTTTGACTTGGCGTTTGTCCTTCAAAATTACTCTCGTATTTACGTGTTGCGTTAGAGCTTTAAGTAATAGATCACATTGTTTAATATCGCTTATTGAACTCGTACATCCAATGAGTTGAAACTTTGATACTGGGTAATACACCTGCTAAGTATTCATGCAACACCCCTTAAGTGATTCATGATACTCGCCGTAGGCCCACTATCAACAGTGGTACTCCATCAAAAAAAGTAGCACCATCAGTTGCAATAGTGGTAACCAACGTTACACATTGTCCCCTTACTGTAAAAAGTTGAACTATGGGGAGAGGATTTACTCGTCCAAAGTCAATATGAAAATACAGTAAAAACACACGTTTTAGCTGTCCCTGGCTGCTCTATGAAAATGTCCGGTATTTCGAGCCAAAAAGGCCCTACTTCGTAACATTCGCATATCGCGTCGGAATTCGCCTTTCGGAGTCCAAGCCTCTGGCCAGAGTATGGCTTAAAGTGGCAGAAAGGGCTCGTCACCCTACTACACAGTGTGTTGACCGCTTATTCAGCGGCCTTTTCTGCCCGAGTGAAGCTATCCTAAGACATGCATCTCACCTTGCATCGTGCCATTCATCTCATCTTTGGCAGGTATTATTTTAAATAGTAGGACAATATTTTCATTTTGTATGTGGAATTGTTTGATTATTAATATTATCGACAACTGGCACGTCCAGCAACATGGGTTACATCGTGACAAAACATGACACCAAGTATTGAGCAACACACCAACGAATTGACAACATCACACCAAATGGATATTTGCCATGGATATCATCGGGCAATACAACCTTGAGTGGTCAAATTAGTTGATGTTGGTTGGAAGTGCTGACTATTACGAACGAACTTGTCTCAAATTACTCTTTTTTTTACTTGGCGTTTGTATGTAAAAATGACTCATTTTTGTACTTGGAATTTGTATATAAAAATTACTCTTTTTTTGACTTGGCGTTTGTCCTTCAAAATTACTCTCGTATTTACGTGTTGCGTTAGAGCTTTAAGTAATAGATCACATTGTTTAATATCGCTTATTGAACTCGTACATCCAATGAGTTGAAACTTTGATACTGGGTAATACACCTGCTAAGTATTCATGCAACACCCCTTAAGTGATTCATGATACTCGCCGTAGGCCCACTATCAACAGTGGTACTCCATCAAAAAAAGTAGCACCATCAGTTGCAATAGTGGTAACCAACGTTACACATTGTCCCCTTACTGTAAAAAGTTGAACTATGGGGAGAGGATTTACTCGTCCAAAGTCAATATGAAAATACAGTAAAAACACACGTTTTAGCTGTCCCTGGCTGCTCTATGAAAATGTCCGGTATTTCGAGCCAAAAAGGCCCTACTTCGTAACATTCGCATATCGCGTCGGAATTCGCCTTTCGGAGTCCAAGCCTCTGGCCAGAGTATGGCTTAAAGTGGCAGAAAGGGCTCGTCACCCTACTACACAGTGTGTTGACCGCTTATTCAGCGGCCTTTTCTGCCCGAGTGAAGCTATCCTAAGACATGCATCTCACCTTGCATCGTGCCATTCATCTCATCTTTGGCAGGTATTATTTTAAATAGTAGGACAATATTTTCATTTTGTATGTGGAATTGTTTGATTATTAATATTATCGACAACTGGCACGTCCAGCAACATGGGTTACATCGTGACAAAACATGACACCAAGTATTGAGCAACACACCAACGAATTGACAACATCACACCAAATGGATATTTGCCATGGATATCATCGGGCAATACAACCTTGAGTGGTCAAATTAGTTGATGTTGGTTGGAAGTGCTGACTATTACGAACGAACTTGTCTCAAATTACTCTTTTTTTACTTGGCGTTTGTATGTAAAAATGACTCATTTTTGTACTTGGAATTTGTATATAAAAATTACTCTTTTTTTGACTTGGCGTTTGTCCTTCAAAATTACTCTCGTACTTACGTGTTGCGTTAGAGCTTTAAGTAATAGATCACATTGTTTAATATCGCTTATTGAACTCGTACATCCAATGAGTTGAAACTTTGATACTGGGTAATACACCTGCTAAGTATTCATGCAACACCCCTTAAGTGATTCATGATACTCGCCGTAGGCCCACTATCAACAGTGGTACTCCATCAAAAAAAGTAGCACCATCAGTTGCAATAGTGGTAACCAACGTTACACATTGTCCCCTTACTGTAAAAAGTTGAACTATGGGGAGAGGATTTACTCGTCCAAAGTCAATATGAAAATACAGTAAAAACACACGTTTTAGCTGTCCCTGGCTGCTCTATGAAAATGTCCGGTATTTCGAGCCAAAAAGGCCCTACTTCGTAACATTCGCATATCGCGTCGGAATTCGCCTTTCGGAGTCCAAGCCTCTGGCCAGAGTATGGCTTAAAGTGGCAGAAAGGGCTCGTCACCCTACTACACAGTGTGTTGACCGCTTATTCAGCGGCCTTTTCTGCCCGAGTGAAGCTATCCTAAGACATGCATCTCACCTTGCATCGTGCCATTCATCTCATCTTTGGCAGGTATTATTTTAAATAGTAGGACAATATTTTCATTTTGTATGTGGAATTGTTTGATTATTAATATTATCGACAACTGGCACGTCCAGCAACATGGGTTACATCGTGACAAAACATGACACCAAGTATTGAGCAACACACCAACGAATTGACAACATCACACCAAATGGATATTTGCCATGGATATCATCGGGCAATACAACCTTGAGTGGTCAAATTAGTTGATGTTGGTTGGAAGTGCTGACTATTACGAACGAACTTGTCTCAAATTACTCTTTTTTTGACTTGGCGTTTGTATGTAAAAAATACTCATTTTTGTACTTGGAATTTGTATATAAAAATTACTCTTTTTTTGACTTGGCGTTTGTCCTTCAAAATTACTCTCGTATTTACGTGTTGCGTTAGAGCTTTAAGTAATAGATCACATTGTTTAATATCGCTTATTGAACTCGTACATCCAATGAGTTGAAACTTTGATACTGGGTAATACACCTGCTAAGTATTCATGCAACACCCCTTAAGTGATTCATGATACTCGCCGTAGGCCCACTATCAACAGTGGTACTCCATCAAAAAAAGTAGCACCATCAGTTGCAATAGTGGTAACCAACGTTACACATTGTCCCCTTACTGTAAAAAGTTGAACTATGGGGAGAGGATTTACTCGTCCAAAGTCAATATGAAAATACAGTAAAAACACACGTTTTAGCTGTCCCTGGCTGCTCTATGAAAATGTCCGGTATTTCGAGCCAAAAAGGCCCTACTTCGTAACATTCGCATATCGCGTCGGAATTCGCCTTTCGGAGTCCAAGCCTCTGGCCAGAGTATGGCTTAAAGTGGCAGAAAGGGCTCGTCACCCTACTACACAGTGTGTTGACCGCTTATTCAGCGGCCTTTTCTGCCCGAGTGAAGCTATCCTAAGACATGCATCTCACCTTGCATCGTGCCATTCATCTCATCTTTGGCAGGTATTATTTTAAATAGTAGGACAATATTTTCATTTTGTATGTGGAATTGTTTGATTATTAATATTATCGACAACTGGCACGTCCAGCAACATGGGTTACATCGTGACAAAACATGACACCAAGTATTGAGCAACACACCAAAGAATTGACAACATCACACCAAATGGATATTTGCCATGGATATCATCGGGCAATACAACCTTGAGTGGTCAAATTAGTTGATGTTGGTTGGAAGTGCTGACTATTACGAACGAACTTGTCTCAAATTACTCTTTTTTTACTTGGCGTTTGTATGTAAAAATGACTCATTTTTGTACTTGGAATTTGTATATAAAAATTACTCTTTTTTTGACTTGGCGTTTGTCCTTCAAAATTACTCTCGTATTTACGTGTTGCGTTAGAGCTTTAAGTAATAGATCACATTGTTTAATATCGCTTATTGAACTCGTACATCCAATGAGTTGAAACTTTGATACTGGGTAATACACCTGCTAAGTATTCATGCAACACCCCTTAAGTGATTCATGATACTCGCCGTAGGCCCACTATCAACAGTGGTACTCCATCAAAAAAAGTAGCACCATCAGTTGCAATAGTGGTAACCAACGTTACACATTGTCCCCTTACTGTAAAAAGTTGAACTATGGGGAGAGGATTTACTCGTCCAAAGTCAATATGAAAATACAGTAAAAACACACGTTTTAGCTGTCCCTGGCTGCTCTATGAAAATGTCCGGTATTTCGAGCCAAAAAGGCCCTACTTCGTAACATTCGCATATCGCGTCGGAATTCGCCTTTCGGAGTCCAAGCCTCTGGCCAGAGTATGGCTTAAAGTGGCAGAAAGGGCTCGTCACCCTACTACACAGTGTGTTGACCGCTTATTCAGCGGCCTTTTCTGCCCGAGTGAAGCTATCCTAAGACATGCATCTCACCTTGCATCGTGCCATTCATCTCATCTTTGGCAGGTATTATTTTAAATAGTAGGACAATATTTTCATTTTGTATGTGGAATTGTTTGATTATTAATATTATCGACAACTGGCACGTCCAGCAACATGGGTTACATCGTGACAAAACATGACACCAAGTATTGAGCAACACACCAAAGAATTGACAACATCACACCAAATGGATATTTGCCATGGATATCATCGGGCAATACAACCTTGAGTGGTCAAATTAGTTGATGTTGGTTGGAAGTGCTGACTATTACGAACGAACTTGTCTCAAATTACTCTTTTTTTGACTTGGCGTTTGTATGTAAAAATGACTCATTTTTGTACTTGGAATTTGTATATAAAAATTACTCTTTTTTTGACTTGGCGTTTGTCCTTCAAAATTACTCTCGTACTTACGTGTTGCGTTAGAGCTTTAAGTAATAGATCACATTGTTTAATATCGCTTATTGAACTCGTACATCCAATGAGTTGAAACTTTGATACTGGGTAATACACCTGCTAAGTATTCATGCAACACCCCTTAAGTGATTCATGATACTCGCCGTAGGCCCACTATCAACAGTGGTACTCCATCAAAAAAAGTAGCACCATCAGTTGCAATAGTGGTAACCAACGTTACACATTGTCCCCTTACTGTAAAAAGTTGAACTATGGGGAGAGGATTTACTCGTCCAAAGTCAATATGAAAATACAGTAAAAACACACGTTTTAGCTGTCCCTGGCTGCTCTATGAAAATGTCCGGTATTTCGAGCCAAAAAGGCCCTACTTCGTAACATTCGCATATCGCGTCGGAATTCGCCTTTCGGAGTCCAAGCCTCTGGCCAGAGTATGGCTTAAAGTGGCAGAAAGGGCTCGTCACCCTACTACACAGTGTGTTGACCGCTTATTCAGCGGCCTTTTCTGCCCGAGTGAAGCTATCCTAAGACATGCATCTCACCTTGCATCGTGCCATTCATCTCATCTTTGGCAGGTATTATTTTAAATAGTAGGACAATATTTTCATTTTGTATGTGGAATTGTTTGATTATTAATATTATCGACAACTGGCACGTCCAGCAACATGGGTTACATCGTGACAAAACATGACACCAAGTATTGAGCAACACACCAACGAATTGACAACATCACACCAAATGGATATTTGCCATGGATATCATCGGGCAATACAACCTTGAGTGGTCAAATTAGTTGATGTTGGTTGGAAGTGCTGACTATTACGAACGAACTTGTCTCAAATTACTCTTTTTTTGACTTGGCGTTTGTATGTAAAAAATACTCATTTTTGTACTTGGAATTTGTATATAAAAATTACTCTTTTTTTGACTTGGCGTTTGTCCTTCAAAATTACTCTCGTATTTACGTGTTGCGTTAGAGCTTTAAGTAATAGATCACATTGTTTAATATCGCTTATTGAACTCGTACATCCAATGAGTTGAAACTTTGATACTGGGTAATACACCTGCTAAGTATTCATGCAACACCCCTTAAGTGATTCATGATACTCGCCGTAGGCCCACTATCAACAGTGGTACTCCATCAAAAAAAGTAGCACCATCAGTTGCAATAGTGGTAACCAACGTTACACATTGTCCCCTTACTGTAAAAAGTTGAACTATGGGGAGAGGATTTACTCGTCCAAAGTCAATATGAAAATACAGTAAAAACACACGTTTTAGCTGTCCCTGGCTGCTCTATGAAAATGTCCGGTATTTCGAGCCAAAAAGGCCCTACTTCGTAACATTCGCATATCGCGTCGGAATTCGCCTTTCGGAGTCCAAGCCTCTGGCCAGAGTATGGCTTAAAGTGGCAGAAAGGGCTCGTCACCCTACTACACAGTGTGTTGACCGCTTATTCAGCGGCCTTTTCTGCCCGAGTGAAGCTATCCTAAGACATGCATCTCACCTTGCATCGTGCCATTCATCTCATCTTTGGCAGGTATTATTTTAAATAGTAGGACAATATTTTCATTTTGTATGTGGAATTGTTTGATTATTAATATTATCGACAACTGGCACGTCCAGCAACATGGGTTACATCGTGACAAAACATGACACCAAGTATTGAGCAACACACCAAAGAATTGACAACATCACACCAAATGGATATTTGCCATGGATATCATCGGGCAATACAACCTTGAGTGGTCAAATTAGTTGATGTTGGTTGGAAGTGCTGACTATTACGAACGAACTTGTCTCAAATTACTCTTTTTTTGACTTGGCGTTTGTATGTAAAAAATACTCATTTTTGTACTTGGAATTTGTATATAAAAATTACTCTTTTTTTGACTTGGCGTTTGTCCTTCAAAATTACTCTCGTATTTACGTGTTGCGTTAGAGCTTTAAGTAATAGATCACATTGTTTAATATCGCTTATTGAACTCGTACATCCAATGAGTTGAAACTTTGATACTGGGTAATACACCTGCTAAGTATTCATGCAACACCCCTTAAGTGATTCATGATACTCGCCGTAGGCCCACTATCAACAGTGGTACTCCATCAAAAAAAGTAGCACCATCAGTTGCAATAGTGGTAACCAACGTTACACATTGTCCCCTTACTGTAAAAAGTTGAACTATGGGGAGAGGATTTACTCGTCCAAAGTCAATATGAAAATACAGTAAAAACACACGTTTTAGCTGTCCCTGGCTGCTCTATGAAAATGTCCGGTATTTCGAGCCAAAAAGGCCCTACTTCGTAACATTCGCATATCGCGTCGGAATTCGCCTTTCGGAGTCCAAGCCTCTGGCCAGAGTATGGCTTAAAGTGGCAGAAAGGGCTCGTCACCCTACTACACAGTGTGTTGACCGCTTATTCAGCGGCCTTTTCTGCCCGAGTGAAGCTATCCTAAGACATGCATCTCACCTTGCATCGTGCCATTCATCTCATCTTTGGCAGGTATTATTTTAAATAGTAGGACAATATTTTCATTTTGTATGTGGAATTGTTTGATTATTAATATTATCGACAACTGGCACGTCCAGCAACATGGGTTACATCGTGACAAAACATGACACCAAGTATTGAGCAACACACCAAAGAATTGACAACATCACACCAAATGGATATTTGCCATGGATATCATCGGGCAATACAACCTTGAGTGGTCAAATTAGTTGATGTTGGTTGGAAGTGCTGACTATTACGAACGAACTTGTCTCAAATTACTCTTTTTTTGACTTGGCGTTTGTATGTAAAAAATACTCATTTTTGTACTTGGAATTTGTATATAAAAATTACTCTTTTTTTGACTTGGCGTTTGTCCTTCAAAATTACTCTCGTATTTACGTGTTGCGTTAGAGCTTTAAGTAATAGATCACATTGTTTAATATCGCTTATTGAACTCGTACATCCAATGAGTTGAAACTTTGATACTGGGTAATACACCTGCTAAGTATTCATGCAACACCCCTTAAGTGATTCATGATACTCGCCGTAGGCCCACTATCAACAGTGGTACTCCATCAAAAAAAGTAGCACCATCAGTTGCAATAGTGGTAACCAACGTTACACATTGTCCCCTTACTGTAAAAAGTTGAACTATGGGGAGAGGATTTACTCGTCCAAAGTCAATATGAAAATACAGTAAAAACACACGTTTTAGCTGTCCCTGGCTGCTCTATGAAAATGTCCGGTATTTCGAGCCAAAAAGGCCCTACTTCGTAACATTCGCATATCGCGTCGGAATTCGCCTTTCGGAGTCCAAGCCTCTGGCCAGAGTATGGCTTAAAGTGGCAGAAAGGGCTCGTCACCCTACTACACAGTGTGTTGACCGCTTATTCAGCGGCCTTTTCTGCCCGAGTGAAGCTATCCTAAGACATGCATCTCACCTTGCATCGTGCCATTCATCTCATCTTTGGCAGGTATTATTTTAAATAGTAGGACAATATTTTCATTTTGTATGTGGAATTGTTTGATTATTAATATTATCGACAACTGGCACGTCCAGCAACATGGGTTACATCGTGACAAAACATGACACCAAGTATTGAGCAACACACCAACGAATTGACAACATCACACCAAATGGATATTTGCCATGGATATCATCTGTATATAAAAATTACTCTTTTTTTGACTTGGCGTTTGTCCTTCAAATTACTCCTAAACTTACGTGTTGCGTTAGAGCTTTAAAAGTAATAGATCACATTGTTTAATATCGCTTATTGAACTCGTATCCAATGAGTTGAAACTTGATACTGGGTAATACACCTGCTAAGTATTCATGCAACACCCCTTAGCGATTCATTACAGCCGCCGAGGCTGACTATCAACAGTGGTACTCCATCAAAAAAAGTAGCACCATCAGTTGCAATAGTGGTAACCAACGTTACACATTGTCCCCTTACTGTAAAAAGTTGAACTATGGGGAGAGGATTACTCGTCCAAAGTCAATATGAAAATACAGTAAAAACACACGTTTTAGCTGTCCCTGGCTGCTGGACGAAAATGTCCGGTATTTAAGTACGAAAAAAGGCCCTACTGGAACATTCGCATATCGCGTCGGAATTCGCCTTTCGGAGTCCAAGCCTCTGGCCAGAGTATGGCTTAAAGTGGCAGAAAGGGCTCGTCACCCTACTACACAGTGTGTTGACCGCTTATTCAGCGGCCTTTTCTGCCCGAGTGAAGCTATCCTGTAAGACATGCATCTCACCTTGCATCGTGCCATTCATCTCATCTTTGGCAG